>CM055063.1:22788438-22973429 GCA_029204045.2 Tillandsia leiboldiana | reverse complement strand
GTAATGGGCGCGGGTGCGCGCAACAGGAGGGCGCGCCCGCGGGCCAGGGCGCCGCGCGGCTGGAGCTTGGGCGCCGCGCATGCGCAGCCGAGCGGGTGTCACGGTGTCGATCGTGTTTGGTTCGACCGTGACATCCTTGGGGCCACTTTTGGATGACATTTGGTAGGCATGTGGGTTGACAGAGTTACGGGGTACGAAGTTGGGACAATCCGTCAGGGTTGAGCTGCGGCGCGAACCAACGGGGGCAATTCCCTAGCAAGCCCATGCCATGACCATGGAAAATGGTGCCGCATGCGGGGTTTCAAAACGTACCCCTCGGTGAGCACCTTTGTACCCCGGGGTGCCAAAGGGGTGGATGCCTCGTGGGTTATAGAGAGGAGGGGTTGGACACTTGCGAAGTAGCCCCGACGCCCCCGTTGGCCTATAGGACATAGGCCATCCCTTGGCGAGCGGAGTCGTCAAGCCTAGTTCGTGTGAGCGGGATTTTGATGGTCGTTGAGCACACGGCTTAGGGTAATGCCAAAGACACGAGGTCGACGGCATTACGGAGCGGGGTTGGCCCAGAGGTTTTGCCTCTCGGTTCGCTTGCAATACTTATGCCGTTTCGGATCTCTGTAGTGGAGCGAACGAGCGGATGAGGGACAGTCTTGCGAAGGTGGGTCCGCCTCAAGGGGCAAGGCTTGCGAAGGCACGTATGTGCGAGCGGGGGGATTCGTGAGGCGCGAGGCCTACGAAGTTTGCTAGGCGAAGGAACGGTCGGTCCGCCATAAGGACAAGGCTCGCAAAGCAGCGCTGCCGGAGGGGTGGGGATTCGTGCGGCGCGAGGCCCACGAAGTAGGAGGAGACAACGATGTTGGTTTTCGTAAAGTGAGCCATGGAGTGGACCGAGGGTGTTGGCGGCCAGGCATGGCCGTGCAATGGAGGGCCGAATGGCTAGCGAAGCGGAGCGAGGCTGATTCGATTGTGAGCGACATCCGTCAAGCAACCTGGATGCTGGGCCGAGTGTGTTGGCGGCCAAGCATGGTCGTGCAATGGAGGTGCCAGGGGGTTGGCGACGCGGGAAGAATGTCGCTAGGTGGCAAACCTTGCGAAGGGAACACACGCGGGGACAAGTAGTGTGGGGTATTCGGGAAGCGGACCTTGGACCAATCGGGAGCGATGACGGAACTAGGTGGCCGGCGGAAAGACATGCCCGACCTAACTATGGATCCTGTCGTGGGAATTGCGGGGGCGCGCGGCGCCTTGGCAAGGCAATGGGCTGGCAGACGGGCGAGATGCATGGGACGGGTCGCTAGGTTAAGCAGACGAGCGGAACGCGCAAGGGCAACTCGCTCGGGCCCATTCATATGGACTAAGTTGTGAGAACTTGTATTGTCCTGGATGTTGCTTCGGAGGCAAAGGGACATTCGTTGAGTAGCACTCTCGAGGAGAGTTTGTCCGGCTAGGCGGAATATACTCGGCTTGAAGGCCAACCTCGGTGGCGGGGTTGTTTGTTCAGAACTCGCGGAGTTCGACAAGGGGTTCGACGTAAGGCGCGGCGCCGGGCAGTCAGGCTCGTGGAGGAGCATGCTTGGTTAATGCTTGAGTTTGGATCCCGCTGTTTAAGTTCGAGGGCGTGTCCGTGGCAAGGGGACTCGGGAAGGCTGGCTCGGGTGTGCGACACTTGAGCGCCGCATGGGGTAATTTTAAGGCGGAAAAGCTAACCCTGTGACAAGTGGTATCAGAGCTAAGTTGAGCTCATGGGTTGAAGATTTGGCCGGAAGGTGCGACCTTGGCGGCGAAGTTGGTGTGAGTGGAGTCACTCCAACAAAGGTACTAGGCGTCGGCGAGGCACTGTGGCGGGATTACGCTTGTGGGAGATGCGGAGTCAGAGTGCAGCGGATTCTACTACAATACTTGTAAAAATGGCTAAGTCCGGAGTCGCGTGGCAGGCGACGAGGCAATGATTGGGAGAATCATTATGTGGTCCGTGGTCGCGGTTACCACGGAGTGGAATTAGGCGGGTGCCTAAGAATCCGAGCTCGTGAAGTGGTGTTCGCGGCTTGGGAAAGAGAGGAACACATTGTGCGACGATGTGCTTCCGGGGTTGTGGTCTTGCAGCAGATGAATCTCTAGAAAGGAAGGATTGGGATGCAGCACACGCGGCAGAAGGGTTTTCTTCGTAGTGACTGAGTTTAAGTGTTTCAGTACAAGAAGATCGATGGGAGATCGATTACTCTTCGAGTGTGTACCCATGAATTGAATAGAGTTATCTCGGTGCGAGAAAGAGATCACAATTGGACCTTACTCTTCGAGTAAGGAGAAAGTCTGCATCTGGGCAGGGCGGTGACAGCGTTGATTGTTCAGGGCAGCATCCACGTGTACAATGGACGAATGACGTGGATCCCGCTGGGTGTAGTCAAGGTTGTGGTAGAACCGAAACTCGCGCAGCGGAAGTGGGCATTGCGAATGCCTGGATTTGGTCTGAGTGCGCTCGACGGTGCTTGCGACTCAGGGTGGGGGAGCACATTGAAGCAGAATGTGTCCCGATGTTTGGTGACTCGATAAAGGGATCTCGTCTAAGGAACGTGGCGGATAAAACACACAGATCAGAAGAGTTCACTTCGTGGAGCACAAGTTGGGAACCAAGACTGATCGGGTCCGTGGCAGTAGCAGCTAAGCTTTGGGCTAGGTTGTGAAGTGGGCCAAGGGTTGCTGGATGGTTTGGTGTTTCTCACTTGGGGCGAGAAGGCCGATGGGGAGATCGGTTACTCTCGGGGGTGTGGCCACAGGCTGGACGAATGGGACTCCCGATTCGAGTGGATCAAACGATGAGATTGGACTTTGTTCAGAGGAACAAGGTATGGAGCTATGTTCGGGAAAAGCAGTGGCAGTGCTGAGGTCTCGAGATAGCGGACACGCATCCGTGCGACGGATCGTGTGGGCTCTGCTGGCAGATAGCAAAGGTTGTGGAAGAACCTGAGCTTTAGAGCAGAGAGAATTGGACTCGAGTGTAGATGAAGAGACAAGTCAGGACACTCGGGTGGACCTTGGTCCAGGATCGCCTAGTGACAGGTTGCTGGGAGGAAAAAAATCCAGTTGTCAACTCAAAGGGTCGAGGTATCGCAATTTGTGAAGGGGTGGACGTTGGATGGCGGCATCACCGTTATCAGCAGTTGCGAGAAAGACTATCAGATGGGTTAAGCTTGGGTTCCGTTCAGCGCCTATCGCGAAGGTGATTGTTGGAGGTATGGAGGACGGCAAGTTCGAGCAATGGAAACGAGGTGTCGTTAGTCTCGAACTTGGCCGGGGACTTTGGTGGGTAACCGAAGTTGGGAGTACAGAAGCCAAAGGTGCTAAGCAGCAACGAGTAGCGAAAGTGCGGAGCAGTCAGGAGGCATAACAAGAGTTCATGGTGGAGCAAGTAGATGTACGAAGTAGCCGAGGACAAGCTTGTCTCGACGAAAGACTCGAAAACTCGTGGAGACCATGGTGATGGCTTGACGTTATGTGATTGCAGTGGCATTTGTGAGGCAAAAGTTGTGTGCGGAGTGGCACGAGATGGGCAGAAGTACTCATGGATATTGGAAGGGGTTGGATGTGATCTGGCCCGACCGCAGTTTGTGTCTAGGGTGTTCCAAGGTGGGAAGCCCTAGATTGACATTGTGATATTTCGAGGTGGAGAAGCGAAGCCGAGCTGCGAGCTGATTCGCGTTGAACGCTCCAAGACGTTGGGACGTTTGGAGTTTGACCTCGGAGGGAGCGAGGGAGGGCCACTCTACTGATTTCAAAGGAACTCGTGCACATTTGGAATGGGTGTATCTGCGGAGTATACCGAGTGCACTGGTTGGTCCGGTAGCGTTCTGGGAAGAGATCGCTAGCTGGAAAGGGTTTTCCCTGCGAGGGAGGCACAAGGTTGGCTACTAGCTGCAGGAGACTTGGGTTAAGTAGGGGCGAAAGGGACAGAAGGGCCGAGTAGCACCTCAAGAAGAACCGAGTTGTAGGGACGTGCCAGTGCCATTTGGGTTGTCGTGAGCAGACGACAAGGTAAACATTCTAGTTCCGTGAAGGAGTTTTGTGGTGCGGGGGAGGCATCCGGAGCTGGGGAGCTTCAACTCAAGGGGACATAATGGATTTCACAGTGTATTGGGTCAGTGTGGCATGCGATGCCAAGACCGGGAGCGGCTCTGATCTGGTTTGCTCGAGAAGACCAAGGAGCTTCAGCAATGCGTTGAGTAGCGGACATGCTCAAGGGCGGGTCAGTGTGGCATGTGATGCCAAGGCCGAGGGCGGCTCTGATCTGGAGTAGTAGTTGGCAGCTATCAACAAAGCTGGAGAATGGATGGACATCGACGAGGACGTCGATAACTTGGGTGGGGGAGTCTGTCACGTGTCGATCGTGTTGGTTCGACCGTGACATCCTTGGGGGCCACTTTTGGATGACATTTGGTAGGCATTTGGGTTGACAGAGTTACGGGGTTGCGAAGTTGGGACAATCCGTCAGGGTTGAGCCGCGGGCGAACCAACGGGGGCAATTCCCTAGCAATGGCCCATGCCATGACCATGGAAATGGTGCCGCATGCGGGGTTTCAAAACGTACCCCTCAGTGAGCACCTTTGTACCCCCGGGGTGCCAAAGGGGTGGATGCCTCGTGGGTTATAGAGAGGAGGGCTTGGACACTTGCGAAGTGGCCCCGACTCCCCCGTTGGCCTATAGGACATAGGCCATCCCTTGGCGAGCGGAGTTGCCAAGCCTAAGTTCGTGTGAGCGGGATTTGATGGTCGTTGAGCACACAGGCTTAGGGTAATGCCAAAGACACGAGGTCGACGGCATTACGGAGCGGGGTTGGCCCAGAGGTTTTACCTCTCGGTTCGCTTGCACTACCTTATACCGTTTCGGATCTCTGTAGTGGAGCGAACGAGCGGATGAGGGACAGTCTTGCGAAGGTTGGTCCGTGTGAGGACCTGGATCCCCACGTCGAGATTACTGGATCATCTACAGCTCCCGGAGGCCTAGGTGGCGTGTTGGTGGGATTTGTGCCCCAATTGGGCATTAGTGTTGGGCTAAGTGTGTTTAATGGATCACGTGGGTGACCATTGGACTCCGTCGGATCGTTAGAAGTGGTTTCGCGCGAAGTGGATATTAAATTTGGACTCAGCGCGAAGTTTGGACCAAGGATTACCTTTCCGGATGCCTTCGGCAAATTTTGGAGTTGGAATTTGGCGAAATGGACATCAAATTCGGATTCAGCGCGCGGAAAACGGTTAAAACGGACTACCCACTTGTCATTTTTGAGCACCGGACACTGTTCACGCCGGAACAGTGTTTCCGGCGGCGGCGGCAGCGGCGGAGCGGCCGCCGGCAGCGCGCCGGACGGAGGCGCGGGCCGCCCGGTCCACGCGGCAGGCGTGCACCGGGGGCTGGACGCGTGGCGGCTCAGGAGTGGGCCGGTCCGCGGGGCGCGGTCTACGGGGGAGTGCGGGGCGCACGGTGGACCGGGGGTGACACGTGGCATCATCCTAGAGGTGGGTTCACGGCGGTTGGTCTACGCAGTTTCGGGATGGCTCAGGGTTTACGGTGCACCGGGCTTGGACACGTGGCAAGTTTGCATTGGTTCGGTCCACATGATTTCGTGCACCGGGTTCACTAGGAAGTGGTATGACACGTGGCGTTCTCCTATTGGTGGGTCTACTGTGCGCGGCAGGGTGGCAGGCGGCGGCGTCAGGCGGGCACGTGGGCGCGGCAGGCGGGCGTTGACCGGGGAGCGTGCCACGTGTCGTCGTCCGCGGGTGGCCACGTGGCGCGACGCGTGCGGCGGGTGCGGCTGTCGCCTGTTTGGCGGGCGACGTGGAGGCCCAGGGTACTTCCGGGCTGCTACATTGCGCGCCTTTGGGATTTTCGGGCTGCTACAGTACGCGCCCGAAAGTGGCATGCGCCCGGAAATTGGGACATAACCGGTATTTTCCCATTTGTTTCTGCAGCCTATAAAAGGCGATCCGAGCTCTCTTCTTCTCCCTTTTTCCACCATTTCCGAGCCTCTTCTCGCCGGGGTGCCTTCAGCAAAGTTGATCCCCTAGTTTGGCTGCATCTTCCTGCAAAGTTTTGGGATTTTTGGTGGCACGCTTATCGAGGTTTCTATTTTTACGGCGCGGCGCGACGCTCGTTCGTTTGTGGTCTTCTTCGTCGCGTTTTGGTGCGAGGACTCCCCCGGCTTACCCCGAGGACCTTTTTCAGTGATTCTTGCGCCGTTGGCTTCACGACAGGTAGGGCTATGTTTCCCATGTTTACTGGTCTTTCCCATTCCGAGTTTTTCATGGGTCTTTCGGATCATCTTGTAACCCCTTTTTCTGGGCGGAGTTCTGGGACAGCGGCGTGGTGTTTTGGTGATATCTTCGCGCACAGGCATCGGATTGGGGCGATTCAGGAGGCGATTTGCATCTACACTTCACGAGGATTATGCCCAAATTTTCTTGGAATTTTCTGAATATTTCTCGAAGGTGAAGATTATCTGTGAACAGTAATTGTTGCTACAGTTTTTGAGTGTAGTTTGATTCGGGGTGGGTCCCTTGTCGGAATTGTTTCTCAGTGTAGGAAGCTCGGAATTGGACGTGCAGGTACTCGTTTCGAAGGTATCGACGCGAGGATTACTGTGGTATTTTTATTGGATTTTCTGGGCACTTGCAGCAGGTGAAATATGCGCGGCTTTGGGACTGGTTTTCAGATGGTGTATGTTTGGTTAATTTTGGAATAATTATATAACATGCCATGTTAGCACATAGCCTTTCTTGTGGTTGGATTATGATTTGGGATAGGATTTCGTAGCTATGTGCGGATTTGTACTCTGAGGAGTTATTATGATCATTCTATTAATGAACCCTGAGTTGTGGACAGATCTAGTTTTGGGATTCCGGCATGTTGCTTATTCCTAAAGGAACTGTTATTATGCTTTACCCCCTTTATTTCCTTGAGGACATTGCATGCTTGTATGGTCATGTAGTTAGGCCATCTTTTACTGCTGCACTACTTATTGGAACTTGACTTAGGAGAAACCATGCTTTTCCCTTCTCCTTCTTGTTAGTCAGGTGGTCAGTGTTGCTCGGGTTCGAGCAGGGGGTCTGGGTAGTGTAGTCGGGACTTCGTGTCTGGGACAGGTTGGTTTAGTTGCGGGGCTTTGCGGCAACCGCGGATATTGGGCCGTTGACCGGATGTTTTTCTATGCACCAGATTTGGGTGTCGGTTTTCCCTAGTGAATGGAGTTTCCCACTTATCGTTTAGTTGCATCCGATTGAGGTCGGGTCTTTCCTTGGTGGTTGAGTTTCCCACTTTGATCTGATTGATGATCAAGTCCTGCTGTTTCGAGATACTGTTGATGTTGATGACTGAGATGCTTTACTCGTGTGGGTAGCTCCCCTCGAGTGCCGCTCCGGAGTAGGCTTCAGACCGTGTTGGGTTCCGGTCAGACCGTGTTGGGTTCCGGTCAGACCGTGTCGGGTGCCGGTCAGACCGTGTTGGGTTCCGGTCATTTGGACAGTGGATATACTGAGTTCGAGAGATTGGTGACAGAGCAGGCAGTACCGGGTTTTATACCGGTTCATTCGATTGAGTTTATTTCGGTCAAATACTTTTATTGTTACACTCGTGCCTGGGGGCCGAGTGCAGACTGGTAGTTGAGTTTAGATCAGTGCTTGTATTGTTGAGAGCCGTCTGGTTGACGGTGGTCCCGTGTTGTTGCGAGTACTTTGACCGCTGTGTGAGAGGTTGAGCATCATGATTCTATCCGTTCTGAGAGAGAGCGTGGATTTTGACCATAGCCTGCATGATCCTCTACTCGATAGCGAGTTAGTCCGTTTGGACACCCTACGTAATTCCTGCCCGTCAGCGGGAGGTGGTTGTAGGTGGGCGCAGGTTTGACTGGACCAGGTGTGGCAGTCAGCTCGATTGGGTCGATGGTGCACTTCATGTGCTAGTGGTTGCATACCACTGTTTGGTTCTTCCCCTTTTTGCCTTTAGTTAGGGGCAGGGTAGCTGTTGATAGTCTCCAACTTACTCATTTCAGTCTTATGACTTGGGTTAGTTTTTGTCTCTTGAGGACTTGGTGGGCAGACCGTCGGGTCTGGCGGTGGTACCCACTGAGAACTCCCTTTTTGGAGTAGTTCTCACACCCTTTGGGGGTTTTTCCCCCCCTTTTCTCTCCTCTCTTTGGTTGTGCAGAGTCTTAGCAGGTGTGGCCGGCTCTGCGGTTGTTGATCGTGGCGAGGGAGTCGCGAGCTAGATCCCTACCCGGCGTTGGAGAGTAGCGGTACCCTTCAGAGGAGATCATCTGTAGTTTAGTTGTTTCTTTTTCCTCTTTTGAGAGACTATTGTAGTGAGGATATTTTGTATTGAGAGACTGTACACTGTTGTATATATTGGGGTTACCTCCCGGTTGGGTTTAGAGCTTGTACTTGAGGATATTGTATTATTATTATTTTTGGGAGGCAGACGGTGTTGTTTCATTTCCAGTTGTACAGTGATTGATTTTAGTTACAGCAGATTTTCATTTATAGCTCTGATATCTGTTTAGTTATAGTACTTTTCTTGCAGGTAGGACGCTTCGCCTATGCGGGTTGGCATAGGTGGCGGATCTGTTTGGCGGGCCCGGGTCGCAGTTTCGACCCCGGGGCGTGACAGAGTAGAGTGGTATCAGAGCCTAGGTTGTAGGTCATGGTGGACTTAGAAACCCTAGGCTTATGGTTTGACCCTTGGTTGACTTTGTGAGAGTCGTGATTTTGCGAGAGTCCTGATTGAGTTTTATACCTCTCCCAGGGGACGGGAGGAGTGATTGGCATGTTTATTCTCCTAAGTAATTATGTTGGCTGCAGACAACATAATGCTGTGGAACGGGTGACATGCTTTAGACTTTCGCTGGATTGGGTCGAGTGTTGTTGTGTGCTGTTTTGTTGTTTCGTCGTGGCGAGCGGTGTCTCCCCGACGCTGGGTTTTGACCCGTGTGCATCCTGTCATAGCGGTTGAGCTTGAGCAGTTGGTTTTGGGCCGGATACCTGGATTGAGGTCAGAGAACCCCGGACCCAGATGACAGGATTGTGAGAGGCTTATCAGCGGCTGTGGGAGCAGCTGGTCTTGGTGACACAGTTGCCGGAGCACTGAGTAGCCCCCTCTGTGCCAAGGTTTAGTGTCGAGACACCGAGGCAGGGTGGATGGTTGACAGCTGGTGAGCTGTAGGACATGATCGACTTATTGAGCCATATTTGGCAGATGAACCACCCCGACTCGTAAGATTGAGTTTGGAGCCTTTGGAGGCAGAGTCGCGGCTGGTGGTGATGGAGTGATTAATTGAGAGCCTCCCTGTGCTTGTGAGTGTATGCAGTTGTTGAACTGCGCGCTCCAGATTCGAGGGACGAGGCGCATAGGATATATGAGACTGGGAGTGGATTGCGCCAGGACACCTTTCTGTTATTCAGTCCCTCCATTGTAGATTTAGACGCCTCGTTGGAGCAGGCATTTTGTATGGAGCGTGGCATTGCAGTTCCTTTGGGCAGAGATCTGCCGCCAGAGGTGAGTTCTGGATTTTGGCGCTTGGCGCCGGATGATGGAGGACAGATTGGCCGGCAGGGGCATGACTAATTTTCTTTTCTTGGATGACGAATTCCCGAGATGTCAGAGGTCGGGTGGACCCCGAAGGCGACGTCAGTATTTTATTTGAGTGGCGCAGCGATGGCGTGGATTTGTTATCTGCGGAGGATTTTGTTCGTCGCCTCAATGTGATCAGAGACAGAGGTCGTGCTTCCTAGTGATAGCCCTGATTTTCAGGCAGATTGAGCGACAACCACTTGCTTTGAGCGGATGAATCTGTGCCGCCCGGTGTGAGGGTGCCCCGGTAGTGGATTGAGTGTCGCAGGTGGGATTTCACCACGGTAGTCGGAGTTAGAGCATGTTCCACTCTTACATGGGTTAGAGGCAGATTTGTTACCACGTGCACTAGAGGTACAGGTTCCTGTTGTTGTTGTGCACGTGGAGGAGGCTTTTGGATCATGTCCAGTGCGGCCGAGACCGCGAGTTACCGGCAGAATTATTGGAAATTATAGCAATTAGGTGTTTTGACCTTATGCTAGAGATTGTTGGGCACTATGCCACAGGATGTTTGACTGCGGCAAGAGAGGACTTTTGATCTTCGGCAAGGCGGGCAATTGGAGGCTTGCTCGTTGAGGTTGTTAGAGCACTCTGGGTTTAGCGGGAGAGTGAGAGGTGCTTGCGGCGGCACCGGGACTCATGGATATCTCTGTTTCCCATGAGATCCCGGGTGTGATTTCACCTTAGTCGTTGGTAATGCCGCCGGTTAGGGAGATAGAGATTGCGTTTGACGTGGTTCGAGGAACCGCGCCACCCTGGACGGCACCTCATTGGATATCGCCGGTAGAGCTGAGAGAGAGCCTTGGCACTGTTGCAGGGTCCGACGGATCGAGGGGTCTGTTTGACCTAGTGCCACGCCGTTGGTATACGGTGGTGATGCCACATCGTTGAAACACGAATGTGAGGGTCCTTTTAGGGTATCTAGGACCTTATGATGGAGTTGTACTCCGGCAGTTGGTGTATGATGCGAGTACCCACTTGGTGTTAGACAGCTGAGGACTTCGCCTAGGAGGCGTTTTGGACGCGGTGGGGGCATTATGAGTTGTTAGTGAGGCCAATGGAATGACGATTGCCCTGTGGATTTCAAGATCTGAGGAATAGTAGGTCCCAGTTGTACTTGGACGGACTGGGAGTGGTGTTTTCCCGATGATATTTTGGTTTGCTCCCAGAGTGACTTGGAGTACGAGGAGCGCTTTGTGGATGTGCTATCATGCCCGTGTGGATGAAGCGGTATGCCAAGTTATTGAAGTACAAGTGGCAGCTGCAGAAGCATACCTTCTTGGGTCGCTTTGTTCGAGCCGTAGGGACGGCGGTGGAACCCGACCAAGTGGATGTTATTCAAGTTGACTGAGACCAACTTTCATTCTTGAGGTGAGAAGCTTCTAGACTTGGCGGTGCCGGGGGGGAGCATGGCCAATGGATAATGTGACTGGTATTAGCGCCAATGCTAGTGTTTCCTGTGTTGGGAGATGGAATTGTGTGTTTTGGTGATGCCTCCCATTGCGGCGGTAGAGTTACCGTGGGTGGATCTTCGGTCCACACTTCTTTAGTCCAACCCTATGAGAGTTCGGGCAAGATGAACCGCTGTTTTGCAGGCAGCTTGGATTCCACAGTTGAGCCTTTCAGTACGTCCTTTATTTCCAGCTTGGATTGTTATACCTGGGCGTAGGCCATGCCTGCTTGGCTATCAGTTCTGATTACTCAGCATCTTGAGTGGGATTTTCGCGGATTGTTGTTGCTGATTTGGGATTTTTGACCGCGAGTTTGAGCCTCCGCATTTTGATCGCCTTTCGAGCCAGTTTTCCCTCCCGTTCACTGACGGTTTGGTCCCCGTCAGGGCATCTTTTCGACCCGTGGGTCCGTTGGAGTTATGTTGGCTTGTTGAGTGTCCAACCGTGGCTTGAGATTGTGTCTCATGAGGATCCCTTTTGAGGGTAGCTCGTGGTTGAGTAGGCCACTCGGGTGATTTTGGATCGGAAGTGACCGAGTGAAGGCCCCAGCTTATTGGATCCTTTTCCTCATAAGATGAATCTGTGGGTATACTTCGGGTGATCCTGGTTGAGTAGACACCAGGAGGTGGTTTGGGGCGTGTTGCGCTGTTGATTATTCTGTTTCCCCCCCCTGCTCTTGAGGGGGGGGCCTCTGTATTGTTTCACGTCTCAGCTCAGGAGTGTTTTGCTTTTGGATCCCTCGCCCGTGATTGACTTGCCCCTTCCGAGATCTGTGATTGTTGGAGTACGAGGGACGCCCGTTGCGATTTCTGGCTCGAGAGATGAGAAAATCGCATGTCGGGCCATGCCGTACTTGTTGTTGTTGTTGTTGGGAAGTAATCACGGGGAGTGAGCGATGTTTCGGGAGCTGGAGGCGTTATTGATGGATACCTACCCGTGGTATGTGGGACCCTTGGGGGATTTGAGTTAGTTTCGAGGACGAAACTTTTCTTAGTGGGGGAGGATGTGAGGACCTGGATCCCCACGTCGAGATTACTGGATCATCTACAGCTCCCGGAGGCCTAGGTGGCGTGTTGGTGGGATTTGTGCCCCAATTGGGCATTAGTGTTGGGCTCAGTGTGTTTAATGGATCACGTGGGTGATCATTGGACTCCGTCGGATCGTTAGAAGTGGTTTCGCGCGAAGTGGATATTAAATTTGGACTCAGCGCGAAGTTTGGACCAAGGATTACCTTTCCGGATGCCTTCGGCAAATTTTGGAGTTGGAATTTGGCGAAATGGACATCAAATTCGGATTCAGCGCGCGAAAACGGTTAAAACGGACTACCCACTTGTCATTTTTGAGCACCGGACACTGTTCACGCCGGAACAGTGTTTCCGGCGGCGGCGGCAGCGGCGGAGCGGCCGCCGGCAGCGCGCCGGACGGAGGCGCGGGCCGCCCGGTCCACGCGGCAGGCGTGCACCGGGGGCTGGACGCGTGGCGGCTCAGGAGTGGGCCGGTCCGCGGGGCGCGGTCTACGGGGGAGTGCGGGGCGCACGGTGGACCGGGGGTGACACGTGGCATCATCCTAGAGGTGGGTTCACGGCGGTTGGTCTACGCAGTTTCGGGATGGCTCAGGGTTTACGGTGCACCGGGCTTGGACACGTGGCAGGTTTGCATTGGTTCGGTCCACATGATTTCGTGCACCGGGTTCACTAGGAAGTGGTATGACACGTGGCGTTCTCCTATTGGTGGGTCTACTGTGCGCGGCAGGGTGGCAGGCGGCGGCGTCAGGCGGGCACGTGGGCGCGGCAGGCGGGCGTTGACCGGGGAGCGTGCCACGTGTCGTCGTCCGCGGGTGGCCACGTGGCGCGACGCGTGCGGCGGGTGCGGCTGTCGCCTGTTTGGCGGGCGACGTGGAGGCCCAGGGGACTTCCGGGCTGCTACAGTGCGCGCCTTTGGGATTTTCGGGCTGCTACAGTACGCGCCCGAAAGTGGCATGCGCCCGGAAATTGGGACATAACCGGTATTTTCCCATTTGTTTCTGCAGCCTATAAAAGGCGATCCGAGCTCTCTTCTTCTCCCTTTTTCCGCCATTTCCGAGCCTCTTCTCGCCGGGGTGCCTTCAGCAAAGTTGATCCCCTAGTTTGGCTGCATCTTCCTGCAAAGTTTTGGGATTTTTGGTGGCACACTTATTGAGGTTTCTATTTTTACGGCGCGGCGCGACGCTCGTTCGTTTGTGGTCTTCTTCGTCGCGTTTTGGTGCGAGGACTCCCCCGGCTTACCCCGAGCACCTTTTTCAGTGATTCTTGCGCCGTTGGCTTCACGACAGGTAGGGCTATGTTTCCCATGTTTACTGGTCTTTCCCATTCCGAGTTTTTCATGGGTCTTTCGGATCATCTTGTAACCCCTTTTTCTGGGCGGAGTTCTGGGACAGCGGCGCGGTGTTTTGGTGATATCTTCGCGCACAGGCATCGGATTGGGGCGATTCAAGAGGCGATTTGCATCTACACTTCACGAGGAATATGCCCAAATTTTCTTGGAATTTTCTGAATATTTCTCGAAGGTGAAGATTATCTGTGAACAGTAATTGTTGCTACAGTTTTTGAGTGTAGTTTGATTCGGGGTGGTTCCCTTGTCGGAATTGTTTCTCAGTGTAGGAAGCTCGGAATTGGACGTGCAGGTACTCGTTTCGAAGGTATCGACGCGAGGATTACTGTGGTATTTTTATTGGATTTTTCTGGGCACTTGCAGCAGGTGAAATATGCGCAGCTTTGGGACTGGTTTTCAGATGGTGTATGTTTGGTTAATTTTGGAATAAAAGTGTAATGTTAAGCCTTATTGTTGTACTCAGGGGTGTTTTCAGCTGTTTAGAGCCAAGGCTTGCGCGACTTGTACCGAGGGTGTTTTGTTGGCAGATTTTGGACCGCGGGCGTCTACCCACTTCACCGACTTCAGGTTTGCCTTGGGTTAAGCGCTTCAGGTGGGTGAGCTTATTATCAGTAATTGTTTAAGGCAATGTTTATGTTGTGGCAAGTATAAGTCCACTTGTGGGGATGTCACCCCTCTATGACTGATGCACGCATGTGTAGGGTACATAGTTTATATTGGTAAGTAGGTAAGCTTGTTATTGATATTGGTATAAATGATTGCAAGAATAGTATTTATGAGGTATACTGAGGACTTGCATGACTTGGACATCTATGTGATGACTAGTGTAAGCTTACCTAGGATAATGTTACCCTATGAAATTATATAACATGCCATGTTAGCACATAGCCTTTCTTGTGGTTGGATTATGATTTGGGACAGGATTTCGTAGCTATGTGCGGATTTGTACTCTGAGGAGTTATTATGATCATTCTATTAATGAACCCTGAGTTGTGGACAGATCTAGTTTTGGGATTCCGGCATGTTGCTTATTCCTAAAGGAACTGTTATTATGCTTTACCCCCTTTATTTCCTTGAGGACATTGCATGCTTGTATGGTCATGTAGTTAGGCCATCTTTTACTGCTGCACTACTTATTGGAACTTGACTTAGGAGAAACCATGCTTTTCCCTTCTCCTTCTTGTTAGTCAGGTGGTCAGTGTTGCTCGGGTTCGAGCAGGGGGTCTGGGTAGTGTAGTCGGGACTTCGTGTCTGGGACAGGTTGGTTTAGTTGCGGGGCTTTGCGGCAACCGCGGATATTGGGCGGTTGACCGGATGTTTTTCTATGCACCAGATTTGGGTGTCGGTTTTCCCTAGTGGATGGAGTTTCCCACTTATCGTTTAGTTGCATCCGATTGAGGTCGGGTCTTTCCTTGGTGGTTGAGTTTCCCACTTTGATCTGATTGATGATCAAGTCCTGCTGTTTCGAGATACTGTTGATGTTGATGACTGAGATGCTTTACTCGTGTGGGTAGCTCCCCTCGAGTGCCGCTCCGGAGTAGGCTTCAGACCGTGTTGGGTTCCGGTCAGACCGTGTTGGGTTCCGGTCAGACCGTGTCGGGTGCCGGTCAGACCGTGTTGGGTTCCGGTCATTTGGACAGTGGATATACTGAGTTCGAGAGATTGGTGACAGAGCGGGCAGTACCGGGTTTTATACCGGTTCATTCGATTGAGTTTATTTCGGTCAAATACTTTTATTGTTACACTCGTGCCTGGGGGCCGAGTGCAGACTGGTAGTTGAGTTTAGATCAGTGCTTGTATTGTTGAGAGCCGTCTGGTTGACGGTGGTCCCGTGTTGTTGCGAGTACTTTGACCGCTGTGTGAGAGGTTGAGCATCATGATTCTATCCGTTCTGAGAGAGAGCGTGGATTTTGACCATAGCCTGCATGATCCTCTACTCGATAGCGAGTTAGTCCGTTTGGACACCCTACGTAATTCCTGCCCGTCAGCGGGAGGTGGTTGTAGGTGGGCGCAGGTTTGACTGGACCAGGTGTGGCAGTCAGCTCGATTGGGTCGATGGTGCACTTCATGTGCTAGTGGTTGCATACCACTGTTTGGTTCTCCCCCTTTTTGCCTTTAGTTAGGGGCAGGGTAGCTGTTGATAGTCTCCAACTTACTCATTTCAGTCTTATGACTTGGGTTAGTTTTTGTCTCTTGAGGACTTGGTGGGCAGACCGTCGGGTCTGGCGGTGGTACCCACTGAGAACTCCCTTTTTGGAGTAGTTCTCACACCCTTTGGGGGTTTTTCCCCCCCTTTTCTCTCCTCTCTTTGGTTGTGCAGAGTCTTAGCAGGTGTGGCCGGCTCTGCGGTTGTTGATCGTGGCGAGGGAGTCGCGAGCTAGATCCCTACCCGGCGTTGGAGAGTAGCGGTACCCTTCAGAGGAGATCATCTGTAGTTTAGTTGTTTCTTTTTCCTCTTTTGAGAGACTATTGTAGTGAGGATATTTTGTATTGAGAGACTGTACACTGTTGTATATATTGGGGTTACCTCCCGGTTGGGTTTAGAGCTTGTACTTGAGGATATTGTATTATTATTATTTTTCGGAGGCAGACGGTGTTGTTTCATTTCCAGTTGTACAGTGATTGATTTTAGTTACAGCATATTTTCATTTATAGCTCTGATATCTGTTTAGTTATAGTACTTTTCTTGCAGGTAGGACGCTTCGCCTATGCGGGTTGGCATAGGTGGCGGATCTGTTTGGCGGGCCCGGGTCGCAGTTTCGACCCCGGGGCGTGACAGTCCGCCTCAAGGGGCAAGGCTTGCGAAGGCACGTATGTGCCGAGCGGGGATTCGTGAGGCGCGAGGCCTACGAAGTTTGCTAGGCGAAGGAACGGTCGGTCCGCCGTAATGGACAAGGCTCGCAAAGGCAGCGATGCCGAGCGGGGATTCGTGCGGCGCGAGGCCCACGAAGTAGGAGGAGACAATCGATGCTGGTTTTCGTAAAGTGAGCCATGGAGTGGACCGAGGGTGTTGGCGGCCAGGCATGGCCGTGCAATGGAGGTGCCGAATGGCTAGCGAAGCGGAGCGAGGCTGATTCGATTTTGAGCGACATCCGTCAAGCAACCTTGGATGCTGGGCCGAGTGTGTTGGCGGCCAAGCATGGTCGTGCAATGGAGGTGCCAGGGGGTTGGCGACGCAGGGAGAATGTCGCTAGGTTGGCAAACCCTTGCGAAGGGAACACACGCGGGGACAAGTAGTGTGGGGTATTCGGGAAGCGGACCTTGGACCGAATCGGGAGCGATGACGGAACTAGGTGGCCGGCGGAACGGGACATGCCCGACCTGACTATGGATCCTGTCGTGGGAATTGCGGGGCGCGCTGCGCCTTGGCAAGGCAATGGGCTGGCAGACGGGCGAGATGCATGGGACGGGTCGCTCGGTTAAGCAGACGAGCGGAACGCGCAAGGGCAACTCGCTCGGGCCCATTCATATGGACTAAGTTGTGAGAACTTGTATTGTCCTGGATGTTTGCTTCGGAGGAAAAGGGACATTCGGTTGAGTAGCACTCTCGAGGAGAGTTTGTCTGGCTAGGCGGAATATACTCGGCTTGAAGGCCAACCTCGGTGGCGGGGTTGTTTGTTCAGAACTTGCGGAGTTCGACAAGGGGTTCGACGTAAGGCGCGGCGCCGGGCAGTCAGGCTCGTGGAGGAGCATGCTTGGTTAATGCTTGAGTTTGGATCCCGCTGTTTAAGTTCGAGGGCGTGTCCGTGGCAAGGGGACTCGGGAAGGCTGGCTCGGGTGTGCGACACTTGAGCGCCGCATGGGGTAATTTTAAGGCGGAAAAGCTAACCCCGTGACAGGGCGCTTGCGGTTTTTTGGCTTGGAGTTCCGGAACCCATAAGGGGATTCCGGAACTGGACCTGGGTACCGGTACCGCATGAAGGGTACTGGTACCCCACCTTGCAGAGTGCATTTTGGGGATTTTTTTTAAGTGAGGGCTCTTTGGTCTTTTTACTTTCCTCCACCTTGATGACCCCTCTCTCTTCTCTATATATGGACACCTCCTCCTCTCTTCTCTGCAGAAATCAAAGAAAAGAAAAGAGAGATAGGAGATGAAAGAAAGTAAGGTAAAATGGAAGAAAAGAAGTGGGGGAAAAAAAAAGAAAGGAAAAGGCAAGTGAAGGTGGTGTTGCAAGTGGGTTTTCCTGCTGTCTGGGCTCGAGGGGAGTCGCGCGTGCGTCGAGCTACGTACAGGGTAAGTGACAGATTTTCCTAGCATGGGTTTTTGGATTTGGTGAATGGATTTTTGATGAAGCTTTGAGCTTATTTGGTTGCTTCCTCCCATCTTTTGCACATGTGCTGTGAGCTTTGGATTTTTACTGTGCGGAGCCGAGGGCATGCGCGCATGCTGTGAGTTGACAGCGAGGGAGCCGATGCGCGCCGGATTTTTGTAGAGGACTCGAGGGTTTTGTTCGAGCTTCCGGGGAACCGTTCCGAGGTTCGCGACAGTTTTTGCGCGCGCGCGGCACGGTTTTGGTGTTTCCGGCAGATTTTTTTGACAGTGAACGGTTCGGCGCTTCACCGACTTCAGCGTTTGCCTGCGGAAAGCATTTGAGGTGGGTTGGAATTTCTTCAAGATGTATGGAGTGCCCTCTAAAGCTTCTGTATGCATGTGGATCATGTTTAGTTTACCTATTTTTATGCTTGGTAAATCTGATAGTTGCCTAGAAAATTGTAGGAAGATTTTCCTGAGCCCCAGATATCTTTAGTATGATCTAGAGGTGCTTTAGCACTAGACTGCATGTTTCCTTATCTTTCGGGATGCATCTGGACCTTCACATTATTTCTGCAACTGGTTTTAAGTAAACTCCGATTTTATAAAGAGTTTCTAAATATTGAGAGTATTACAGAAGGTCCTGGTGGCCCGGTATGCATGTATACTCGTGCCGGGGGGACGAGTGGATTTTTAGAGCATTGTGTGTTGAGTTTCTAGTGTCATGAGAGTTGTACTTCCTTGTTGGGATTGATGGGATTATTCTATATCATGGATCGTGTTATTCTGATTTAGTTGTGGAGGTGGTTCTCCGACTTAGCTTTGAGAGTTTTGGGGTTCTGACAGATCGAGTCGTGGAGGTTTCCCGACTTAGCCATGGGTTGTGCATTATCAGATTGAGTCGTGGAGGGTTCTCCGACATAGCTATGAGAGTGTTTGGGCATTTCCTGATCAAGTCATGGAGGGTTTTCCGACTGAGATGTGTTATTTGAGCATTGAGCTTCCGATCTGTGGATCGTGATCATAGCCTGCATGTGCCTTTTATTGAGACAGTTGAGACATACTTGAGCTCGGTGGGGTCGCTCCCCTCGAGTTACGCTCCGGATGCGTGCTGATGATGCGACTAGTTGATACACTAGCGTTCGCTTTGAGATTGAGATAGTCCGTGTGGGACGTCCTACGTAAGTCCAAGTCCCTTGTGGGCTAGTGGCGGTAGGTTAGGCGCAGGCTTGACTGGACCCTATGAGGCAGTCATTGAGATTGGGTGATATTAGTTGGTGATTGCATAGCATGTTCTTAGATGAGCTTTCCTTTGAGCATGGTACTTGAGGCTTATTAGTAGTGAGAGTGTATGCATAGCAGGTTCATAGTAGATATTTCCTTGAGCATGATGTTGAGACATATTAGCTGTAGTTCATTTCCTGCTTTCTTATATCTATCTGCATACCTATCTGTTGTGCCTCCAGTAGACTTAGTGGGCATACCGTGGATATTGGTGACGGTACCCACTAGGAACTACCTTCTGCAGTAGTTCTCACACCCGCTGCGGTGACAGGTTTCCTGAGGTTACTGTTCCGGCTTAGCTCGCGCGGAGACATCGGATTGAGGTGAGGACGTGGCCGATTAGTTCCTTACCAGCATTGAGAGTCAGAGGTAGATGTACCCTTTATATTTTTATGATTACACTTTTGTACTAGACAGTCTGAGAGATCTGTGAGAGTTGTATTTATTTTTCATAGCTGAGAGACTATGTATTGAGGTTATTTATATATCAGATGTTCAGTGATTGATTCTGTAGCTATTGGTTTTAGTTTCAGCTCTGGTACATGTTTAGCTATAGATCTTTTGCAAGGTTGAGGTTTCGTCTGTGCGGCAGTTTCCGTACAGATGGCGGATCTGTTGGCGAGCCCGGGTCGCAGTTCGACCCCGGGGCGTGACAGATTAGGGTGGTATCAGAACCTAGGAATATAGGTCGTTGAGGACTTAGTGACCCTAGGCTATTGGTTGGACAGTAGGATGACTGTCGTGAGAGACGTGACTTTAGCGAGAGTCCTGATTGAGTCTGTACCTCCCCCAGAGAGTTGTGGCGAGTGATCTTACATGTTTATTCTCTAAAGATGGTTATGTTGGCTGCAGACAACATAACACTTTAGAATGATTAACATGTTTTAGACTTTCGCTTGATTGGGTCGAGAGTGTTTGTGGTCCTGTTGTTTGGTTGTGATAGTTGTCCTTGCTGCCTCCGAGTCGCCGTGTAGCGGCGGGGGCGTGTTTGACCTTGGATGAGGAGCCCGAACAGCGGGAGGCTGAATGGACAGAGCAGAGTGAGGTCCGTGAGTTACGGGCCCAGGTAGCCCAGATGTTTGAGGTGATGCGACGCCAGGAAGAGAACATGGAGCGCGTGATGCGCATGCTTGTGCAGAGAGCATCTTCCGGGGTATCGCCAGTAGTACCTCCGGCCGCGACATCGTCGACTTCGACCCTGATCGCACAGTGAGTAGTGCAGGAGCAGCGAGAGTTTGCCGATCGGTTGTTGTACATTCGCCAGTTCCACCCCCTGCAGATTTCGGGGCAGAGTTTGGAGCCTTGGGAGGCCGAGAACTGGATTGCGGCTATGGAAAAGTTGTTTGAGGATTGGTTCATCCATGAGAAGCATCAGGTGCACTTGGTTGCACACTTTTGGATAGGGACGCCGAGAGTTGGTGGCGTCGAGTTCGTTCCATTGGACCACCGGGAGCGCAGTTGATGACTTGGAGCGAGTTTCGTGCTTTGCTGTTCAGGGCCTTCTTCCCGACAGTGTAAAGCAGAAACTGGAAAGGGATTTGAGACGCTTGCAGCAGGAGGGTCGACCTCTTCAGTGGTATGTTCGCGAGTTTCTGCGATTGTTGAGCAGTGTACCCCATGTTGCCCAGGATGAGGCCCAGAAGGTTGATCTATTTGAGAAGAGACTGCATCGAGATATCTATCACTTTGGGCATTCTCGGCGAGCGCCGACTTTAGATGCAGCGATTGTGCATGTTCGATGGATTGACCGAGGATCAGTGATCACGTCCAAGAGGGACGAAGAGCGAGGGACCAGCTCTAGAGAGAGACGTCCAGCATCGTCGGATTTTGGGATAGTCGAGTGGATCGAGGTTGCCATGATTCCAGTCACATGATCATGAGTCCCAGAGGAGACAGAGACCAGGAGGTTCTCGACAGTCGAGGCACCAGCAGTAGTGTCAGGATGAGTATGTATTTTACGGTGGGCCGCATTCATCGCCATAGTGTGACCTCAGGCAGGGGTGATGCCTTTCATGTGGATAGTTGTAGAAACTCGAAATATTTTATTTTTAATAAATAGTCTGAAAGTGAATTTTTGACCCGGTTTTGAATTCAAAAGACCCCGGTTGGCCTATATGGCCAACCGCCAGTGTGCAAGTTGCACGATTTGCGAGGAAAAAGGGCTAATTCCCAATCCGGACGTGATCTTGGAAATCCGAATTGACCGTTGCGATCGTCTCATCGAACTGAGCGAGATTGATATTCAGCACTTTTCGATCCGACGGTCGGATCTTCCAGAAATCGAGGAAGAAGCGAGCAAATAACCACGAACAGTGTAACAGTGCTCGGTGCACAGTATAAATTAAGTTGTTACTGTAGGTGAACAGTAACCCTAGTTTTCGGAACCCCGACGGATCTAACGTTGACTAATTCGCTGTCTGGAAACCGATCATAGCACTTCAGGTAGTCGTTTCGAACGGTTTCGGCGTTCTGGACGCAATGGCGCTGACGGAATCTCCGTTTGACGACCCTAGAGTATCGAAAAGCGCGAAAACTATTTTCCGGAACAGTGTTATTATGGACCGAGATTTTATCCGGGCAGTTTCGCGAAAATCAGAGGTCGCTACCTGATAGGTCTCGTCGAGCCGGACGTCATGGCGCAGTCCATTTTCCGTTTCGACGATCGGATCTTCTCGAAAAGTGTGAAATGCATCAAAAAATGTAGTTTTTGCACTTAAAACCCTATATATGTTGCCTCGAAAGGCGTGCCATGCATTGGAGAGGGACTTAATTGTGAGATAAGCATGCTGTGAAGGACTGGGGTTGAAATCTTGAAGCTAAAAGGGCTAAAATGCAAAGTTGCAAAAACCCTATATATTCACGCATCCTCGAGCTAGGGTTTTCCAAAGCTCTCGTAGCCCTCAACCCATAGCCGCAGCTCTAACGGACCTCCTCTTCTCTGCCATATTCCACGGAGCCCCGCGCCGGCCGCCGCCTCCACGTCGCCAGAGAAGAAGATCAAGACACACTCGGATCTCGGGTGACTCGGGGAGAGAGTACTCAGGAAGGCCTGGGATATCCAAGACCTAGTCGGGTGAGGTCCCTCTTGAAGCCGCATTCGAGCCAAGGTGTCCTCGGACCCAGCCGCCGCCGTGCACCGCCGCGGCGGTCCTCTCCTTTTCTTGGAATTCCGGCGAAGGTGAATTCTTGGGATTTTTGTTTTTATTCCGGCTTTCGGTTACGACTATAGCACTCCTGATATCGAGGCCGCCCCTCGGGTGCAGACCCAGCCATCACCACCGCCCCGATCGCCGGCGGGAAGAGCTGTCGCTGGATTACCGTTGTTCTCATCCGATCGTGGGCGCCGCCACATCCGACCGTTAAACCGGCGATCAAGACCATTGGGTTGCTCCTTCTCATCGACTGCAACCTCTCCGTGAAGTCGCGTGGCGATCGGATCAAGATCGGGCCCGCACGAGAGTGCCCTAGAAATCCAGACTTTTGCACCGCGGCCGATCGTCGCCGTCCGGCACAGCCGCGGCTTCCCGATACCGGCCACCTCTGCTGGAAGCATCCTGGTGATGTGGGGATCAGCTCGGTCCATCTTGCTCCGGCCCGGACCGCCGCGCCGGAAATCCGCCATTGTTGGCCATTGAGGTTTTCCCGAGCTCCTCCGCCGCGCCACGCCGCCGCCTCCGGTCGCCCGGAAACCACTCAGGTAGGCTCCTATGATCCTCTAGAGTCTTTCCATCGTGTTGCATGGGGATCTTGACGTCGGGTTTCTTGCCACCACAGTTGCACCCGAATTGCCTTCAAGTTTAGCTCCGGCGATCCCCGGCGACTCGGGACTCCGGCAACCATCCAGGTAAGACCTAGATGACCTCCTCTCGCTCCCCATTGTTTTAGTTTGGGTCAAAAGGGCCCCGGTTTCATGGACTTAATTCTTGCACCCGAAATCACTACTACGGGCTTAGCTCCGGCCGCCGCCGCCTCCGGCCGCCGGGGCTCGACCCCGCATGGACCCGAGACCTCCTGGGGACCTCTTCTAACTGATGCTCACCTTGGTTCCAGGCCTGAGCCACTGTTGTTCCAAGAACACCAAACCGAGCCTTGATCCAAACTTGGGTGTTGCTCCGACCGTCTTTCCGGCCGGCCTCCGACGCGTGCAAGGTGAGCACACCACTCCTCTGTTATTACTGAACCCCATGCTCCAGTTAGATCACTTGTAGATCAAGTATATATTAAGTCGCAACATTACTAATTTGGAGCCCTTGTGTTTATGGGCCAACTTGTAAATGGGCCTGGTCTCGGCCCAAATATTGTGAGCACGGCCTCCGTCTCGACGTAACGAACGCGCTGAAACTTACGGCGTCGTCGTTGGACCCCCGGATTTCAAGAACGAGCCGAAACGGGCAATTAAATTAATGTTGTTATGCAAATTTAAGAACATATTAGACTAAAATGTAAGTTGGACATATTAGCTGCCTTTAGATAGTGTTTTTAAATCTACTAGGCATCTGGTTAGGGTTCCGTAGGTCCTCGTTGACCGGGAATCGGATTTTGATCGATAAATCGGCGATATTCTCCCGTTTAAGCTTTACGTTGCTGTCGGATCGTCGGGAAGGATTTGTGTGAGTCTATTACTGACCAGATCTCATTATTCAGGGCCCAGTTGCTCAGCACCAGCCTCCCAGTAGCTAGTGGGAGTCCGGGATCGGCCTACATTCAGGTGGGTTCCATTTTCCTGTTCCTAGCGTCAAACTCTATCATATTGGACGGGGTCAATTCTAGGTATACTGGGGTTAAATATTGAGGGGTGATAGCTTATGCATGTTAATGGGTTTCTTCATAATGTTTAGCGTCGGTCTTCCGACGGTCGTTTTCCTATTGATAATTACATGTTGGCGGGCTACCTTCGAGTGCACCTATTACTGCCTTTACTTTGATTATACATGATAGCGGGTTACTTTCGATCGCATATGTTACGGCTTACTTTTGAGTATATATGTTGTCATTTCACTTTTGTTATATATATTATGATGCTGACATGATGATGGTTATGGTTACTTGGCTCGAGGCTGCAACACGCGCACCCGCGGTTTGGCCACCGCAAAGGGTGCGCTTTTCTGGAAAAGTGGTCTCTGACCCGTGTATACCCACGAGGTGACGTAGTGGGGCCCCTTATTAGTGGTGGGGTTGAGGCGCCGAGGTGCGAGCGGTGCGACCCGTCGGTTTAGTTGTCCGACGTGGTCGGGTTTCTGCAGGTACGGTGCGGGCCGTCGGTTTAGTTGTCTGACGCGCCCGGGTATTACAGGATACAGGTGTACAGGTTGCTTTTCCTCCTTGAGGGGGGGAGTGGTTGCTCCGGTCGTCGTCACGGTTTGTTTTATTACATTCTCCTGCTCTACTATTTTTACGTCACTGACATCCCACTTCGTGACAGGGTTCAGACGGGGGGAGAGGTAGGCGGTGGTGAGGACGGGACAGGAGCAGCTGGGTCGCTGGGGACCTTGGACTGTATTTCTTCTTACATTCTCGCTTTTCATTGCATTGTAGCTATGTGAGAGGTTCGCGATACCCTCGGGGGGTCGGCATGGATGTCGGTACGGGTTGCATTTAGTGCCACTTGTGCGTTACTTTTCCTTTTAGTCCCATTGGCCATTTGAAAATCAAAAAAAAGGCAAAAGCCAAAGAAAAGATTGCGAAAACTGTTTTTAAAATCTAAGTGTCGTGTTGGCACTGGTTTCAAAACCCTGTGGATTTATGGATTGCGAAAGGGATTTCAAAACTTGGTGTCGGGTGGGCACCGTTTCCAAACCTTGTGGATTTATGCTGATTTCGAAACTAACTTTCAAAACGTAAGCGCCGGGTAGGCGCTCTTTCAAAACTGTGGATTTATCCTTTCCAAAATGATCGGCCATATGTTTTTGATTAGTTTAGAATGCTGGTTGTTTGTGAATAATTGTTGTGATTGATTGGTTGTGTATGTTGGAACATGTACTGAACGCTACGCCGTGCACATACAGGGGAGACTCTGTCCGTTTGCAGAGTGATCCTGTGTGTGTGGCGGGTCTGGGCACGTGCCGGGGAAGAGGGGTTCTCTTTTAAACAAAAAAAAAAAAATTTTACACGTCAAATATTCGACTTTTATGAATCGTTTCCGCTAAAACAAACCCCCGGGGCGTGACAGATCAAATGGTATCAGAGAGTTCTTTCAATCACAACAGTTAGTGCCGACATCCGCGGGAACACCTCTCTCGCCTACACATGAATGAAATGGGTAGGGCATAGGACTGTAGAACGTGAGTGACCGAGGGGGGGGAAAATGTTGAGTCCTTTCTCTCACTTTATGGTTGTTGTTAGTAGGGTAGTCTAAAGTTGACTCTTGTGATGTGTGACAGACATGGCCCGTACTAGATCATCGGCCGGGGACGCAGAGTCAGTGTCCGACATCCACGGAGATACCACACCTAGCTACGAATGAATGAATTGAATAAGGCATAGAAGCGTAGAACGCGAGTGATCGGGGGAGCGGGGGAAAAGTATATGTCCCGTTTTCTAGATAGTTGGTTAAGTGCTATACTAGCGGAGTCTAGAACTGACTTGTGGGGTGTGTGAGTACGGGTTAAGTTTTGTTTCTCGTTTTAGCTCGGTTGTCGCGTTTATGTAGTCGTGTTGCTTGGGCTCGTGTAGTAGTGTTGTTGTGGGGGTCTTGGGATTCCCCCTGGGGTTGAGAAAAGAGACCACCGGGACTAGCAAATCTTGTTCGTTTGGGCTTGATTCTTCCTTTTGTTGAGCGGACCTAGAGCTTAAATACTCCTAGTGGGGAATGTGATCGTTGGTCTGGGGGTACGCAGCTCGGCTCAGTGTATGGTGCTTGGAAGGGCAATGGATTGGGACCGAGCGGTAGAGGTTAATCAGAGTGTCGCACCCCCTTGGGTGCCAAGACGGAAGTAGGACCGTGCTCCCTGGGTTTTGTCGCCAGCTCCCCATGACCAAGGCATAGTCTTGAGGTTTTGGGTTGCGAGTTGCGATTGTGAAGCAGTACAGATCACGAGGGGCGTAAGGCCAGTGGGAAGCGCAAGTCGGACATGTTTGGCCACTTTTCCCATGTATTGGATTCCTGGCGTATTTAAGTTTCGGGGATGAAACTTCTTTTAAGGTGTGAGTGATGTAGCGCTCGAGAAATTCTAGTGTGCTTGCGGGCGAGGAAGCAGATCTAACCTTGGCGATTTGCATGCCGGCACGTGAACTGCACAGTTTCCGATGCACAATTTCCGCCTTTCCGATCCGATACCTGGGTATTTGGTTAGGAACGAGCCCTAGGGTGACTTGCGTTCACGAGAGAGCGCAGGGTATTGGCATAGTGGTTTGGAGCCCAGGTGTGTTTCACACAGTTGAGCCTCATTGTTTCGGTTATTAGTCGTACGCACTCTGATTTTTGGGATCGTTGTTAGTGCAGGGTTAGCCGCGGCCAGGGTTTCGGCTGTGGGCTTGATGTTTCAATGGAGCCAGAGTGCTCGGATCAGTTACGGTGGTTAAGGGTTAAATCACTGTTCTCTTCGTAATCGTCCAGCTGATGGCACAGCAGTAGATGACTGCTATTATTGCACTAGCCTCACAGTTTGCTTAGAGGTTGAACAAGTTGCTGACCCTTCGGTGTCCCCGTGTCTTAATTCGTTGGCCTATGGGCCCGATGGTAACCCTGTTTTGGGACGGATGCAAATTGACCCCACCTTTTGCACAGGTTTTGTGGATCGACGTGGACTCGCCTAAGTGTTAGTCATGGCGATGTTTGTGACCACGAGGCGGTAGTAATCCTCGACAAAGGTTATGTTTTGGCACTGAGATTGTGTTGGGAAGTATGTGATATACCTTCTGGTAGGAGTTGCGTCCCCAACTTGTTGTTGGCGACAAACCTTTGGTATTCCGCTGTTCTTTTGGTAAGCACGTTGGCTGCAGGCAACGGACGGTCGAAAGAACTGAAGAAATACTCTGCCCTATAATGAGGAGTACCAGATTGGGTCTAAATTAGTAGCCTTAGAGTTGTAGATACCTTGCGACTGACTTGTAGCCCTCGATTAAACTTTTTGAGCATTTTCATAGAGTATGACTTCAGGCTGTAAGCTCCGGGAATGAAACTTTTTTAAGTTGTAAGTTTCGGGGACGAAACTTCTTTTAAGTTGTAAGTGATGTAGAAACTCGAAATATTTTATTTTTAATAAATAGTCTGAAAGTGAATTTTTGACCCGGTTTTGAATTCAAAAGACCCCGGTTGGCCTATATGGCCAACCGCCAGTGTGCAAGTTGCACGATTTGCGAGGAAAAAGGGCTAATTCCCAATCCGGACGTGATCTTGGAAATCCGAATTGACCGTTGCGATCGTCTCATCGAACTGAGCGAGATTGATATTCAACACTTTTCGATCCGACGGTCGGATCTTCCAGAAATCGAGGAAGAAGCGAGCAAATAACCACGAACAGTGTAACAGTGCTCGGTGCACAGTATAAATTAAGTTGTTACTGTAGGTGAACAGTAACCCTAGTTTTCGGAACCCCGACGGATCTAACGTTGACTAATTCACTGTCTGGAAACCGATCATAGCACTTTAGGTAGTCGTTTCGAACGGTTTCGGCGTTCTGGACGCAATGGAGCTGACGGAATCTCCGTTTGACGACCCTAGAGCATCGAAAAGCGCGAAAACTGTTTTCCGGAACAGTGTTATTATGGACCGAGATTTTATCCGGGCAGTTTCGCGAAAATCAGAGGTCGCTACCTGATAGGTCTCGTCGAGCCGGACGTCATGGCGCAGTCCATTTTCCGTTTCGACGACCGGATCTTCTCGAAAAGTGTGAAATGCATCAAAAAATGCAGTTTTTGCACTTAAAACCCTATATATGTTGCCTCGAAAGGCGTGCCATGCATTGGAGAGGGACTTAATTGTGAGATAAGCATGCTGTGAAGGACTGGGGTTGAAATCTTGAAGCTAGAAGGGCTAAAATGCAAAGTTGCAAAAACCCTATATATTCACGCATCCTCGAGCTAGGGTTTTCCAAAGCTCTCGTAGCCCTCAACCCATAGCCGCAGCTCTAACGGACCTCCTCTTCTCTGCCATATTCCACGGAGCCCCGCGCCGGCCGCCGCCTCCACGTCGCCGGAGAAGAAGATCAAGACACACTCGGATCTCGGGTGACTCGGGGAGAGAGTACTCAGGAAGGCCTGGGATATCCAAGACCTAGTCGGGTGAGGTCCCTCTTGAAGCCGCATTCGAGCCAAGGTGTCCTCGGACCCAGCCGCCGCCGTGCACCGCCGCGGCCGTCCTCTCCTTTTCTTGGAATTCCGGCGAAGGTGAATTCTTGGGATTTTTGTTTTTATTCCGGCTTTCGGTTACGACTATAGCACTCCTGATATCGAGGCCGCCCCTCGGGTGCAGACCCAGCCATCACCGCCGCCCCGATCGCCGGCGGGAAGAGCTGTCGCTGGATTACCGTTGTTCTCATCCGATCGTGGGCGCCGCCGCATCCGACCGTTAAACCGGCGATCAACACCGTTGGGTTGCTCCTTCTCATCGACTGCAACCTCTCCGTGAAGTCGCGTGGCGATCGGATCAAGATCGGGCCCGCACGAGAGTGCCCTAGAAATCCAGACTTTTGCACCGGGGCCGATCGTCGCCGTCCGGCACAGCCGCGGCTTCCCGATACCGGCCACCTCTGCTGGAAGCATCCTGGTGAGGTGGGGATCAGCTCGGTCCATCTTGCTCCGGCCCGGACCGCCGCGCCGGAAATCCGCCATTGTTGGCCATTGAGGTTTTCCCGAGCTCCTCCGCCGCGCCACGCCGCCGCCTCCGGTCGCCCGGAAACCACTCAGGTAGGCTCCTATGATCCTCTAGAGTCTTTCCATCGTGTTGCATGGGGATCTTGACGTCGGGTTTCTTGCCACCACAGTTGCACCCGAATTGCCTTCAAGTTTAGCTCCGGCGATCCCCGGCGACTCGGGACTCCGGCAACCATCCAGGTAAGACCTAGATGACCTCCTCTCGCTCCCCATTGTTTTAGTTTGGGTCAAAAGGGCCCCGGTTTCATGGACTTAATTCTTGCACCCGAAATCACTACTACGGGCTTAGCTCCGGCCGCCGCCGCCTCCGGCCGCCGGGGCTCGACCCCGCATGGACCCGAGACCTCCTGGGGACCTCTTCTAACTGATGCTCACCTTGGTTCCAGGCCTGAGCCACTGTTGTTCCAAGAACACCAAACCGAGCCTTGATCCAAACTTGGGTGTTGCTCCGGCCATCTTTCCGGCCGGCCTCCGACGCGTGCAAGGTGAGCACACCACTCCTCTGTTATTACTGAACCCCATGCTCCAGTTAGATCACTTGTAGATCAAGTATATATTAAGTCGCAACATTACTAATTTGGAGCCCTTGTGTTTATGGGCCAACTTGTAAATGGGCCTGGTCTCGGCCCAAATATTGTGAGCACGGCCTCCGTCTCGACGTAACGAACGCGCTGAAACTTACGGCGTCGTCGTTGGACCCCCGGATTTCAAGAACGAGCCGAAACGGGCAATTAAATTAATGTTGTTATGCAAATTTAAGAACATATTAGACTAAAATGTAAGTTGGACATATTAGCTGCCTTTAGATAGTGTTTTTAAATCTACTAGGCATCTGGTTAGGGTTCCGTAGGTCCTCGTTGACCGGGAATCGGATTTTGATCGATAAATCGGCGATATTCTCCCGTTTAAGCTTTACGTTGCTGTCGGATCGTCGGGAAGGATTTGTGTGAGTCTATTACTGACCAGATCTCATTATTCAGGGCCCAGTTGCTCAGCACCAACCTCCCAGTAGCTAGTGGGAGTCCGGGATCGGCCTACATTCAGGTGGGTTCCATTTTCCTGTTCCTAGCGTCAAACTCTATCATATTGGACGGGGTCAATTCTAGGTATACTGGGGTTAAATATTGAGGGGTGATAGCTTATGCATGTTAATGGGTTTCGTCATAATGTTTAGCGTCGGTCTTCCGACGGTCATTTTCCTTTTGATAATTACATGTTGGCGGGCTACCTTCGAGTGCACCTATTACTGCCTTTACTTTGATTATACATGATAGCGGGTTACTTTCGATCGCATATGTTACGGCTTACTTTTGAGTATATATGTTGTCGTTTCACTTTTGTTATATATATTATGATGCTGACATGATGATGGTTATGGTTACTTGGCTCGAGGCTGCAACACGCGCACCCGCGGTTTGGCCACCGCAAAGGGTGCGCTTTTCCGGAAAAGTGGTCTCTGACCCGTGTATACCCACGAGGTGACGTAGTGGGGCCCCTTATTAGTGGTGGGGTTGAGGCGCCGAGGTGCGAGCGGTGCGACCCGTCGGTTTAGTTGTCCGACGTGGTCGGGTTTCTGCAGGTACGGTGCGGGCCGTCGGTTTAGTTGTCCGACGCGCCCGGGTATTACAGGATACAGGTGTACAGGTTGCTTTTCCTCCTTGAGGGGGGGAGTGGTTGCTCCGGTCGTCGTCACGGTTTGTTTTATTACATTCTCCTGCTCTACTATTTTTACGTCACTGACATCCCACTTCGTGACAGGGTTCAGACGGGGGGAGAGGTAGGCGGTGGTGAGGACGGGACAGGAGCAGCTGGGTCGCTGGGGACCTTGGACTGTATTTCTTCTTACATTCTCGCTTTTCATTGCATTGTAGCTATGTGAGAGGTTCGCGATACCCTCGGGGGGTCGGCATGGATGTCGGTACGGGTTGCATTTAGTGCCACTTGTGCGTTACTTTTCCTTTTAGTCCCATTGGCCATTTGAAAATAAAAAAAAAAGCAAAAGCCAAAGAAAAGATTGCGAAAACCGTTTTTAGAATCTAAGTGTCGTGTGGGCACTGGTTTCAAAACCCTGTGGATTTATGGATTGCGAAAGGGATTTCAAAACTTGGTGTCGGGTGGGCACCGTTTCCAAACCTTGTGGATTTATGCTGATTTCGAAACTAACTTTCAAAACGTAAGCGCCGGGTAGGCGCTCTTTCAAAACTGTGGATTTATCCTTTCCAAAATGATCGGCCATATGTTTTTGATTAGTTTAGAATGCTGGTTGTTTGTGAATAATTGTTGTGATTGATTGGTTGTGTATGTTGGAACATGTACTGAACGCTACGCCGTGCACATACAGGGGAGACTCTGTCCGTTTGCAGAGTGATCCTGTGTGTGTGGCGGGTCTGGGCACGTGCCGGGGAAGAGGGGTTCTCTTTTAAACAAAAAAAAAAAAAATTTACACGTCAAATATTCGACTTTTATGAATCGTTTCTGCTAAAACAAACCCCCGGGGCGTGACAATAGTCAGGACATTTTTTCGGCAGAGTGTCCTAGGGTCATGCTCATGGTTTTGCCACTTGCGACAGCACCCCCACTACCCTTTCAGGATGAAGAGGTTAATCCGACGTACCGGTAGGCTGATAGAGCCGTTATGCCGAGGCGGATAGAGCGATGGCCACCGGCAACTAATGGATGAGATTGTGCAGCTGGTTAGAGGGCGCTAGGATAGTGGATCGCGTCTTACCAGGTGTGGTTTCCTTACGGTCGTCGGATTTAGAGCTTTGGTGATGCCGACACCGCTTGTGTGTGTTTTAGTAGAGCAGGGGTAGCTTCGCGTGGGCCAGATATGAGACTGTTGGCTTGTGCACGTGAGGATCAGCTTCCAGATCACGTATAGCACATGGATGAGTGTTGCCAGTCCTGCCAGTGCAGTTAGGACCCTGGTTTGATCCCTTGAGTTGATAGTCCTACATCAGCTCTGAGATGTTGATATGAGGTTGGATAGGGATTGGTTATCCCAATGTTATGCTATCATGGATGGTCGAGAGTGGACAATGACCCTCCGTGGACCTGGACAGGAGGAGTATGCTTATAAAGGATCCTAGAGCACGACAGAGGTTGAGTTGTGGTCGTATCGCTTTGCTAGCAACTGTAGAGGAGGTGCCTACGGCGGCACCGGGACTAAAGAATATCCTTATCGCCCGTGTGATCCCGGGTGTGAGTCTACCAGATCTGATATTGAAGCCGCCGTTTAGTGAGATTGAGATCGTGATGGTGATTGACGTGGTTTTGGAAACCATGCCGATTTCGGTAGCACCTCGTGGAGTATCACCCGTGAGACTGAGAGAGAGCTGATAGCGCAGTTGCGGGATCTGATGGATCGAGAGGTCTGTGTGACCCAGTACCACGTCGTGGGAATACGACAGTGAGGATCCGAGAGATTGATACTTGGGTATGATGCCACAACATTGATACACGGTGGTGATGCCATGCCGTTGGTACACGGCAGTGGTGCCACGTTGTGGATACACAACAGTGAGGGTTCTATGATGGTTCGAGCACAGACAGGTTTGGATTGTGTTTCGGCAGATGCCTTTTTGAGATTGATAGCTTTATGGAATCATATAGCCGAGGGGTGTGCCCAGATAGTGTTCAGGAACCGATAGGGGCATTATGAGCTTTCAGCGCGATCAAGTGGATTGACTGATGCCCCGCCGCCTTTAGGATTTGAGGAATTGGGCATATTCCAGCTGTGTTTGGACGGGTTGGTAGCCGTACCCGTCGTGGATATTTGGATTGGTTTCTGAGGTGACATAGAGCATGAGGAGCACTTGAGGATAGTGCTGCAACTTCTATGAGAGAAGAAGTTGTTGCCAAGTTGAGAGAGTTTGCACTTGGACTTCGGAAGGTTCTGTGGTTAGGCCATGTGATTACAGCTGCAAGAGTGACAGTGGACACAACGAAGAGTGTTGCCGTTTGGGTTAGGCCTAGACCTATGATAGTGACACAGGTCAGAAGCTTTGGATTAAGCAGAGCCAGTATAGCTTCAAGGAGTTAAGCGGAGGAGGATACCAGCATTGATGAAGATTTTGCCAGTGATAGAGAGAGCATGGAGTTATCCAGAGACCCTTGAACCTGGAGTACTTGGTTACTTAGGAGGATTTTGGTTGAGGCAACGCCGGTGAACAGAGTTATTGGAGCTGTAAGGTTGATTTGGTAGTATTATCCCGGCGAGGACATTAGAGTCAGTTACGCCTTGTCTAGGCGGCCAGTGCAACCTTGGAATGAGGTGATCGAATCAGGGGATTCCACCTTTGGAACTTGGGAATTGAGAGTTGGAAATTTGGGGAATGTTCCCGATGTTGAACTTCTTCCCCTATGGACGGATGTGAGAGTGTGTATTGGAGGAGTAGAGTTTTGGATTTGGAGACCATGTTCTGTGGAAGCCACTATCCGCAGGGATATGTGGATTCGAGTTTACGCGGGGAGTTTGGCCCGCGAATATTTATCTGGCTGGAAGAAGTATATTTGATCACCCGCATGTTTTGGATGTCACTTCCTTGGAATTGGACGAGGATCTGAGTTATCAGGAGCAGCCGATGCAAAATTCTTGCTCATGAAGCTAAGGAATTGTGCAGTCGGATCATACCTTGGTGAAAGTTCCGAGGAGCTTTTTGTTGAGTGAGAACGACCACCTGAGAGCTTGTGCATGAGCTGAGTAATTCCTGTTCCTATCTGATTGAGACACCCTCCTGAGTTATGGATTTATTCGGGTTTCGGGGACGAAACCCCCCTTTTAAAGAGGGGAGAGTGTAGAGTACCGGGACTTTGTAGAGTGCACCGACCTCGCTAGATGGCGCGGTGCGGAGAAACCGCCTTGGGCATGTTCTAAATGTGTTTACAGATGAGTTCGGGTTGAGTCGAATCGACACAGAAGCCCCGGCTTGTATTTGCGCTTTCGGGGTATTGTGTACTTGTAGAGCACCGGATTTTTCTTGGATTGAGCACACCGACTCCACAGTTGAGCTTTTTGAGTGGAAAAAAGCTTTGGACATGTGTATTTTCAGATTACAGCGGAGTTCGGGAGGTTTTGGATTGATGCGGAGGCCCCGAAGGTAAAAAGTGAGTTGGAGATGGCAATTAATGGAATAATTAATTAAATTAAATTAATAGGTGCTTGCCAGTGAAGAAGAAAAGAGAAAGAGGGAGTTGGTTGGATAGTTATTAGTGTTGAAGGACATATTAGGTTTTTCCCCCTGCACCATGCACCAAGCTCCTCTAATTAAGCCCTCTTAATTAGCACCTTGCCACGTCATCATCTTCTCCCCTGCATCAAACAGAGGAAATGAAAGAGAACAGAGGAATGAAAGGAAGATGAAGAAGGAGAAGAAGAAGTGGAATTGAGGAGAAGTAAAAGAGAATTTTTGAATGTGATGATAGTGTGGACCTACTGATGGAAGCCGAGCGCGCGTCGAGCCTCATGGAAGGTGTATTGCAGTTTTTAGAGGGAGAGGGAGAGAAAGCTTGGTTTTTGCAGTTTTTTTTTAGAGAGAGAGAGAGAAAGCTTGGTTTTCTTGCCCATGGGTGGAGGAGAGGCCAGCAGAGGGTGCCGCGCGGGCACGCAGAGGCGCCGTGCGCGGCTGGTGTAGGTCGCTGCGCGGGCGCGCATGGGCGCCGCTGTCACGCCCCGGAGGTTCTAATGAAGCGGAAAACGTACCCATTTTTTTCTTAAGTAATTACATGAACCTTGCCTACGGCGCGTATCAGACCCGCCGTATATACAAATTCACTCCCCAAACGGGCGGAGTCTCCTTTGTATATACATGGCGTCACAATCGATTCCAATGCTTTAACCATTCCAATCATGACATGCAACGAGGAGAGGATATAGTACATCAAACTATCACCACTATCTTATACAGTCTATAGCATAAACCCATGGGTTTTGAAAAGCGGTGCCCACACGACACCCAGTTTTCTAAATCGTTTTTGCAAACTCTTTGTGCGGCCATTAACTTGAAAGGATAAATCCACGGGTTTTGAAATCGGTGCCCACACGGCACTTGGATTGAAAACATCTTTGAAACCGGTTTGTATTTGAAAACAAGCCACAAATACACATCCTATCATTCACCAGTTAATTATAAAGTAGAAAGCATGCAAGTAAAAGCAATAATAGAATGAACACACCGAATCACCGGAGCATTTACTTTTCCCCTCCCCCTCATGTATCGCCAAATCCCTGTTGAAAGTCCCGCTGGGCACCTACCCCAGCTTTCAGAATATTTTGGGCACCAACCCCAATACCGTACTCATTTTCTTGGTGCCTCCGACCCCTCGACTGCCCAAGTAGCAGCCGCCTCCCCTTGAGGGGTCCCCACTAACCTCCCCTTGTGGGGTACACGGGTAAATGAGTTACCATCTTTCCGAAAAAATACACCCTCTGCAGTGGCCAAACTGCCGGTGTGCGTGTAAGCAATATGAGTGTTTTAATGCTTTGCGACCTCAGCCGCTATAACCAGGAAAGTATACCGCACCTGCGTCCGCAGCCGCTCGATTGAAATAGTAAAAGGGATTCACATGCTAGGGAGTTAGTCAAATTATAACCGTATCTACTTTATCAAAATGAGTATTCAGAAACGACACCTCACCGGTAATAACCAACACCAACCCACCTTGATTATGCGAAACGCGTATTCCGGAGACTGAACCTTGCTCTCTGTTGTCGCCCGGACCAAGACGTAGTCCCCAAAAGAGCCATGGTCAGATCAACAATGTAGTAGTGGATACACCGAGCCCAAACGACTCAAAACACTAAGGACAACTTGACCCGGCGGTGGCGCCCATGCGCGTCGAGCGACGCGGCGGCCCCCGCGGTGTCACGGGTCGTACGGCCGCTCGGGCACCAGCCCCGCGCGGCGTTTGCCGCGACCGCGCGGTGCAAGCCACGGCCGCAAGGGCACCAACCCCGTGCGGCACCTTCTGCGGTCGTGCGGACCTCGGCCTCGCATGGCGCAAATCCGCGGCCGCGCGGGCACCGGCCCCGCGCGGTAACCGCCGCGGCCGCGCGGGCACCAACCCCACGTGCCGCAACCGCCGCCGCCGCGCGGGCACCCGCCCGCGCGGCACAAGCTGCAGCCGCGCGGGCAAGGCCCCGGGCGGCATGCAAAGTCGCCGTCGCGCGGGCACCCGCCCAGCGCGGCACGCGCCGCGGCCGCCGCGCGGGCATGGCCCCGCACGGCGTGCGATGCCGCCGCCGCGCGGGCACCCGCCCCGCGCGGCACACGCCGCGGCCGCCGCGCGGGCATGGCCCGCGCGGCGTGCGGTGCCGCCGCCGCGCGGGCACCCGCCCCGCGAGGGCATGGCCCGCGCAACGTGCGGTACCGCCGCCGCACGGGCTCCCGCCCCGCGCGGCATGCGACGCCGCCGCCGCGCGGGAACCCGTCTCGCGCGGCGTTTACCCTAGCCGCGGCCACGCGGGGAGATCGATCCCGCGCGGCATTTACCCTAGCCGCGGCCACGCGGGGGTAATCGATCCCGCGCGGCTTTAGCCGCGGCCGCGCGGGCACCGTCCCCGCGCGGCGCGCATTATGGTCGCGCGGCGACGCCCTAGGGCTTCGCGGCGCGACGTGTTGGGTAGCAAACGGCTACTCCTAAACCTCATGAAAGACCGATACCCAAAAACCGAGCGGAACTATACCAAAATAAAATTAGTTTACCTCTAATCGTAGGGGACAGCTATCCTTTCTCGCTCCCGGTTTTGGCGCGTTCGTCGGGAGGGTTTGGATCCTTTAGTTTTCACCTTCTTCACCACCGTTCTCTTTCGATTAGGGTTTCGCCTTTCTTCTTGTTTCCTCCGGTTAGGGTTTCGTCTTTCTTTTTCTTTTGGGGAGGAGATAACGAAATATCTTTTCGTACGACATAACCACTTTGGGTATTTAAAATTCCCAATTAATTAATTCCTTAATTAATTAATCCCCCGGTTAGTTAATTCTCCAATTAATTAATTCCGCATTTTAGATTCTTCAGGATAATTCCTTAAAGATAATTCTATCCTTTTTCCTCGGAAAGCGTGCCAAATCACTTACGCGGATTTCGATGCACCCCTGGCCATTGCGATCACTTTCTACCCCTTTCCGGGAGCTCCGTAAGTCGGAATCCGGATCCGATCGCACTGCCAATCACCGTTTTCCGAGCTCTATCGCAAAAAAATACCCGCACCTCCGAATTAACGACTTAAGTAAACCCGTTACATTAAATACATTAACCGAAAACTTTATTAGCAGGAGGTATTAAGTGTTACAAAATCTATGATATTACACCACTTACCTCTTAAAAGAAATTTCGTCCTCGAAACTTAAACTCACTCCTCACTAAATTACTCGGGGCAACACTCTCTCATTTTTTTCTCAAGTTCCCACGTCGCCTCGCGCTCCTCGTGGTTACTCCATTGCACCTTTACGTAGGGGATCGTCCGGTTCCGAAGGTTCTTTTCTTCTCTTGCCAAGATCCGCATCAGCGTTTCTTCAAAGCTCAAGTCCTCCCGCAGCTCAATGGCCGAGGCATCGAGGACGTGCGACGGATCGGACAAGTATTTCCGGAGCATCGAAACGTGGAACACGTTATGCACCCGTTCAAGATTTGGCGGTAAGGCCAACCGGTACGCCACTGGCCCCACGCGCTCCAGGATTTCAAACGGTCCAACATACCGTGGGCGTAACTTCCCTCTTATGCCAAACCGTCTTGTCCCCTTAGACGGTGACACGCGTAGCAACATATGATCCCCTACCGAGAATTCCAGCTCCCGTCTCCTCCGGTCCGCGTAACTTTTCTGCCGGCTCTGGGCGGTCAGCAACCGCTGCCTGATAAGGCGCACCTTTATTTCCGTTTCCTCTACGAGGTCTGGCCCCAGGAGTTTCTGTTCTCCCAAATCGTCCCAGCAAATGGGCGATTGACACCGGCGTCCGTACAAGGCTTCGTACGGGGCCATCCGTATGCTAGCCTGATAGCTATTATTGTAAGCAAATTCCACGAGGGGTAGGTAACGCGACCACCCCTCCCCCAGGCTTAGCACACAAGCTCGGAGCATATCCTCAAGAATCTGGATCACTCGCTCCGATTGCCCGTCCGTCTGCGGGTGAAAAGCCGTGCTAAACTGCAACTTGGTCCCCAACGCCTGCTGCAGACTCCGCCAAAAGTTTGACACGAAGCGCGTGTCCCTATCCGAGGTTATGGATGATGGTACTCCATGCAACCTCACCACCTCGTCGATATAGGTCTGCGCCAGCCGATCTCTAGCCCACGTCGTGTGAATCGGTATGAAGTGGGCCGATTTTGTCAAACGGTCCACGATAACCCATATCGCGTCGTGTCCTTGTTGCGATCGCGAAAAACCGGTCACAAAATCCATGGTGATCCGTTCCCATTTCTACTCCGGTATGGGCAATGGTTGTAGTTTTTCCGCCGGTCGTTGGTGTTCCGCCTTCACCTGTTGGCACACCAAACATCGTGCCACGAAGTGCGCCACATCGTTCTTTAGTTTAGGCCACCAGAAGGTCTGTCTTAGGTCTCTGTACATTTTTGTACCTCCAGGATGCGCAGTGTAGGGGGCGTTATGTGCTTCCGCCAGAATTTCTCTCCTTAGTTCCGGCATGTCAGGTACGCAGACTCGTCCCCGGAACCTCAACACGTCGTCGACGCCGATCACAAAATCCCCACCTGGTTCCGAGGATAATCTGTCCCGCACTTGCTGTAATTGTGGGTCCATCGCATGGCCTTCTGCGATCCTCCCTATCAGCGTAGGCTTGATCTCCAAGGACATGAATTTCGCAACTGCTCCTGCTGGCTCCACCTCCAGTCTCAGTTGCGAGAATTGTGCAATTAGCCGATCCTGTTGGGTAAGGGTGCACAGTGTCGTCTCCCCCGCCTGTCCCTTCCGGCTCAAGGCATCGGCCACCACATTTGCTTTTCCGGGGTGGTAATGGATGGACAAATCGTAGTCCTTTAATAGTTCCCGCCACCGCCTTTGCCGTAGGTTCAGTTCCTTTTTCGTAAACAAGTATTTGAGGCTCTGGTGGTCGGGATGTACATTTCAGAGCGCCCTGTAGAGGTAGTGTTTCCAGAGCTTCAAAGCAAGCACGACTGCCGCGAGCTCCAAGTCGTGTGTAGGGTAGTTCTTCTCATAATCCTTGAGTTGTCTTGATGCGTAAGCTATGACCTTCCCTTGTTGCATCAAGACGCTTTCAAGATCGCTTCGAGATGCATCACAAAAGATCTCGTAGTCCTTACCGGGCTTCGGCAATGTGAGTACTAGCGCCCGTGTGAGTCTGTCTTTAAGTTCCTCGAAGCTCTTCTGGCATTTGACTGTCCGGACGAATTTCTCCCCTTTCCGGGTGAGTCGATTCACGGGAGTGGCTATTTTTGACGAGTCTTCCTCGGAACGTCTGTAGTACCCCGCCAGTCCTAGAAAGCTTCGGATTTCTGTCCCCGTTTGTTGGCCGAGCCCAGTCGGTCACGAATTCTATCTTCCTCGGGTCCTCCACTATTCCCGACACTGAGACTATGTGTCCCAACAAGTCTACCTCGCGGAGCCAGAACTCACCCCTTTTGAGTTTGGCATACACTTTCTGGTACCGGAGGGTCTGGAGGATCACTCGCAAGTGTTCATCGTGCTCTTTCTCTGTGCGAGTGTAGATCGGGATGTCATTTATAAAGACTACTACATCCCGGTCTAAGAAAGGTTCCATGATCCTGTTCATCACTTTCATGAACACTGCTGGAGCGACAATGAGTCCAAACGGTATAACCGTAAACTCGTAATGACCATACCGAGTTCGAAGGGCTGTTTCCGGTATGTCATTTCTCCGGACTCTAACCTGGCGATAGCCGGACTGCAGATCAATCCTTGAAGACGTCGTCGCTCCTGGTAATTGGTCGAATAGGTCATCAATCCAAGGTGAGGGGTATTTGTTCTTTACTATGACCTTATCTAATCCCCGATTGTCGATGCACAATCGTAGACTCCCGTCCTTCTTCCGTACGAATAGAACGGGTGTGCCCCAAGACGGCACGCTCGGTTTCTCGTACTCGGCTAACACCTGATACTCAGTAAGCCAATCCCTTCCGAGTATCCCCTCGAATTCTCTTAGCAGTGACACCACTTAAGTCACAAATGTCGGATTGTTGGCGCTAACCATTAACCCCAAAAGCTCGAGCTTTTAGAGGTACGCAACCGATTCACTTAAAGCGTACGTACACAGCGCCAAAGATCTCGACCGAACTCTAACCACCTGGACGTTGGGTCTATTGTTGGGCCTCTTGCCGTTAGGTCTGTTGTGGACCGCAGCCCCACTCAACTTATTGGACTCACCCAACTCAACCTACTAGTCCCCCGGGCCTATTGTCACAAGGCAGAAAGTTGGACCTATTTGATCCATAAATAAATGGCCAACACCAAAGACAACTAAGTCTTCTCATCCTTATTGGGCAGGAAGGTACAAAGTATTTGCTTCTAACGGTTCTCCTGAGGTCAAGACCAACATTACTCTTCGTAAGGGGTCTTTCCTGCTACTACTTACCTCGGGTAGTGCGTCCTTTGTCGTGTCATCGCGTAAGACCTCTCACCCGTGTCGCGACTCCGAAGAATTATTCCCGGGTTCGGGGCAGTTAAAGCGGAACTGTCCCAGTTCGTCACATCAGAAGCAATGGTCGTGCTTCCGAAAACGAATAATCCCCCGGGGTGCCCCTCTGTAGGTGAGGTATGGCCGGTCCCTGCTAGAAAATCCCCCTTCGAAGAAGGGCTGGGGTCGTTCCTTGTCCTTGTTGTACTCCGAGTCCTCTCATCGGGCACGCGTCACCACGAATCCGCGTTCCACTATGGTGGCCCTATCCACCACTTTCTGGAAGGTGTGAAGTTCCACCGCTTGCACAACTTCGAAAATATTGCTCCGCAATCCATCTACGAAGAGGCGGGCTTTGAGAGCTTCATCCCTTATAACAAAGGAAACACAATTGGCCAACCTTACATATTCTTGTCGATACTCCATGACGTATCGATTCCCTTGTTTGATGTGTTTCAGGTTCCTTGCGGTGTCTTCGGATACTGGGGTGGTCGGCCCCCGTTAGGAAAGTCATTCCCGGGTTATGGCTTGGGTCGTTTCGGGCCTCGGCAGGCTCTTGATTCTTCTGCCAGGTGCGTGAAACTGCCAATTCCCACCCCACCACAGTGGTCCTGTCGATCACTTCTCGGTAAGCGGGTAAGCCCACCGTCGGTATTACCCGAATAGTGTCGCTATGCAGACCTTTCTTGTGAAGGCGAGCCGTGTGGGGTTCGTCTTTCCTAACAAAAAAAGGATAGCGCTAAGCCATGTCGCGTAATCCGTTGTTGGAGTAGCCGATTCTCCACCGTTGCCGGAACCGTCGTATCCTCTTCTGCACCATCTATACTTAATTGGTCTAGCCCCTTGACCTACGAACACTGGGACTCTATCCCTTTTTCCCCGCGCTCACGCTCATACGTGACACACCTATACTTTGGTTATCAACTTTGTTAGTCACTTGTGTCATTACATTCTGTGGATGTTAGTCATGATCTCCTTGGTTAAAGCCGTTTTCTCTGATACCATAAAATCTGTCACGCTCCGGAGGTTCTAATGAAGCGGAAAATGTACCTATTTTTTTCTTAAGTAATTACATGAACCTTGCCTCCGGCGCGTATCAGACCCGCCGCATATACAAATTCACTCCCAAAACGAGCGGAGTCTCCTTTGTATATGCACGGCGTCACAATCGATTCCAATGCATTAACCATTCCAATCATGACATGCAACGAGGAGAGGATATAGTACATCAAACCATCACCGCTATCTTATACAGTCTATAGCATAAACCCATGGGTTTTGAAAAGCGGTGCCCACACGACACCCAGTTTTCTAAATCGTTTTCGCAAACTCTTTGTGCGGCCATTAACTTGAAAGGATAAATCCACGGGTTTTGAAATCGGTGCCCACACGGCACTCGGTTTGAAAACATCTTTGAAACCGGTTTGTATTTGAAAACAAGCCACAAATACACATCCTATCATTCACCAGTTAATTATAAGAAAGTCCTCCTCCCAACATCCATCAGAAACCACAGTATATGAAACACAGTTGAACTAAACATAGTTATGCCATAACCAAAAATAACTAAAATAAAGTATCGTTTTACTAGCCCTCTTGGCTAGTATCCTCTAACTGATGCCTCACCGTCGTCCCGAATTCCACCCCTACTCGAACCTGTCACAGTGTGGGTCGTCAGTGACTGATAAAGTAGAAAGCATGCAAATAAACGCAATAATAGAATGAACACACCGAATCACCGGAGCATTTACTTTTCCCCTCCCCCTCATGTATCGCCAAATCCCTGTTGAAAGTCCCGCTGGGCACCTACCCCAGCTTTTAGAATATTTTGGGCACCAACCCCAATACCGTACTCATCTTCTTGGTGTCTCCGACCCCTCGACTGCCCAAGTAGCAGCCGCCTCCCCTTGAGGGATCCCCACTAACCTCCCCTTGTGGGGTACACAGGTAAATGAGTTACCATCTTTTCGGAAAAATACACCCTCTGCAGTGGCCAAACTGCCGGTGTTCGTGTAAGCAATATGAGTGTTTTAATGCCTTGCGACCTCAGCCGCTATAACCAGGAAAGTATGCCGCACCTGCGACCGCAGCCGCTCGATTGAAATAGTAAAAGGGATTCACATGCTAGGGGGTTAGTCAAATTATAACCGTATCTACTTTATCAAAATGAGTATTCGGAAACGACACCTCACCGGTAATAACCAACACCTACCCACCTTGATTATGCGAAACGCGTATTCCGGAGACTGAACCTTGCTCGCTGTTGTCGCCCGGACCTAGAAGTAGTCCCCAAAAGAGCCATGGTCAGATCAACAATATAGTAGTGGATACACCGAGCCCAAACGACTCAAAACACTAAGGACAACTTGACCCGGCGGTGGCGCCCATGCGCGTCGAGCGACGCGGCCGCCCCCGCGGTGTCACGGGTCGTACGGCCGCGCGGGCACCAGCCCCGCGCGGCGTTTGCCGCGACCGCGCGGTGCAAGCCGCGGCCGCACGGGCACCAACCCCGTGCGGTACCTTCCGCGGTCGTGCGGACCTCAGCCTCGCATGGTGCAAATCCGCGGCCGCGTGGGCACCGGCCCCGCGCGGTAACCGCCGCGGCCGCGTGGGCACCAACCCCGCGTGCCGCAACCGCCGCCGCCGCGCGGGCACCCGCCCGCGCGGGCACCCGCCCGCGCGGCACAAGCTGCAGCCGCGCGGGCAAGGCCCCGCGCGGCATGCAATGCCGCCGTCACGCGGGCACCCGCCCCGTGCAGCACGCGCCGCGGCCGCCGCGCGGGCATGGCCTCGCGCGGCATGCGGTGCCGCCGCCGCGCGGGCACCCGCCCCGCGCGGCACACGGCGCGGCCGCCGCGCGGGCATGGCCCGCGCGGCGTGCGGTGCCGCCGCCGCGTGGGCACCCGCCCCGCGCGGCACACGCCGCGGCCGCCGCGCGGGCATGGCCCGCGCGGCGTGCGGTCCCGCGTGGCACGCGCCGCGGCCGCCGCGCGGGCATGGCCCGCGCGGCATGCGACGCCGCCGCCACGCGGGCACCCTCCACGCGCGGCGTTTACCCTAGCCGCGGCCACGCGGGGAGATCGATCCCGCGCGGCGTTTACCCTAGCCGCGGCCACGCGGGGGGAATCGATCCCGCGCGGCTCTAGCCGTGGTCGCGCGGGCACCCTCCCCGCGCGGCGCACATTACGGTCGCGCGGCGACGCCCAAGGGCTTCGCGGCGCGACGCGTTGGGTAGCAAATGGCTACTCCTAAACCTCATGAAAGACCGATACCCAAAAACCGAGCGAAACTATACCAAAATAAAATTAGTTTACCTCTAATCGTAGGGGACGGCTATCCTTTCTCGCTCCCGGTTTTGGCGCGTTCGTCGGGAGGGTTTGGATCCTTTAGTTTTCACCTTCTTCACCACCGTTCTCTTTCGATTAGGGTTTCGCCTTTCTTCTTGTTTCCTCCGGTTAGGGTTTCGTCTTTCGTTTTCTTTTGGGGAGGAGATAACGAAATATCTTTTCGTACGACATAACCACTTTGGGTATTTAAAATTCCCAATTAATTAATTCCTTAATTAATTAATCCCCCGGTTAGTTAATTCTTCAATTAATTAATTCTCAAATTAATTAATTCCGCATTTTAGATTCTTCAGGATAATTCCTTAAAGATAATTCTATCCTTTTTCCTCGGAAAGCGTGCCAAATCACTTACGCGGATTTCGATGTACCCCTGGCCATTGCAATCACTTTCTACCCCTTTCCAGGACTCCGTAAGTCGGAATCCGGATCCGATCGCATTGCCAATCACCGTTTTCCGAGCTCTATCGCTGAAAAATACCCGCACCTCCGAATTAACGACTTAAGTAAACCCGTTACATTAAATACATTAACCGGAAACTTTATTAGCAGGAGGTATTAAGTGTTACAAAATCTATGATATTATAGCCGCGCAGCAGGCAGGCGGTCGCGCAGAAATGGGCGCGGGTGCGCGCCGCGCGCCAGAGCGCCGCCCGGCCGGTGCTTGGGCGCCGCCCGGCCGGCGCTTGGGCGTCGCGCGGCTGGAGCTTGGGCGCCGCGCATGCGCAGCTCGAGCGGGCGCTTGCGGTTTTTTGGCTTGGAGTTCCGAAACCCATAAGGGGATTCCGGAACTGGACCTGGGTACCGAAACCGCATGGAGGGTACTGGTACCCCACCTTGCAGAGTGCATTTTGGGGATTTTTTTTAAGTGAGGGCTCTTTGGTCTTTTTACTTTCCTCCACCTTGATGACCCCTCTCTCTTCTCTATATATGGACACCTCCTCCTCTCTTCTCTGCAGAAATCAAAGAAAAGAAAAGAGAGATAGGAGATGAAAGAAAGTAAGGGAAAATGGAAGAAAAGAAGTGGAAGAAAAAAAGAAAGGAAAAAGGCAAGTAAAGGTGGTGTTGCAAGTGGTTTTTCCTTCTGTTTGGGCTTAAGCGGAGTCGCGCGCGCGTCGAGCTACGTACAGGGTAAGTGACAGATTTTCCTAGCATGGATTTTTGGATTTGGTGAATGGATTTTTGATGAAGCTTTGAGCTTATTTGGTTGCTTCCTCCCATCTTTTGCACATGTGCTATGAGCTTTGGATTTTTATTGCGCGAAACCGAGGGCATGCGCGCATGCTGTGAGTTGACAGCGAGGGAGCCGAAGCGCGCCAGATTTTTGTAGAGGACTCGAGGGTTTTGTTCGAGCTTCCGGGGAATCGTTCTGAGGTTCGCAACAGTGTTCGCGCGTGGGCGGCGCGGTTTTGGTTTTTCCGGCAGATTTTTGACAGTGAACGGTTCGGCGCTTCACCGACTTCAGCGTTTGCCTGCGGAAAGCATTTGAGGTGGGTTGGAATTTCTTCGAGATGTATGGAATGCCCTCTAAAGCTTCTGTATGCATGTTGATCATGTTTAGTTTACCTATTTTTATGCTTGGTAAATCTGATAGTTGCCTAGAAAATTGTAGGAAGATTTTCCTGAGCCCCAGATATCTTTAGTATGATCTAGAGATGATTTGACACTAGACTGCATGTTTCCTTGTCTTTCGGGATGCATCTGGACCTTCACATTATTTCTGCAACTGGTTTTAAGTAAACTCTGATTTTATAAAGAGTTTCTAAATATTGAGAGTATTACAGAAGGTCCAGGTGGCCCGATATGCATGTATACTCGTGCCGGGGGGCCGAGTGGATTTTTAGAGCATTGTGTGTTGAGTTTCTAGTGTCATGAGAGTTGTACTTCCTTGTTGGGATTGATGGGATTATTCTAGATCATGAATCGTGTTATTCTGATTTAGTTGTGGAGGTTGTTCTCCGACTTAGCTTTGAGAGTTTTGGGGTTCTGACAGATCGAGTCGTGGAGGTTTCCCGACTTAGCCATGGGTTGTGCATTATCAGATTGAGTCGTGGAGGGTTCTCCGACATAGCTGTGAGAGTGTTTGGGCATTTCCTGATCAAGTCGTGGAGGGTTTCCCGACTGAGATGTGTTATTTGAGCATTGAGCTTCCGATCTGTGGATCGTGATCATAGCCTGCATGTGCCGCTTATTGAGACAGTTGAGACATACTTGAGCTCGGTGGGGTCGCTCCCCTCGAGTTACGCTCCGGATGTGTGCTGATGATGCGACTAGTTGATACACTAGATTTCGCTTTGAGATTGAGATAGTCCGTGTGGGACGCCCTACGTAAGTCCAAATCCCTTGTGGGCTAGTGGCAGTATGTTAGGTGCAGGCTTGACTGGACCCTATGAGGCAGTCATTGAGATTGGGTGATATGAGCGGGTGATTGCATAACATGTTCTTAGATGAGCTTTCCTTTGAGCATGGTACTTGAGGCTTATTAGTAGTGAGAGTGTATGCATAGCAGGTTCATAGTAGATATTTCCTTGAGCATGATGTTGAGACATATTAGCTGTAGTTCATTTCCTGCTTTCTTATATCTATCTGCATACCTATCTGTTGTGCCTCCAGTAGACTTAGTGGGCATACCGTGGATATTGGTGACGGTACCCACTAGGAACTACCTTCTGCAGTAGTTCTCACACTCGCTGCGGTGACAGGTTTCCTGAGGTTGCTGTTCCGGCTTAGCTCGCGCGGAGACAGCGGATCGAGGTGAGGACGTGGCCGATTATTTCCTTACCAGCATTGAGAGTCAGAGGTAGATGTACCCTGTATATTTTTATGATTACACTTTTGTACTGGACAGTCTGAGAGATCTGTGAGAGTTGTATTTATTTTTCATAGCTGAGAGACTATGTATTAAGGTTATTTATATATCAGATGTTCAGTGATTGATTCTGTAGCTATTGGTTTTAGTTTCAGCTCTGATACATGTTTAGCTATAAATCTTTTGTAGGGTTGACGCTTCGTCTGTGCGGCAGTTTCTGTACAGATGGCGGATCTGTTGGCGAGCCCGGGTCGCAGTTCGACCCCGGGGCATGACAGAAGGGTCGCCGGAGTCTGTTCTTGTCTGATTGGACGAAGGCATTGGCCCTTCGGGGTTTGGGTATAAAAAGTTGTTTTCTAACTGTTTTTCCTAAAAGAACTAAAATATATTAAATTGGGTTTCTCAGATTAAAATAGTTTTCAGTAATAACTGCCATCTTTTATTACAAACTTCCTCACCCGAGAGAGTTTGGGTGACCTGGGTTCTAGGGGTCGTTCCCTTATTTCGGGACGAAAGCTACGGGGGCTATACCTGGAACCTATTCGTGTTTGATAGGGTTGTAGGTGTTGGTCTCCCAGAACTTTCGGATCCTGGTTGGTTTCTTCTGCATGTTTTACCAAGGGAGTTGTTTTTCCGAACTGTAAGGGGTCGAGAACTTCGAAAGGTTGAGTCTGGAGTCTGTTCTTGTTTGATTAGGATTCTAGACACCGACCTTTCGAGATTCTCGGACCCTTACTGTGTCGGTTGGTTCTTTCTCGTCTGTGAGTTGGATGTCCTGTTTTGGGAGCCGTTGGGTTGACGACTGTCCCGGCTGTTGAGTACCTCCAGCCAGTGGGTTAGTATTGTGAGTTGGACATTGTCGATCTGATTGATCGTGGATTTGGATTATAGCCTGCATGAGCCATATTGAGGTCGACAGAGATGTGCAGATACTTTCCTCGGTGGGGTCGCGCCCCTCGAGTGCCGCTCCGGAGCTGGGTCTATTACTTTGCTATAGCGACTTGTCGACGCAGTCCCTCAGGCTGGGCCTGTTTTGGCAGTCACGGACGCCCTACGTAAGTCCAGTCCTCCGTGCATGTAATGGCAGTAGGTGGGCACAGGTTTGACTGGACCCTATGTGGCAGTCACTGTGATTGGGTTGATTGAGTAATTGGGTTAGAGTCGATGCATCATTTTCATCTGTATCACCCTTTGGGCATTGTAGATAGAGGCATGATAGCTGTAGACTCTTTCCAGCTTATTTTTTCATTATTATAGTTTTCCTGTTATCTTATGCCTCTAGTAGACTTAGTGGGCAGACCGTCGGGCTTGGTAGCGGTACCCACTGAGAACTACTGTGGGATGTAGTTCTCACACCCGCTGTGGTGTCTTTCCCCAGGGACCCTTTCTCCAGTTCCTGCTGCTCCAGTTGTTGATCCTTTTGTTGCTGATCGAGGTGAGGGAGTCGCGAGCTAGTTCCCTACCCGTCCTTGGAGTATAGCGGTACCTATTTTTGGAGCTTAGTAGTACAGTCTGCTGGATTTTAGTAGTTAGTTACTTTTGAGAGTTTTATTTTGAGAGACTTTTGTAGTGAGGTTCAAACTTGTACTTTTTGACAGTTGTATTATTTCTTATTTCAGTAGTTTACTTTTCAGCTCTGATATCTGTATAGCTATAGTATCCTTCTTTTTGCAGGTTAGACGCTTCGTCTATACGGGGCTTCCTGTATGGGCGGCGGATCTGTTGGCGGTCCCGGGTCGCAGTTTCGACCCCGGGGCGTGACACCTAGCATATACTATTTGAGGAGTTGTGTATATTTTTTTTAGTAGTTTACTTTTCAACTCTAATATCTATATAGTGTAGTTTGATCTTTTGCAGGTTAGTCGCTTCGTCTATACGGGGCTTCCCGTATGGGCGGTGGATCTGTTGGCGAGCCCGGGTCGCAGTTTCGACGCCGGGGCGTGACACACGGACCTCGCTATGCTCCATCTACTCAGCCTCCTGCTGCTCGGGCTCCTCATCCACCGCAGGATGCGCCCTCGTCGCTGCACGACGTCTCGGAGGCATCGTAAACAATCTACAACAAAACCAAACGTCAGGACCAAGAAAATCTCTCAACCCGATCCAGCGAAAGTCTAAAACACATTACCCATTCTTAAATCATTATGTCGTCTGCAGCCAACATAACCACTTTTAGAGAATAAACATGCAAAATTACTCACCCCAATTCCCTGGAGGAGGTACAGACTCAATCAGGACTCTCGCTAAAGTCACGTCCCTCACGACAGTCATCCTACTATCCAACCAATAGCCTAGGGTCACTAAGTCCTCAACGACCTATATACCTAGGCTCTGATACCACTTTAATCTGTCGCGCCCTGCGGTCGAAACTGCGACCCGGGCTCGCCAACATATCCGCCATCTGTACGGAAACCCCCGCACAGACAAAGCATCTACCCTGCAAATCAGATCTATAGCTAAACATGTATCAGAGCTGAGATAAACCAGTAGCTAAAGAAAACATAAACTGAACATCTGAATATACAAAATCCATAATACATAGTCTCTCCTGCTATGTAACAAAATGTACAATCCCAGACTGTCCAGTACAAAAGTGGAATCTCAAAATACAAGGTACCTCTACCTCTGACTCTCAAAATAAAAGGGTAAGGAGCTAATCGGCCACGCCCTTACGTCGATCCGCTGCCACCGTTCGAGCTGAAGCCGGCACAGCAATGTCTGGTAAACCTGTCACCGCTGCGGGTGTGAGAACTACTGCAAAAGGTAGTTCCCAGTGGGTACCGTCACCAATATCCACGGTATGCCCACTAAGTCTACTAGAGGCAAAATAATAGGTATGCAGGTAATAGTAAAGCTGAAATGAAACTACAGCTAATATGCCTCATGTATCATGCTCAAAGGAAAAACTCAACTAAGAACATGCTATGCATCCACTCGCTCACGAGGTGCTCACATCAACCACAAATCTCACTGACTGCCAAAACTGGTCCAGTCAAGCTTGCGTCCCCTAGTGTATCAACTAGGGTCCTACCGGTACTCCAACCCGATCCAAAACTCAATCTGATCGCCCGGTACACCAACCCGGTCCAATCGGAAAATCACAATGTCACGCAAAGCAGCCTCATCAGGCGCATAACAATCATCGCATCCGGAGCGGCTCTCGAGGGGAGCGACCCCACCGAGGAAAAGTGTGTCTCATCTGTCTCAATAAGTGGCATCTGCAGGCTATAATCCACGATCAAACAGATCGAAAACTCAAATGCCAACAATCTCTCTATCATGCCTAGGTCAGAGAATCCTCCACGACTCAATCTGATAAAGCCCATAAAACCCCCAAGACACTAGAAGACCCATCCACTGAGTCAAGAAAAATCCACTCGGCCCCCAGGCACGAGGATATATGCATCCTTAACCTATCCAACCCCTCTGGGCGATCACAAAATTTAAAAGCTATTTTTAAATCACATTTTTCATTAAAACGGTTCCACAATTTTTTAAACGGTTCAGATGCAACTCTGGTGCCAACTAACCATATAGTCTAGTGTTATATGATTTCAGAAGTCTAGTAAAAATAATCTGGGGTTCTGGTTATCCTTCTGTAATTTTCTAGGCAACTATCAGATTTACCAGCTATAAAAACAGATGATCTAGACATGCAAAACATGCATACAATAGCATTAAAAGGCATTCCACAAAGCTTGGAAGAATTTCCAACCCACCTAGATTGCTTTCCACAGGCCAAGCCAAAATCGACGAAGCGCGGACTTGCACTCAGACCAAAAACCCGCCGAAATAGCACCCTCGGTTCACGATCACGCGCGCTTCAGCCGCAGCCCAAGGAAACCTCTTGGCACAGTGCTCACCTCTACGGCTGTGTCCTCGCGCGCGCGAGCTCCACCCAAGTTTTCCTCAACAGGACAAGCTTTTGTAAGACCCGCCCTTTTATTTGGCTTTTTCCTTTTTACTTCACTTGTAGCGGTCCGGCAGAGGGGTTAATTATTTTGTGTTTTCTGGACAGTCCATCGGGGCTCGTGGGTATTTTTAAGTGCTAGAGCTCGCGAAACGGGGAACGGTGGCGCGATCGGATTTGGATTCCGACCCCGGAATCTCCCAGAAATTAATTTTGAAGTTTGCGATCTTTTAGACGCTCCGGGATCCGTGCGGACGATCCGAACGTTTTTCGAGGTAACTTTTAGCCGCTGGTTTTGTTTCGTTGGACTGGGTTTATAAGCCGGACTTAGGGTTTCCTTAGTTTCCTTCGTACTCCTTTATCGTGCGGCTAGGTTAGCAGGCACGCGATCAGAGAGAGGAAAAGAATAGGAACCCAACCCTTTTCGCTCTCGCTCTAGATTCTCCGGCACAGAACTCTACGATACGGGGGGGGGGGGGGGCGAAAGGAAGGAGGTGGACTTTTCGGCGGGTGATCGGGCGAAGGTGGACGATCCTTCTCGTCCACCTCTCGCGAATCAAGGTGAGTCTTTTTCCATTCTTGTTTTAGGTTACGTAATTTTTGGGTCTTGTCGGTCGTTCCGAGGACGGGGATCACCGCGCCGCCGCCGCCATCATCGAGGCGGTTGCCGCCGTCGCGGGGTCGCCCATGCCTGCGTGCAACGCTCCCGCGCGGATCGGTGCCACGCGGGGCCACCCGCAGGTAGGGCGCCCGAGCGGGCTGGGGCCTCGCGGGGTCGCCCGCACATGCGGGCAGCGCGCCCGCGCGGATCGGTGCCGTGAGGGGTCGCCCGTAGGAGGGGCGCCCGCGCGGGGTCGCCCGCACCTGCGGGCAGCGCGCCCGCGCGGATCGGTGCCGCGCGGGGCCGCCCGCTGGAGGGCCGCCCGCGCGGGCTGGGGCCGCGCGGGGTAGCCCGCACCTGCGGGCAGCGCGCTCGCTCGGATCGGTGCCGCGCGGGGCCGCCATCAAGAGGGGCGCCCGCGCGGGCTGTGGCCGTGCGGGGTCGCCCGCATCTGCGGGCAGCGCGCCCGCGCGGGGCCGCCGCAGGAGGGGCTCCCGCGCGGGCTGGTGCCGCGTGGGGTCGCCCGCACCTGCGGGCAGCGCACCAGCGCAGATCGGTGCCGCACGGGGCCGCCGCAGGAGGGGCGCCCGCGCGGGCTGGCGCCGCGCGGGGTCGCCCGCGTGGGCTGGCGCCGCGCGGGGTCGCCCGCGCCTGCGGGCAGCGCGCCCGCGCGGGCCGGTGCCGCGCCGGGCCGCCCGCAGGTGGGGCGCCCGCCCTGGCTGGAGCCGCGCGGGGCCACCCGCACCTGCGGACAGCACACCCGCACGGACCTGTGCCACGCGGGGCCGCCCGCAGGTGGGGCACCAGCGCGGGCTGAGGCCGCGCGGGGCCGCCGCCGACGGGGCGGGGCCGCGCGGAGCTGTCCGCATGCGGGGCGTGTGCCGCCCGGGTCGTCGTCGTGCGGGAACTTCGCGCGCGGGGGTTTTAGGAACTTGTCGGTTTTCCCGTCTCTTGCCGGAGTCGTCGTTAGGTGTTTTTGATCACCAGGTCTTAGTTTTCGCTTCTTCAGGGAAGCGGGACGCTATGGGTTCGGCAGACACGCAAACGCGGACGAACCGAACGCCGGTCTCCTTTCAAGGTGGGTACTTTCTCCAGGGTTAGTTGGGAAAGGGTGTTTGTTGTAAGATTCATGTTCGGGCAAAGGTGGATTTCTAAAATATTTACTGTTGACACTGCTAACCCCGTTTACACTATTTATTTAATTATTCATCTAATTACTTGATTATGAGGCTCGTGTTACTGCACGCACACCGGCGGCTTGGCCTCCGCAAGGGTGTGTTTTTCCAGAAAAGTGGTATGTTGAGCCGTGTACCCCATGTGACGGTGACGTGATGGGGGTCCTCGCGGGTAGGGGGTGTGCTCGGCGGCCGAGGCAGGTGCTCGGCGACCGAGGTAGGTGCTCGGCTGTGACACCCCCGGAATTTGGATTAGTCCTCTATATAAATGATATAATAGGACTAAATCTCTAACCCGGCTATAGCATTTTGGATGGTAGCAAGATCCAAGAGGAACATGAGAGTTAAGCGTGCTAGAGCTAGAGTAGTTCTAGGATGGGTGACCCCCCTGGGAAGTGGGGCGTCACAGTTGGTATCAGAGACATTCACCAGCCGGAAATGTGAGATGTGTCTCGGCTGAGCCAGGGTTATATAGCGGGTAGAGCGAGGCTCCCCGGCTAATGACCGTTGTGAGTGGAGTGCAGCTCCTCACAAGGTCGGATAAGGCTAGCGAGACGAGTCTCACATCGCCTGGTGCTTGTGAGTGTGCTTGAGCCTGACGTGGACGTCAGGGCTTAAAGGGGGGAAGAATGTGACACCCCCAGAATTTGGATTAGTCCTCTATATAAATGATATAATAGGACTAAATCTCTAACCCGGCTATAGCATTTTGGATGGTAGCAAGATCCAAGAGGAACATGAGAGTTAAGCGTGCTAGAGCTAGAGTAGTTCTAGGATGGGTGACCCCCCTGGGAAGTGGGGCGTCACATCGGCGGCCGAGGCAGGTGCTCGGCGGCTGAGGCAGGTGCTCGGCGGGGGTTTCTGAGGTAGGTGCTCGGTGTGGTTGCCGGGGGAGGTGCCCGGTTTGTTTTTACACAGGATTGCACACTGTTGCTTACACATTGAGGAAGGGGTTGCTCCGGTTGTCAGTGGTTTGCCCGTCTTATAGCCTTTTTGCTCTTACTATTTTATATAGTCACTGACTTCCCACCTTGTGACAGGTTCGTCCAGGGATGAGTGCTAGGGCGCTGGTGAGGCCGCGTGAGCAATGTTCTGACTCTTAGAGACTGCAGATACAATTGACTCTATCTCCTTGTTCTTTTATTACTCATGATAGCTAGATGTGGATTGCGATATCCCCGTGGGATCGACGTGGATGTTGTCTATTCTTTCTACAAATTTTGGATGAATGTCGTCCTTTTCTCATTACTTGGCCATTTTTAAACTACAAATAAGAATCAAGGAAAACTGTTGCGAAAACCGTTTTTAAAATGTGGGTGTCGTGTGGGCACCGTTTTAAAACTCTGTGGGATTTATGTGATTTCGAAAATGGCTTTATTAAATCAGGCACCGGGTAGGTGCCGTTTTTAAATTATGTGGATTTATGTGGCTTTGAAACGGATTTTGTAAAAACTTGGTGTCGGGTGGACACCGCTTTCAAAACTCTGTGGTTTTATCCTTTCAAAACAGTCGGCCCCTTTTCTATGTGCGAAAGTTGGTAGAATGTATGAAATGCATGTTTTATGTGTCTGTGCCTCGTCCTAGTGTGGTTAAAGCTTGAATGAGATGTACTATGTAGTCAGGACGCCGTGCATATACAAAGGAGACTCTGCCCGTTTGCAGAGTGAATTTGTATATGCGGCGGGTTTGGGCGCGCACCGGGGCGGAATTGATTTCAAAAAAAATATATCTCGTTGGTTTGGAGCATCGGTGGCTCTTCTTCCGCGCGTTTGACCCCCCGGGGCGTGACAGATTAAGATGGTATCAGAGCAATAACTTTAACCACAGTAGTCGGGGCCCAACATCCACGGGGCGCAATACTCTAGCTACTGATGAATAAAGTGAACATTGTGTAGACAAGTAGAACGCGAGTGCTCGTGGGGGGAGGGGAAAATAGTAGAATCCCATTTTCGTGCTTGCGTTTGAGGTGTTACTTTAGTTTAGTTTAGAAGTAACTTGTATTGTGCATGTGTTCAGATCATGGCCAGAACTAGATCTACCACCGAGGATGCAGGGGCGGACGCAGCAGCGTCGGCGACCGAGGAGAACCAGCTCCTGAGGCAGCAGCTACGGGAGATGGCGGGGTAGTTTGTGACCCTTACGGACCACGTGCGCCAACTGACACAGCAGCAGCATCCCGCCGCGACGGTGGTAGTCGCCCAGGGCCCTCCTCCGGGGCCAACTGCACCAGCGACGGGACCGCCGGTGATGGAGGCCGAGACGGGGGCTGCCCCTACCCGGGCCGCGGCACCCGAGGTACCGTTAGCCCAACAGACGGTGCCAGAGGTAGCCCCTTCGGCAGCAGCAGCGGGATCGACGCCGGGAACTACAGCCAGAGGCACCTCAGTAGAGACCGTGGTGATGCCTTCTTCCGTCGTGGCCGCTACTGCCACGGGGGAAGGGTCTGCTCCGCCGACTGAGCGGGACCGCGTGCGCGCCAACCTAGCAGACTTCAAGAAGTACGACCCCCCGGTGTTTGAGGGGGAGACGACGGACCCCTGGGTCGTGGACAAGTGGGTGGACACAATGGAGAAGCTGTTTGAGGACTTATTGATGGAAGAGCACGAGCGGGTTCCCCTGGCCGTCCACTTTCTCGAGGGGAACGCCTGCATGTGGTGGAAGACGGTACGCCCTGACTCCGCGAAGGGTACCGCCCTCCCATCGTGGACCACTTTTAAACAAGAGCTGCTCGGGGCGTTCTTCTCCAACAGCGTTAAGCGACAACTGGAGGATGATCTGAACCACATTCTGCAGGGAAACCTGACTGTCATGGAGTATCAGAGGGAGTTTGTGAGACTGGCGAACTGCGTCCCTTTCGTCGTACGGGACGAGTCTCACAAGGCCCAACTGTTCGTGGACGGGCTTCGCAGCGATATTTTCCAGGTGGTGCAAGCGGCGGACTTGCACACCTTCCAGAAGGTGGTCGACCGGGCCACCATCGTGGAGCGCGGCTTCGCCGTTACGCGCGCCCGAGGAGGAGGCCCTACTCAGCAGGAGGACAGGAAGCGGTCTCAGCCGTATTCCGGGGAAGGCTCTTCCAGCGGGAGTCGACCCACTAAACGGTGGAGACCCCAGCAGAGGACCAGGAGTGCGCCAGGGGGAGGACAGAGATCGGATGATAGGCCTTGCGTTATCTGCGGCGGGGCGCACCGGGTGACAGAGTGCTCCAGGAGGCAAGACCACTGTTTCCGGTGTGGCAAGCAAGGGCATTTCCGCTTCAACTGCCCCATGAACCAAGGAGCAGCATCTTCAGTAGCTTCCGCGCCAGCACTACAGCATGCGGGGCGAGGGAAAGCCCCGATGGCATCGGCCCCCAGACTTCCAGCACCTCGACCAGCAGAGGACAGACCACCACGGTCAGGAGGCAGGGTCTATTCGATGGCCTACCAGCAGGCAGACCCACCCGAGGACGTCGTAGCAGGTATCACTCTTATTTTAGTTTACCGTGCTAGAACTCTTTTTGATACCGGAGCAACCCACTCGTTTATATCTTGCGATTTTGCACTGTCACATGGTTTTCAGGAGAGACCCCTACCAAGTGTTTTGTCAGTCCAAACCGCAGGGGGACCCTTGGAGGCCCGCAACCTTATACCTTCCTGCCCGATAAGGTTCGGGAGGCTTTCTTGCCCCTGGGATTTGGTAGTCATTCCATTAAAAGAGTACGATGTGGTACTTGGGATGGATTGGCTCACGTGGTATCAAGCGGTGATCGACTGTGAGAAGCGCCAGGTGCGACTACAGCATCCAGAGTTTCCAGAGAATGTGTACTTAGCATGCAAGAGCATTTCCTTCTCCTCCATCATTCCAGCATCGCGAGCCAGGAAACTGATCGAGGGAGGGGCGTGGCCTACTTGGCGTCGGTGGACTCGGCCACGAGACCCTCTGTGGCACTCTCCGACATCCCGATTGTGAGGGACTTCCCAGATGTCTTCCCTACTGAACTGCCGGGAATGCCCCCCGAACGGGAGGTTGTTTTTCCGATCGAGCTTCTACCCGGCACCCGACCGATCACGAAGGCCCCCTATAGAATGGCGTTTGCAGAACTAAAATAACTTAAGGCGCAGCTCGAAGATCTTCTGGACAAAGGATTCATCAGACTGAGTGTGTCACCTTGGGGCGCACCGGTGCTTTTCATGCAAAAGAAGGACGGAAGCTTGCGGCTGTGCATCGACTACAGGGAAATAAACAAGGTCACAGTGAAGAACAAGTACCCCTTACCCAGGATTGATGACCTCTTTGATCAGCTGCGGGGAGCAACGGTTTTATCAAAGATTGATTTGCAGTCAGGCTACCATCGGCTCAGAGTGCAAGATGAGGATATTCCGAAGACGGCCTTCCGGACCCGGTACGACCACTACGAGTTTACAGTAATGCCGTTCGGGCTTACCAACGCCCCAGCGGTATTTATGGACATGATGAACCGAGTCTTCAGGCCCTTCTTGGATCAGTTCGTAGTGGTCTTCATCGACGACATCCTTATCTACTCGCCCACCGATGAGGAACACGAAGAGCACTTACGGATTATCCTGCAGACACTCAGGGGTCAGAGGTTGTATGCCAAACTTAAGAAATGCGAGTTTTGGCTTCGCGAGGTGGGGTTTCTAGGGCACATAATTTCAGCAGAGGGAATTGTGGTGGATCCCAAGAAGGTGGAGTCGGTGACCGACTGGCCCCAACCGACTACGGTAACGGAAGTTCGCAGCTTCCCGGGCCTAGTAGGATATTATAGACGTTTTGTCGAGGGCTTCTCGAAGATTGCGACCCCCCTAAACCGCCTGACTCGGAAAGGAGAAAAGTTCACCTGGATGCCCCAATGCCAAGAAAGTTTTGAAGAACTCAAGAAGAGGCTAACAAGAGCACCTGTACTTGCACTACCGACGCCTGGAGAGGACTACGAGGTTTACTGCGACGCATCACGGATCGGATTGGGGGGTGTACTAATGCAACAGGGGAAAGTTATAGCCTATGCCTCAAGACATCTTAAGGAATATGAACGGAACTACCCATCCACACTACCTGGACGCGCGATCGGCTGGCTCAGGTCTACATCAGCGAGATTGTGAGGGTACTCGGGATACCGGCATCGATCACTTCAGACAGGGACACACGGTTTGTCTCGAATTTCTGGCAGAGTCTACAACGAGCCTTGGGGACCAAGCTACACTTCAGCACAGCCTTTCACCCCCAGACGGACGGACAATCTGAGCGGGTGATTCAGATCCTCGAGGACATGCTCCGAGCCTGTGTACTTGATTTGGGAGACGGATGGTCACGCCACCTACCTCTTGTGGAGTTCGCCTACAACAACAGCTACCAGGCTAGCATCCGTATGGCGCCGTACGAAGGTTTGTATGGCAGACGCTGTAGGTCCCCGATCTGTTGGGACGATCTGGGGGAGCGGAAGTTTTTGGGACCGGATTTGGTGGAAGAAACTGAGGAAAAGGTGCGCCTTATTAGGCAGCGGCTGGTGACCGCCCAGAGCCGACAAAAGAGCTACGGAGACCAGCGACGCCGTGACTTGGAGTTCCAGGCGGGGGAGCACGTGTTACTGCGAGTTTCGCCGTCCAAAGGGGTGAAGCGGTTTGGGCTGAGAGGCAAGTTGAGCCCACGGTATGTGGGACCTTTTGAGATCCTGGAGCGCATCGGCCCGGTGGCCTATCGCCTTGCCGTACCGCCGAACCTTGACCGGGTTCACGATGTGTTCCATGTGTCCATGCTTCGAAAGTACCTCCCCGACCCATCACGGGTGCTCGACGTCACCGCAGTCGAGCTTAAAGAGGACCTGAGCTTCGAGGAAGTACCGGTACGGATCCTAGCACGAGAAGACAAAAAGTTGCGGAATCGGACAATCCCCTACGTGAAGGTGCTTTGGAGCAATCAGGAGGAACGTGAAGCGACCTGGGAACCAGAGGCGAAGATGAGGGAGTGCTATCCAGATCTTTTCGCCATGGGCGAGAGTTAAGTTTTGAGGACGAAACTTGTTCTTAGTGGTGAGTAATGTAAGACCCGCCATTTTATTTGGCTTTTTCCTTTTTGCTTCACTTATAGCGGTCCGGCAGAGGGGCTAATTATTTCGTGTTTTCTGGACAGTCCGTCGGGGCTCGCGGGTATTTTTAAGTGCTAGAGCTCGCGAAACGGGGAACGGTGGCGCGATCGGATTTGGATTCCGACCCCGGGATCTCCCAGAAATTAATTTTGAAGTTTGCGATCTTTTAGACGCTCCGGGATCCGCACGGACGATCCGCATGTTTTTTTAGGTAACTTTTACCGCTGGTTTTATTTCGTTGGATTGGGTTTACAAGCCAGACTTAGGGTTTCCTTGGTTTCCTTCGTACTCCTTTATCGTGCGGCTAGGTTAGCAGGGACGCGATCATAGAGAGGAAAGGAACAGGAACCCAACCCTTTTCGCTCTCGCTCGAGATTCTCCGGCGTAGAACTCTATGATCCGGGGGGGGGGGGGGGGGGGGGGAAGGAAGGAGGTGGACTTTTCGGCGGGTGATCGGGCGAAGGTGGACGATCCTTCTCCTCCACCTCTCGCGAATAAAGGTGAGTCTTTTTCCGTTCTTGTTTTAGGTTACGTAATTTTTGGGTCTTCTCGGTCGTTCCGAGGACGGGGATCACCGCGCCGCCGCCGCCATCGTAAAGGCGGTTGCCGCCGTCGCGGGGTCGCCCGTGCCTGCGGGCAACGCGCCCGCGCGGATCGGTGCCGCGCGGGGCCGCCCGCAGGTGGGGTGCCCGCGCGGGGTCGCCCGCACCTGCGGGCAGCGCGCCCGCGCGGATCGGTGCCGCGCGGGGTCGCCCGCACCTGCGGGCAGCGCGCCCGCGCGGATCGGTGCCGCGCGGGGCCGCCCGCAGGAGGGGCGCACGCGCGGGCTGGGGCCGCGCTGGGTCGCCCGCACCTGCGGGCAGCGGGCCCGCGCGGATCGGTGCCGTGCGGGGCCGCCAAAGGAGGGGCGAGCGCGCCCACGCGGATCGGTGCCGTGCGGGGCCGCCGCAGGAGGGGCGCCCGCGCGGGGTGGCGCCGCGCAGGGTCACCCGCACCTACGGGCAGCGCGCCCGCGCGGATCGGTGCCGCGCGGGGCCGCCGCAGGAGGGGCGCCCGCGCGGGCTGGCGCCGCGCGGGGTCGCCCACGCCTGCGGGCAGCGCGCCCGCGCGGGCCGGTGCCGCACGGGGCCGCCCGGAGGTGGGGCGCCCACGCGGGCTGGTGCCACGCGGGGCCACCTGCGCCTGCGGACAGCACACCCGCACGGACCTGCGCCACGCGGGGCCGCCCGCAGGTGGGGCACCCGCGCGGGGCCGCCGCCGACGGGGCGGGGCCACCGCCGACGGGGCGGGGCCACCGCCGACGGGGCGGGGCCGCGCGGAGCTGTCCGCATGCGGGGCGTGCGCCGCCCGGGTCGTCGTCGTGTGGGGAACTTCGCGCGCGGGGGTTTTAGGAACTTGTCGGTTTTCCCGTCTCCTGCCGGAGTCGTCGTTAGGTGTTTTTGATCACCAGGTCTTAGTTTTCGCTTCTTCAGGGACGCGGGACGCTGTGGGTTCGGCAGACATGCAAACGCGGACGAACAAAACGCCGGTCTCCTTTCAAGGTGGGTACTTTCTCCAGGGTCAGTTGGGAAAGGGTGTTTGTTGTAAGATGCATGTTCGGGCAAAGGTGGATTTCTAAAATATTTACTGTTGACATTGCTAACCCCGTTTACACTATTTATTTAATTATTCATCTAATTACTTGATTATGAGGCTCGTGTTACTGCACGCACACCGGCGGCTTGGCCTCCGCAAGGGTGTGCTTTTTCGGAAAAGTGGTACGTTGAGCGGTGTACCCCACGTGACGGTGACGTGATGGGGGCCCTCGTGGGTGAGGGGGTGTGAGCGGTGATGCCGAGGCAGGTGCTCGGCGAGGGTTTCCGAGGTAGGTGCTCGGTGTGGTTGCCGGGGGAGTTGCCCGGTTTGTTTTTACACAGGATTGCACACTGTTGGTTACACATTGAGGAGGGGGTTGCTCCGGTTGTCAATGGTTTGCCCGTCTTATAGCCTTTTTGCTCTTACTATTTTATATAGTCACTGACTTCCCACCTTGTGACAGGTTCGTCCAGGGGCGAGTGCTAGGGCGCTGGTGAGGCCGCGTGAGTAATGTTCTGACTCTTAGAGACTGTAGATACAGTTGACTCTCTCTCCTTGTTCTTTTATTACTCATGATAGCTAGATGTGGATTGCGATACCCCCGTGGGATCGACGTGGATGTTGTCTATTCTTTCTACAACTTTTGGATGAATGTCGTCCTTTTCTCATTACTTGGCCGTTTTTAAACTACAAATAAGAATCAAGGAAACCTGTTGCGAAAACCGTTTTTAAAATGTGGGTGTCGTGTCGGCACCGTTTTAAAACTCTGTGGGATTTATGTGATTTCGAAAATGGCTTCGTAAAATCAGGCACCGGGTAGGTGCCGTTTTCAAATTATGTGGATTTATGTGGCTTTGAAACGGATTTTGTAAAAACTCGGTGTCGGGTGGGCACCGCTTTCAAAACTCTGTGGTTTTATCCTTTCAAAACAGTCGGCCCCTTTTCTATGTGCGAAAGTTGGTAGAATGTATGAAATGCATGTTGTATGTGTCTATGCCTCGTCCTAGTGTGGTTAAAGCTTGAATGAGATGTACTATGTAGTCAGGACGCCGTGCATATACAAAGGAGACTCTGCCCGTTTGCAGAGTGAATTTGTATATGCGGCGGGTCTGGGCGCGCACCGGGGCGGAATTGATTTCAAAAAAAATATATCTCGTTGGTTTGGAGCATCGGTGGCTCTTCTTCCGCGTGTTTGACCCCCCGGGGCATGACAGCTTTCCCCCGTGCTCACAATCAATATCCGAAGCTCCGGCGCGAAGAAGAATCCCACACTCACAGCCAACTCCCTGTCTTTCACACTCTCATTCTGCTCACTCCCTTTCTCTCCTTCTTCCTCTTGGGTTCCTATCTGAGAAGAGGAGGGGTGGGTGGTCCAATTAATGGGGAGTAGAGAGGAGTTAATGCTACAGTAGTGGGTGGTTGGGATTGTGAAGTTACTCTTTTGCCCTTACTAAAACTAAAAATTACCTCATTGCCCCCAAGTTCTGGAGGCTGAGTACCGGTACTCGGGCTCCCAATATCGGTACCCAAGCTCAAAAATCTCAAACTGAGGGCCAAATCCACCCAGTCCAACCCATTGTTTCGGTACCCGCCCCTGCGTTCCAGTACACAAGCCAAATGGGATATGGGGTACCGGTACGCGTGGTCCAGTACCGGTACCCAGGGACTTAGAAAATTTCCACAGTTTTCTCCCAACCGAAGCTCTCTGTCGGTTATCCATTTAATTCGTTCCGGTACCCAACCTCGGGTACCAGTACGCAATGTCCCAAAAATCTATAATCAGCTGGGCTCCCAATCTCGACGCCGCCAACTCACTTTTCGATCCGGAGACTCCCGCGTCGATCCGAAACGACCCGAACTCAAGCGAAATATGATTCTGAACACGCTACGGGCGGTCCCACCGCACCGCTTCAAACTGTGGAGTCGGTGCAGCACACAAAGCCCGGGTACTCTACATAATGGACACTAGTAATAATAACTGGGCTTAAGCATTTTTTGTTGTGGTTTGGGCACAACAAGTTATTATTGTTGGTGGGTCGGGTCATTATATTTGGTATCAGAGCCAATAACCAGCCGGAAGTGTGTGACAATTCTCGGTTGAGCCTGAGTCTAGATGATAGGGCTAGCGAAACAAGTCTCACATCGCCTGGTGATATTGGGTTGTGCATGTGTTTGGGCTGACAAGGACGTCAGGCCTAAATGGATGGGGGGAGTCCGTGACACACACCCCAATAGTCCCACATCGAATGTGAATGAGATTGTGATTGGGTATATAAGAGACATGGACACTAGTAATAATAATTGGTTGGGCGCAAACCACAACCCAAAATGGTTAAGCCTAGTTATTACTACTAGTGTCCATTGTCTCTTATATACCGAATCATAATCACATTCCCATCTGATGTGAGACTATTGGGGTGTCACACACTCCCCCCGTTTACGCCTGACATCCTCGTCAGCCTAATGACACGCACAGCCCAAGATCACCAGGAGATGTGAGACTTTTCTTGCTAACATTGTCATTAGACCCAGGCTCAGCCGAGACTCGTCACACACTTCCGGCTGGTGATTGGTTGTCACACCCCGGGAGAGGTTTGAAAGTGGAAAGCGACCCTATTTTTTTCAAAGTATTTCCTCCCGGTACGTGCCCAGACCGCCACATATACAAGATCTCTCTATACATGCGGAAAGAATCTCCCCTGTATTTGCACGGCGTCGCACAAAATACATACACCAACCACAACCAGTTTTACATACACAAGATGCTAAATAAAGAGATAAGTAAGTCTTTGGATTCATACAAGAGAATATCGCCCACACGACATACTCTAGATGAAAGGATAAAACCACAAGGTTTAAATCAGTGCCTACCCAACACTCAGTTTTGAAAACATATTTCACAAATATTTTATCCTTTTGAAAAGCTCCACATTCCACATGCAATCACACAATCATAAAATCAAATCCAAAAGACTACTAGCCATCCACAAAGTCCACATGTCCTACATCCACATCACAAAGTGTTCACATCATACAATGTCCACATCTCATGCAAATAGTATCAACCCAATGTAAAAGCCAAAAGGGAGGAGTAAAAATGTCACCAAAATGGCGAAAAACTAATTCACTCACAAGCCGTAGCCTCTCCCCCGTCCCCGCCCGAACCTATCACACGGTGGGGAATCAGTGACAAAAACATAAGAAGGAAAACGAACAAAATGATGATTTAATGCAACAGATAGGTACGATAAAGTAAACAGGACATCAAGCCGAAAACCGAAACTCCCAAATCATCCATACCGCCTGTCTTCCCCGGTTCCCATTACGGTAACCCGGGAAAAACATCAAACCTGCTCAGTTGCCGGTGCCAAACAACCCCCTCGGGGGTCCCCTCACACCTGACTAGCGTGGGGATCACGGGTCCTACAAACCACTTCTCTGAAAAAGTACTCCTCTTGCGGTGGCCAAACCGCTGGTGTACGTGACTGCGTCATGAGCCCACACGGTCCCATACTCGTGGAATAAGATGCGGTACACCTTACGATCCCATACTCTTGGAATAAGTCATGATTCAACTCACGATCCCATACTCGTGAAATAAACCGATAAGTCACCGAATCCGTCCAAGTCCTTTACGTATGTACTGTTCCGTCTCAAAAGCCGTGACAAAGTCCTTCCTGTCATTTTAAAATAGCAATATAAAAAATAACAACGAAAGGAAGAGGAGGGTTGAACACCATCGTTCAACAACGTCCCCAACTTTGGTTTTGGTTACCCACCTCAACTGGCGATAAAAATGACGCCCTGAAAACTCTCCAATCCCCCGTGACCTCGTCCGGGCGAAAACGGCGGACCCCTTGGTGGCAAAAGAAGAGTCCGGGCTCCCACTGCTGTGTCGGCGGTACCTGCAACGAAAAATGAGTAAAAACACCTCCTAACAGTAAAACGCACCAAAAACCATCAACAAAAACCCAACCGGAAGTCAAATCCGCAAATCGTTGGTCAACCCGGGATTCCAACGGTGAAAATGGTAATAAAATCGCTTCACGGAGTGACCTCGACGACGGCGCGGAGCGACGGCGGTAAAATCAAGCGGCGACGGCAAAAACCCAAGCTGAGGCAAGCAAAAGCGGCGGCGGCGCGCGGCTAGAAGGAGCGCAGCGCGCGGCTGCAAGGCAGCTGGGCGGCCCGTATGCAGCAAAGCAGCGCGGGCGGCGCAGGGTGGGCGCGCGGCGGCAGTAGCAAGGCTGGAGGGGGCGCACCCTTCTTGGAGCGCCGGGCAGGCGCGGCCCGCCTGGCACGCCCGCCAGGGGCGCGGCCCGCCTGGCACACGGCCTGCCTGGTGCGCCCTCCAGGCACACGCGGCTCTAGAGCTGCAGCGCTGGCTGCGGCACTGGCGCTGCGGCGCGTGCTCTGCCAGCGGACAGCGGTGGCGCGCGGCGCCCTTGCATGCAGAGTAGCGACGCGGCTAAGCTAGTGGCGACGGCGCCCTTCGTCAAGACGAAGTCTTAGGCCCAACACGGCGGCGTCGTCCTAGCGACTTCGTTGACGGTGGCGACGGCCTCCCGTCGTATCCAACGGCGGCGGCGGCCTCCCGTCTCCTCCGACGGCGGCAGCGGCCTCCCGTCAAGCCAACGATGACGGTGGCGGCTTCGTTTAAAACCCCCGCTCTGACGGAAATCCCATGAAATCCAAAACGGTGATTACGAAAAGCCAAGAACCGACCTTTTACCGACGGGGGAAGACGATGCGATACCCGGACCCGCTCTCCGATCTCCTGTCTCCGATGGTGATGGCGCTCACAAACCCGATCTCCGATGATGACGGCGTTTCCGATTTCTGGCTCTTACACGCACAACGAGGAAGAAGATGAATCGCTCTCTTTTCAAAAACGAAAAATGGGGGTTTTCTTGTTTCTTTTCTTTTAATAAGTAAAATAAAAATGATCGCCGAATCCCCTCTTTTTATAAGTGATTTTGTAATAATAATAACCGCTCTTATCTTTTTGTAACCGCTTTTAACCGTTTTGCAATCGTTTTAACCGTTTCTTCCTCGATTTGTGTGCCAAATTTATCGAAACGCCCTTCATGCATCGACACGGATTTTAAAGCACCATAAAGCATTAATGGGTGTTTTAAAAAACCTTGTCCACCCATTAACTTCGAAAAAAACCATACCGGGAGATCCGTTCGTCGGATTTTCGAGCCGATCACACCGCCATTCTCCGTTTAACGAGCTCTACAACAAGAAAGCCAAAACTGATAAAATCGATAAAAGCGCAAAATAAGCAAAATAACACATGTACCGAAAGTGGCTCAAAGGGAAAAAACTGTGGGCACTACATTGATTCTGATACCAAATGTAACGACCGAGCCCTCTAGCAGTAATAACTCGCTGGGCCCAAACCACAACCCAAAATACTTAAGCCCAGTTATTATTACTAGTGTTCATGTCTCTTATATACTTAATTACAATCTCATTCACATCCGATGTGGGACTATTGGGGAGTCACACGATCTTGATTACAAGACTCCTATTATCACTTTTTGAAATTTATTTATTTTTAGTTGTTCATTTTTGTATCCACTTGATGGACAAGAAAAGAATATTAAAAAAATATAAAATTAATTTTTAAATAGTTTAAATGGTTCAGATCATATTTAACGGTGCTGATCGTCGCTTTGAAAGCTCCATCATCGAAAATAAATGGATAGCAACGGAGTCCGTTTGCTATCGATAGTGTTCTAGCTAATATATATATATATATATATATATATATATAGTAGGGCTTATATACTTTCAAAAGAACAAGCCAAACTATGTTTGTGAATTTTTTACCATTAGATTTGCATTGAGATTTGTGTTATTTACTTTTTCTTTCTCTATTTTTAGTTGACTTTATAATATCACAAATCTCAAAGCAAATCCAATGGTAAAAATTCACAAGCATAATTGGACTTCTGCTTTTGAAAGTATATAAGCTCTACTAATATATATATATATATATATATATATATATATATATATATATATATATGTGTGTGTGTGTGTATATGTATATATATATACATGTATATATACGGTTCGGGCACACCAACCGACCCGCCAGTCGGGTAAGACCTTTTCCTACCCGAAAGGAACGGTAACATCCATAATAACACAACAAGTGTATGCGGAAGCTCAATATCAGAGTACTAAAAATCACAACAAATTAAAACTTTCATTCAATAACAACAGTTAAAGCGGAAATGAAAGCATACAAGAGTGAACCATGCATTACTTTATTACAATTGATGTAGTGTTCTGGTTTTTCCCATGCAACTTTCCGATGAATCCATTGTGTAGAACACCTAGTGTTGGTGTGTCTGGCCCATGGTGCATCGAAGGGGTGCCACAGATGGACCTTGTGAGACTTTGATAGCGGATTTGGCCTTCGGCTGCATTTGCCGAATTTTAGAAAAGGTTTTGGGCCAATCTGAGGTTGGATTTGGATTCAGCGCGGAAAAACGCTTGAAAACGGCTATTTGCTTGTTAAATTTGGAGTCCGGATGACCAAAAGCGGGCTTCCGGAAGTTTTCGGGGATTTTCGGTGCATGGGGGAGACTCGTGGACCGGCCTGAGCCACGTGGCGGCCTATTATTCGCCGGCTCACGCAGCTAGGTCCACGGGGAGGCGCAACGGTGCATGGACCGCGGGCGGGGGACGCGTGGCGTGCCCTGAATGGCTGGCGCACGCGGCACGGCTCAGCGTTTTTGCGGGGTTGCGGTGGACCGGGCGCATGACACGTGGCGGCTTTGGATTTGCTGGCTCACGTGGGCGCGATCCACGGTGTGCGCAGTGGGGTGCCTCGGGACGGCGCGTGCACAGTAGCGCCAGGCGGGCGGTCGGCCGCACTCGAGTGCGCCACGTGTCGCCTCGTGTATGGGCGGCCGTACCTACCCCCGCTGACCGCGGGGGGACACGCGGCGCGCAGCGGGCCACCTTGCACCGCTGTCCCCTGTTATGGGGTGATGTGGCATCACCAGGGGATTCCGGACGCGTCGGACGGGGAGTGTGCGACCGGGTATTCGGGCGCAGTGCGCCCGAATCTTGCGCCCGAAAACTCGGCCCGTTAGTGTTGTGGGCTGGGACTATAAAAAGGGGTCTTTTGGTCACTTAGCTCTTTTTCTGAGCGGTTTTTCACAGGGATTTCTATTGGGTGATTTTTCCTCTACTTGTTCCTCATTCAACTGAACATCCCTGGGATTTTTAGGGGCAAGCATCCCGAGGTTAGCGATTTTTCGGCGCGGCGCGACGCTTGCTCTCCGGCGACCCGCTTCGCCGCTTCTCAGTGTTTGGGATTCCCCGACTCACCCCGACATCCGATTTCGCCGATTCTTGCGCCGTTGGACTCCCGGCAGGTAGGACTTCAACTCCTGTGTTTTGAGGTTCCTCGATTTCCGTGCTGATCTTGGAGTTTTCTGAGCACCCATTTGACCCATTTTTCTTCGCGGACTTTTGGACAGCACCGCGGTGTTCTTGCCGTATCTTTTGGCTCAGATGTCGGATCGAGGCGATTCAAAAGGCATTTTTCATCTACATTTCGCAAGGAGTCTCCTGGATTTTTCTCAGATTTTTCTGGATTTTGCACGAGGGTGAGAATCTCATTTTTCTGTGGTTCTTTGTTACAGAAACTTGGTACAGTTTGGATTGGGGTGTTTCCCTTGCCAGATTTTTATCTCAGCGTAGGAAACTCCGATTTGGGCGTGCAGGTACTCGTTTCGACGGGTTCGTCGCGAGTATCGCGATAGTATTTTTCTTGGATTTTTCTGGGCATTTTTCGCAGGTAAGAATTGGAGAATTCTGGACTGTGGTATTAAGGGACAGATTTTGGAAATTGTGAATGATTAGCTTATGTACTTTCCTTTGGGGTATTTTGTACAGATTGGTGGTGAGTATTTGGACTGAGCTTGGGTTTCGCTTTTGGGAACTTGGATTAGCGCTCGAGGTGGGTGATGTTGTGAACCTCCTACTTGTGAATGTCACTAGGCCTATTAGAATGCCTTGATCATGTGCTATTAATTGTGAATGTATCTAGCATGCTTGTATGAGATTAAGGTTCCTTTGTTAATATTTGCATTGTTAGCAAGCTACAGGTTAGTAAGTGGTGTTTCCGTGTTTTAGATATGCAGTTTAATTAGTTGGAAATAATACTAAAGCCATATCATGTCGTATGTTAAGGGAAGGTTTGGGCATGTGGTTAGAATGCATGTTGTAAAAAGGGTACTTGCTAGTAGATTATGCATCTAAATTGTATCATGTATCATATATCCTGCCACATGTACATCGGAGGTTCCAAACACTTAATGTTGCATATGTTAGAATAATTGAAATGAATTTATCAAATAAAGGACTTTGCATGCTTGAATGGTCATCTAGCTAGGCCACCTTTTTCTGCTACACAAACATGTTGGAATTGACTTAGGAGAAACCATGCTTTTATTCGTTCTCCTGTCGTCTAGTCTTAGTGGGTTGTGTAGTCAGATGTTCAGAGTCGGGACAGTCGGGGATCGATGTTTGGGTGTTGCGGCAACCGCGGACTGTGGGCGGTTGACCGGCTTATTATTATTTTTATTATTATTGCATCAGATTGGAGGTAGGGGATCGAGTTTCCCTTTAGTGGATGGGTTTTCCCACTTTGATCAGAGTCGTGACCCAGTCCTGCTATTTTATGATACTGATGATACTAGTTACAGTGATACTATGCTCGTGTGGGTCGCTCCCCTCGAGTGCCACTCCGGAGTAGGTTTTAGACCGTGTTGGGTGCCGGTCAGACCGTGTTGGGTTCCGGTCTTTTGGACAGGGGAGATACTGAGTTGTGAGGCTGACAGCAGAGCAGGCAGTACCAGTGTTTACTAGTGTTTTGATTGGGTTGGTCAGGCAGTCTTTGACGTTCTGGTGCATGCTTTCAGCTATTCTTTTAGCTAGGCACCTTAGAGGCATGTTAGTGGTAGCTCTTCATCAGTAGTGTTACTTGTAGCTTACCACCTTTGTTTTCATTTTCGCCTCTGATAGTCCTAGTGGGCATGTCTGAGTTTGAGGTCTACCCACTAGGGGAGGCTACTGTTTTTATAGTAGTTCTCACCCCCCACTGCTTTCTCTTTTCTTTTCCCCTTTGTTTTGCAGAGTCCTCTGCGGGAGTTGCGGGACCCTCTTCCCGGGATCGAGGTAAGAGGATCGCTGATTAGATAGCTACTGCCCCGAGTTTGAGTTTTGTAGTTTTGATGTATCCCCTGTACACTCAGACGGTTGTATTTTCTTTTATTTTGGGTCTGGCTGCGGCCAGCTGGTTGTATTTATTTCGTGAGCTGGGAGAGACACTTGTATATTTGTGAGAGCTTATTGTACTTTTATTTCCAGCATTTGTCTGAGATGTATTAGTTTTAGTTTAGCTATGTTTTATGCTCCTTTATTATATATTTTATATCTGAGCAGGTTACCAGCGCTTCGTGTACACGGAAAATTCCGTATGCACGGCGGATCTGTGGACGGGCCCGGGTTCTGGTTTACACCCGGGGCGTGACAGATTAGGTGGTATCAGAGCTTAGGGATAGGTCAGTTGGGACTTAGGAAACCCTAGGCTTTTGGTAGACCCTAGGAAGGCAGAGCGTGAGTGACGCGATATTTTGCGAAAGTCGGCAATTAGTTGTTAACTCTTCCTGTGAGTGGAGAGGGATTGGCATAGCCTATTTCTGGGGGACTATTATGTTGGCTGCAGACAACATAAGGTTACAGAAATAGGGGAATGTCCATGACTTTCGCTGGATTGGGTCGAGAGTGGTTTTGTTTACTGACCCGTGGATTCTTGTGTGGCAGGATGCCTCCTAGGCGGCAGATCCCTACTCGGGGTACTTCTACACCCCCGGAGGAGCCGGAGCAGTCCGGGCCTTCTGAGATCAGTGAGCTGAGGGCCATGGTGGCCCAGTTGGCGGAGAGCCACCGCCGACAGGAGCAGAGGTTCGAGCAGTTATTTGCCCAGGTTGCGGCACCTCCCCCTACTACTGTAGAGGCCCCCGTACCACCTGTTGTACCGCCGGCTATTCCACCTGCCCCTACGGCGCCGTCATCGAGCAGTGGGGCCCAGGGGATGTTCAGGCCATTGACCCCAGTGGAGGAGCGGGAGTTTTCTGACAAACTCACACAGTTCTGTAAGCGAGGACCCCCTAGGTTCTCGGGGCGGAGCACTCACCCATGGGAGATTGGATCGTGGCTAGCATCAATGGAGAAGTTGTTTCGGGACTTCTTCATTGACCAGAGATTCAGAGCACATTTGCAGTACACTGTCTAGAGGGGCATGCAGATGCTTGGTGGCGTCGGGTCGAGCCCTTAGAGTTTCAGGTCACCCGACAGCTACCCTGGTCGGAGTTCAGGAGGATGATCCTTGACACTTACTTCTCCACGAGCGTGAAGAAGAAGATAGAAGATGACTTGAAGAACCTTCAGCAGGGTGATCGCCCAGTGTGGGACTATTTCCAGGAGTTTACGCAGTTGCTCAACTGCGTACCCTATGTTGCCAGGGATGGGCTGCACCAGGTGGAGCTGTTTGAGACAGGTCTGCGCCCTGAGATCTATACCTTGGTGCACGCCCAGAGGCTTCAGACTTTATCAGAGGCAGTGGATCATGCACAGTGGGTCGAGAGGGGAGATCATGTTGTTTCTAGACGCGGAGGTCTGGTCGCTCAGAGTTCTGAGAGGAAGCGACCAGCGTCGGATGAGGGGGGACAGGCCAGTTCCTGTAGGCCGCCCCGACCGCCACCGCCTCAGTTTACGGGCCGTGGGCGTTCGGAGCGGCGAGGGCCTGGGGGATCCCAGAGGCCCCCACAGCATCAGCAGCCCCAGCGACAGCAGCAGCACTCGCAGTAGCAGAGGTCGCAGTCGTGACAGCAGGGATCTCAGCGGCAGTCGCACAGGCAGCAGCAGCAGCAGTCACGGCAGTTGCGGGCCCCTGGCAGTTGTATCTTCTGCGGGGGTCAGCATTTCCCCGGCACTTGTGATCAGAGGTGGGGGCGTTGTTATGGCTGTGGTCAGGCCGGGCACATACGATCTTCATGCCCTTTTTCGGCATCAGTGGCACCTTCTTCGGCCTCAGTTTCTCTTCGACCTCAGCAGCGACTGCCAGCTCAGCGGCCCTATGCTCCAGCGAGCAGGGCTCCTTCCTCCCACCCTGCAGACTACCGACCACCAGCTCAGAGCGGGCGAGTCTACGCCGCTCAGGTAGGGGACTCCACGGCAGCCGACCACGTGGTGGCAGGTATCACTTTACTTTTTGGTATTAGAGCTCGCACTTTATTTGATACCGGTGCATCACATTCTTTTATCAGTAGAGCATTTGCATCATCTCATGGACTAGAGTTAGGTCGGTTGCCACATGCATTAGAGGTACAGATTCCCGATCATATATTGCATGTAGAGGAGTGTTGTTGGTCTTGCCCTGTACAGCTTGAGTCTTGAATTTTGCCAGCGGACCTGATGGTCCTTAGTCAGCTGCGAGATTTTGACATTGTACTGGGGATGGATTGGCTGGCTCGCTATTTTGCGACGATTGATTGCGCCGCGAGGACTGTTACTTTTAGCGAGCCAGGCCAGGAGGTGTTCGTTTTCGGGGGGTGCCAGAGTGCTTTCTTTGCCTCTGTGGTTTCGACTTCTCGTGCGAGGCAGATGATGCGCAGTGGATGCGTAGCCTTTATGGCATCTGTGGTTAAGGAGCCTACGGCGGCTCCGGGACTCGCGGATATCCCGATTGCCCACGAGTTCCCAGATGTGTTTCCTCCAGAGCTGATTAGTATGCCGCCGGATAGGGAGGTTGAGTTTTTGATTGACGTAGTCCCAGGAACTGCGCCAATCTCTAAGGCTCCTTACCGAATGGCACCGGCTGAGCTGCGAGAATTAAAGGCGCAACTCCAGGATTTAATGGACAAGGGTTTTGTGAGACCAAGTGTATCGCCTTGGGGAGCGCCGGTGCTATTTGTGAAGAAGAAAGATGGTTCGCTTCGACTGTGCGTTGATTACCGGGAGCTGAATAAAGAGACCATCAAGAACAAGTACCCTTTGCCGCGCATTGATGACTTATTTGATCAGCTGCAAGGGTCTTGTGTCTTCTCCAAGATTGACTTACGGTCTGGTTACCACCAATTGAAGGTGAAGGCCGAGGACATCCCAAGGACGGCATTCAGGTCGCGGTATGGGCATTATGAGTTCACCGACATGCCTTTTGGATTGACAAATGCCCCTGCTGCTTTTATGGATTTAATGAACAGGATTTTTCGACCATACATGGATCGGTTCGTCGTTGTTTTTATTGATGACATCTTAGTTTATTCCCGAAGCGATGTGGAGCACGAGGAGCACTTGAGGATTGTGCTACAACTTCTGAGAGAGAGGAAGTTGTATGCCAAGTTATCTAAGTGTGATTTCTGGCTTCGAGAGGTTGTTTTTTTGGGCCACGTGATTTCAGCCGCTGGAGTGGCAGTAGACCCGGCGAAGATCGAGGCAGTCCGGGATTGGCCCCGACCGACGACGGTATCAGAGGTCCGCAGTTTCATAGGCTTAGCGGGATATTACCGTCGGTTTGTGGAAGGTTTTGCGAAACTTTCCACACGCCTCACTCGTTTGACATGAAAAGGGATTAAGTTTACTTGTAGTGAGGATTGCCAGAGGAGCTTTGAGGAATTAAAGAACAGATTGATGTCGGCTCCTATCCTTTCCCTCCCCGTTATGGGGAAAGGATACGTGATATACAGCGATGCATCGCACAGTGGACTTGGTTGCGTGCTGATGTAGGAGGGAAGGGTAATCGCTTATGCCTTTCGGCAACTGAAGGATTATGAAAAGAATTACCCTACCCATGATTTAGAGCTAGCTGCAGTGATTTTTGCACTAAAATTATGGCGCCACTACCTGTATGGGGAGCACTGCGAGATTTACACCGACCACAAGAGCTTGAAATACCTGTTCACACAGAAGGAGCTCAACTTGAGGCAGCGCAGATGGTTGGAATTGTTGAAAGATTATGATGTAGACATATTATACAATCCTGGCAAGGCCAACGTGGTTGCTGATGCCCTGAGCAGGAGAGCAGTACAGAGTCTATCTTTGATGATCACCGATCAGGCGCCATTACTTGAGCAGATGAGGCGGTTAGAGCTCGAGGTTGTGTCCCCTGGGGTCTCTGCTAGACTTATGTCTCTAGTCGTGCAGCCCACTCTGTTGGACAGGATTTGGGAGAGACAGAGTGAGGACCCCAACCTGATGAGGATTCGAGAGCAGATGCAGACTGGTTTGATAGGGGACTTTTCAGTTGATGCTGCGGGAGTACTGCGGTACAGGGACCGAGCTTGTGTGCCTATGGATGCAGAGATCCGAGAGCAGATCTTGAGGGAGGCCCACTATACACCTTATACCATCCATCTTAGTGGGACTAAGATGTATAGGGATCTTAAGGCACAGTTTTGGTGGAATGGGATGAAAAGAGACATTGGGAGATTTGTAGCACACTGTCTAACTTGTCAGCAAGTAAAGGCTGAGCATCATGTACCTGCTGGCAAATTGTAGAGTCTCCCAATCCCCGAATGGAAATGGGAACTTGTTACGATAGATTTTGTCACTAGTTTGCCGAGAGCACAGACGGGAGCGGATGCTATCTGGGTAGTCGTGGACAGGCTTACCAAGTCCGCTCACTTTTTACCGGTTCAGATGACTTGGCCGATGGAGCGACTGGCACAGGTGTACTTGGCTGAGGTGGTTAGATTGCACGGGGTACCCGTTTCCATCGTATCAGATAGAGACCCGAGGTTTGTCTCGCATTTCTGGAGGAGTTTACAGACAGCCTTGGGGACGCAGCTCCGATTTAGTACAGCATTCCACCCACAGACCGATGGGCAGTCAGAGCGCACTATTCAGACCCTCGAGGATATGTTGAGAGCATGCGTTCTGGACTTTGGAGGAGGATGGTACCGACACTTGGGATTAGTTGAGTTTGCGTACAACAACAGCTATCAGGCGAGCATTCAGATGGCTCCGTTTGAAGCGTTGTATGGACGCAAGTGTCGGTCACCCCTATATTGGAGTGACGTGGGTGAGAAGAAGACTTTGGGTCCTGATCTACTATTAGAGGCAGAGGAAAAGGTCAGATTGATACGACGACATCTCGAGACCGCCCAGAGTCGACAGAGGAGTTATGCTGATACTCGACGGCGAGACTTAGAGTTTCAGGTGGGTGATCATGTTTTTCTGAAAGCCTCGCCTTCGAAGGGGATTCGGAGATTTGGCATTCGTGGGAAACTGAGCCTTCGTTATATTGGACCTTTTGAGGTGTTGGAGCGCTTAGGGCCAGTTGCCTACAGGCTTGCGCTTCCTCCCAGGCTTTCAGGTGTTCACAATGTTTTTCATGTATCGACTCTGAGGAGGTATGTTCATGACCCGTCCCACATCATCGATTTCACCCCATTGGAGGTTGCTGAGAACCTGAGCTATGTTGAGCGGCGGTTGAGGATCTTGGACCGTGAGGTTAGGGAGTTGCGCAGTCGGGCCATCCCTTATGTGAAGATCCTCTGGAGCAGTCATGATGAGCGTGAGGCTACCTGGGAGCTGGAGTCAGCGATGATGGATGCTTACCCCCACTTGTTTGAGGCCCCTGTTAGAGGTATGACTTTTGTTTCGAGGACGAAACTTTTTCTTGTGGGGGAGGATGTAGTGTTCTGGTTTTTCCCATGCAACTTTCCGATGAATCCATTGTGTAGAACACCTAGTGTTGGTGTGTCTGGCCCATGGTGCATCGAAGGGGTGCCACAGATGGACCTTCGGCTGCATTTGCCGAATTTTAGAAAAGGTTTTGGGCCAATCTGAGGTTGGATTTGGATTCAGCGCGGAAAAACGCTTGAAAACGGCTATTTGCTTGTTAAATTTGGAGTCCGGATGACCAAAAGCGGGCTTCCGGAAGTTTTCGGGGATTTTCGGTGCATGGGGGAGACTCGTGGACCGGCCTGAGCCACGTGGCGGCCTATTATTCGCCGGCTCACGCAGCTCGGTCCACGGGGAGGCACAATGGTGCATGGACCGCAGGCGGGGGACGCGTGGCGTGCCCTGAATGGCTGGCGCACGCGGCACGGCTCATCGTTTTTGCGGGGTTGCGGTGGACCGGGCGCATGACACGTGGCGGCTTTGGATTTGCTGGCTCACGTGGGCGCGGTCCACGGTGTGCGCAGTGGGGCGCCTCGGGACGGCGCGCGCACAGTAGCGCCAGGTGGGCGGTCGGCCGCACTCGAGTGCGCCACGTGTCGCCTCGTGTATGGGCGGCCGTACCTACCCCCGCTGACCGCGGGGGGACACGCGGCGCGCAGCGGGCCACCTTGCACCGCTGTCCCCTGTTATGGGGTGATGTGGCATCAACAGGGGATTTCGGGTGCGTCGGACGGGGAGTGTGCGACCGGGTTTTCGGGCGCAGTGCGCCCGAATCTTGCGCCCGAAAACCCGGCCCGTTAGTGTTGTGGGCTGGGACTATAAAAAGGGGTCTTTGGGTCACTTAGCTCTTTTTCTGAGCGGTTTTTCACAGGGATTTCTATTGGGTGATTTTTCCTCTACTTGTTCCTCATTCAACTGAACATCCCTGGGATTTTTAGGGGCACGCATCCCGAGGTTAGCAATTTTTCGGCGCGGCGCGACGCTTGCTCTCCGGCGGCCCGCTTCGCCCCTTCTCTGTGTTTGGGATTCCCCGACTCACCCCGACATCCGATTTCGCCGATTATTGCGCCGTTGGACTCCCGGCAGGTAGGACTTCAACTCCTGTGTTTTGAGGTTCCTCGATTTCCTTGCTGATCTTGGAGTTTTCTGAGCACCCATTTGACCCATTTTTCTTCGCAGACTTTTGGACAGCACCGCGGTGTTCTTGCCGTATCTTTTCGCTCAGACGTCGGATCGAGGCGATTCAAAAGGCATTTTTCATCTACATTTCGCAAGGAGTCTCCTGGATTTTTCTCAGATTTTTCTAGATTTTTCACGAGGGTGAGAATCTCCTTTTTCTGTGGTTCTTTGTTACAGAAATTTGGTACAGTTTGGATTGGGGTGTTTCCCTTGCCAGATTTTTATCTCAGCGTAGGAAACTCCGATTTGGGCGTGCAGGTACTCGTTTCGACGGGTTCGTCGCGAGGATCGCGATATTATTTTTCTTGGATTTTTCTAGGCATTTTTCGCAGGTAAGAATTGGAGAATTCTGGACTGTGGTATTAAGGGACAGATTTTGGAAATTGTGAATGATTAGCTTATGTACTTTCCTTTGGGGTATTTTGTACAGATTGGTGGTGAGTATTTGGACTGAGCTTGGGTTTCGCTTTTGGGAACTTGGATTAGCGCTCGAGGTGGGTGATGTTGTGAACCTCCTACTTGTGAATGTCACGAGGCCTATTAGAATGCCTTGATCATGTGCTATTAATTGTGAATGTATCTAGCATGCTTGTATGAGATTAAGGTTCCTTTGTTAATATTTGCATTGTTAGCAAGCTACAGGTTAGTAAGTGGTGTTTCCGTGTTTTAGATATGCAGTTTAATTAGTTGGAAATAATACTAAAGCCATATCATGTCGTATGTTAAGGGAAGGTTTGGGCATGTGGTTAGAATGCATGTTGCAAAAAGGGTACTTGCTAGTAGATTATGCATCTAAATTGTATCATGTATCATATATCCTGCCACATGTACATCGGAGGTTCCAAACACTTAATGTTGCATATGTTAGAATAATTGAAATGAATTTATCAAATAAAGGACTTTGCATGCTTGAATGGTCATCTAGCTAGGCCACCTTTTTCTGCTACACAAACATGTTGGAATTGACTTAGGAGAAACCATGCTTTTATTCGTTCTCCTGTCGTCTAGTCTTAGGGGATTGTGTAGTCAGATGTTCAGAGTTGGGACAGTCGGGGATCGATGTTTGGGTGTTGCGGCAACCGCGGACTGTGGGCGGTTGACCGGCTTATTATTATTATTATTATTATTGCATCAGATTGGAGGTAGGGGATCGAGTTTCCCTTTAGTGGATGGGTCTTCCCACTTTGATCAGAGTCATGACCCAGTCCTGCTATTTTATGATACTGATGATACTAGTTACAGTGATACTATGCTCGTGTGGGTCGCTCCCCTCGAGTGCCACTCCGGAGTAGGTTTCAGACCGTGTTGGGTGCCGGTCAGACCGTGTTGGGTTCCGGTCTTTTGGACAGGGGAGATACTGAGTTGTGAGGCTGACAGCAGAGCAGGCAGTACCAGTGTTTACTGGTGTTTTGATTGGGTTGGTCAGGCAGTCTTTGACGTTCTGGTGCATGCTTTCAGCTATTCTTTTAGCTAGGCACCTTAGAGGCATGTTAGTGGTAGCTCTTCATCAGTAGTGTTACTTGTAGCTTACCACCTTTGTTTTCATTTTCGCCTCTGATAGTCCTAGTGGGCATGTCTGAGTTTGAGGTCTACCCACTACGGGAGGCTACTGTTTTTATAGTAGTTCTCACCCCCCACTGCTTTCTCTTTTCTTTTCCCCTTTGTTTTGCAGAGTCCTCTGCGGGAGTTGCGGGACCCTCTTCCCTGGATCGAGGTAAGAGGATCGCTGATTAGATAGCTACTGCCCCGAGTTTGAGTTTTGTAGTTTTGATGTATCCCCTGTACACTCAGACGGTTGTATTTTCTTTTATTTTGGGTCTGGCTGCGGCCAGCTGGTTGTATTTATTTCGTGAGCTGGGAGAGACACTTGTATATTTGTGAGAGCTTATTGTACTTTTATTTCCAGCATTTGTCTGAGATGTATTAGTTTTAGTTTAGCTCTGTTTTATGCTCCTTTATTATATATTTTATATCTGAGCAGGTTACCAGCGCTTCGTGTACACGGAAAATTCCGTATGCACGGCGGATCTGTGGACGGGCCCGGGTTCTGGTTTACACCCGGGGCGTGACACTTTACAATCTCTGAACTTGCAAATAAAATTATTACAATTCCTTTACACAAATTCCTCACCATACAAGGTTCACTCAAGAAATATAAAACTGGGATACCTCTGCTAGACCCTCTAGGTCTCTATGCTGCTGGGCCCTTGCCCCTGTCGCATGCCTCGCCGTCTGCATCTGAACCGTCGCAACCGCTGCATCCATACCCGAACCTGTGGGGGGGAGTATGTATATATATATATATATACATATATATATGTATATATGTATATATATATATACACATATATATGAATATATATATACATATATATATGAGTAGAGCTTATATACTTTCAAAAGCAGAAGTCCAATTATGCTTGTGAATTTTTACCATTGGATTTGCATTGAGATTTGTGCTATTGTACTTTCCCTTTCTCTCTCTTTTGTTGACTTTACAATAGCAAGGATCCCAATACAAATCCAATGGTAAAAAATTCACAAGTATGGATGGGCTTGTGCTCTTCCCTATACACGCACGGCCAGGTAACTGCTAATACACATTCAGAGTGATACTATAACGATAACATTTCGAACTATTAATTTAAAGCAACATGATAACCCACAAATATTACATCATGACTACTACCAACATAATCAAGATCCACAATCCACAACTAGCATAAGTCGACAAGATATCGTAAATCAAGAATAGTTGAATCATACTCATCACAATCCAACTAAATCTATGAAATAACTAAAAGCATAGTGCAGCTAGCTAATAAGCTAGCATCATAGGGACGGATCTATCATAACATCTCACCAAGACGTCCCGACATCCCACCACCCGACTGATCTGAAAAAATGGTCACCAAAGGGTATGAGATACGACTAAATGTATCCGAGTGGGTACAACGAGCCGGGAAACAGCAAGTCGTACCTACTGGTATACAATAATCAGCGAATAATAAATAATCAGTAGGTATGAGTGAAGACATGAAGCAAGTATAATCACAGGTATGAAAGCGGTAACTGGCATATATGAAATCATAGTATATCACAGTGTAGTAATCAATAGGGTACTAAGCATGCTGAATAATAATGACTGAAGGTAACCATAAAGTAGCTATGCATCAATAGTAGAAATAGAGTACCCAATCACATGCCGTCATTGGTCACAGGGACCTCAGGGCAGCGCCACTGTTAGACAACGATCTAGCAGACATAACCCTACACCCATTGGTACTTACTATCTAGGGCTCACGGGTCGCTTTCGACCACTCTAACGGTAAAAAACACCAATCTGGGGGATCAGTCCCACGACATATGTGAAGTACAACTAGTGTTGTGGCAATCAAAATGTTGATGCTCAAGCTCACGGTCTAAAGATTGGGTAATCGACATCAAGTCGGGAACTCCCACAAGGGATATCAATCAATTGAATATCTGTATCATGGTGTATAACAATATCTGAACTCCTACTCTATCATGCAATACAAGAATAAGAGAGTGTCGAATAACTAAACAGGAATATACTGAAATAGTTGAATTGTAAACATAACTAACTAATGACCAATTAAGTATGGCAATAGTCAATGTATGAACTGTCGTGTTATGTAAATAATGATCTAAATAGGGGAAAAAACACCCAGAGGGGGGTGAATAGGTGTAAACAATAAACACTCAAAAATCGTTGCGCTATAAAACCCAATGCGGAAAAGAAAATATAACACGCAAGATTTTTACGTGGAAAACTCCAAAACCGGAGTAAAAAAACACGGGACCGATAACACGGCGAAATCCACTAGAATTATAACACGTACAAAGGTGATATACCGTACTCACAAACGACTCGACCTTTTTCCATACGCTCCTAGTAGATCTTCTCCGCTCGCTCCGCAACGCTCCGCGAATCCACGATTACGTCCAACGCCGAATCCACGGCGTCCAACGTCGAATCCACGACATCCGACCGAATCCACGGTCTTCACCCAGTAGCACGTCTCGAAGCCACGAACGTACCTCGCTCCGAATCCACGAGAGCGGTAGCACCTTGAATCCACAAGGCCACGCGAGTCCACGCGTCGATTTTGGGAAAATCGTTGTTTTTTGGGTGGTGATGATCCGCCGAATACTTAGATTAGAAATAGATCGGAAATACCATCTAAGTATTCATTGATTTGATTGTACTCAAAATCTGAGTATGAAACCCTAGAATCAAATCAATCAATATAGATGAAGAAACATAGGATTAAATCTATTGATTTCCTTTCTTCTCTATAGGTGGATTTATATGGTCGTCTTTTGATTTATTCGGCTTTTACGGCTTATGCGGCTTACCCTAGAAAAAGAATCATAGGGTTTATTTATAGGTTAGAAATCGTTGGAAGAGGATAAGAATCAAAAACTAACCTTTTCTGGAATTTTACAGGACGACAGTCCGGACTGGAATTGGCGGTTCGGACTGTCGTAACGAGACAGACTAATTCCAGAAAAACATACATTCGGGGTCCGGACTGAAATACCACGGTCCGGACTGTTCATGCAATTCCTTCAGAATTAACGTTCGGGGTCCGGACTGAAATACCACGGTCCGGACTGACCAAGCAATTCCATCAGAATTAACGTTCGGGGTCCGGACTAAAATACTACGGTCCGGACTGGAATTGCGCATGAACTACCCTATGTTCGGGTTCCGGACTGTAGTGCCCGATCCGGATCCTGAACATGTAGTATGTCCAGTTTTTTAATTTTTATGCAATTAAAAATTCATCCAAGTGTTTCTACACTATAAGAAGTATTCGGATCATCAAAATTAATTAGTTAGACATACCTGATCCTTTTGAATTCTTCTTTCTTGAGATTGAGGTATATGATCCAAACTTCTTTATCTTCAATCTTCAAGACTTAACACTTTAACGAAATACGCCAAAAAAAATTCCTTAACAATCTCCCCCTTTGGCGGTTTCGTGACAAAACACAAATCCACTCAAGAAAATTCAAAAAGATATTTTTGTTGCTATCACCATACAACAAAAATTTACATTTGAGAACCAATGAATAAACACATGAGATAAACTCCTAAAACAGACTCTAGACCTAGACATCTGTACTCTCTGCAAAAAGAAATTATTCTTGACAAAAGAGATCGTTAGATACCTCAAGAATATTTAGCATTCAAAACCTAACAGAGATAGAGTTTATACTCACCATGACATTCACGAATTCAGATATGTAATAAGATAACAATCAAACATCGACATATCTTTTAAGCAATAAAATTCCAAATGTCATAACTTTGTTAGTAATCAAACAACTTGTTAGTAATAATACATGCCCAAATAGTTAGTCAAATAGTTAGTCAAAGCATGCATGCAATTACAATACCAAACCAAAAGTTGAGTTGATATACTTACCTTCAAAGTTCAAAGTTGTTCAAAGTTGTTTAACGTTCTTCTCAACCATTGTTCATTCTCTCTCTCCCCCTTTTTGTCACAAAATAAGCCAAATAATTACAAAACGGAGAGGTGAAAAGTACTAAAACAAGAAAAATCAGAGACCTAAAAAAAACTGAAAACTAAGCCTGCACAACAAAACGATATGTTAGAAGGAAGTTCAAGTGTCAGACTCTGATCCTTCTGAGCTACTGTAGTCCAGTTTGTGTAGAATCCCTTTAAGCATTTTTAATAATTTGGAGCAGTTCTTTTTCATCTTATGAATGTCAGCCGACATCCTTTCTTGTGCTTCAGACATTCTCCTCTGTGCTCGTTGCATAGACAGTATATCAACTTTTGTGGTTATTCTTTTGGAGGAAGAAGGAGATTGTGCGGATGCTGAAGGTTTATTTGGAGATTCTCTAGGCAGAGAGCGTTCTCTGGCAGGTGGTTCATTAAACTGAGTTCCTCTGCTTCTCGAATTCTTGCTCCTTGTGGGATGTTTGGTTGTCGAGGAAGACGTTGTCAGCTTCTTTTCCTCTAGATAGACCCTATCTTCGTCATCCATCGCTTGTTTTGATTCTTTACAAAATATTTCCCAATCCTCTTCATCCTCTGATTCTGACTCAGCTTGAGGAACAGTGTTTATCTTCTCCCGACTTGCTTCAGCTTGTTCCTTTTTGACAGATGCTCGAGTTCCCACTAATGCTACAATGAGCGCAATAATCCAAGCAAAAACCATTTTGCTACTCGTGCTCAGATAATAGAATAGCCTGTGAGCAAAACTCAAGATCACGAGAAAAATTGTTTATTTTCAAAAATTGGAAAAATTGTACCTAAACAATCATTATTGTGTAGAGAGACTAGGTATCAAATTAGTTTTGCCAAAAGAATTTTAAAAATAGATCAATCCCATGATTTTCAAAAATTCCTATTATATGCCCTAAAACCGAAATTTTAGAAATCGAAGCCTAAAAATTCATTAATCAGGAGAATACCTAGCATATAATCAAAACTAGTCTACCCAGAGTTCTTATTTCAAAAGAAATTTGGTCAAAAACCAATCCAAAACGAAAAAGATACAAAAATTTCATCACGTTTTGAGAAAAAACATGAAAAGCTGTGAAAAACCGAGATTTTGATCAAGAAAACTTACTTAGAATCAAAGAACTTGAGTTTGGAAGCCTCCAAAATGGATGAATTCTAGAGAGAGAAGCTCTGGAGACTTAGGAACAAAAGATTGAAGTAAAAAGAAATCAAAACCCTTTTGTTCTATATAAAACCCTAGCCGCGGTCCGGATCGGATCGTGAATCCAGTCCGGATCGGCTACCCGCAGGAAATACCTGCGTTCGGGATCCGGATCGGCTTGTCCAGTCCGGATCGGCTCCAAACTTTTTCTTCAGAAAAATTCTGAAAAATTCTAGAAAATCTAGAAAAAGATTGTAAGCACTTATGCATGTCAACTTTAAATAAAAATCATCGTTTCATGTCATTAGAAATAGATTATGTCAAATCTATCAACAATATCCAACAAATGAAACGAAAATTTATAAAAATTAAATCCCTTAAAGTTGAACAAGTTCAATTACATCTATCACGATCTTATTAGTAATGCCTTTATCAAATCATCAATTTGGTAAAGAAAATGAAATATCAAGATCAATAGGTGTTTGAAATCCCAGATAAGTTAGATAATATATCTAGTCAAATTATTGTAAGGAGTGACTCTTTGAGCATCTTTCAATAAAAATTCCCACCTTATACCAACCTTGGAATTTGACAGAGTCAAGTATTCCAAAAAGCATTTTATTTAATCAACTCGAACAACCATGCTTGGTATACATGTGGTAGCTACACACATTACTCGGACGACCGAGGTGGTAGCTCTTTCCTCCATGTGGTGGTAGTTTTCACACTCCTCATTGGGATGTAACTCTTTCCACATCTTTTGAGCATAACACTTTTTCTTTGACTCCCCCTCAATTGGCTATCAATTATTTAAAATATAAAGTATTCAACCAAAAATTGATCTCGATTTCATACTCGACTAAATAGTCAAATAAGATAAAAACTATACCAAGAGATCATTGACAGAGAAATTGACTTTGATCAAAACAACGATGATTTAATTGACATAAATGATCACTGCATCAAATGAATTATTATGATATCTAAAGCATAATAAATTTCTAAATAAACGAAAAGATGCAATTAAAGTCAATAATACACATGCTCAATTAATGTTCTATGACTAAGCATAGATAATGAATAAAAACACAAAAACAAAACCTAACCTAAGCAATGATTTCAAAAGAAATTATTTCAAGGAAAGCATTCCAATTGCCTTACGCAAATGAATAAATCGTTTTAGATCCAAGGGTTTTGTTAAGATGTCAGCTAATTGATCCTCAGTTGAAATATAGGAAATTTGAAGAATATTTGATTCAACTAGCTCTCTTAGAAAATGATATCTAAGTTCAATGTGTTTTATTCTCGAGTGCAACACAGGGTTTTTAGAAATGTTTATAGCACTTGTGTTGTCACAAAGAATCGTTACCGAAGTTGCTGAAATTCGGAAGTCGCTCAACACGCTTTTCATCCAAATGAGTTGGGTTGAACAACTACCCGCTGAAATATATTCTGCTTCGGCAGTCGAGAGTGCAATGCAGTTTTGCTTTTTACTATGCCATGCAACAATGCAATGGCCAAGATAAAAACATGCACCACTCGTGCTCTTCCGATCATCCACAGATCCTGCCCAATCGGCATCTGAATATCCTATAATGTCAAGCGTTGTTCCCATAGGATACCAAATTCCGAAATTCAAAGTTCCTTTGATGTACCGGATGATCCTTTTCACCGCTTTCAGGTGAACCTCCTTTGGTGCTGATTGATATCTCGCGCAAATCCCAACACTAAAGGATATATCCGGGCGACTAGCTGTAAGATAGAGTAGACTTCCTATCTTACTGCGATAAAGCTTCTCGTCTACACTCTCACTAAGAGATTCACTTCCTAATCCCTTATTGCTAGTTCCCATAGGAGTCGGAAAATCTTTAGAGTTTTCTAAATCGAATTTCTTCACCAACTACCTTGCATACTTGGATTGACACAAATGGATGCCATCATCATTTTGTTTCACTTGCAATCCAAGAAAGTATGTCAGTTCGCCCATCATTGACATCTCAAATTCGCTTTCCATGGTTTCAGCGAATTTAGAAGCATCATTGTCTCTAGTTGCACCAAATACAATGTCATCGACATAGATTTGTGCCACAATGAAATTATCCTGATAATGCTTCACAAAGAGAGTCCGGTCAGCTCCCCCTCGAGTATAGCCCTTCTCTAATAGGTGCTTTGTCAACCTTTCGTACCACGCTCGCGGTGCTTGTTTTAGACCGTAAAGAGCCTTTTTGTAACGAAAAACATGGTTAGGTTGTTTACAGTCTACAAAACCTTTCGGTTGAGCCACATAAACTTCCTCATTTAAAAACCCATTTAAAAATGCGCTCTTAGCGTCCATTTGAAAGAGTTTGATTTTAAAATGACAAGCAATAGCGAATAAAATACGAATTGACTCGAGTCTAGCTACTGTAAGACCCGGCCTTTCTTTAACTCTTCTCGTCATCCCTCTTTTGTAATGTCCGACCGAGGGCCTTATTTTTTGGTGTTTTTCCGGACAGACCGTTGGGGCCTGCGGATAATTTTAGGTGGTAGAGCTCGCGAAACGGAGCGCGAGGGCGCAATCGGTTTCAGTTTCCGACTTCCGGTTTGATCAGATTTAATTTTTGAAGTTCGGACCCCCCGTAGACGCTCTGAGATCCGCACAGGCGACTTGCACGACTTCCGAGGTAATCAGGACCCTCTCTTTTAATCCCCTTTAGGCTGGCTAGTGACCTAGAAAGTTGGGGGTTTTAACACTCGGTTTGACCCGGTTGTGTTAGGTCAGACGAGTTGATTTAAAGGCGTGCAGAACTAGAGTTTCCCACCCCCTATTGCGTTTTGAACGTTCGAGCAAGGAAGAGGAACCCTAGTTTTCCCCGTTTGCGATCCAAGGTGCGGCGCAAAACTCTTCGGGGATCTTCAGGCGAAGGCGGGCGATCTCTCTTCCTCCTCTTTCCCTCGCGAATTAAGGTACGTTTTTAAAAGTTCTTGATTTTGTAAATTTTGTGGGGAGGGGGACGTTCGCGGTTTGGGGTTGGGGCGATCGGGGCCGCCGCCGCCGCCGCGCGGGCCGCCTGCAGGTGGGGCGCCGCGCGGGCACCGCCCGCAGGCTGGCACCGCGCGGGCTGGACCAGCGCGGGCCGCCTGCAGACGGGGTGCCGCGCGGTAGGCGCGCTGCGCGGGCACCCGCCCGCAGGCAGGCACCGCGCGGGCAGGGGCCGCGCGGGCCGCCTGCAGGCGGGGCGCCGCGCGGCAGGCGCGCTGCGCGGGCACCCGCCCGCAGGCAGGCACCGCGCGGACTGGGGCCGCGCAGGCCGCCTGCAGGCGGGGCTCCGCGTGGCAGGCGCGCTGCGCGGGCACCCGCCCGCAAGCAGGCACCGCGCGGGCAGGGGCCGCGTGGGCCGCCTGCAGGCGGGGCGCCGAGCGGCAGGCGCGCTGCGCGGGCACCCGCCCGCAGGCAGGCACCGCGCGGACTGGGGCCGCGCTGGCCGCCTGCAGGCGGGGCACCGCGCGGCAGGCGCGCTGCGCGGGCACCAGCCCGCAGGCAGGCACCGCGCGGAAAGGGGCCGCGCGGGCCGCCTGCAGGCGGGGCGCCGCGCGGCAGGCGCGCTGCGCGGGCACCCGCCCGCAGTTAGGCACCGCGCGGGTAGGGGCCGCGCGGGCCGCCTGAAGGCGGGGCGCCGCGCGGCAGGCGCGCTGCGCGGGCACCCGCCCGCAGGCAGGCACCGCGCGGACTGGGACCGCGCGGGCCGCCTGCAGGCGGGGCGCCGCGAGATAGGCGCGCCGCGCGGGCACTGCCCGCGGGAGGGCACCGCGCGGGCTGGGGCCGCGCTGGCCACCCGCAGGCCGCACGCCGCGCGGCAAGCGCGCCGTCTGTCAGCCGCAACGGGTCGGGGCCGTTGGGGCGATACACAGACGAAGGGCGCACCGCACGGGTTGGTGCCGTGCGGGGAACTCCGCCGCACGAAGTCCAGGGTTGCGTCCATCGTCTGGGTCCTGTTTGGTGTCAGTGTGGTTTTCGTTTTCCTTAGTCTTGACATGCCCTTGTACCTTCAGGAGTGCGGGACGTCGTTGGCGACGGGCGTACAGACGCGGACGAGTCGAGCACGGGACGACACACACGAGGTGGGTACATTCCCGGGGATTGTGGGAATGGGAATTTAATGATAGAAATAGTATGTTTGGGGCAAAGGTGAATAGTAAGCCTCCTCCTGTTTATGTACTAACCCTGTTATATTATTTTACCTAGTATCGATCTGAGGCTCTTGTTTTGCTACACACACACCCGCGGTTTGGCCACCGCAAGGGTGTGTTTTTCCGGAAAAGTGGTACGTTGACCCGTGTACCCCACGCGACGGTGGCGTTAGGAATGGGGGCCCTCATAGGTGGAGGGTGTGAGCGGTGATGCCGAGGCAGGTGCTCGGCGGCCGAGACAGGTGCTCGGCGGGGAACACCGGGGTAGGGGCTCGGTGCGGTGGTCGGGAAAGGTGCCCGGTTTTGTTTTGGTACAGGGTGTGATTACCGATGGCGGTATCGGAGTGAGACGGTTGCTCCGGTGATGTGGTTTGCTTTGTTTAGCCTTTCGATTACCATACTATTTCTAGTAACTGACTTCCCACTCCGTGACAGGTTCGTCCAGGGGCGAGTGCTAGGGCACCGGTGAGGCCGCGAGAGTGCTGTTCTGACACTGATCGACTTCAGATACAGTGACTATTATTTCCCTCTTTCCTTTATTACTTATGCTAGTTAGTTGTGGATTGCGACACCCCCGTGGGGTCGAAGTGGATGTTGTCTTTTTCTTTTCTATATGAGCGAATGAATGTTATATCTTTTCTTACTTGGCCGTTTTAAACAATGAAATGCAAAGAAAACCGTTTGCGAAAACCGCTTTTAAAACGTGGGTGTCATGTGGGCACCGGATTTTAAAACCTTGTGGAATTTATGTGTTTTCGAACTGTTTTCACAAAATTCGGCATCGGGTGGGTGCCGTTTTCAAAACCCTGTGGATTTATGTGGCTTTGAAATAGTTTTTATAAAACGATGGCATCGTGTGGATGCCACTTTCAAAACCTTGTGATTATTTATCCTTTCAAATCGACGGCCTCTATGTTATAGGTTGATACTAGTAGATCATGTGAGTTGTTTGGTTGTATGTGTGCGAGACCCCAACTGATGTGGTTAAAGACTGTATGTGTTACGCCTTGAGAGACACTTTGTAGTTGAGACGCCGTGCATATACAAAGGAGACTCTGCCCGTTTGCTGAGTGAATTTGTATATGCGGCGGGTCTGGACACGCGCCAGGGAGTAATGGTTTACAAAAAAAAATGTATGGCTGAATTAGGGGCATCAGTGGCACCTCTTCCACGCGATTCGAACCCCCGGGGCGTGACAGCTACCGTGGCGAACGTTTCATCAAAGTCTATACCTTCTATTTGAGAGTAGCCTTGAGCAACTAAGCGTGCTTTATTCCTGATGATGGTACCATCCTCGTTCTTCTTATTCTTGAAAATCCATTTAGTACCAATCACGCTGTGTTGCTTCGGAGGCTTTGTTAATTCCCAGACTTTGTTTCGTTCGAACTAATGGAGCTCTTCCTGCATAGCTTCAATCCAGTAGTCATCCTGAAGAGCTTCATCGATGTTCTTTGGTTCAATCATGGAGACGTAGCATGCGACTCCACAAACCAACTGTCTCCGAGTTCTAACTCCTTCTTGTGGGTCTCCAATAATGTTAGATTCCGGATGATCCTTGGAGATACGTAACGTTTGCGGTAATGGAGTAGTCGGAGGTACATGTGATAATTCCTGCACATTAGATTCACTTGAAGAACCATTAGATGCATCAACTTTATTGAAGGAGTTATTACGAGAAGATGCATTTATAGGAGTATCATCATCTAGAGACATATCAAGGGTAGATTTATCAGATGCAAAGTGGAAAGCTTCATCTACTTTAACATTTATAGATTCTATCATCGTTTTAGATTCCAAGTTAAATACCCGATATGCTCTACTGTTAGTAGAATAACCCATGAAAATCCCTTCGTCACTTCGAGAGTCGAACTTACCAAGGTTTTCGCGATCACGCAGAATAAAACATCGACTCCCAAAGATACGAAAATATTTAATATTCGGTTTTCTACTAAACCACAGCTCATATGGTGTATTTAAAGTTCCAGGGCGCAAAAACACTCGATTAATTACATAGACAGCGGTGTTCACAGCTTCAGCCCAAAAATATAACGATAAATTCTGGCTATGAAGCATCACACGCGCCATCTCTTGAACAACCCTGTTTTTGCGCTCAACAACACCATTCTGCTGAGGTGTATAGGGTGCTGAGAATCATGTTTTATCCCATTGGAAGTGCAAAAATCAATGAATTTAGAATTAATGAATTCTCCACCTCTATCACTTCGAACACGAACGATCTTTTCATTTCTTTCATTCATAATACGATGACAAACCTCATGAAAAGAGTCGAAAGTATCCGATTTCTCTTTTAAAAAAGTTACCCATGAATACCTAGAGAAATCATCAACCAAAAGAAAAATATACCATTTACCTCCCAAAGATGGTTGACGAATCGGCCCCATTAAATCCATATGCAGTAATTCCAAGGGCCGTTTGGTACCGACGTGGTTCAAGTTCTTGTGTGCAACTCTTGATTGTTTTCCCTTTTGACAACCACCACACACAATGTTTTCTTTAAATAAAAGTTTAGGAACCCCCTTAACCACGTCCTTATTTGAAATCCTTGCTAGTTCTTTAAAATTCATGTGACCTAGTCTTTCATGCCAAACAGTTTCATTATCCAAAGAAACTAGGTTACATTTTTCAGAAACTTTGTTTGAAACAACATAGCAATTATTTTCCGATCTAACCCCTTTTAAAAAGAATACCTGGTCCTTATCAGTTACAACACATTCTACAGAAGAAAAATTAACTGAGAACCAATTGTCACAAAGTTGACTTATACTAATGAGGTTAGTCTTTAGGCCTTCAACAAATAAAACATTGTTCAAAACCGGGCCTTCTGGAATAGCGATTGTTCCCTTTCCAACAATTTTGGAAGAACGACCGTCTCCGAAAACAACATGTCCTCCGGAGATTTTCTCTAAAGTTTGAAAACTATTTTTGTCACCGGTCATGTGACGAGAACAACCACTATCCAAATACCAAGACGAGTTATCATAAGCGTGTAAAGGAGTATGAACAACAAGACAAGGGAAGATTTCACCTTTGCGTACCCAAACCTTTTGAGTTTTGGAGTACGTCGGAAATGATTGTGAAGTTGATACCTTTGGTGAAAGCGTCTTGATTGATCCATCGCTTTTCCTTGACGTCGTCGTCTTGTTTGATGTACTACCAATGCTCTTTCCTTTTGAAAGATCCTTCTTTGATTTGCGAGGAATGAACCCATTGGTAGTAGTTGCAAGATGTGCTTGATTTGATCTTAGCGCTCCATTCTTGCAATTTCTTCTTATGTGCCCTGTATAACGACAACGAAAACGTACCTTAGTGCTTGACGATCCCGAAGAGGGTGAAGTAGGCTTGTTGTCGTTGCCTGTCGTGAATTCTGGTGTCGGAGGAGGAGATACCGACTGAGGCACAAACACTGTCCCACTCGAACTAGGACTGTCTCTGGTTCGAGTGTATCCGAGGCCGAACCGATTTGTTTGACCAAGGCCAAGTAATTTATCCAACTTGCTCCTTCCAGAAGAGAATTGCTTTAAATCATCCTTGAGTTAGAAAATGGTCTCTGTCATTTTCATTTTTTCCTGTCGAGCCTCGCCGTAGAGCTTCAAGAAGTAATTTGCTTTATTCACCATATCTACATAATTCTTCTCGAAATGCTCATTGGACTCTTGAAGGGAAACATTTACTTTAATTAGATTATTCCTTTCCGCTTCAAGAGAGTTTGAGAGAGAAGTTGCCTTTTTTGCTTCTTCTTCGAGATCCTGCAATCTCCCTCTCAAACTCTTGTTTTGCTTTGCCAGTTTCTTTGAATCCCTCAAAAGCTTATGGTAGGCAAGAGCAAAATCTTCACCTTCAGAGTTACCCGATTCGTCGTCCGTTGCAGTTTTTTCAACCTAGGAGAAGTTGGACAATGAATCGGATGTACTTGCCATTAAGCATATGAAGGGTGAAGATGTGGACGCGTGGAATGCCGTTGCGTTGTTCTCTTCATCACTTGAAGATGACTCATTTGTCGTTGAGGTGTCATCCCAAGTGACGGCTTGCATCGCCTTCTTCTTGGACGGATTCTTATTTGGACACTCCGTTGAGATATGGCCGTATCCTCGGCACTTGAAGCATTGTACTTGTCATTCTGAGCTTTTCTTATCCTTTGAAAAACTTTCTTACTTTCTTGACTTTTGGCTTGAAAAACCTTTGCCTTTCTTCCACTTTCCGGAGAATGAAGGTTTACTTGAATTACCCCTTCGAAAGTTTCGGCAAAAATTTCTTGTCAAGAGAGCAAGCTGCTTCTCAAAGTCCTCCATAGATAGGTTCTCGTCATCGCCTGAGGAGGATGAATCCGCGTCTTCTTCTTTTGTAGTTTTCAACGCAAAATCTGAAGACTTAGAAGTAGATGCTTTTCCAGAAGAATAGTTAGTAGGAAATGTCATTTCATATGTTTGTAATGAACCAACTAATTCTTCTACACGGATTTCGTCCGGGTGTTTAATAGTTTCAATGGCCGTAACCTTGGAACGAAATCTTTCAAGAAGAGTTCTTAAGATCTTTCTTACAATTTTAAATTCTGGAATCTTCTCTCCTAAGTTAGCACATGTGTTTACGATGTCTTGCAATCGTGTATAGTAGTCTGTGAATGATTCATTTTCTGCCATGAAAATAGAGTCAAATCTGCTCGTAAGCATTTGCAGCTTTTGAATCTTCACAAGGTTAGTTCCCTCATGTGTAACTTGAAGAACATCCCAGATTTCTTTCGCAGTCTCACATGCCGAGACGCGAGAGAATTCTGTTTGAGACAAGGCATTAAATAAAGCATTGATTCCTTTGCCATTGTAAGAAGATAAGTCTATCTCTTCCTTGGTCCATTTCGAACTAGGTTTGATGGTGTGAACATCAACAATAACTTCAGTTGGATTTGACCATCCTAACTCGATAGATTGCCACACCCGTTCGTCGATGGAAATAATAAATGCTTTTATCCATACTTTCCAGTAGGCATAATTTGTTCCATCGAAAAACGGGGGTCTGTTGATGTTTCCACCTTCAGCCATTGTTTACAACCCTATTCCCGCTCTGATACCACTTGTCGGGTTATGTAAATAATGATCTAAATAGGGGAAAAAACACCTAGAGGGGGGTGAATAGGTGTAAACAATAAACACTCAAAAATCGTTGCGCTATAAAACCCAATGCGGAAAAGAAAATATAACACGCAAGATTTTTACGTGGAAAACTCCAAAACCGGAGTAAAAAAACACGGGACCGATAACACGGCGAAATCCACTAGAATTATAACACGTACAAAGGTGATATACCGTACTCACAGACGACTCGACGTTTTTCCATATGCTCCTAGTAGATCTTCTCCGCTCGCTCCGCAACGCTCCTCGAATCCACGATTAGCGTCCAACGTCGAATCCACGGCGTCCAACGTCGAATCCACGACGTCCGACCGAATCCACGGTCTTCACCCAGTAGCACGTCTCGAAGCCACGAACGTAACTCGCTCCGAATCCACGAGAGCGGTAGCACCTTGAATCCACAAGGCCACGCGAGTCCACGCGCCGATTTTGGGAAAATCGTTGTTTTTTGGGTGGTGATGATCCGCCGAATACTTAGATTAGAAATAGATCGGAAATACCATCTAAGTATTCATTGATTTGATTGTACTCAAAATCTGAGTATGAAACCGTAGAATCAAATCAATCAATATAGATGAAGAAATATAGGATTAAACCTATTGATTTCCTTTCTTCTCTATTGGTGGATTTATATGGCCGTCTTTTGATTTATTCGGCTTTTACGGCTTATGCGGCTTACCCTAGAAAAAGAATCATAGGGTTTATATATAGGTTAGAAACCGTTGGAAGAGGATAAGAATCAAAAACTAACCTTTTCTGGAATTTTACAGGACGACAGTCCGGACTGGAATTGGCGGTCCGGACTGTCGTAACGAGACAGACTAATTCCAGAAAAACATATGTTCGGGGTCCGGATTGAAATACCACGGTCCGGACTGTTCATGCAATTCCTTCAGACTTAACGTTCGGGGTCCGGACTGAAATACCACGGTCCGGACTGACCAAGCAATTCCATCAGAATTAACGTTCGGGGTCCGGACTGAAATACCATGGTCCGGACTGGAATTGCGCATGAACTACCCTATGTTCGGGGTCCGGACTGTAGTGCCCGATCCGGATCCTGAACATGTAGTATGTCTAGTTTTTTGATTTTTATGCAATTAAAAATTCATCCAAGTGTTTCTACACTATAAGAAGTATTCGGATCATCAAAATTAATTAGTTAGACGTACCTAATCCTTTTGAATTCTTCTTTCTTGAGATTGAGGTATATGATCCAAACTTCTTTATCTTCAATCTTCAAGACTTAACACTTTCACGAAATACGCCAAAACAAATTCCTTAACATGAACCATTATAGTATAGCAGCTAGGTGTACTGGAATCAAAGCTATATAACTCAATCATAGGAAACTGAAAGAAATGCGGTAACTAAATATACTGAAAAGAGTGGCAGTAAAGCTCAAATCATTAGACCAGGGTTAGCAAGAATCACAGGGGTCCGACTGAATACGGTACCCAATCAGGTGACAAGATGCTAAAGCCCGGACCGAAATACCTACCTCAGTGTAGGCTGTCGCGGAATCCGCTAGATAGCTCACGCGCGGGCTCCTGGCTGCTGGTGTCACGCCCCAGAGTCGAAACTGCGACCCGGGCTCGCCAACAGATCCGCCGCCTATGAAAAACCCCGCATAGGCGAAGCGTCCTACCTGCAAGAAAGGGCTACAGCTAAACAGATATCAGAGCTATAAAATAAAAGTGCTGTAAAACTAAAACCAACCATCTGTACAACTGGAAATAATACAATAATGTCCATCTCCCAAAAATGATAATCATACAATATCCTCAGATACAAAACCCAGAACTCAATAGGGAGGTATCTCCAATAAATACATCAGTGTACAGGCTCTCCATACATAACATATCCTCACTACATTAGTCTCTCAAAAGAGGAAACAAAATAACTAATCTACTGAAGATCTCCTCTGAAGGGGTACCGCTACTCTCCAACGATGATGGGTAGGGATCTAGCTCGCGACTCCCTCGCCTCGATCAACAACCGCAGAATCAGCAACACCCGCCGAGATTCTGCAAAACGAAGGAGAGAAAAGAAAGGGAGGGGGAAAACCCCCAATGGGTGTGAGAACTACACCAAAAAGGAGTTCTCAGTTGGTACCACCGCCAGGCCCGACGATCTGCCCACTAAGTCCACTAGAGGCATAAGATAACCAATGCAATAAAAACTGAACAAGAAAGCTGGAGACACTCAGCAGCTATCATGCCTCTATCTAAATGCTCAAATGGGAAAACTCTGATAAAGATATGCAACACTCGCACACGAGGTGCTCAATCGACCCAATCGAGTTGACTGCCACATCGGGTCCAGTCAAACCAGCGCCCACCTACAACCACCTCCCGCTGACGGGCAGGAATTACGTAGGGTGTCCAAACAGACGAACTCGCTATCGAATAGTGGCTCATGCAGGCTACAGTCGAAATCCACGCTCTCTCTCAGAACGGATAGACTCAAGATCCTCAACATCTCGCATAATGGTCGAAGTACTCTCAACGACACGGGATCACCATCAACCCACACGGCTCCCAACAACACTAGCACTGGTCTAATCTCAGCTACTAGACTCCACTCGACCCCCAGGCACGAGTGCAACAATAAAAGTGTCTGCCTGAATGAACCCAATCAAATGAACCGGTATAAAACCCGGTACTGCCTGCTCTGTCATCAATCTCACGAACTCAGTATCTCAAGAACTCAGTAACGGAATCTGCACATATAGCTCGAAACCGCGGGATCGGCACACATGGCTCGCATCCCAAAATAAGTATCAACCTGCACACATGGCTCGGTCAATGGCCTACCTCCGGAGTGGCACACGAGGGGAGCGACCCACCCGAGCAAAGTATCTCTGTAACAAGTATCGCTGTAACAAGTATCACGATATAGCAGGACTGGATCACGACTCTAATCAAAGTGGGAAAAACCATCCACTAAAGGGAAACCCAATCCCCAAACTGAAACACTGATCAAAGTGGGAAAAACCATCCACTAAAGGGAAACCCGATCCCCAAACTGAACAACAGTAAATAATAAGTAGGAAAACTCCATCCACTAGAGGAAATCTGATACCCAATCTGACGCACAAGTATATATCTGGTCAACCGCCCAATATCCGCGGTCGCCGCAAAACCCCACAAGTCCACAATCAAGACCAACCTGTCCCAGACTCGAAACCTCAACTACACTATCCCAAACCCCTGCTCGAACCCGAGCAACATGAACCACAAGACTAACCAATAAGGAGAAAAGAAGCAAAACATGGTTTCTCCTAAGTCAAGTTCCAATAAGATAGTGTAGCAGTAAAAGATGGCCTATCTAGATGTCCATACAAGCATGCAAATGTCCTCAAGAAAGATAAAAGGTAATATAGCAAATAGTAGCTCCACCTGCCAAATCCACCAATCTACGACACCCGTCCATAATCCATGGTCCATCAAAATCATCAGAATGATACCCGCACATAGATATAGCTTCCTACTCCATCGAGTAATCATATCATAAAAGACTATGTGCAACATGACAAGCTAAAAGATCACTACTATAATATATCAATCTGCATGATCTAGGCCCTTCCTCAAGCTTCCATCTCAATGCTAAATATAGTACAATTAAACATGCATGCTAACAATCACATAGGGTAAATCCCTTTAGGTAAGCTTTACTATTCATCATCCTGGATATCCAAATCTAGCAAGTACTCATTAATATTTAACATGAACATTCACTTGCAATTCCTTGTACAATTATCATCCCTAAGCTTACCCCTTAATCACAAATAGTGTACCCTAAACATGCATGCATTCTAACATACAGAATTAGAGAACCGTCCACCGGTTCTGGAGATGAAGCAACCCACCTGAAATGCTTTCTGCAGGCAAAGCCGAAGTCGGTGAAGATGGTGGCCACTTGCTAACAAAATCTGCTGAAACTGCACCCTCAGTACTCCGTCGCATAAATCCCTGCGCCAACCAACCTCGCAATCACAACACAATAATCAATACCCCACAATAACCAAACAGCATATGCTGTTTTCACAACCAGCAGAGAAGAGGGGGTATTTCACCTGTGTACAGTCCTTCAAAAATCTCAGAAAAATCATGGTTGCGATCCTCGCGACGAGTAGCCCCGAAACGAGTATTTATACAACTCATTCCGACATCTGTAGACCAAGATACAATTAGAACACTGCGGCAAGCCAAAATGTACACTGTCCAAAATCTATCAGAAACCAGTCCGAAAGAAGGTTAATTATCACCTGCAAGATAAACTCCAAAAATTCCAATAAAAATACAACGATGATCCTCTAGAAGAGTAGATATCAATCGAGTCTTTAAATGCCTCATTCCAATGTTAGAGAGTACAGATAAAAATCCGACAAGCCTCCGCTGTCCAAAAATCCACCAGCAAAATAGTGGCTCAGAGATGCCTCGTAAACTATGCCAAGAAATCAAATCGAGATGAAGTGATCAGCACAGAAATCGAAGAGGTACCTCTCATGAACGCGCTGCAACAAAAATAAGCTCAAAATACCGTCGGAGTAATCCAGGGTGCCTCACGCACTGAAATGCGACGAAGGAAGCCAAAATCCAAGAAACGTCGCAGTGTGCCGCATCGCAGAAAGCGCGGATGTTGAGGCCTCCACAAATTCTGAGCTTCCTTCATAAGATCCAGCACAGTATGAGAAAGAACTTTGGTATAGAAGCCTCGGGGAGAAAAAGCCCAGAAAAACTGAAAACAGGCCCCCCACCTCGGCCTATTTATAGGCCCAGCTCAACATTTCAAATAATTCCATCTGTGTCCTAGTTTCCGGGCGCCCGAAATTTTCGGGCGCGCACAGTGCGCCAACAGTGCCCAATCCGGGCCGATGATCCAGCGCCCGGAATCACCTCATGTTGCCACGTGGCCCCGAACAGGCAACAGCCAAGACGGCCAACCGCCATGCGCCGCGTGGCCCGCGCGGAGGCTGACGCGTGGCGCACCCACGCGCGGGTACCGCGCGTCAAGGCGTCGGCCGCCGCGCCCACGTGCGCGCCAGCCCCGCCTGCGCCCCCGTGTCGCGCACACATCCTGAGGCACCAACCTCCCTGCTTCGTGGACCGCGTCCGATGCACCAGCGAATCCTTTGCTGCTACGCGTCCGCATCTCGCCAATAAAATCACGCCACGCGGCACACTTACCCGCTGCACCGCACGCGCCTGCTCCGCCGCCTGCCCGCGCCTGCGCCGCCGCGCTCCGCCGCTGCCTGCCGCCAGCCGGCGATGCCCGGCCGGCCGAAATAGTAACCTCCTGCCTCGAAATCCGTGCCAGGTCATCCGGGCTTCGAAAAATATAAGTGAATAGTCTATTTTCACCGTTTTCGCGCGCTGAATCCAAATCCGCTGTCCATTTTGCCAAATTCCATTTCTAAAAATTGCCGAAGGCATCCGGAAAGGTGTTCTTTGTCCAAACTTCGCGCTGAGTCCAATTTTTAATATCCGTTTCGTGCGAAACCACTTCTAAACATCCGACGGGGTCATCCGACTACCCACGTGATCCATTTAACACCGAAGTCCATCAGTTGTGTCCAAATTGGTGCAGAAACACCACCGACACGCCACATAGGCCTCCAGAAGCTGCTGGTCACACTGTAGAAGCCCTGCAGAGATCCGGGTCACCACAGCTGGGGCCTAAAACAAAGTCATGTGTCAGTAACAGACTCACTCATACCCATCCCACCAATTCACAATGTGCAGAACGACTATAAAAAGAACTTTCCTCAACATCCGGGATTTGCCGAAATTTTTGAAAATCCACCGATCGACCAACTATGATTCGATTAGTGTCTACAGGCTTCCAAAACTTAATGAAACTTCACATGCTATCCCGAAATGCTTCATTTAAGATGTTCGAGTAGTAACATCAAACTCTGTGCCATCCTAAACTCAAATGGTGCCATAATTACCGAAATCCACTTCCGGACACCCGACTTCGGCTCCGAAAATCACCAACACTAAACTAAAGTCACTGGACCAGCCAAGATAGCGATGGGATCAGCCAGCGACACCAGCCAACAACCACTGGTCATCCCAGTGTCTCAAAATGAGTGATTTGCGTAGAAACCCCTACGACAAATCGACAATTTTGCCGATTTACAGGTCGGACCTCGAATGAAAAGTCCAAAGATCAAAGATCACGTGCACGTTGCCTTAAGCAGCCCATGAAGTCACAATTGCAATTAGACCCCTAGGGTTCCATAATTTTGCATAAATACTTGTATTTTATGTGTTTTTAAGCTAGTACTTCTAATTTGTGGACTTTTGGATTAAACCGAGGGCACCAGTAGGTGGGCCTCGACATAACAATACTCGTGTTCGCTGTTTGAAAGTGGCACATAGCCCAAGGATAGCTTGAGTTCAACATATATATATGCTAAAAGACCAAGATGCTATTTAACAACTTCTACTTAACCAATCCCAAAACTAAGGTGTGCATCATGCTCAGCAAGGTTGAGAGAGTCGAGGGCTCACCTTGGAGTGGTCGGAAGGTCGCCGGAGAGTTGGCCGGAGCAACCTCAGCAAGCCAAGATCACTAAGATCTTGGTTTGGGACAACTCAACAGAACTCATAATCTAGATGACAACAAGGGCAAGCAGCAGTGGCAGGGGCTTAAGGGAAATGCCAGGGGTGCTCCCAGGTTCGGCATCGGCAGCTTGTGGCGGTGGATGACCGGAATGAAGCTTGCGGTCAACTACAAGAACAAGGTTGAAGGTGGACTTACCCAGAGGCTTATAGGCCCATGCAAGGGTTCTGGAGGGTTACCCCGGGCAAGAGGATAGTTGGGCAATTGGCTGGCGGCGAGGTGAAACAGCAGTGGCAGGCGGAGCAGTGCGGCCAAACACCAAAAACCTAAAACTAGGGTTTTGTAACGCGAGCTCTAGGCTGGATCAAAATGGATGAGGCTTCGTGGGGATGATCTATAGGCCCAGCAGAAGGACCCTGAAGCCTTGGATCTAAAACTTAATGGTCGGATGTAGCGCGTGCAGAGGTCCGACCAAAACTGGGTTTCTGACAACACCTTGCTCCCACCAGCTAACTGCGGGAACTCTGGCGGTGAGGCTGCATAGGGGGCATCACCAGGAGGTGAGGAAGCTCATGGGGTGTGTTGGGTGCAAAGAAAAACAGGGAGAAAATGAGCTCACCTCCTACGGATCCGAGAAAAAGAAGAAGAAGAAGAAGATTTCCCTTCTTTGGCACCGGGCAGCCTCATTAGGTGGCGGTGCTTGACAGGTAAGATCTCCTGGGAGCGCAGATGACTCCAAGATGTCTCTGGAGAAAAGCAAGGAGGTTTGATGCAACCTTCTTCCTTCTCACCCGAGATCCAAGAGAGATCTTGGATCTATATGCTTTTCCGGCGAGGGGAGGCAGCAGTCGGAGGTTAAACGCTCGGGAAAGCTTGTAGAGGAAGAGAGGGAGTGCTATAAAGGTGTGCTGGGTCTGTGCGGTTAGGGTTTCCAAAGAGAAACCCTAGCATGCTATATATAAAATTGGATAAAATGCCAACTAGTCCCTCTATACATGGATTTAACAATTGGGTCCCTCACTGTAGAACAAAAATACACATAGGTCCCTCTCCAAGAAATTCGATCCAAATCTGCACATAAAATATTGAGGTTCTCTCATAAATACACTAAAAAATGTTATTTTTCACATTTATCAATGCTTTAGAGTCGTCAAACACAAAAAAGGGATGACACCACGACGTTCGGCTCGTCAAGACCATTCAAGTAGTGATTTTGGTTCGTCATGTTTGAGCTTCATTAGGTCAATTAGATCATCAATTTAGTGAAACTACGGTTTTGCACGTTTTTTGAGGTGTTAGGCTCGTCAAACTGAAAATCAAACTTCGCTATGACGTTCGGCTCAATGAGACCTATCAAGTAGCGATTTTAGTTTTTTGTGTTTAGATCACGATAAGTCACATTATTAAATTCTTCAGTAATAACTGTTGTTTGGCATGCTTTTCGATGACTTTGGCCCATCGAACATGAAAACGGACAACGACAGGTCTCCCAGTTCGACAAGACCGTTCAAATCATGTATTTACATCGCCAGATTCGAGTCCAGATCGGTTAGATTAGGCACTTTCACAAGAATACATCCGAAATTCCCAAAGTTACTATTCACTTCTCAAGTTATATCAATTTCTTTTTTTAACTTCAAATTCAAAATTCACGAGTATTACAATATATATATATATATATATATATATATATATATATATATATATATATATATATATATATATAGAGAGAGAGAGAGAGAGAGAGAGAGAGAGAGAGAGAGAGAGAGAGAGAGAGAGAGAGTGTGTGTGTGTGTGTGTGTGTGTGTGTGTATGTGTGCTTGTAAGTTGTTTCTGATGATGGGATATTCGATTTGGCGATCGACTTCTTTAAACATAATCTGCAGTAGTGAAACTATCTATACGTCAAATTTTATAATTTTTTAATTTTATTTGGTTAGTGAACAAGTAGCCTCAAAATAAATGGCTGAAATTAAAATATTATAAAAGACAATAATACAAGAGAGAGAGAGAGAGAGAGTAGAGCTTATATACTTTCAAAAGCACAACCTCATCCATGCTTGCAAATTTTTTACCTGGATTTGTATTGAAACTTGTACAATTGTATTTTCTTTTTCTCTTTTCTTAAATACTTTTAGAATTGTATAAATCTCAATACAAATTCAATGGTGAAAAATTCACAAGCATGGATGAGCTTGTACTTTTGAAAGTATATAAACTCTACTCTCTCTCTCTCTCTCTCTCTCTCTATATGTATATATATATATATATATATATATATATATATATATATATATATATATATATATATATATATATATATATATATATATATGAGTCCGGCTGCTATGCTTGTACAAGTAACAAACAATTGGTACTTGTAAGTTTTCTACCGTTAAATCTACCACTTTGACTAATTTCATCCCATATATCATTTTATTTCACCAACCACTCACTTAACTCAAGGAGCCCACTATCGTCCTAACCACACATCTTTTCATCCAAGAACTAAAAATCTATAAGCACCAATGACTTGATACTCTTAAAAGCATAGGAGCTCAATTTTATATACATATATATATATATATATATATCTATATATATATATATATATATATATATATATATATATATATATATATATATATATATATAGTAGAGCTTATATGCTGTTAAAAGCACAAGCCCATCCATACTTGTGAATTTTTTACCATTGGATTTGTATTGCGATTTATGTTTTTGTAAAGTCAACTAAAGTGAGAGAAAGATAAAGTAAAAAGCACAAATCCAAATACAAATCAATGGTAAAAAATTCACAAATATGAATGAGCTTGTATTTTTAAAAGCATATAAGCTCTACTATATATATATATTGTCCAACTACTATGCTTGTAAAAGTACCAAGCAATCGATATTTGTAAGTTTTCTACCGTTAGATTTTTTCTTTTGACTAATTTCAACCCTTAGATCTTGCTATTCTACCAACTACCCACTAAACCTAAGAAACCCACTATCATCCTAACCACGCATCTTTTTATCTAATAGCTAAAAATCTATAAGCACCAATGACTTAGTACTTTTAAAAGTATAAGAGCTCAATTATATATATATATATATATATATATATATATATATATATATATATATATATATATATATATATAGAGAGAGAGAGAGAGAGAGAGAGAGAGAGAGAGAGAGAGTAGGGCTACTATACTCTTATGAGTATAAACCAGTTCGTACTCATAAATTATTTTTGATGATGGAGCTTGTAAATCGACGATCCATACGTTAATTACGATCTACAATCGACGATCCATACCGTTAATTGTTATCTGCAGTACTTTAAACTTCTAGAAAATAAATTTCATAATTTTTTAAAATTATAATAAAGTCCATCAAGTTAGTATAAATGAACCGTAAAAATCGAACGATATCGTAAAGGATGGAATACTTCAATTTAAAATCGGAATTATAAAATCGGATTGAATACTTCAATTTAAAATCGAAATTATAATTCTCTATCTAAATAGTGAATATAATTTTCTATCAAAATTTTATCCTATATTTCGATTCTTTTACAATGTTTTTTTTTTTGTTTTTTTTTTTGAGAGAAAGGCAGCATGCTGCCGCTTCATTCAAGGCGAGTATGAATTTAGCAGACGGGTGACCGGTAAGCGAGCCAAAAAAAAAAAAAAAAAAAAAAAGAGAAAAAACTAAGTACAGAAACGAGCCCACTGCGAGCGGCAATTCCTGACTTTGGCAAGGATAGCGACCAAGCTACGGCTCTTCTTATCAAAAGCCCTTCTATTTCTTTCAAGCCAGACCGACCACCAGGTGGACGCGATAGTGATGAGCGCCCAATTGCCCCAGGCCCCTCTCTTGTGCGAATTTGCCTCCCAGAGCATGGCGACAGTCGGGCAGCTTCGGATCTCCGCTTTGTTAGGAAGCAGGGTCTTCAGCAGGGAGTTGGCAAAAGTGCAAGAGAGGAAAAGGTGGTCAGCAGTCTCATTGGGGCCGAGACAGATGGCACAGCAGGTGGGTCCGGTCCAGTGCCTCTTTTGGAGGAGGTCTCTAGTCAGCACCCTTCTTCGGAGCACCAGCCACATGAAGATTTTGACTTTCAGCGGCAGTTTGATGTTCCACAGCCTGTTGAAACGGTCGTCTACAACTCCGCTGTCCTATAGGAAGTGGTACAGGGACTTGACTGAAAAGAGCCCAGAGGTGGTCCAACGCCAAAGGAATTCATCTTTGTTGGCAGTGAGGGACAGGTGGGATGTAGTCATTTGCAAGTCCAGGATTAGGTCGTCGATGCCTGTGGTGTTCACCTCCAAGCCCTCCAGGATTTTCGCCCAGTTCCATCCGTTCTGGTCAAAACAGTCCTTTACCCGTATATTTTTGTTGGCAGCCAACGCAAAGACACTTGGGAATTGGGTCGAGAGAGTCGAGTTCCCTATCCATAGATCTGACCAGAAATTGGTCAGAGCGCCATTTCCCACCAAGTGGATCATGTCGCACTTGAAGAGCTCCCTCGTGCGTAACACGCTTCTCCACCAGTGTGAGAAGGGTGAGGAGGATGATCCCTCGCTTAGCGGTGTTCGGCGAAGGTAGTAAAGCCTCTTGATGAGTGGTTCCCAGGGGGGTGCTTCCGTGGAGAGGAATCTCCACCACCACTTGACCAGTAGAGCAGTGTTCATGCTTTCCAAGTTCAGGATGCCTAATCCCCCATCCTTTTTATTTCTGCAGACCGTCTTCTAGTTAACCAAGCAGCTTCCCCCTGACGTAGACCTGAGACTGCTCCAGAAGAAGGCACGGCGGAGCGAGTCGATTCTTTTGATGACCCAGGCAGGTGCTCTGAAGACCGAGAAGAAGTATAGCGGTAGGTTTGACAGCACCGAGTTGACCAGGGTGAGCCTTCCCCCGTACGAGAGAAGTTTAGCTTGCCACCCTGTGATTCTTTGCTCGATCCTGGAGACGATAACTTGCCAATCCTCTTTGAGGGTGCTGCCCTTATTGAGCGGAAGGCCGAGGTATTTGATCGGCAACGTGCCCAGCTTGCAGTTTAGGATCGATGCAAGTCGCTCTCCCTTATTGTTCCTGTTGCCCAGGTAGAGGAGCTCTGACTTAGACGTGTTGATTTTGAGCCCAGAGGCCCATTCGTAGAGCAGCCACATAAATCGGAGGTTGCGAATTTGTCTGGCTTTGGCCTGACAGAAGAAGATTGTGTCGTCCGCGAATTGGATCAGGGAATTTTCTGAGTCCCTGGAAGGTCCAACGCCGGTGATCAGGTTGTTCCGGACGGCTCTGTCAGTCATGCGCGCCAGGCCTTCAGCCACCAGCAGGTAGAGGAAGGGTGAGAGGGGATCACCTTGGCGAAGTCCCCTCTTCATTTTGAACCAATTGGTGGCAGTGCCGTTGACCAGGATGGTAACTTTACCGTTGGCGTTGCACTGGTCGATCCACCCGCACCATTTTTTGTTAGCGCCAAGGCAAAGGAGTACGTGTTTGAGGAAGCTCCAGCTCACGCTATCGAAGGCCTTTTCAAAGTCCGCCTTGACCCCAACGCAATCTAAGTGCTTACTGACTCCCCAGCTGATAAGTTCGCTGGCTGTGACAAAGGAGTCGAGGATGAATCTGCCTTTGACAAAGGCAGACTGGACCGGGGAGATGATCTTGTCCAGTTCGCTGATAAGCCTGTTCGTAAGCACCTTGGAGATAATATTTTGGACGCAGTTGAGGAGACTGATGGGCCGGAAATCATTAGCCGAGCTCGCCCCTTCAGTTTTGGGGATCAGGCAGATATGGGTGTAGTCGAAGGGGCCCATATTTAAAGAGTCGTCGAAGAAAGCGTCGAATACTTTGAGAAGGTCGGCCTTGATGACGTCCCAGAACTTCTGATAGAAGGCCATACTAAAGCCGTTAGGTCCCGGCGCTTTGTCCCCACTCATCTGAAAAGTTGCTTTTCGGATTTCCTCGAGAGTGAAGGGGGAGGTAAGGTTTTCCGAGCTGAGCGCAATCTTGTCAGGAAAGAGGTCGCTCCAATCTCCGCACTCGGGGGAGGGGAGATTATCTGGCGCGAAACGGTTCTTGAACTTCTGATAGAAGTAGTCGCTCTTATCCTTTTCCCTTTCCAGCGTGGCACCCTCATCCTTGATGATCCCGATCCGGTTGGCTCTTTGCCTACCGTTGGCCATGGTGTGGAAGAATTTTGTGTTACCGTCCCCTACTTTAAGCCAGTGCTGCTTGGCTCTGGAGCTCCAAAGTATCTCCTCTTCTTCTATGAAACCTTTCAGGTGGCTTCTGAGCTCAACCCTCCGCGCTAGCTCGCTGGGGGTCAGGCTTTGGAGCTCCTCAAGAGAATCAAGCCTTTGAATCTCCTCCGCAGTTGCCCTCTTGGCGTTGCGGATGCTATAGAAGTTAGTGGATCGCCACTCTTTGATGCGTTTGCGGCAGTGTCTAAGCTTCGCGGTGAAGGTGAGGATACTCCCTTGCTATCACGCCCCGGGGGTTTCATCGCGCGGAAGAAGAGCCGCTGATACTCCCAGATCAGCGTACTATGGAATTTTTTTTTGAAAATAGTTTTCCCCCAGCACATGTACAGACCCGCCGCATATACAAATTCACTCTGCAAACGGGCAGAGTCTCCTTTGTATATGCACGGCGTCCTGATTAGAAAGTTCATATAAGCATGCCTTTAACCACACTAGGCCGATTGCCAATCAATAAGAGCAAATATCCATCCAAAAGAGCTATCGAATAGCCCAACATCCACATCGATCCCACGGGGGTATCGCGATCCACAGCTAGCTACAATGTGTAATGAAATGAACAGAAGATCGCTCACGCGGCCTCACCAACGCCCCAGCACTCGCCCCCGGTCATACCTGTCACGGAGTGGGAAGTCAGTGACTAGAAATAACAAAGTATGCAAAAGGGCTAAAAGTACGCAAACAACAATAACCGGAGCAGCCGTCCTTCTTAGAGTACCATCAACCATGACTAAACTCTGTACTAATCAACACCGGGCACCTTCCCCGACCACCACATCGAGCACCTATCCCGATGTCCCCCGCCGAGCACCTGCCTCGGCATCACCGCTCACACCCCCCCACCTACGAGGGGCCCCCATTACGTCACCATCACGTGGGGTACACGGGTCAACGTACCACTTTTCCGAAAAAGCACACCCTTGCGGGGGCCAAGCCGCCGGTGTGCGTGTAGTAACACGAGCCTCGACCGAGCACCAACCTCGGCCATCCAAACCGAGCACCAACCTCGGTAAACCAGACCGAGCACCTGCCTCGTCCGGTTCCCAGAACATGACGTATCGTCGAGCACAGCGACCCTTAGTCGTCATAAACGTAGTGACAATAAAAACATAAGCATAAACGGGGTTAGTAGCATTTCCACGTGTCAAACCTTTGCTCTTACCAATTTGCCCCCGATTTCCGACTCAAGAGCCGTCGGGAGAGGAACCCACCTTTCGATGTCCGACTGGTCACACCGATCACCGTCCTCACCGCCCGTATGCTCCAAACAACCCTACTGTTGTTCGGAGAGGTGAACCGCCCATCCAGTCTCCCACCGCGACGTTCATTAAACCGGGGGTCCACGTCACCCCTTACAAGATATGAGTAGCAATAACGAAAACATACCCAACGATGTTCTAAGGGGTACCCACCTGGAATGAAGATAACTGACCGTGCCCGCGACTCTCCTAAGCAGATCAGAACTCCTCACGGCCTACTAAAATATCTGAGAGCACAAATTAACACCTTACCCTAATTAGGTAAAATCAGTGGTCCCGACCACTGTAATAATAAACCCACAAAACCGAAAACTCAGATCAAACCGGTAACGTCAAAGGCTAACAACAACCGGATCGCGACTATTTCATCACGAACTCCATCGGAACCCAAAACCGCTAGCCAAAAACCGACAAAACCCAATTCTCAACCGGTAGCCAACTCGGGACGTCAATGGTTAAACCAAGAGGACCCTAACGGCGAAAATGATGAGAAAAAGGCCCGACGGCGCGACCCCGACGATTTCGTCGAGGCGCGGAGCGTCGGTGAAACTAGCACCCAACAAGGAGAAACGGTGACCAAAAAGATCCCAAGTGGCCATGCCAAGGAAACCGTGGAAATGGTGATCCCAACGGCGAAAACGTCACTCAAAACGGTGGAAGAACGGGCCAAAACGGAGCTACCGAACTTCCGGCTGACGGATGGTGCACGGAGCAGCGCGTGGACCGGGTTTACAGGGTCGGCGGTTGCGCGGCATGCGCCGGGTGCACGCAGGAAGCGTGCACCGCGCATCCTGGGCCGGGCCGGTGCACGACACGAGCGTGCACCGGGTCCGCGGCTTTGGCTGCCGATGCGTGCGCCGGGTGCACGCCTGGAGCATGCACCGCGCACAGTGTGCAGCCCGGCGCACGGTATCGTGCGCCGGGTCTGCTGGGCCTCCGGGGCTGCGGGGCGTGCACCGGGTGCACGCCGGGGTCTATGGACCGCGGCTGAGGCATCCGTACCGCGATGAACAGTAATGCTCCCTTTTTCGTTTTCTTCTCTGTTTTCGCTCCCGTTTCGCTATTTCATCTCCGTTTTCGCTCCCGTGCGACTCCGGCGACGACCCCGCGAACATGGTAACGGCGGCGGCGGCCTCCCGTTTAACAACGGCGGCGGCGGCCTCCCGTTCAACAACACGCCTCGCACGCGACATGACAAGAAAGAAAACCTCATACCGAAAAACCGTAAAGACCCGAACCGCTCACCTCGTTTTCGCCGGTAAGGGAGGAAGAAGGAGGATCGTCCCGCTCTCGTTCGCCGGGTTCCGCAGGACATGCGATCGTCCTTCATTTTCCCCGTCTCGTCGCCTCGGTTCCTCACGCCGTTTCTTGAAAAAAGGAAAAAGGGGTTTAGGGTTTTTCCCCGCACCCACGATCGAAAATAAAAGATACGAAGAGAATTTAAAATTAAACCCTAGTCAACAAATCTAGCCCATCTGAAATTGAACGAGGGGTCTAGATCCCCTCGAAAAACGTGCCGATCGCCGGCACGCATTCCGATGCACCCAAGTTGATAGAAAACTTCAAAAATTATTTCTGGGAGATTTCGGGATCGGAATTCAAATCCGATCGCGCCACCGTTCATCGTTTTGCAAGCTCTACCACCTAAAAATACCCGCAAACCCCGACGATTAGCCCCGAAATTCTCGAACTTCCAACCCCCATAACAACTAAAAAGATTCAGTTAAGACCAAAACGAAAAACCGAAAGGTCGAGGTATTACCAAAATAATTAAAATAACCTAAAACATAAATAACGTGAAAAAGTCTGATCGCAGAAGGGTCCCGTTCGATCATCCCGAAAAGCGTGCGGGCCACTTCTCACGGATTCTGGTGCACAACTCAAAGGCAAACGCTTTGACCCCCATTCCGGGAGATCCGTAAATCGGAATCCGAATCCGATTGCTTTGCCGTTCTCCGTTTTTCGAGCTCAAACGCAGAAAAATACTAGCGGTCTAGGTCAGTCTGCTACAGAAAACACAATGGAAAGCTTCCCTAACAACTCCATCATAAAAAGAAGGGTATTCAAAGGCATCGGAACGCCAGAACTCTACACTTGCCTCCCATGCTGGGCTTCTATTTCCTGCCACCAGATCGGGACCAGCGAGATGAAGTCGGTCCTGGTCAGCCAGACCTTTTCAAATCTGAAGGGGCAAGGGGGACGGCTTGTATGCGTCTTGAGGAGAAGGGGGGAGTGGTCCGAAGTAATTCTAGGGAGCGCCGAGACCGGGGAGAGAGGGAAGGAGAGATCCCAGTCGGTAGAGATCAAGAAGCTATCGAGTTTAGCAAGAGAGGGGGGATTCTGCATGTTGGGCCATGTGAACCTTTGGTTGAGCAAAGGCAGGTGCACCAATTCCAGCTCGTTGATCAAGGTGGAGAACATGCTCATTAGGCGGTTACACCAGCGACGGCCCTGCCTTTCGGCCTGGGAGCGCGTAAGGTTGAAGTCCCCGCAGATTGCCCAGGGACCGGGGCAAACGGATTTAAGCGCGCCAAGCTCACGACAAAACTCATCCTTTCCTTCCCAGGACGGCGGCCCGTACACATTGGTTAGGTAGAAGGAGGATCCGCTGAAAGCGTTGGTCAGGTGCAGCGTGAGAGAGTGATCACGCACCAAGACTACGGAGCAGGTGAAATGCCTGGAGTTCCAGCAAGTGGCTAGCCCACCCGAGGCCCCCGAGGAGGGGATAAAGTGGCATTTGTCAAAGCTTGGCCCAGCAAATGAGGAGAGGAAGAGACGCGAGAGCGAACTAACTTTAGTTTCTTGGAAATAGAGAACAGACACTTTAAGGTCACAGACGACCGATTTGACAAGGGCACGCTTAGAGGGATCATTCTGTGACATCCCCGAAATTTGGATTAGTCCTCTATATAAATGATATAATAGGACTAAATCTCTAACCCGGCTATAGCATTTTGGATGGTAGCAAGATCCAAGAGGAACATGAGAGTTAAGCGTGCTAGAGCTAGAGTAGTTCTAGGATGGGTGACCCCCTGGGAAGTGGGGCGTCACAGTTGGTATCAGAGCCATTCACCAGCCGGAAATGTGAGATGAGTCTCGACTGAGCCAGGGTTATATAGCGGGTAGAGCGAGGCTCCCCGGCTAATGACCGTTGTGAGTGGAGTGCAGCTCCTCACAAGGTCGGCTAAGGCTAGCGAGACGAGTCTCACATCGCCTGGTGCTTATGAGTGTGCTTGAGCCTGACGTGGACGTCAGGGCTTAAAGGGGGGAACAATGTGGCATCCCCGAAATTTTGATTAGTCCTCTATATAAATGATATAATATGACTAAATCTCTAACCCGGCTATAGCATTTTGGATGGTAGCAAGATCCAAGAGGAACATGATAGTTAAGCGTGCTAGAGCTAGAGTAGTTCTAGGATGGGTGACCCCCTGGGAAGTGGGGCGTCACACATTCAATCCTCTAACATTCCAAGAGCAGATATGAAACATAAGATTGACAGGGCACCGGTCAACAAGGCTCGAGCGGCCAGGCGGTCAGAAGACGGGGCCGGTGAAGTCGAGGAGCGAGCTGGCGTCCCCCTCGCTGAGCAAGATGCCGAGTTTGGCAGACTTGTGGATGATCAAAGAGATGGCCGCGGATCCGTCGATATCGCAAGATGAGGAGGCATTCATGCCCTCTCCCAGGAGTAAGGTTTTGCGGGCAATGGCACGGTCCAGGGCAAGAGTGCCCGCCTTCTTCGCGAGCCAACTGCTCCTCCTGATGGCCGGGGTTGTGGTAGTCTCAACAAAAATGGTGGCGCTGGCCAAAAGCGGAGGGGGCGGAGACGCAGGCTGCCAAGCGGACCAATCGATTGCCGGGCAAGGCAGAGAGGAAAGGGCGGGCTGCAGAAGGTCAGCCGGATTTATTAGGCAGGGGGGTGCCTCCGGGGTGGTAGCTGATGCCGGTCCGGCGGGAAGGTGGCAGGCGACAGATCCGGGCACCCCGGAGGCGGCGATAGGCCGCCAACTATGCAGGTCAGGGGGACGGGGGAGACCGAGGGCTGCCGTCGGTGGGCCAGCACCCCCGGCCAGCTGCCGGCGGGGGGGGGGGGGGGGGGGGGGGAGGGCCCGAGGGGGCGGGGGGCCCGAGGGGGTGCCGGGGCGCCAGAGGGTGAGGCCCAGGGGGGCTGAGACTGGTTAGGCCCGCGGGTGGGCCTACGGAGATCCAGGCCGCCAGAGGGAGGGGTAGCCCAGGACTATCCCCGGGTTAGTCGAGGGCCTCGGGAGCCAGAGCTGCGGGCCCAGGCAGAGAAGACTGGCCCAGAAGCCTAGGGGTGGAGTCCGGAAACGGCAGTGGCCCGCGCGTGGGCCCACGGAGGCCCAGCTGGCAGCAGGCAGAGGGGCTCAAGGCTGACCCCCAGATGAAGGGCCCGCGGGGGGAAGCAGGTCTGGCGGTGGCCTGTGGGGGGCCCAGCCACAAAACAGAGGGATGCCCCGGGCCAGGTCCAGCAGCGGAGGGCGCCCCCGATCCTTCCCAGGGCCCAATCATGAGGGGCAAGGTCAAGGCATCGGTCCGAGGCAGGGGGCGCGGGGCTCGAGGGGCCAGCGAGAGGAGGCGCATCACCAGTCCCTCCACAGAGAAGGTCAAGCTGGCGTCATTCTTCTGCATCTACCCCGAGGAGGAGAACTCCCAGCTCCCAACGGCGTGAGAGGATTTCAAAAATTTACCATAGAAAGGCAGCGGGCGCGGCCCAAGAGCAGGAGGACGACAGGCCACAACACCCTGGTTCGAAGGTTGCGCAGTCCGAGGAGCGGCGGCGGGAACGCAGGGCTGGACCGCAGGGCAAAGAGGAACGGGCCCCGAGGGAGCGTTCGAAGAACCGCCGCGAGAGCCCGCGCCGGAAGCCACCGTACCTTCCGGTGGCGGCGGGAGCATGACCTGCCCTGGCAGATTCTCCGGGAGGAAGGCGGGGCGGCGGCGTCGGTCCCCGATTTCTGAGGATTCCCCGGAGTCGCTCTGGCCCGCGCAAGCGGCGTCCCGCGAGTCAGAGCTGTCCCCCCCAAGTCCCACGGCGGCTACCCTCAGAGCCATACGCGTGCCAAGGGGGTCGGTTTGGTCACCGCCCTCGCTGGCCCCCCCCCCCCCCCCCCGCGAGGGGCACGCCACGGTCGTCGTCTCCGAAGGGGGAGGTGCTGTCGATCCTCACCTCGCAGGAGACGACGAAGTCTCCCATCGAGATCGAAAGCGTCTCGGGGATGTCAGCATGGTCATCGACCGCTACGAGACACCGGAACCCTGCCATGTCGATCAAGTTGATGCAGTTTTCGTCGGCGCTGATGTAGCGTCCAAAGCAACCGACGATGGCACACACGCGGTCAGGGGACCAGCACTCATAGGAAAGCTGTTTGATTTTGATCCAAGCCTTGAAAGTGAGCCTAGAGAGAGAGGCGTCGTGATACGGCTCCCAAGGGTAACATTGGAGTCGGCAGTGGAGGAGATGAATCAGCGCGTGGCCGATGATGTCTTCGGGGCGGACCCACTCCGGCAACAGAATGACGTAATCGCGCTCAGTGTATCGCGCGGCTTGAAAATCGGTGGGGAACCCTCCAAATCTTGCTGCCAAGTCAGCAGCTATCGTCCCCCCGGGAAAGATCCCCAGGTTCGAGCGGCCAACAACATCAGCGAGGACGGCGCTTCTGCGCTGGTTCTAGCGTCTACGGAAGCCCTCTGTCAGAGGGACGAAGACTTTCAAGATCTCCGGACGGAACCCGCGGCCTCGCTGCATGGTGGGCCGAAACCGGCGCACGCGGCAGAGTCGGGAGTAGGCTCTGTGTCCGGTGCGGAGACATGCCGCGCAGCGAACGGGGTCCCGGCAGTCGCGCACCAGGTGATCCCCTGCGAGGCACCGAAAGCACTTCTTGGAGGTAGAGGAGAGGGAAGAGACGGGCGGTCGGTTCCTGGGCCGGTTCCGAGCGGGGGTATTTGGTGGAGGCAAGGGGAGAAGTAAGGCGTCTTTAAAGGAGCGCGGGCCAAACCCCTGAGATGACCGGGGATCAATGTAGGGAGGCGGCAAGATCGGTTGCGTGGAGCAGGGGGGGAGTTGGGAGGCATCAGGTCCCATCAAGGGGGGGCTAGGCTCTACATGGGATAGAAGCAGGGGGGAGCAGAGTGGGTTCCCAAGGTGGTCGGCCCAGGTCACCTTAGGTGGCGGGCGTGGAGACGGGATGGGACCAGTGAGAGCAGTGCGACGACAGGCGCGAGAGCCCTTCGAGCCGGGCGTCAACGTCGGGATGGAAGGGAACGGACCGACTAGACGTAGATGCTCTGTCGCGAGAATCCGACGTACCGAGCCGGCGGGGGGGATCCCATCTCCTTCCCTGTCTCCTCTGCTGTCCAAGGTCAAAAGGCGATGGGCGAGGTAACCCAGGCCCAGTCTTCCGAGGCCGGGGGGTGGCAGGTGCGGTCGATCTTGTCCAGTCGTTGCGACGGGGGGCACGATGATGTCGTGCCCGAACAGATTCCCGCTCGCCACGGTAGAGCTGGGGTAGGCACGCGCGGCCAGAGGTGCTAACTCGACCGCGGACAACGGGGGTGGGGTAGGCATCACCACTCCCGCTCCTCCTCCTTCTCGTTCTCATGCACCCTTTCTCGCTCGATCTTCCTCTCGTCCTCACATAGCCTCTCAGATGGTCTCTCTCGCAAGGACTCCCCTCCCTCGCTCTCTCTCTCGCTCTAACACTCATTTCAAATTTTTTCACGATTCTTTTACAATGTTAAACTAGCAAGTATTCTATATCGACCGTTAAAATTATCAATTTTGAGATCAAAATTCAATTTGGTGTGAGTATGAAGTCGATCGGATTGATAAGAGTATAGTAACGAGGCACTCTCTCTCTCTCTCTCTCTCCTCTATATATATATATATATAGGTAGTGGGATTGTGAGAAAACCAAAGAAGAGATATCCCGAATTTTTTCTCTTTCCAATGGTGATTATTTCCTTCTTTCATGTGCTGCATGGATATAGATATGAAAAAGACTATACCTAAATGATACTCAAGATACATAAGGCTTGCCGTCCACAAAAGATATTATGGTCCTCTTTGGATTTTCGAATAAGTTACTCGGTATAATTTTTTTTATTTTAATGATTGACAGTATAAATTTTATTTTTATTTTTTTGAAAGATTTTGTTACTTTTAAATTAGCAGAATATATTTTATTTATGAGGTATCTTATTAAAAAAACTGACTTGAAAATCGAATATCTTAGTCATTCTAAATATTTCATCACTCTTCTTATCTGCTTGATATTAGATGCCTTTTGAGTAAATCAAAAAGATATACTACTGAATAGATGTTTATCCATCTAAACAAGACAAAGATTTATTTGGAATTCCGAAAAAAAGTTATCCTAATGCCGGTATAAAGATTTTCTTGCGTAATTAAAAGGTAGGAGTGATTTTTGCTATGTGAAAGGACTTTCATATTTATGATTTGATAAAATAGCATATTTTATTCACAAGTTAATTATCTTATTTAAAAAAAATAATTTGAAGGTCGAATATGCTATCTTATATGAGACATTTGACCATATTTTTAACTTTCAATGACAAATGAAAAATCTTATATACTGAATAAGAAATTCATTTGGTAACATATTAATTCCAACATCCAAACTAAATTAAAGAGATATTGCGATGAAAATGTTCGGGTATCCAAACAAGGCACAGTATCTTTAAAGAAAGAAAAGAGCATGTGAGATGCATTAGGAATTGAATACATTCTATTTACAGGACCATGATGCATATGAGCTGGATAAGTAACTTTACATATGGAGGGAGTTTCTACTGCATATGATCCACTTTTCTTGAGGTTAATTAGAATATTTTTTACAACATCATTATGAAAGGGCATTATTCAAAGAGCATGCATGCTAGCTATATGGACTAAAGAGCAAAAAAGTATGGGTGACTTAAAAGGCAAGGCTAGCTAGAGGAGGCTGTGATTATGAGATGAATGATCATTTCCCTTATTTTAGATGCAAGTGGGTCGCATGTAATTTGATGTAATTGAGTTGGTACCATGACTGTATATAGTGGTATATATATTTATATATAAACCTAGGGCATGCAGTTCACATTGCTTTGCACTATGCACTTTACAGAATTCAGTTTTGAGTGAAGATTGCCTGTAATTTCTTCCAGTGATAAGTTGATTGGAAAATTATTGGCTACTATGGACTTTGGTTTGAGGAAAGTCCAGTGCTGGCTATAGAGGGTGTCACGTCCCGGGGTCGAAACTGCGACCCGGGCTCGCCAACAGATCCGCCACCTATGCCAAACCCGCATAGGCGAAGCGTCCTACCTGCAATAAAAGTGCTACAGCTAAACAGGTATCAGAGTTGAAAGATAAAATTGCTGAAAAATTAAAACCAAAGGTCTGAACAACTGGAAATAAAGCTGCAAAGTCCATCTCCCATACATGATAATCATACAATAACCTCAAATACCAACTCCAACACAAACAGGGAGGTAATCCTGAATAAATACAACAGTGTACAGGCTCTCACTACAAATCATATCCTCACAACATCAGTCTCTCAAAAGAGGAAAATAAGATAGCTAATCTACTGAAGCTCTCCTCAGAAGGGGTACCGCTACTCTCCAACGACGGGTAGGGATCTATCACGCGACTCCCTCGCCTCGATCAACCACCGCAGAATCAGCAACACCTGCTAAGACTCTGCAAAACAAAGGAGAGGAAGGAAAAAGGAGGGGGAAAACCCCCAAAGGGTGTGAGAACTACACCAAAAAGGGAGTTCTCAGTGGGTACCACCGCCAGACCCGACGGTCTGCCCACCAAGTCCTCAAGAGACAAAACTAACCAAAGCCGTGAGAACTGAACAAGAACGCTGATGACACTCAACAGCTACCACGTCTCCATCTAAATGCTCAAGAGGGGAGAATCAAAGAATGGTATGTATCCACTAGCACAAGAAGTGCACAACCGACCCAATCGCGCTGACTGCCACATCTGGTCCAGTCAAACCTGCGCCCCACCTACAACCACCTCCCACTGCCGGGCAGGAATTACATAAGGTGTCCAAACGGACTAACTCGCTATCGAGTAGTGGCTCATGCAGGCTATAGTCAAAATCCACACTCTCTCTCAGAACGGATAAACTCAAGATCACCAAGCCTCACGCACAATGGTCAACAACTCACAAAGAACTTGGGGCCACCGTCAAACCCAACGGCTCCCAACAACACCAGCACTGGTCTAAACACAGCTACTAGACTCCACTCAGCCCCCAGGCACGAGTGCAACAATAAAAGTATCTGACCGAACAAACCCAATCGAATGAACCGGTATAAAGCCCGGTACTGCCTGCTCAAACTGTCTCAAGTATCTGCTCGCAAATCGGTACTCACTGACCGATAAAGAAGGTCTGGCTCTCACTGGCCAATAACCAATATCTGGCACTCACTGGCCGATGTGTAAATCGCCTACTCCGGAGTGGCACTCGTGGGGAGCGACCCACACGAGTAAAGTAACTCAGTAACAAGTATCTCTGTCAAGTGTCTCAATATAGCAGGACTGGATCACGACTCTGATCAAAGTGGGAAAACTCATCCACTAAAGAAAGACCCGATCTCAATCGGATACAACTAAATGATAAGTGGGAAATTCCATCCACTAGAGAAAACTGATACCCAATCTGATGCATAAGTAAATATCCGGTCAACCGCCCAATATCCGCGGTCGCCGCAAACCCCACAAACTAATCCAACCTGTCCCAGACACAGAGTCCCGACTACACTATCCAGACCCCTGCTCGAACCCGAGCAACACTGACCACCTGACTAACAAAGAAGGAGAAAAGAAAAGCATGGTTTCTCCTATGTCAAGTTCCAATAAGTAGTGTAGCAGGAAAATGTGGCCTAACAATATGTCCATACAAGCATGCTTTTGTCCTCAGAAACGATAAAAGGGAAAGAAACATATAATAACAAGGTATGCTAAAATATTCATACTATGATATACCAATCGCATATAAGGAGGCCAATGAATCAACATATATGATCTCTATGTCATCAAGGGTGGGATAAATATAACCGTCTACCATATACTAAGTTTCCAATTCACCAAACATGTACAATAATCCGGTAAGCATTAATCCACATGATCTAGGCCATTCCCTGCTTACCTCTCACTCATATCGGCCGTACATTAATCATGCATGCTAATAGTCACATAGGGGTAACATTCCCACAGGTGCACTTACATTAACCAATATTAAGCTTACCCACCTGAAGTGCTTAATCCATGGCAAACCTGAGGTCGGTGAAGAGCGTGGCGACTTGCTAACAATATCGGCTGAACTTGTATCCACGGTACATGCCGCGCAAGCCTCGGCTCCAAGCAGTGCTCCAAAAGCTCCCACAAATACCCCTGGATACAAAATATAGTCCAAAACTACAATTTATACAACATTCCAAGAGTGCTGTCCAAGTTGAAACTTCAGTCCCAAAGAAGCAATATTTTCACCTGCATTGTGTCCTCAGAAAAATCCAGAAATATCACCGTTGTGATCCTCGCGTCGAGTAGATCCAAATCGAGTGTTTATACATCTCATTCCAACACCTGTAGACCAAGATACAATTAGAACACCGCGGCAAGTCAAAATGTACACTGTCCAAAATCTGTCGGGAACCCATCCGAAAGATGGTTAATTATCACCTTCATCATAATCTTCAAAAATTCCAATAAAAATATGACAGCGATCCTCTCGAAGCGTAGATATCAATCGAGTCTTTAAATGCCTCATTCCGATGCCCGGTTGGGGAGATAAAAATCTGACAAGCCTCCATTGTCCAAAAATCCACTAGCAAAATAGTGGCTCAGAAATGCCTCGTAAACCATGCCAAGAGCTCAAATCGAGACGAAGCAATCTATACAAATATCAAAGGCGTACCTCTCGTGAACGTGCTGCCGAAAAAATCGGCAGAAAATACCATCGGAGTGATCCAGGGTGCCTCTCTGATCGAAATGTGACGATGGAAGCCGAAATCCAAGAGTCGTCGCAGTGCGCCGCGTCGCAGAAAATGTGGATGTTGAGACCACCAAAAAATCTGAAACTTCATCGGAGGGTGGAGGAGAGGGAGAGGAACACTTCATCTTCACAACTCCTGTGAAGATGGGCTCGGGAATGCCCTCAAATGGCCAGCCGAAGAGGAGAAAAACACTCACTTCCCCAACAAATCCAAAATACCCAAAGTGTCCAGCTAAATCCGGCCGTTCATCTGAAATCCGGGGCATCCCCGTCGCGCCACGTGGCGCCGAACAGGGGACAGCCACGCTGGCCACTCTCCGGACGACACGTGGCCGCCGCGGACGCCGCCACGTGGCCCGCCGAGCGCGGGAACCGCGCGTCAACGCGCGCCCGCGTGCGTGCACGCCGCGGTGTCGGGCACGGATCCCGAGGCCAACTGCACACTGTTTCGTGGACCGCGCGCACTACACCTCACCAACCACACGCTGCCACGTGTCACACACCGGTCCACCGTGCACCCACAATTTTTCGTGGACTGCGCCTCCTGCACCACCCACTCAGCGGCCGCCACGTGGCACCGCCCTGGTGCACGCCCGCCGCGTGGACCGCGCACCTGCCCGCGCCCCCACGCGCCTACCCGCGCCGCTCTGCGCCTGCCCGCGGCCGCGCGCCGCCTGCCCGAGCCCGCGCCGCCGCCTTCCGCCGCTGCCCGCTGCCGCTGGCCGTGGCCAGAATTACTGTTCCGACCGTGAACAGTAGATTACTGTAGCAAACTCCGATAAATGCAAGTAAATAGCCCATCTTGACCGTTTTCGCGCGCTGATTCCAAATCCGGCATCCATTTTGCCAAATTCCAATCTTATAAATTGCCGGAGGCTCTCGGAAAGATGTTCTTTTGTCCAAACTTCGCGCTGAGCCCAATTTTAATATCCATTGCGCGCAAAACCACTTCTAAGCATTCGACGGGGTCATCAGACTACTCTCGTGATCCATTAAACACTCTTAGTCCATCACTAGTGTCCAATTGGTGCACAAACACCACCGACGTGCCACTTAGGCCTCCAGAAGCTGCCGGTCACACTGTATAAGCCCTGCCGAGATCCGGGTCACCACATCGATTTTTTTTTTTTATGTTTTCTCTTTTCAAAAAAATGTCTCAAGGCCTCTCAACTAGAAACAGATACCTGATTCCCAACCTCAGAGATGTCAATGGGTACATATAGCTGATATTTTATCCGAATTCAAATCCAAATAGAGCAAATTTAATTGACGCTAAACGAGTATGGTTTCGACTATGGGTATAGAAAAAAAAAATTTGATGCCTTCGAATTTGGATATGATTTTTATCTTGATCCGAACCCGAATCTTAATTTCAGTTACTATTATATTGTATGAATGTTTGATAATATATCTAAATTTGTACTAATGAAACATATATAGATTTGGGTATAATATATTTTTAAATTTTGTAAAGAGAAATTATCGCTTTTGAGTTTGGTTGCGGGATTCGTTTTTTATTTTGTAAGGTAAAAATCTTGGTTATAGATTTTCAACATCCGACGGTTTGAATACAACCCGTTGACAACAAAATATAGAAATCCAACATAGCAAGCATGAAGTTTTTGTTTTTTGTTTTTTTTTTTTTTCGTTGCCTAACCAGGTAGGCTGTTGAATTAATTAGCCCATTTTAGGCTTAAAACTTATTTTCTGAAAATAGTTCGTATGATAGTATTGATCAGTAAATGTAAGTTAGACCGGTAAACACAAGTTGGACCCACAAATAGAAAATAAAGTTGGACCTCCAAATCGAATATGTGTTCAGTGCTGTGAAAAGGAGCCTAAAATTATGAAAAAATTACTTGTATACCACCAAAAAAGTGTATATCCTCCATTTTATTCATCCAAAAGGTGAAATGCAGTCACTTGATCCGACTAGTAAAAATATTTCATCTATTAGATGAATAAAATATGATAAGTATATTTCTTTTGAAGGGTACAAATTGTTCGTTATTAAGGTGGGAATGTACCGAGGCCCCCTCAACTATAAGACATAAATGAAATGGCCCCTCAACTTCCTTTTTTTGGGTAAACTTTTTGATTATTTTGCTTAGTTGTTTGGAGATATTGTTTAGTTGTTGAAATTCAAATAATTTCTTTTGTTTTTATTTTATAGCATAAATATTTATTAATCCTATCACTCAAGGCATGTGTGCTAAGAGGTTAACAATTGGATGTTTAAAAATTCATATACTAATTCATTATTTCTGTAATTTTTTTTTTAATCTTGTTTGGTATCTCCAATACAAAATAGTAATGATTAATCTTACGACAGTTCATCTATTTAGTTGAATCGGTTAAAAATAGATCTTAAAAGATATTAGAAGGAGACAAAAAAAAAAACTAAAGAGAGAGAGAGAGAGAGAGTGAGGGGGGAGGGGAGCAATAGCGGCAGCATAAAAAAAACTAACCGTAGAACAAAGTAAGGTTGGGATGAAATGGGTTGGACGAAGGCAGCGACGGATGGCGGTGGCGATGTCAAAGAGAAAGGCAGAAGAGGTTTTGATAAAAAGGTAAAAAAGAGATGAGTTAGAAAGTCCGATTTTTTTCACCCCTTCTCATTCGGAGGTGTTAACCTGCCATCTACTTTGGCTTTTAATCCCACTTTGGGGGCAAAGTGGGGATAAAAATTAATTCGGTTAAAAATTGTTTTGACATAACTAACAGGATTAATGGGATATAAAATGTTTCGGGTTAATTTTTCATCCTCTTTCACCCCCATACCAAACGTGCCCTCATACATATATATTTTGGCAAGAAATAAACTGATAGTATGTCACAAACAGATTGGTCCGCTCACTTGTAGTGATCCAGAGCTATGTAACTGTTCGGGCGCAGTTCTTTTAGCTGGCCGACATGTCTGAAGATGGTTGGGTTGAGCGGGAGTCGTTTAGCGCGAAATAGATGCGAAAACAAAATTGGGATCGTGAAAATATAAGGAACTATAGTTCTTGATAATTTGAGCGCCCTAAAGATTTTTGGATGCCCGAAATGCACCATTCTAACCTATGAACAGTGTTATGCATTTTCGGATCTCACCTCCGAACTCCTAGAAGTTAATGTACCAACCAGAACTGTGGGTGGTTGGATTTGTCTCGAGATGTGTGTTTGATGGTATGGCTGGCAGAGGAGTAGGTGGCCTTTCGGGCGCATCACTATAGCAGCGAGTGTAGGTTCCGGACGGCCGAAGAGCTACGCGGCCTTCCGGGCACATCACTATAACAGCGAGCGCAGGTTTCGGACGCCCAAAGAGCTATGCAGAGGAGGCACTTACTATAGCTACGGTGTTTCGGGCATGGCACTGTGGAGGATCGGGTGCCCCATGTTAAGGAATTTGTATTGGCATATTTCGTGAAGTGGTTAAGTCTTGAAGAATGAAGATGAAGATGTTTGGATCATATACCTCAATCTCAAGAAAGAAGAATTCAAAAGGATCAGGTACGTTTAACTAAATAAGTTTGGTGATCCGAATACTTCTTATAGTGTAGAAACACTTGGATGAATTTTTAATTGAATAAAAATAAAAAAACTGGACTGTTAGATGTTCAGGATCCGGATTAGGGTACTTCAGTCCGGACCCCGAACGTAGGGAAGTTCATGCGGAATTTCAGTCCGGATCGCCCTTGGTTCAGTCCGGACCCCGAACGTGGATTCTGCAGAAATCGCATGAACAGTCCGGACCGTGGTTCTTTCAGTCCGGACCCCGAACATGATTTTTCAGGAATTCTCTGAAAAATAACGACAGTCCGGATCAAGCTAAATCCAGTCCGGACCGTCATACGGGAAAAAGTCTGTTAAGTCAGTTTTTGATTCTTATCCTCTTCCAAAGGTTTCTAACCTATAAGTAAACCCTAATTTCATCTTTTAGGGTAATCCAAAAATAAGTTTTGTATTCCGTAAATGACCGAGAAAAATTAACGGAGAAAACTTAGAAAAATCCACATATAGAGAAGAAAGGAAAAACTAGATCTATTCTATGTTTCTTCATCTATATTGATTAATTTGTTTCTAGGATTTCAAACTCAGATTTTGAGTAGAATCAAATTAATGAATACTTAGATGGTATTTCCGATCTATCTTTGATCCAAGTATTCGGCGGATTTTAACCACCAACAAACAACGATTTTTCCAAAAATCGGCGCGTGGATTCGCGTGGCCTTGTGGACTCAAGGTGCTACTGCTCTCGTGGATTCGGAGCAAGGTACATTCGTGTGATCGACACGTACTACTTGGTGGAGACCGTGGATTCGGTTGGACGTCGTGGACTCGACGTTGGACGCCGTGGATTCGGCGTTGGACGCAAATCGTAGATTCCAGGCGCGTTGCGGAGCGAGCGGAGAAGATCTACTTGGAGCATATGGAAAAAGGTTGAGTCATGTATGAGTACGTTATATCACCTTTGTACGTGTTTAATCTTAGTGGATTTCATCGTGTGATCGGTCCCGTGGTTTTTTACTCCTGGTTTGGAGTTTTCCACGTAAAATCTCTGCGTGTTATTTACTTTTCCGCATTGGGTTTTTGTTACGCAAAGATTTTGGAGCGTTTATTGTTTATACCTATTCACCCCCCTCCAGGTGTTTTTTCCCCTATTCAGATCCATATTTAACATAACCTACACCCCAGAAGGGGTTATTACTGTAGCTACGAAGATTAGGGCGCCCGGATGAATAATAGGGTGCCTGAAACCCAGGTTTCTTTGCAGAAATAGGTTAGCTCTTTTATTGTTTCACGGCTCACTTCACCCGATATTTCTCCCTACAAATATTTACTCCCACACATGTTCATCCCTGTTGCCAGAGAAGCTTGGAGAGCAATCTTTTTCCTCCCATTCTTCTTCTTCTTCTTCTTCTTCTTCTTCTTCTTCCTATGCGGTGCGGAGTAGCTCCAGCAGGCGGCTAGAGCTGTCACGCCCCGGGGTGGAAACTGCCACCCGGGCTCGCCAACAGATCCGCCATCTGTACGGAAACTGCCGTACAGACGAAGCGTCTAACCTGAAGGAAGAATCAACTACAGTATACAGATATCAGAGAGCTGAAAGTAGACTACTAAAACTGAAGTCCAAACACTGTACAACTGAAAATAATACAATATCCATCTCCACAAATACTATCATATACAAAGTCCTCTGATACAAAAACTCAAAAGGGAGGTATCTCCAATGAATACATCAGTGTACAGACTCTCGATACAAGAATATCCTCACTACAACAGTCTCTCAAACTGTAAAATAGAGTACAACTCTATACCTCACAACAAGGTCTCTCAACAGAGGAAAAAGAAGAAAACTAATCTACTGAAGCTCTCCTCTGAAGGGGTACCGCTACACTCCAATGACGGGTAGGGAACTAGCTCGCGACTCCCTCGCCTCGGTCAGAAGGATCAGCAACTGGAGCAACAGGAACAGGAGGAGAAGTTCCTGGGGAAAAAGACACCACGACGGGTGTGAGAACTACTTTCCACAGTAGTTCTCAGTGGGTGCCGTCAACAAGCCCAACGGTCTGCCCACCAAGTCTACTAGAGGCCAAAGATAGCAATGCAATGAAAACTGAACAAGAAAAGCTGGAGCTACTCTACAGCTACATGCCTCTATCTAGATACTCCCAAAAAGTGGAACAGATGAAAGTAAATGAGACCACTCGCACCCAAGGTGCTCAATCGACCCAAACGAACTGACTACCTCAAAGGTCCAGTCAAGCCTGCGCCCGTCGACTAGGAACGCTCCTGCCCACTACCACACATCCCCATGAGGACGGGATTTACGTGGGGCGTCCTGTCCTACTAACTCATCCCTCGCGCAAAGCTGCCTCAACAGGCCCATCGTTGCCTCAACTGCGGGAAACTGCCTCAACAGGCCAACCATCGTATCCACAGCGGCATCTCAGGACGCGACTCCAACTGAGTAGAACGGCGCGGCATAGAGTATCAAACATTGGCATATGCAGGCTAGTCAAAATCCACGCTCACTCTCAGAACGGTAGGGCTCAAGATCCCCAAATACCTCGCACAACAGTCGGAGCACTCTCGACGACTCGGCTGCTCGGCTAACTCGAAACACGAGACACTAGCCTCTCCAACGGCTCGCAACACAAGGCTCACTGGCTGGAGATACTCCACAGCCAGGGACGACCCACAACTCAGGGTAACAAAACAGGTCGGACAACACTCAACGACCTGGGACCACCGTCAACCCCAACGGTTCCCAACAAGACGGACCGGAAGATACTCGATGGCCCGGGACTGCCGTCTGCGTAACGGCTCCCTCCACGACGGCACAACAGGGAAACAAGACCTCCCGGGACTACCGTTTACCCAAACGGCTCCCGGCACAGATAAGCAACCCAGTACAACTACCAGACTCCACTCTGCTCCCAGGCAAGAGTGTAAAAGCATCCCACACTAAAAGCAAGTCCCGACCTCTCGGCCCACTACCCGGGCGAGAAAACACTATGTCCAGGGATGAAGGAACAGTGTGGATGTCTAAGCATAAATAACCCTAGCCCAAGTGAGGGTTTTCTACTAGTCTGGTTACACATACAACATATGACGGGGGTGCTAGGTCAAGTTCCAAGATAACTACTTTAACAGATAATAATGGGATAGCCATTCCGACAATCTAGCATGCTACACAAGGAAATAAACTATCATGTATAGTCCTACATCAATAGAATTAATGTACATTCCATAAAACATGGAGATAAGGCCACCCACCTCGATTTGCCACCAATTGCTCGTAGACACTTGCAATTGGCCTCCACGCGATCCGCACGCAAAACGATGTCCGCTGCCGGAGTCCGCACCCAAAACGAAGCACGGTGCCGAAATCCGCACGCCAAACGGAGTCCGCACGCAAAACGATGCACGGTGCCAGGATCCGCACGCAAAACGGAGTCCGCACGCAAAACGGTGCACGGTGCCGGAGTCCGCACGCAAAACGGTGCACGGTGCCGAAATCCGCACGCCAAACGGAGTCCGCACGCAAAACGATGTCCGCTGCCGGAATCCGCACGCAAAACGGTGCACGGTGCCAGGATCCATACGCAAAACGGAGTCTGCACGCAGAACGGTGCACGGTGCCGGAGTCCGCACGAAAAACGGTGCACGGTGCCAGGATCCGCATGCAAAACGGAGTCCGCACGCAAAACGGTGCACGGTGCCGGAGTCCGCACGCAAAACGGTGCACGGTGCCAGGATCCGCACGCAAAACGGAGTCCGCACGCAAAACGGTGCACGGTGCCGGAGTCCGCACGCAAAACGGTGCACGGTGCCAGGATCCGCACGCAAAACGGAGTCCGCACGCAAAACGGTGCACGGTGCCGGAGTCCGCACGCAAAACGGTGCACGGTGCCAAACACAGAAAGGAGCAAGAGAGTCAGTTACAGTCTAAAAGATCGCCCCAAAAACTATACAAAAATACAGTAAAACCAACACACGGGACCTACCCGACTGCGCCGCCGCTGCCGAAACGCTCCCAACGGAACCTCGCGCACGCTCCACGAGGTCCACAACGCACCGCCGCACCACCCACAAATCCCCTCCTCACTCCCTCTCCCGCTCGGTTGAAGAAGGAAGAAAAGAAAATGGAGGAGAAAAGGCTTGCGGGGGAGAAGGGAGAAGAAGAAGAAAAGGGGGAGGAGGAGTGGTCCACGGCCCCGGTCCACGGGCATGGTCCACGGCGCCAACCAATAGGAGGCTCCAACCGGCCGGTTCACGGGGCTGGGCGCGTGCGCCGGGTCCACCACGCGCCCAGCGCGCCACGTGGCGCGCGGTAACGCGCCCGCCACACGGGCGCGTTACACCGCGCCCGCGCCAGGCGCGGGACACGCGCCCGTTACACGGGCGCGCGTGCCCCCGCGCCCGTGCGGGGCCAACGGGGGCCCGCCACGTGGCGGCCCCCCCCGCGCGTCCCGTGCAGAAGGCGTCAGCGCCCCGTCCCGTCCGCACGCCGCCTCGAACCGCGCGCCTTGACCCGTGCGCCGCGTTCGGCTCGGGATCCGTGCCACACGCACACCTCGATAAACGTGCCGTTTTGCCTCGAAAAATGCGCACTTCATCCAGGCTCCAAATCCAACAAATAAATAGTCCATTCTTAGCGATTTCGCGCGCTGAATCCAAAAACGATGTCCAATTCTCCAAATTCTCACCCTAAAATTTGCCGAATGCCCACTCGATCCGATTTTCGCGCCGGGTCCATTTTTAAAGTCCGATTTGCCCAAATCCAACTCTAAAAATTCCCGAAGGCGACCGGAGAGGTAAACTTTTATCCGGACTTCACCCGGAGTCTAATTTTGACATCTGAATCGCGCGAAAACACTTCTAAACACCCGACGGGTCCTCCAACTTCCCACGGGGTCTCAATTTAAGTCCGAAGTCCACCACTTGTGTCCAAATTGCGCGCAACCCACGCAGGCCTCCAGTGATGCAAGCAAATCCCAAATTGCATCACAAATCCATTTCTGGGCCCCCAACACGCGCACCAACACCCCCAACGGCGACCGAAAGCTGCCCAACAACCAGCAACCCTACGCGGGGGATTCCAGGACCTCACATCCTCCCCCACTAAAAGAAAGTTTCGTCCTCGAAACTAGATCAAGCCCATCAGGAGTCAAGAATACCACGGCTAGGTATCTAACAATACGCCTCCAGCTCCCCCACTCGCTCCTCGTGATTACTCCGCAACAACAACAACAAGTACGGCATGACCCGATGTGCAATTCTCTCATCTCTCTAGCCAGAAATTGCAACGGGCGTCCCTCGTACTCCAATAATCACAGATCTCAAAGGGGCAAGTAAATCACGGGCGAGGAAAATCACATCACTACTGAGCTGAGACGTGAAAAACCAAGGGCTCCACTAAAAAGGCTGGGGGAAAACTGAGATAACCACAAGTGTAATACGCACCAAACCACAACATGGTGCCACCCTCAACAAGACGACCCGAAGCATACCCGCAGACTCGTCCAATAAGGAAGGGAAATCCAATAAGTTGGGGTCTTCACTCGGTCACTTCCCGATCCAAAACCACCCGAGTGGACTACTCAACTGCAGGCTACCCTCAAAAGGGATCCTCAAGAGATACAATCTCGTGCCACAGTTGGTCGCTCAACATGCTATAACCCCAACGAACCCACGGGTCGAAGTCGATCCCTCAACTCATAAAGAACACCCTAACGGGGGCCAAACCGTCGGTGAACGGGACTGAAAACTGGCTCACAAGGCGATCATAAAGCTGATGCCCAACTCGCGGTCAAAAGTCCGAAACATCCAAAAGACTCTCACCGTTGTGTACCTACAACGTGGCATCACTGCGGTGCACCCACGGCGTGGCATTACTGCCGTGTAACAACGGCGTGGCCTCACTGCCGTGCGCCAACGGCGTGGCATCACCACCGTGTATCAACGGTGTGGCATCACAACCGTGTATCAACGGTGTGGCATCACTGCCGTGTATCAACGGCGTGGCATCACTGCCGTGTACCAACGGCGTGGCATCACCACCGTGTATCAACGGTGTGGCATCACTGCCATGTATCAACGGCGTGGCATCACTGCCGTGTACCAACGGCGTGGCATCACTGCCGTGCGCCAACGGCGTGGCATCACCACCGTGTATCAACGGTGTGGTATACTCAAGCATCAAGGCCTCAGATCTTCACAGTCCTATACCCAACACTACCTCGAAAACCCGGAGCTGAGGAAGGGCCAAAAGATCAACAGGCAAAAACCAGGGCCCCAACTGCACTGGGCAGGACCAATAACTCCCATCTATGTGCAACACGTGATCAGGTATCTGAACCTCACGAGCACAAGCTAAAGGTCCTATCTCTAGCCCATACATCAATGCAAATGCCCTAGCACTCTCACAGCTATGTCGGAGAACCCTCAACGACTCAACTCACAGCAACACCCCACTCATAGGCGAGAAGAACCGACTGACGCGCAAAGATCCAAAAATTCTGATAGACCGGTGCCTAGAACCCCAACCAAACAAGAACAGACCCTAGGCTCAGTCTATCGAAGTTTTCGCTCCTTTACCGTTCAGGGATTCGGTCCCTCTCGTTCAAAGCGGGAAACTATGTCAACAAGCAACTCACGGCTGGAGACGCTCCCGGAAGTCCATCAGGACGAACTCGACGCCATCAAATCTCGGCGTCCTGTCGGGTCATCTCAATCTCACTAAAATAACCACCTGGTAACTCGGCCGGAGGTGAAAATTGCCTCAACAGGCCAAACCTTCGCCACTCACTAGGCGGCATCGCCACTCATTGGGCGGCATCGCCACTCACTGGGCGGCATCACCCCTTACTGGGCGGCATCGCCTCTCACTGGGCGGCATCGCCCCTCGTAGCTCGGCCAGTGGAAAGTATCCTCCTGGTAATTCGGCCAGGGAAAAATGTCCTACTGGTAACTCGGCCAGGGCATGCGCCCACCTGGTAACTTGGCCAGGGGCAACGCATCCATCTGGTTGCTCGGCTAGTGGAAAGTATCCTCCTGGTAACTCGGCCAGTGATAATTATCCATCTGGTAACTCGGCCAGTGATAATTATCCATCTGGTAACTCGGCCAGTGATAATTATCCATCTGGTAACTCGGCCAGTGATAATTATCCACCTGGTAACTCGGCCAGTGATAATTATCCATCTGGTAACTCGGCCAGTGATAATTATCCATCTGGTAACTCGGCCAGTGATAATTATCCATCTGGTAACTCGGCCAGTGATAATTATCCATCTGGTAACTCGGCCAGTGATAATTATCCATCTGGTAACTCGGCCAGTGATAATTATCCACCTGGTATCTCGGCCAGTGATAATTATCCATCTGGTAACTCGGCCAGTGATAATTATCCATCTGGTAACTCGGCCAGTGATAATTATCCATCTGGTAACTCGGCCAGTGATAATTATCCATCTGGTAATTCGGCCAGTGATAATTATCCATCTGGTAACTCGGCCAGTGATAATTATCCATCTGGTAACTCGGCCAGTGATAATTATCCATCTGGTAACTCGGCCAGTGATAATTATCCATCTGGTAACTCGGCCAGTGAAAACGCCCTCCTGGTAACTCAGCCAGGGAAAATGCTCTCCTGGTAACTCAGCCAGGGAAAACGCTCTCCTGGTAACTCAGCCAGGGAAAATGCCCTCCTGGTGACTCAGCCAGGGAAAATGCCCTCCTGGTAACTCAGCCAGGGAAAACGCTCTCTTGGTAACTCAGTCAGGAAAAACGCCCTCCTGGTGACTCAGCCAGGGAAAATGCCCTCCTGGTAACTCAGCCAGGGAAAACGCCCTCCTGGTAACTCAGCCAGGGAAAATGCCCTCCTCGTAACTCAGCCAGGGAAAACGCTCTTCTGGTAACTCAGCCAGGGAAAACGCTCTCCTGGTAACTCAGCCAGGGAAAATGCCCTCCTGGTAACTCAGCCAGGGAAAACGCCCTCCTGGTAACTCAGCCAGGGAAAACGCCCTCCTGGTAACTCAGCCAGGGAAAATGCCCTCCTGGTAACTCAGCCAGGGAAAACGCTCTCCTGGTAACTCAGCCAGGGAAAACGCCCTCCTGGTGACTCAGCCAGGGAGGGGTGTGTCCTTTTCACAACACGACGTCTCAGGGGTATCGCAACCCACTGCACAACTACAAACGTCAGGACACAACAACCATACGACCCAATCCAGCGAAAGTCTAAGACATGTCATCCATTCCATAGCATTATGTTGTCTGCAACCAACATAATCGATTTAGGAGAATAAACATGCCAAACTCTCATCCCGTCTCTTGGGAGAGGTAAAAACTCAATCAGGACTCTCGCTAAAAGTCACGACTCTCATGTAGTCATCCTAATATCCAACCACAAGCCTAGGGTTTCTAAGTCCACCACGACCTACAACCTAGGCTCTGATACCACTCTAATCTGTCACGCCCCGGGGTGGAAACTGCCACCCGGGCTCGCCAACAGATCCGCCATCTGTACGGAAACTGCCGTACAGACGAAGCGTCTAACCTGAAGGAAGAATCAACTACAGTATACAGATATCAGAGAGCTGAAAGTAGACTAATAAAACTGAAGTCCAAACACTGTACAACTGAAAATAATACAATATCCATCTCCACAAATACTATCATATACAAAGTCCTCTGATACAAAAATACAGTAAAACCAACACACGGGACCTACCCGACTGCGCCGCCGCTGCCGAAACGCTCCCAACGGAACCTCGCGCACGCTCCACGAGGTCCACAACGCACCGCCGCACCACCCACAAATCCCCTCCTCACTCCCTCTCCCGCTCGGTTGAAGAAGGAAGAAAAGAAAATGGAGGAGAAAAGGCTTGCGGGGGAGAAGGGAGAAGAAGAAGAAAAGGGGGAGGAGGAGTGGTCCACGGCCCCGGTCCACGGGCATGGTCCACGGCGCCAACCAATAGGAGGCTCCAACCGGCCGGTTCACGGGGCTGGGCGCGTGCGCCGGGTCCACCACGCGCCCAGCGCGCCACGTGGCGCGCGGTAACGCGCCCGCCACACGGGCACGTTACACCGCGCCCGCGCCAGGCGCGGGACACGCGCCCGTTACACGGGCGCGCGTGCCCCCGCGCCCGTGCGGGGCCAACGGGGGCCCGCCACGTGGCGGCCCCCCCCGCGCGTCCCGTGCAGAAGGCGTCAGCGCCCCGTCCCGTCCGCACGCCGCCTCGAACCGCGCGCCTTGACCCGTGCGCCGCGTTCGGCTCGGGATCCGTGCCACACGCACACCTCGATAAACGTGCCGTTTTGCCTCGAAAAATGCGCACTTCATCCAGGCTCCAAATCCAACAAATAAATAGTCCATTCTTAGCGATTTCGCGCGCTGAATCCAAAAACGATGTCCAATTCTCCAAATTCTCACCCTAAAATTTGCCGAATGCCCACTCGATCCGATTTTCGCGCCGGGTCCATTTTTAAAGTCCGATTTGCCCAAATCCAACTCTAAAAATTCCCGAAGGCGACCGGAGAGGTAAACTTTTATCCGGACTTCACCCGGAGTCTAATTTTGACATCTGAATCGCGCGAAAACACTTCTAAACACCCGACGGGTCCTCCAACTTCCCACGGGGTCTCAATTTAAGTCCGAAGTCCACCACTTGTGTCCAAATTGCGCGCAACCCACGCAGGCCTCCAGTGATGCAAGCAAATCCCAAATTGCATCACAAATCCATTTCTGGGCCCCCAACACGCGCACCAACACCCCCAACGGCGACCGAAAGCTGCCCAACAACCAGCAACCCTACGCGGGGGATTCCAGGACCTCACAAGAGCAGTAGCATCAGCTCGGGAGTCCGCAGTCGCTTCGAGCTAAAACTTTGGACCGAGGTTGAGGGTGTTGTGTGGAGTGCCCCAGAGGTGGAGAGCCTAATGTTGGACTTCCCCATGTTGGATTTGCAGTAAGCTGGGTGCATTTTGGGTTTTTTGGATTTTATGAGGTTTTGGTTGATATGTTCGAGCTGAGGGTTTTGAGTTTATGTTCTATTGGGTTTTTCTCTCTTTTTCTCTCCCCTGGTGTATGGTTGAGCTGAGCAGAGGATTGTGGTGGTGAGCTATAGCTGAGTAGTGGTGGAGTTGTGACCCTGTGTGTGTGGTGGCTACACTATGGCTGAGCATAGGTGAGCTCGGGGAGTGATCAGCGCGCGTGCGTGAGTATGCTGCTAGGCTAGTTGAGGCAAGCAGTAGTTGAGAAGGTGGAGTTGGCAGTGGACCTTGGTTGGGATTTCGAGTTCGTGAGCGGCTGATTCGTGCTGAGGCTCTTGACCAACTTCCTGACAGTGGGTTTTTGCCGTGCCGCTTCAACTTCATTCCGTGGTTGGATTAGCTTTTCATGTGAGTTGGATTTCACCAAAATCATCGAGCTACCTTTTATGTCTATTTCTTTATATGCCCAGCATGTTAGATTTAACATTATGTTTTTTGGTAAAATCTAGTAGTGCCTGTAAAATTGGATAGGAATTATGAGAACCGCTGGACATTATTGTACGGAATAGGGAATACTTGACACTAGTCTGGGTTGACGGTAGTCTTAGATCCATGGAATATTCCCCGGTTTGTGTCGTGGGCATGTGATTGAGTGAGTTGTCGATCTGGTCGATCGTTTGATTTGGAGTATAATCTGCATGAGCATACTTGAGTTTGACTGAGATGCACAGCTTTCCTTGGTGGGGTCGCTCCCCTCGAGTGCTTCTCTGAAGTTAGGCCTTTTTACTGCGTGACGTCAATGTAGCCCGATTGAGCACCCTATGTAATTTTAGTTCTCCATGGATGCAATGGTAGTAGGTGGGTGTAGGTTTGACTGGACTCGATGTGGCAGTCAGTGAGATTGGGTAGATCTTGAACATCCCGAGAGAGTAGATGTATTTTATTTATCCCCATTATTTATTGAGTATAGTAGATAAAGATATAGTAGCTATAGTTTATCTCTCAGTTTTTATCTTCTTGTTGATTGGCAGTATAGTTATTTAAGTCTCTAGTAGACTTAGTCGGTAAATCGTTAGACTTGGTGACATTACCCACTGAGGACTACTTTTTTTATGTCGTTCTCACACCCATTGTTGGTGCCTTTTTGTAGAAACATCTGCCTCTATTCCTGCACCAGCTGCTTCTTTGGATCGAGGTAAGAAAGTCGCGAGCTAGACCCCTACCTGAGTACTCTATGGATTAGAGCAGTTCCCCGTATTGGATTTTTGGATAGTACCTGTACAGCCTAAGTGATGTATTTTTTATTTTCAACTTGTGGAGATGATTATTGTATTTTGGATGTTTATAAGATGTACAATGGATCCTATTTAGTTTTAGTATTTTTATTCCAGCTCTGATATATTTGTTTAGTATTGGTAGATACTATCTTTTACAGGTTAGACATTTGGCCTATGCGGGATTTTTCCGTATGGATGGCGGATTTGTTGGGGAGCTCATATCACTCCCCGAGACCGCCAATTCGGTTGGTTCGGACATGTCAATAGACCGCTAATCGGGCATGACCTCTTTATACCCGAAAGGAACTAAAACATCTCAATCACACAAAGTGGATAGGATGAGATACACATGAATATCAAAGTGAATTTAAACTAAACATTCAACTTTAAATATAAGCACACTTGCACAAAGTTGAACTATAAGGTACTAGAATGAACATTTAATACATGTTTAATTTCATATTTTTTTTCTCTTTCCTTACCCAAAATACTATGTTCACTCTATGCTCAAAAGGTAAAAACACTAGACCCTCTAGATTCACTACTCAACTGGGCTCTTGCCCCTATCATGAGCATTGTCGGTTGTACCTGGATCTGCAAAAGACATAAATCATGGGGTGTGAAAACTACAAATAGTTTTCAGTGGGTTCATTCACCAAGAAACATGATCTACACCTCTTATTCCAATGAAAGCATTAGCAGTAAATAAATAAGTAAATCAGTAAAACTACACTAGTATACAGGTATAAAAAGCTCTACACTACTAGTCCATGCACACATGCCCACATTCTACTATGCCATACCACACTAGGCTACTATACCACTCGGCCACTATACCGCTACTCAAGGGTTACACCTAAACCGGCCGTAACCAGTCACCTAATCACATTATGATTTAGGTTTCATATAAGATGCTTCGTAGAGAGTCGACTTATGTGCGGAACCTTATCTACTCGATGGTTGCTTGGCCCATTTTAGAGCCATTTTACGGAAAGCCGACTTATGCGCGGAGCCCTCTCCACTTGTCATGAATGAGTTTAAGGCACCTTGACACTCATTCGCATAGGAAGTCGAAATATGCTCGTAACCCTCCCCCGGGAGTCAAAATATGCTCGTAACCCTCCCGTTGGCCTTTCTTCGCTTCCGGAAGCTTCATTAACTTTTACTTTTCTCTTTTATTCTAGGTTATTAACTCTAGGATAGTTAGTATTCCCCAAGGACCCCAAATTGCATTTGAGTTCTCTTGTTTACTCAATTTACAGTTATGACCCTAAGTTTAAGACTCTAGGGTTCAAGATGCCCCAAGGACACCAAACTTGCTCATACCATTTCACTCTAACCTAGAGTTCAATGACTTTATATTGAGACTCTATCTTTCTCATCTTAGGTTTTTTCCTAAGTACAATGCACTCTTTTGACCTAGATTCCTTCCTAGGTTCCATGCCACTCATAAGCAACTTACGACTAGGTTTTGCATACACTTAGGTTTATAGAGCTAAAACCCTAGTTTTTTTTTTTTTTTTTTTTCACTTTACTTAGGGCTAAACCCTAACATGCTCATGAATACTTGCATCAGCATGCATCTACTTTTATAATAATACTTCTAGGTCATAAAAAAGTAAAGAAAAAATAGATGAGTTCACCATTTTTAGTGAAATCCTCTACCTTGTGACCCCTTGCAAAGAAAAGGGTGCTTGATCTCTCAATCTTCAAGAAAACTCCAAAAAATTGGTTTAGAAACAAAAAGAGATCAATAAAAATCCTTTGAAATCCAAAAATCCTAAAAACTCACAAGGTTTACAAAACCCTAAAGACTCACATCTTTGGTTCTTACTCAAAACATGGGAAAAAGAAATTCTTTTTCCTCCAACGGCTCCTCCACGCGATCCTCTTTCGTTTTTGTTCTTTGGAAGAGACCAAAACCCTCCAAAAGCCCTTCTTTTCACCTATGGTTCCTCTTTTCTAGAGAGAGAGTGTGTGATAAGGTAAGAAGAGAGGGGGTGCACGGGTGAGGGGTGAGGGGTTAAGTCTACTCGTTTATAACCCAAGACCTCCAAATATTTACATCTTTGCCACTCTCTCTTAGCAGTTCAGGCACAGAAGGTCTGGCCCCTACTCCAAGGCCTGGACCCTGAACATGGTTGTCCACTCTACGCACTAACGGTCCAGACCCTGAATGTGGGTCTTCCAGTTTTCAGCACAGGGAAGGTCCGGACTGCTCCTTTAGGGTCCGAACTCCACTAACAAAGTTCTGACTCTCAACCCAAGGTCCGGACCCCCAAGGCTATGCACCCACAATTTCTTCCCCTCGAAAAGCGTGTTTTTGCTCCACGAAGCTCTAACTGTTATTTAATCATTTTGACATGCTCGAAATTTATTTCTAACATATGCACACCCATTTTGACTGCGCCGGGGTCTCTTTTGAGCCGAAGTTCAATACATAACTTTCTCCAAAACTCATTTTTGCGCCGAATCCGTATCGAAAACCCTAGAATGAGCTTGGAACTTTGCTCAATCATGGAGGTAGATCCTCCAACTCACTTCCTATCAATACTCTGCTATTTCACACGAGTCCAGTTCGCTACAGCTTAGGTACCTATTTGATCCCGACGTGTGACACACATAAGTAATCGTTCTTCTCAGGACCATAGAAATCGAGAAAAATATAAGCCATATATGAAACTGCCTTGATTAGGATCAAGATGAGGATATTGTTAAGATTGCAAAAGGAAGTCCCACAATTTGTGGTTTGTATATTTAGAGCCAAATGTAAATCATTCTTTAGTGCTTGTGATCAATAGCCAACAAATGGAGAGCCCTAGTTAGACACTCTGGGGGTGACTAAGATAAGATATGTATGATGCTAAGAGAGGCATATGTTTATTTGATTGAGATTATTTGGTATAGTATGTGTTTCATACCACATGTGTTTGAGAAATCACATAAAGGGAAAAAGTGAATAGATTTCTTCCTCCTTACTGTATTAGTCTTTATGAAAATTTTGAGATTATATCCTATTTGTATTTGATCTTCTTAGTGACTTTTGACTATGCCATTGTCACGCCCCGAGACCACCTATTTGGACAGTTTGGGCATGTTAACAGACCTGCCAATCGGGCATGACCTCTTCATATCCGAAAGGAACGGTTGATCATCTCAACGACAATTAGCATAATGAGTAAACAAGTATATCAAAGTAAAACTTACTACTAAATAAAACATTCAACTTTAACATGAATACAACTATTAAAACTGAATTACAACTCGAATGAACATTTAATACATATAACAATAGTTACAAATTTTCTTTTTCTCTCAATACAATATTCACTCCCAAAAGAAAACAAAATGGTACCTGATCACTAGACCCGCTAGGTCTGCTACTCTGCCAGGCCCTTGCCCCTATCGAGTGCCTCGCCGGCTGTACCTGGCCCTATAAAGTGGTCACCAAAATATAGTGTGAGAACTACGAATAGTTTCCAATGGGTTCACCCACCGAGAATACATATTCTATACCTCTTGGTCCAAAGGAAGCATTAGTAGCAAGATAAATATAACAAGTATGGAAAGCTGTAAAGCTACACTAGTATGCTGATAATAATAATCACTACACTACAAGTACCATGAAAGCTACTATGCCATGCCACACTCGGCCACTATGCCGCTAAAAGGGCTTACATCTAACCCGGCCACTTTTGCCAATTTACTTGTTCTCTTTTTACTTTTATACCTTTCGGAAGTATCTCATCTGACGGGTTACTATCCAAGGAGCTGCACTCCTTATTGACGACTCTCAAATCCGAAGGCGCCCATTGCATTTACTTGCATTACCTTTCGTAAGTACCCCGTCCGATGGGTCCCTACCCAAGGAGACGCATTGTAGTGTACCGGTTTTTGTTTTGAGCTTCCTGACTCCACCGACGAGCTTTTTGATTAAGGAAAGGTGCGAGCATGTGTATTTTCAATTTACAGCAGAGTTCGGGAGGTTCCGGGCAGCGGCGGAGGTGCGGAGGTCGAAAAGTGAGTTATCGTGGCCTTTTGATTATTTTATTATCTAATTTCTTTAATTAATTTTTGTTAACCCTTGCCTTCCTAGTGCTGTTGGTGGAGAGGGTGTAGTCTGGGGGGTGTGTGGCTTAATTAATTGAGAGAGTGGGTGATGTTAATTAGTGGTGAGTTGGTGGTGTCTTTAATTTTCCTTTCACTTTATTTAACTCCCTCTCACTCTCTCTCTCGAACTCCACCTCACCACAACCTTCTCCAAGCTAACCTTTTTGGGTGGTCTGAAGCAGAGGGAGAAGAAAGGAAGGAAAGAGGAAGAAGAAGAAGAGAAAGGAAAGGAGTTCTTGACCTTTTGCCTTCGCCGTGAGGGCGTGGAGCCGACTGTGGGCGCGGCGAGCCTCGGCGAGGTGGGCATTTATTTCCTGCTGTTTCTTTTTGGAGTTTTGGGTTTTTGCTTCTCTTCTCTCCTCCTCTTTTCTTTTCTTTTCTTTTTGCTGCTTGTGGCTTGGAGGACTGTCTGTTCGAGGTGGCAGTGTGGTGCGAGCCGCGCTCGCTTTTTTGCCGGCGCATCGTTGGCCGGGCTGCCGCTGCGTGGGCGCGCAAGAGCGCCGCGCGCAGCAGGCGCCCTGCTGCCGTTGAGGTGCAGCAGGGCGCGGGGCCTCCGGCTGCTGGTGCTCAGAGCGCCGCTCCCTGGGAGGCTGTGAGGGGCGCGCAGCACCGCTGACGCGTGCAGCGGCCATGCGCCGCGCGCGCTGTGCGCGCGGCACTGCAGGGCCCCGCGCGGGCGGCCATGGGGCCGCGCGGGCTGCAGGCCGCGCGCGCTGTGCGCGCGGCACTGCAGGGCCCCACGCGGGCGGCCATGGGGCCGCGCGGCACTGCAGGGCACCGCGCAGGCGGCCATGGGCCGCGCGGGCTTGCAGGCCGCGCGCTAGGCGCGCGGGCCTGCAAGGCACCGCGCGGGCGGCCATGGGCCGCGCGGGCTTGCAGGCCGCGCGCTAGGCGCGCGGGCCTGCAAGGCACCGCGCGGGCGGCCCTTGGGGCCGCCCGGCCCTGCAGGCCCGCGCGCTAGGCGCGCGGCACTGCAGGGCACCGTGCGGGCACCCTTGGGGCCGCACGGTGGCGCGCGGCACTGCAAGGCGCCGCGCGGGCAGCCCTTGGGCCGGGCGATGCTGCCGGCCGTGCGGGGGGCTGGTTTCTTGGGGGCTTTGTGGCCATGAGCCGCATGGGGCCATTGTTTGCGACACGCCGGTACGCCGTGGCGGATGCGCGATGGGCCTTCCGCGCAACGCCCGGCGTTCGTCGTCGCCAGGTGGAGTTTTCCGCTGTTTTGAGCGCGGTTTTGACCGCAGGCCTTTCTGATCCCTGTTTTTCACCTTTTCGCAGCTGAGGCTCAGTGTCAGCTTGGCTTTGTGATCGGTGGTGAGCGCTGTGCCGCGTGGAGTTGTGGGATCATGCCGAAACCTCCGTTTGGCGCGCGATTTTTGCAGGTTCTTCACAGGTGGGTTGGTTTCTTCCGAAAGGATTACGAGATGCCATTTTATTTTCCAGACGCAAAGGTATGTGACCTTGTGCTATCAGGCAAGTGCGGGTCGGTCGGGTAAGTCGCGGGTTCTGGTTTCCGACTAGGGCACGTATGATGCTCCTGGGTGTTCGCTCTGGATTACACAGCTGTATTCGAAGCCCTGGCCGAGTTACCAGGAGGGCGCTTTCCCTGGCCGAGTTACCAGGAGGGTATTTTTCTCTGGCCGAGTTACCGGGAGGGCAGTTTTCCCTGGCCGAGCTACCAGGAGGGTACCTTTCCCCAGCCGAGTTACCGGGAGGACTTTTTCCCTAGCTGAGTTACCAGGAGAGTACTTCCCTGGCCGAGACACCAGTGGAAGTTCGCCCCTGGCCAAGTTACCGGGTGGCTGCTAGGGAATGACATGTGCGGGTGGTCATTTTCATATTATGCTACATGTCATTTAGTACAGCATTGCATTGAGGCATATAGTGATAGATTTACTTACAGCTTTCATTTCAGTATTATCTATCTATCTATCTATCTGTTTTTGCCTCCAGTGGACTCGGTGGGCTACCGAGGATAGGACATCGGTACCCACTGAGATCTGACTTTTCAGTTGATCTCACACCCGCCGTGTGTGACAGGTGTTTCTGAGGCGGCCGTTCCAGGGCCGGCACGTGCGGAGTTTTCAGACCGTGGCAAGGGCTTGGCCGACTAGTGCCTCCTCGATCTGTAGAGTCACAGGTAGAGCTACTCGGGTATTTTTGGTTTCCCACTTTTGTACTAGATAGTGTTGGTGTACCCCATTTTGGGAGGTAGTGGATGTTATACCTGGACTATGTACTTAGTGACTCTTGTATGCAGTTTATTTTCTTTAGTGTTGCATCTCTTTTGCTCTGATACTTGTATAGCCAGATCTCTTTTTACAGGTTAGACGCTTCGTCTGTGCGGCAGTTTCCGCACAGACGGCGGATCAGTTGGTGAGCCCGGGTCGCAGGCTCGACCCCGGGGCGTGACAGATTAGGTGGTATCAGAGCCTAGGTGTTTAGTTCTTTGGGGACTTAGGGACCCTAGGCTTTTGGTTGGACAGTAGAGTGAATGTCGAGAGGGATGTGTGGTAGCGAGAGTTTTGGTTGTGTTGTGACTCCCCCGGGATTTTGGGCGAGTGACTTTACATGTTAGCTCTCTAAAGTAGTTCTGTTGGCTGCAGACAACACAACACTTTAGAGTTGGAAACATGTTTTAGACTTTCGCTTGCCTTGGGTTGTGAGGTTTTAGTTCTCTGACACCCTGTTTTCCCTGTCACAGTTGCCTGAGATGCCTCCGAGATGTCGTGCGACGACGAGGGCGCACTCCGCGTCTGAGGACAGGCCTGAGCAGGAGGAGGCTACACAGGGGGAGCTTCTTGAGCTGCGGGCCCAAGTGGCCCAGATGTCTGAGGCGTTGCGGCGCCAGGAGGAGGCAGCCAAACGCCAGGAGAAAAATATGGAACGGATGATGAGGTTACTTGAGCAGAGGACATCTGCGGCACCGCCAACGGCGACTTCGTCGACCTCATCGCAGATCGTCCCGTTGACAGAGTCGGAGCAGAGGGAGCTCACGGATCGACTAGCTTATGTCAGCCAGTTCCGTCCTCCGCGATTCGCCGGGCAGAGTTCGGAACCACGGGAAGTTGAAAACTGGATTTCAGCAATAGAAAAGCTATTTGAGAATCTATTTATTAAGGAAAAACATCAGGTGTATTTGGCTACACACTTTTTGGAGGGGGATGCTGAGACTTGGTGGCGTCGAGTCCGCCCCGCTGGACCGCCAGGAGCTCAGGTGATGTCGTGGCAGGAGTTCCGCGCTTTGCTACTCGGGGCCTATTTCCCCGATAGTGCAAAGCAGAAGCTTGAGGGAGATCTCCGTCGACTGCAGCAGGGTAGTCGACCCCTTCCGGACTACATTCGAGAGTTCCAGCGCTTATTGAGCAGCGTGCCACACGTTTCCCCTGATGAGGCCCAGAGGGTAGACCTGTTCGAGCGAGGGCTGCACCCGGATATTTATCATCTGGTTCATTCTCACCGATCGCTGACTCTGGACGCAGCCATGGAGCGTGCACGGTGGGTCTCCCGAGGGAGGGTGATCATGGCAGAGAGGGACGGGGCGCTAGGGACTAGTTCCGGAGAGAAGCGCCCCGCACCGCAGGATTCTGGACAGACGAGCAGACCGCGGCCCCCGAGGCCGCCTCAGATTCCGCCTCGAGGCCGCGGGGCACAGAGGAGACAGAGATCGGGGGGCTCCCGGCCTCCTAGGCAGCAGCAGCAGCAGAGCCGCACCGATAGTTGTGTGATTTGCGACGGACCCCACGCCCCCCAGCAGTGTGACCAGCGGCAGGGCCGATGTTACCGGTGTGGGCAGGCAGGGCACAGGTCGTGGTCTTGTCCTAGAGCGGGGTCATCGGCAGCGTCGGCAGCTTCGGTTCTTCCTCCACCGCCCTTTCAGACGGGCGGATCTTCGACAGGTTTTGGCCAGGGGGATAGGGCCGCTTCGTCGCGGCAGTCGGACAGGCGACCACCCCCGAGCGGCAGGGTGTACACCGCACAGATCGATGATACGGAGGCAGCTGGCCACGTGGTGGCAGGTATTATCCTTATCTCCTCTACTCGCACTAGAGCTTTATTTGATACCAGAGCATCTCATTCATTCATCAGTAGGACATTTGCATTCATGCATGGGCTAGAGATAGGACCGTTGCCTTGTGCTCGTGAGGTTCAGGTACCCGATCATGTTCTACACGTTGATGAGTGTTGTTGGTCCTGCCCTGTGCAGTTAGGGCCTTGGATTTTACCTGTAGATCTTTTGGTCCTTCGCCAGCTCCGGGATTTTGACGTAGTTTTGGGGATGGATTGGTTGACTCAGTATTACGCTGCTATTGATTGTCGAGAGAGGACTGTGACCCTCAGGGAGCCGGATCAGGAGGAGTATGTTTTCAGAGGTTGTCAGAGTACGCTTTTTGCAGCGACGATTTCTTCTGCTAGAGCCCGACAGCTGATGAGTCGTGGTTGTGTTGCTTTCTTAGCTACTGTTGTAGAGGCGCCTACGGCGATGCCTGGACTCGAGGACATTCCTATCGTCCGAGAGTATCCAGATGTGTTCCCTCCTGAGCTATCGTCTATGCCGCCGGATCGAGAGATTGAGTTTGTGATTGACGTGGTTCCTGGAACCATGCCAATCTCTAAGGCACCCTACAGAATGGCACCAGCAGAATTGAGAGAGTTAAAGGCTCAGCTTCAGGATCTCATGGATCGCGGGTTTGTTCGTCCTAGTGTTTCTCCGTGGGGAGCCCCGATCCTTTTTGTGAAGAAAAAGGACGGGTCACTTAGGCTTTGTGTGGACTACAGAGAATTGAATAAAGTGACCGTCAAGAACAAGTATCCACTTCCTCGGATTGATGATTTATTTGATCAGCTTCAGGGAGCCACGGTTTTCTCGAAGATAGATCTGCAGTCCGGTTACCACCAGCTGAGGGTGAGGGCCGAGGATGTGTCCAAGACGGCGTTTAGGTCTCGGTATGGGCATTACGAGTTTACAGTGCTACCTTTTGGTTTGACGAATGCCCCTGCTGCGTTCATGGATCTGATGAACCGAGTCTTTCAGCCGTACTTGGACCGTTTCGTGGTGGTTTTCATCGATGACATTCTGATTTACTCCCGTAGCGACTTTGAGCACGAGGAGCACTTGAGGTTAGTGCTGCAGCTTCTGAGGGAGAGGAAGCTGTATGCGAAGCTAAAGAAGTGCGCCTTTTGGCTTCGGGAGGTTTCTTTTCTAGGCCACATTATTTCAGCCGCAGGAGTGGCAGTGGACCCGGCGAAGATTGTTTCAGTTCGGGATTGGCCTAGACCTACGACGGTGACGGAGATTCGGAGCTTCTTGGGCCTTGCGGGCTACTACCGTCGTTTTGTTGAGGGCTTTGCGAAGCTCTCTACCCCCCTCACTAGATTGACCAAGAAAGGGGAAAAATTTATTTGGACAGAGCGGTGCCAACAGAGCTTCGAGGAGTTGAAGCAGAGATTGATTTCAGCTCCAGTCCTTGCACTACCAGTCATGGGAGAGGGGTTCGTGATTTACAGTGATGCTTCCCACAGCGGCCTTGGTTGCGTGTTGATGCAGCGTGGTAGGGTGATTGCCTACGCTTCGCGCCAGTTAAAGGATTATGAGAGAAATTACCCTACGCATGACCTTGAGCTCGCTGCTGTGGTTTTTGCCTTGAAGCTCTGGCGGCATTATTTGTATGGTGAGCGTTGTGAGATCTTCACCGACCATCAGAGTTTGAAATACCTGTTCACTCAGAAAGAACTCAATCTAAGGCAGCGCCGGTGGCTTGAGCTTTTGAAGGATTATGACTTGAGCATTCTCTATCATCCCGGCAAGGCCAATGTGGTCGCGGATGCTTTGAGCAGGCGTTCAGGGCAGACCTTGAGCATGCTTATTACCCAGCAGAGACCACTGAGAGAGCAGCTGAGGAGTTTGGATTTAGAGATTGTGTCCCCAGGGGACTCTGCGAGGCTTATGTCATTGGTTTTGCAGCCCACTCTGTTGGATAGGATCAGACAAAAACAGAGTGAGGACCCCTATCTTCTGAGGGTTCGAGACCAGATGCAGCTTGGTCAGAGCGGGGACTTTTTTGTGGATGCCGCGGGAGTACTCCGGTACAGAGACCGCATTTGTGTGCTTGTGGATTTGGATATTAGAGGGCTGATCCTGAGGGAGGCTCACTATACACCTTACACCCTCCATCCTGGGGGAACTAAGATGTATAGGGATTTAAAGGCACAATTTTGGTGGCAAGGCATGAAGAGGGATATTGGTAGGTTTGTGGCCCACCGTCTCACTTGCCAACAGGTTAAGGCGGAACACCAGGTTCCCGCGGGCAAGTTACAAAGCCTACCAATCCCTGAGTGGAAATGGGATTGTGTCACCATGGACTTTATTGTGGGTCTGCCGAGGACTCAGAGTGGAGCTGATGCTATCTGGGTGGTCGTGGATCGATTGACTAAAACCGCCCACTTTCTGCCGATTCAGTCAGGCTGGACCTTGGAGAGATTAGCGCAGTTATACCTTGACGAGATCGTGAGGCTTCACGGTGTGCCAGCATCTATTGTATCTGATAGGGACCCCAGGTTTACCTCTCAGTTTTGGAGGAGCTTGCAGACGGCTTTGGGGACCCAGCTTCAGTTCAGCACCGCCTTTCACCCACAGACCGACGGACAGTCTGAGCGGACTATTCAGACTCTGGAAGACATGTTGAGAGCTTGTGTCCTGAGCTTTAGCGGTAGTTGGGATCGACATTTGAGATTAGCAGAGTTTTCCTACAACAATAGCTTCCAGGCGGGTATCCAGATGGCGCCCTATGAAGCATTGTATGGTAGGAAATGTCGATCGCCTCTTTGTTGGAGTGACGTGGGTGAAAGGAAAACTTTGGGGCCAGATTTGCTTTTGGACGCCGAGGATAAAGTCAAGATTATTCGACGCCACTTGGTCACTGCTCAGAGCCGGCAGAAGAGCTACGCCGATAGGAGGCGGCGAGACTTGGAGTTCTAGGTAGGGGATCATGTGTTTCTGAAAGTCTCGCCGTCTCGAGGGATTCGACGCTTTGGGGTGCGCGGGAAGCTGAGCCCGCGTTTTATTGGACCATTTGAGATTTTGGAGCGCATCGGACCTGTCGCCTATCGGGTTGCCCTACCGCCGCGTCTAGCCGGTACTCATGATGTCTTCCATGTATCTGTCTTGAGGAGGTATGTCTATGATCCCTCTCACGTTGTGGACTTCACTTCTTTGGAGCTGGACGAGGAGCTGCACTTCCGAGAGTGCCCGATTCGAATTCTGGCTCGTGAGATGAGAGAATTGCGAAATCGGGTCATACCTTATGTGAAGGTATTGTGGAGCCACCATGATGAGAGAGAGGCTACTTAGGAGCCCGAGGATAAGCTGAGGACTACCTACCCGCACTTATTTCAGACCCCCTCGTGATTGTGGAGCTTTTTGGGTTTCGGGGACGAAACCATTTGAAGGGGGGGAGAGTGTAGTGTACCGGTTTTTGTTTTGAGCTTCCTGACTCCACCGACGAGCTTTTTGATTAAGGAAAGGTGTGAGCATGTGTATTTTCAATTTACAGCGGAGTTCGGGAGGTTCCGGGCAACGACGGAGGTGCGAAGGTCGAAAAGTGAGTTATCGTGGCCTTTTGATTATTTTATTATTTAATTTCTTTAATTAATTTTTGTTAACTCTTGCCTTCCTAGTGCTGTTGGTGGAGAGGGTGTAGTCTGGGGGGTGTGTGGCTTAATTAATTGAGAGAGTGGGTGATGTTAATTAGTGGTGAGTTGGTGGTGTCTTTAATTTTCCTTTCACTTTATTTAACTCCCTCTCACTCTCTCTCTCGAACTCCACCTCACCACAACCTTCTCCAAGCTAACCTTTTTGGGTGGTCTGAAGCAGAGGGAGAAGAAAGGAAGGAAAGAGGAAGAAGAAGAAGAGGAAGGAAAGGTGTTCTTGACCTTTTGCCTTCGCCGCGAGGGCGTGGAGCCGACTGTGGGCGCGGCGAGCCTCGGCGAGGTGGGCATTTATTTCTTGCTGTTTCTTTTTGGAGTTTCGGGTTTTTGCTTCTCTTCTCTCCTCCTCTTTTCTTTTCTTTTCTTTTTGCTGCTTGTGGCTTGGAGGACTGTTTGTCCGAGGTGGCAGTGTGGTGCGAGCCGCGCTCGCGCTTTTTGCCGGCGCATCGTTGGCCGGGCTGCCGCTGCGCGGGCGCGCATGAGCGCCGCGCGCAGCAGGCGCCCTGCTGCCGTTGAGGCGCAGCAGGGCGTGGGGCCTCCGGCTGCTGGTGCTTGGAGCGCCGCGCCCTGGCGGGCTGTGAGGGGCGCGCAGCGGCCATGCGCTGCGCGCGCAGTGCTGCTGGCCCCGCGCGGGCTGCAGGCCGCGGGCGCTGTGCGCGCGGCACTGCAGGGCCCCGCGCGGGCGGCCATGGGGCCGCGCGGGCTGCAGGGCCCCGCGCGCCATGGCCGCGCGGGCTCCAGGCCGCGCGGGCTGCAGGGCCCCGCGCGCCATGGCCGCGCGGGCTCCAGGCCGCGCGCGTTGTGCGCACGGCAATGCAGGGCCCTGCGCGGGCGGCCATGGGGCCGCGCGGGCTGCAGGCCGCGCGCGCTGTGCGCGCGGCACTTCAAGGCACCGCGCGGGTGGCCATGGGCCGCGCGGGCTTGCAGGCCGCGCGCTAGGCGCGCGGGCGTACAAGGCACCGCGCGGGCGGCCATGGGCCGCGCGGGCTTGCAGGCCGCGCGCTAGGCGCGCGGGCGGCCCTTGGGGCCGCCCGGCCCTGCAGGCCCGCGCGCTAAGCGCACGGCACTGCAGGGCACCGCGCGGGCACCCTTGGGGCCGCGCGGTGGCGCGCGGCACTGCAAGGCGCCGCGCGGGCAGCCCTTGGGCCGGGCGACGCTGCCGGCCGTGCGGGGGGCTGGTTTCTTGGGGGCTTTGCGGCCGTGAGCCGCATGGGGCCATTGTTTGCGACACGCCGGTACGCCATGGCGGATGCGCGATGGGCCTTCCGCGCAACGCCCGGCGTTCGTCGTCGCCAGGTGGAGTTTTCTGCTGTTTTGAGCGCGGTTTTGACCGCAGGCCTTTCTGATCCCTGTTTTTGACCTTTTCGCAGCTGAGGCTCAGTGTCAGCTTGGCTTTGTGATCGGTGGTGAGCGCTATGCCGCGTGGAGTTGTGGGATCGGGCCGAAACCTCCGTTTGGCGCGCGGTTTTTGCAGGTTCTTAACATGTGGGTTGGTTCCTTCCAAAAGGATTATGAGATGCCATTTTTGTTTCCAGACGCAAAGGTATGTGACCTTGTGCTATCAGGCAAGTGCGGGTCGGTCGGGTAAGTCGCGGGTTCTGGTTTCCGACTAGGGCACGTATGATGCTCCTGGGTGTTCGCTCTGGATTACACAGCTGTATTCGAAGCCCTGGCCGAGTTACCAGGAGGGCGCTTTCCCTGGCCGAGTTACCAGGAGGGTATTTTTCCCCGGCCGAGTTTCCGGGAGGGCAGTTTTCCCTGGCCGAGCTACCAGGAGGGTACCTTTCCCCGGCCGACTTACCGGGAGGACTTTTTCCCTGGCTGAGTTACCAGGAGAGTACTTCCCTGGCCGAGACACCAGTGGAAGTTCGCCCCTGGCCGAGTTACCGGGTGGCTGCTGGGGAATGACATGTGCGGGTGGTCATTTTCATATTATGCTAGATGTCATTTAGTACAGCATTGCATTGAGGCATATAGTGATAGATTTACTTACAGCTTTCATTTCAGTATTATCTATCTATCTATCTATCTGTTTTTGCCTCCAGTGGACTCGGTGGGCTACCGAGGATAGGACATCGGTACCCACTTAGATCTGACTTTTAAGTTGATCTCACACCCGCCGTGTGTGACTGGTGTTTCTGAGGCGGCCGTTCCAGGGCCGGCACGTGCGGAGTCTTTAGACCGTGGCAAGGGCTTGGCCGACTAGTGCCTCCTGGGTCTGTAGAGTCACAGGTAGAGCTACTCGGGTATTTTTGGTTTTCCACTTTTGTACTAGATAGTGTTGGTGTACCCCATTTTGGGAGGTAGTGGATGTTATACCTGGACTATGTACTTAGTGACTCTTGTATGCAGTTTATTTTCTTCTGTGTTGCATCTCTTTTGCTCTGATACTTGTATAGCCAGATCTCTTTTTACGTACAGGTTAGACACTTCGTCTGTGCGGCAGTTTCCGCACAGACGGCGGATCTGTTGGTGAGCCCGGGTCGCAGGCTCGACCCCGGGGCGTGACACGCATTGTACGCTCACTCCTAATGACGGGTCTCAAATCATAAGGTGCCATTTTTCATTCCTCTTTTCTCCTAGGTTATTTACTCTAGGATAGCTTAGGTGCACCTAGGACACCAATTTAGGTTAGAGATTTTCTTGTTACTCACATTTCACATTAAACCCTAAGTTCTTACTCTAGGGTAGCCAAATGTCCCTAGGACATGAACTCTTCATTCTAACCTTAGAGTTCTCTGACTCTTTGTTTAACTCTACATTTATCCCTTAGGTTATGCCCTAAGATAGATGTCACTCAATTAACCTAGATAATTTTCTTAAGTTTTACCCCACACATGCCATATCCCTTGACCTAGGTTTTCTCCTAAGTCAAATCCATGCTAATAACCTACACTTAGGTTGATGTTCTCTAATAGCAAGGCTAAACCTTAAAAATCTATTTTTCCTCTTAGGTCTAAAACTCTAATTTTTCATCCCTGAGTATTATTGTGATTCCTACACAATTCTACTCTTACAACCATGCTTCAAATCTTAAAAGCAAAGAAAAAGAAATGAAATCACCCATTTTCGGTGAAATCCCCCACCTCTTTGTAAAATCTTGAAAAGAGAAGGACTTAATCTCTTGATCTTCAAGACAAACTTCTAAAACATGGGTTAGAAACCAAAAAAGATCAATAGAAATCTCTTTGAAGCTCAAAAACTCAAACCTCCCAAAATTTACCAAAACCCTAAAAACTCACCTCTTGATTTCTTGCTCAAGAGAGGTAGAGAGAGAGGTTCTTTTTCCTCCCAAGATGCTCTCCTAGTGATCCTCCTCCGTTTCATGGCCTTGAATGTCACGCCCCGGGGTCGAAACTGCGACCCGGGCTCGCCAACAGATCCGCCACCTATGCCAACCTGCATAGGCGAAGCATCCTTCCTACAAGAAAAGTACTACAGCTAAACAAAATATCAGAGCTATAAATAAAAGATCTGCTGTATAACTAAAAATCAATCACTGTAGAACTGGAAATAATACAATAAGTCTGTCTCCCAAAAATGATAATCATACAATATCCTCATGTACAAGCTCTGGACTCAACCGGGAGGTAACTCCAATAAATACAACGGTGTACAGTCTCACGGTACATAATGTCCTCACTACATCAGTCTCTCAAAAGAGGAAAAAGTAAAACAACTAATCTGCTGTAGTTCTCCTCTGAAGGGGTACCGCTACTCTCCAACGACGGGTAGGGATCTATCTCGCAACTCTCTCGCCTCGATCAACAATCGCAGAATCAGCAACATCCGCTAGGACTCTGCAAAACAGAGGAGAGGAAAGAAAATGAGGGGGAAAACCCCCAGAGGGTGTGAGAACTACACCAAAAAGGGAGTTCTCAGTGGGTACCACTGTCACGCCCCGGGTGGAGACCAGAACCCGGGCTCGCCAACAGATCCGCCATGCACACGAAATTTTCCATATACACTAAGCGTCGGTAACCTGCTCAGATATAAATGTACAATAAAAGAGCATAATACAGAGTTGAACTAAAAGAACTACATAATATCTCAGACTGGAAAAGAAATAAGCTGTAAAAATACAATAAACTCCCAGCTCACCAAAATAATACACCCAGCTGGTCAAAGCCAGACCACAAAATAAAAGTGAACTACTACAGTCTGAGTAAAAGGGGTACAATATCTGTCTAACAGCAACTCACAGCCTCACAGGAGATCTATCTACTCAGCGATCCCCTCACCTCGATCAGCTGCCGATGGCCCCGCAGCTCCCGCAGAAGACTCTGCAAAACAAGGAAAAGAAAGAGAGAAAAACAACAGTGGGGGTGAGAACCACTAATAAACCAGTAGCCTCCCCCTGTGGGTAAAGCCTCAAACTCCGACGTACCCACTAAGTCTACCAGAGGCAAAGAATGAAGAAAGAGGTAAGCTATAAGACTACAGATAAGAAGGAACTACCACTAGTATGCCTCTAAATGCAGTGCCAAAATGAATGACTGTAAGTATGCATCAGTAACCGCATCTGTCCAAATAAACCCAATCTAGCCACCAGTAAAAACTGGTACCGCCTGCTGCCGCTATCATCATCGTGCAACCTTATCCGCACCAAAGTGATAGCAATGAGTCAATGCCGTCCGGTACCCACTTGGTACCCCGCACGCTTCGAAGTGGCACTCGAGGGGAGCTACCCACACGAGGAAAGTAACCATGTCATAAGTATCATAAAAGCAGGACTGGATCATGACTATGATCAAAGTGGAAAACCCCTCCACTAAAGAAAACCCCAATCTGATGCAAAGGTAAACATCCGGTCAACCGCCTAATGTTCGCGGTTACCGCAATACCCCACAAGTCCACAATCTGATGAAATAACCAACATCTGGTCAACCGCCTAATATCCACGGTTACCACAATGCCCCACAATCCATAATCAAGTACGACCTGTCCCAGACTCCAAAGTCCCGACTACACTATCCCAAACCCCTGCTCGAACCCGAGCAATATGAATCAAAAGTCAAAATGAGAAGGAGAAAGAAAACAATCATGGTTTCTCCTAAGTCAAATCCAAATATGATAGTGTAGCAATAAATAGTGGTCTATCTAGATGTCCAAACAAGCATGCAACAGTCCTCAAGAAAGATAAAAGAAAGTGTATCAAACAGTAACTCCACATATGTATTAAGTAATAGCTCCGCATAAATATAACCATCATGCTAAAATCATCAGTCAACTACACATGTATATAATCCCCGGTCCATAATAAATCTCAAAGTGGTACCCGCACATAGATATGTCATCATGTCCCAATACTTAATCCATTTAACCAACTTTCATAAAATCTATGTGCTACACGGCATGTTAATTATCACTATTAAAATATCTCAATGATCATGTTCCAACAACAATATTATCCCAGTAATATTTCCAACATGCTATATCCACATAATTAATCTCAAATGATAGGCTCGCATTTATATCATTCAATCATGCATGGTAATCAATCAATAAGTCCAAACGGGGAATCCTCTAAATAAACTTAGTGAGTAAATCACAGTAAGAGGTAAGCAACAACTATCCACCTGAAGAGCTGACTGTCCAAATCCCACAGCTGAAAATACCAGGAAATCCAAATCTCCTACTCCAAGGGGTCCAGTAATACCCGCAACTCTCCTGGGTACAACATAAAGTCCATGAATCTCAAAAACTACCCCCGCATACACATACAGAAATCAGTCCCAAAGATGCCCTTATTTCACCTGCTGAAAATGCCCAGAAAATTCCAATAAAAATATCACAGCGATCTTCGCGTCGATACCTTCGAAATGAGTACCTGCACGTCCAAATCCGAGTTCTGCAGGTCAAGATATAAATTCGACAAGGTAACCATCCCTAAAGAATCCCCCCAAAAAAACTGTAGCACTTAACTCTGGAAAAACAATGATTTCTCACTTTCGGAAAATTCAGAAAAATCCAAAAAAAATACGGGAACGTTCCTTGCGACGAGTAGATCAAAATCGACTCCTTAAACGCCTCGATCCGATGTTCCTATGCCAACATATAAAATCAACAAGCCCATGCTGTCCAGGAAATCCATCACAGAAAATAGGGTCAAAAGATGCCTCGGCAACCGTGCCAAAAACCCAAAATGAAGCGAAACGATCAACACGGAAATCGAAGCCTTACCTCTCAGGAACACGCTGTTGAAGAAATCATCCAAAAATTCCTCCTAGTTTGGCACAGGAAAATTTTGACTGAACTGCGACGGAAATGGACCGAAAAAGAGGAAACGTCGAAGCGCGCCGCGTCGCAGATGACTCGCTGTCGGCAACTCCAAAAATTCCAAAACATCCTAGAGAGATGGAGGACAGAGAGAGGAAGAAGTCTTCTTAAGGTCGCACCCTCAGATTCTCTCTCTAAAACTTGAGAAAGGCAGAAGAAAAGAGGGGTGGTGGGCTATTTATAGCCCACCAAACATTCGGGCGCACCCCCGAATTCGGGCGCCCGAATGGGCCGCAGCCCGGCCCGGGACCAGCGCCCGGAATCACCCGGGCGCGCCACGTCACCCCCGAACAGCGAACAGCGGCGCCCGCGAGTCGGGCGCCGCCGCGTGTTCCCGCTCGAACACCGCACCAGCGGCGCCCGCCAATGGCTGGGCGCCACGTGGCGCACGTGGGCGGCGCCTCGCCTGCCACGCGGGCGGCGCCCGCCAATGAACAGTGGACACGTGTCCCACGTGGTCCACGGGGCGCACGAGCCCGGTCCACGCGCCGGGTCTTCCGGATCCTGTCGGCCAATCAGGGGATGCCACGTGTCACAGCCGCCGCCGCCTCCTTTGACGCCGTCCAACCAATCAGAGGTTGCCACGTGGCATTCAGCATCTTCGGTGCTCCCGGTGCACGCCTATTCTGTGGACCGCTCGCCTGCGCGCTTGCCCGCGCCCGCCCGCGCCTGCCCGCGCTGCCCGCGGCCCTGCTCCACCGCTGCGCTGCTGTTCTCCGCCGTGCGCCGCCGCTCGCCGCCTGCCGCCGCTCGCCGGAACAGTATTTTCCGGCGGCCGGAGTTACTATTCCGTTGAACAGTGCTTTGGCGCCGAAAATAAAGTGAATACACCATTTTGATCGTTTTCGCGCGCTGAGTCCAAATCCGCTGTCCGATTTTCCAAATTCTCATCCGAAATTTTGCCGAAAGCCCCCGGAAAGGCCCACTTGATCCGATTTTCGTGTCGGGTCCATTTTAAAAATCCAATTTCGATTCTACAAGCTCCATAACACTGAGTGAGCTTCCTATAGTCACTGATAAAGCCGCAAAAGCTTCTACAAAAGTCCGGGTCATCACATCCTCCCCCACTAAAAAGAGTTTCGTCCTCGAAACAAAACTAAACAGCATCCCATAGTCCGATGCCTCACATAAGTAGGGGTAGGTGTCCGTCATCTCCGACTCCAGCCCCCAAAGCTGTCTGCAAGCTCCTTCAAAAACGTGAAGCAAACCTCTAGCTCGAGCCGCCATATCTCTTCTAGCATCCCTGGTACACGCACACCTCCTGGTCACTATCCTCGCGGCACAATCGATCGTCGTGAAGTACTGAGCCAGCCCATCCATCCCTAGCATCCTATTCATGTCCCGCAGCCATCTGGTCTGCTGGTAAAATCTAGGACTCAATCTACACCGGGTAGGACCAATGACACTCCTCCATGTGCAAACTATGATCGGGAATCTGAACCTCCCGTGCACGTGGTAACCATCCTACCCCTAACCCAGGCAATGATGCAAATATACTCCTAACAAATGACTAGGATGCTCAAATGCAATACAATGCAAAATCTAATGCCAGAAGGTAAAATAATACCTGTCACCACATGATCGGCTGCTATAAAGTCCTCCACCTGAGCGGCATATACCCGACCGCTCTGAGCCGGTGGCCGGGGATCAAAAGAATGGAAAGAAGGTGACCTGCTCACTGGAGCAAAAGACTGCTGAGCTGACATCCTCTGTCGAAATGCACTAGGAGCCGAGGCTGAAGATGGTGCCGTGGAAGTCGATAGGGGGCATGAAGCTCGAACGTGGCCTGACTGTCCACACTTATAACAGCGACCCCACCTCAGATCACATGTGTGAGACAGATGAGGTTCTCCACAGAAAATACATCTGTCACGACGTCGTGGCTGCTGCTGTTGCTGCCTCTGGGGTCCACCAGACTCTCGTTGCTCAGAACGCCCCTGGCCATGAGACTGAGGCCGCGACGGTCGTGGCGGTCTCCAAGAACTAGCCTGTCCTCCATCATCAGGGGCTGGTCGCTTTCTCTCAGAACTCTGTGCGACCAACCCGCTCTTCCTGGCAATCATCGTGTCGCCCTGCTCCACCCACAGTGCCTGCTCAACGGCTTCACCAAAGGTCTGTAGCCTCCGAGCGTGCACCAGGGTATAGATCTCAGGTCGAAGACCAGACTCGAACAACTCGACCTCATGCGGTCCATCACGGGCGACGAAAGGCACGCAGTTAAGCAACTGCATAAACTCCTGATAGTACTCCTGCACCGATTTGTCTCCCTGCTGGATATTCTTCAAGTCGTCCTCCAGCTTCCGTTTCACGCTCCCAGAAAAGTACGTTCCAAGTAGCATGCGCCGGAACTCGGACCAGGGCAGCTGTCGGGTGGTCTGGAACTCCGCTGGCTCCACCCCACGCCACCTTGCGTCAGCATCCCCCTCGAGACAATGCACTGCCATGTGCACTCTGTACTTCGGGTCGATGAAGAAATCCCTAAACAGCTTCTCCATCGAAGATAACCAAGCCTCCACATCCCACGGTCGCGCGTTCTACCCCGAGAATCTAGGCGGTCCATACTGGCAGAACTTGGTGAGCTTCTCCGCGATATACTCCTCCTGAGAAGGGGTCAAAGGCTGGGCCGCTCCTCGAGCCCCACTACTCGATGATGGCGCCGTCGGCACACGAAGTGGTACAGGTGGTACAGGGGCCTCCAAAACAGTCGGGGACGGCGCCTCTCTCTGGGCTACAAGCTGGTCAATCCTCTGCTCCTGCCGACGGGTATGCTCCGCCAATTGGGCCACCATGGCCCTCAGCTCACTCAACTCCGAAGATCCGGTCTGCTCCGGCTCCTCAGGGGGTGTAAGGGTACCCCGAGTAGTAATCCGACGTCGGGGAGGCATCGTGCCAACAGAAAACACAAGTCAGGACACAACCACGCACGACCTAATCTAGCGAAAGTCAAAGACATCCCCCTATTTATGTAGCTTTATGTTGTCTGCAGCCAACATAACCGTTCACAGAAACAAGATATGTCGATCCCTCTTCCCTCATCGGAAGAGTCAAATAACCCAATCACCGACTTTCGCCAAAAACATCACGTCTCTAACGCCCTATCATCCTAGGGTCCAACATAAGCCTAGGGTTTTCTAAGTCCCAACTGACCTATCCCTAAGCTCTGATACCAACTTAATCTGTCACGCCCCGGGTGGAAACCAGAACCCGGGCTCGCCAACAGATCCGTCATGCACACGAAATTTTCCATGTACACGAAGCGTCGGTAACCTGCTCAGATATAAATGTACAATAAAAGAGCATAATACAGAGCTGAACTAAAAGAACTACATAATATCTCAGACTGGAAAAGAAATAAGCTGTAAAAATACAATAAACTCCCAGCTCACCAAAATAATACACCCAGCTGGTCAAAGCCAGATCACAAAATAAAAGTGAACTACTACAGTCTGAGTAAAAGGGGTACAATATCTGTCTAACAGCAACTCACATCCTCACAGGAGATCTATCTACTCAGCGATCCCCTCACCTCGATCAGCTGCCGATGGCCCCGCAGCTCCCGCAGAAGACTCTGCAAAACAAGGAAAAGAAAGAGAGAAAAACAACAGTGGGGGTGAGAACCACTAGTAAACCAGTAGCCTCCCCCTGTGGGTAAAGCCTCAAACTCCGACGTACCCACTAAGTCTACCAGAGGCAAAGAATGAAGAAAGCGGTAAGCTATAAGACTACAGATAAGAAGGAACTACCACTAGTATGCCTCTAAATGCAGTGCCAAAATGAATGACTGTAAGTATGCATCAGTAACCGCATCTGTCCAAATAAACCCAATCTAGCCACCAGTAAAAACTGGTACCGCCTGTTGCCGCTATCATCATCGTGCAACCTGATCCGCACCAAAGTGATAGCACTGAGTCAATGCCGTACAGTACCCACTTGGTACCGCGCATGCTTCGAAGTGGCACTCGAGGGGAGCTACCCACACGAGGAAAGTAACCATGTCATAAGTATCATAAAAGCAGGACTGGATCATGACTATGATCAAAGTGGAAAACCCATCCACTAAAGAAAACCCCAATCTGATGCAAAGGTAAACATCCGGTCAACCGCCTAATGTCCACGGTTACCGCAATACCCCACTGTAATGTACCGAATTTTCGGCACATAAATAAATGTAAATAAAGGTGGTATGAAATACTAGTGTTATAAAAGTTGGGGAAGTAAGGAACATTTGGACGCGAGTTGGGCCCAATTCGGGTTAAAATGGAGAGATCTAAAAATTTATTGGAGAAAGGGGGCCCAGATTTTTAGTGCAAAATTCGCAGTGTCGGAAAATTCCGTGAAAATTACGGGAGTCCCGTAAATATGTTTTAAGACCACAGAAAAAGTTTCGCGTTGATCGGATACCCGATAGTGAGAACGGGCTCCGCCAACAGTGTCGAAAAATTATGAGAAAATTACAGGAGCTGTGTAATTATGTTTTAAGGTCACAGTAAAAATTTCGTGTTGATCGGATACCCGGATTGCGAGAACGGGTCCGCCAATGATTCTGGACACAGTAGGGCTTTGGTGACCCAGAAATGATCCAAACTGAAAATTTAAATTTTTTTGTGGTAAATTAAGCTAAACGGAAGCTGCCTGCCAAATTTGGACGAAAACGGACGAAAAACGAGCAGAAAACGGGACAAAAAGGGATTTCCAAGGCGAGCGGCGCGTTGCGCCACACGCACAGCTGGCGCGCAACAGGGCGCGGGGGCGCGCGCCACGTAGCGTGGGGGGCGCCGCCTGGACCTGGTGCGCGCCCCCCCTTGTGTGGTGGACCGCCACACGGCGGCTCCCCATTGGTGGCCCCGTGGACCGGGTCTACACCACCCCCTCTCCCCTTTTTCCTTCATTTTTCTCTTCTTCTTCTTCCTTCTCCCAGCAGACTCTCCCCTCCTTCTTCCATTTCTTCTCTACCCGAGCTTCGAGTGAGGGAGAGAGAGAGAGAGAGATAGAGAGAGAAGAAAAGAAAAAAAAGAGGGGATTTTGTGGGGCAAGCGAGCGCGCCGTGAACCTCGTGGAGCGCACGAGGCGTTCCAACAAGCCGATGGACAGCGCGACTGTACGAGGTAAAGTTATTTTCACGATATTTTTAGCATAATTTTTATGCCTTCTTTGGGTTTAGATTTGACCCCATTATCATATTGCGTGTTAGAAACCAAGTTATACTGCGCCGTTTTGCTGCGCGGACGACCGGGGCCAGTTTTGGTGCGCCTCGTTTTGCGTGCCAGTTGTGGAAGAAATGCACCGTTTTGTATGCGGATTCGAAAAATATGCGCAGTTTTGGACGCAAATGCCACGCCCCGGGGGTTCGAATCGCGCGGAAGAGGAGCCACCAATGCCCCTGAATCAGCCATATATTTTTTTTTGTATAACATTACTCCCCGGCGCGTGCCCAGACCCGCCGCATACACAAATTCACTCTGCAAACGGGCAGAGTCTCCTTTGTATATGCACGGCGTCTCAACTACAAAGTGTCTCACAAGGCGTAGCACACACAATCTCTAACCACATCAGTTGGGGTCTCGTACACATACAACCAAACAATTCACATGATATTCTAGCATTCACTTAGAGCATAGAGGCCGGTGTTTTGAAAGGATAAATAATCACAAGGTTTTGAAAGCGGCATCCACACGACGCCATCGTTTATGAAAACAGTTCGCAAACACATAAATCCCATAAGGTTTGTAAAGCTCGGTGCCCACACGACACCCACGTTTTAAAAGTAGTTTTCGCAAACGGTTTTCTTTGCTTTTCATCGTTCAAAACGGCCAAGTAAGAGAGAACGTAGAATTCATTCAATTATTCAAAAAGGAAAAAGGCAACATCCACTTCGACCCCACGGGGGTATCGCAAACCACAACTAACTAACATGAGTAATAAAAGATAAAGGGAAAGAAAGGTCACTGTGTCTGAAGCTCGATCAAAGTCAGAGCAGCACTCTTGCGGCCTCTCCGGTGCCCTAGCGCTCGACCCCGGACGGTCTGGGTGAACCTGTCGCGGAGTGGGGAGTCAGTGACAAGAAAATAACATAATAAGCAAATAGGGCTAAAGTCAGGCAAACCACGATAGAAACCAGAGCAACCAACAATGAAGCACCATGTGCAAACCATACAATGCTGAACCCCGTGCAAACAATATAATGCAGAACCTCGTGCAAACCAAAACCGGGCACCTCCCCCGGCAACCACACCGAGCACCTGCCTCGGAGACCCCTACCGAGCACCTGCCTCAGCCGCCGAGCACCCACCTCGGCATCATCCACCATAACCACACCCTGTATCAAAACAACATCGGGCACCTTCCCCGATGCCCACCGCCGAGCACCTGCCTCGACATCACCGCTCACACCCCCCACCCATGGGGGCCCCCATTCCTAACGCCACCACCGCGTGGGGTACACGGGTCAACGTACCACTTTTCCGGAAAAGCACACCCTTTGCGGTGGCCAAACCGCGGGTGTGCGTGTAGCAATCTCGAGCCTCATCCGAGCACCATCCTCGGCAAACCAGACCGAGCACCTGCCTCGGCAACCAAATATCCACACAATAGCTTTAACAGGGTTAGCAAATGTAAACATGCAATTACTAAGATCTTTGTGCCTGTAGCAAATCTCGAGCCTCATCCGAGCACCATCCTCGGCAAACCAGACCGAGCACCTGCCTCGGCAACCAAATATCCACACAATAGCTTTAACAGGGTTAGCAAATGTAAACATGCAATTACTAAGATCTTTGTGCGTGTAGCAAATCTCGAGACTCATCCGAGCACCAACCTCGGCAACCCAGACCGAGCACCTGACTCGGCAACCAAATATCCCCACAATGGCTTTAACAGGGTTAGCAAATGTAAACATGCAATTACTAAGTTCTTACCCCTTTTCCCATAACTCCGGAAACCAAGACAATGGAAGAGTCCCCACAGCGACCCATAGTCGCCATACTATAAAGATAATAAAACACAAACCTTTACCGGAGTTAACAATATTCCACAAGTTCAACTTTAATGTTCTGAAAGGTCACGTCGATCACTGCCCCCAACGCTAGTATGCCCCGAACAACCCTACCTTTGTTCGGATAGGGCGAACTGCCCGCCCGGTCTTCTACCGCGACAGCCGTAAATCCGGAGGTCCACATCACCCACCAAACCCCTCAACAAAATAAACATAGCAACAACGAAACTGTGCATAAAGAGGTTCTAAGGGGTACCCACCTGGAACGCGAAGAAAAGGGTGTGCGGGAAAAATTCCAGTCAGAAGTTCTCCCGCCTTGCGCCCGAAAAACTAAGGTAGGAAAAGTATTGTTAAAAACATCGTCGTAGTCAAAAACACTCAAAAACGGGGCGAAACGGGCCAAAAACGGAGCTCCCGGGCTTCCGGGCTGACGGATGGTGCTCGGATCCAGGCGTGGACCGGGCCCACGGCAGCAGACGACTGCGGAGCAGACCGGGTGCACCGCTCGGTGAGCCATCGGAGCACACCGGCGTCGCGGACCGGGTTCACGGCCACAGTGCTGGCGGTCGCGGACCGGGTGCACCGCTCGGCAGGGTGAACCGGGGCGGCTTGGGCCGGGCCGCGCACGGGGAAAGGCGCGGACCGGGTCCATGCCGCGCGGTGCCGCGGCGAGCGCCGGGTGCACGCCCGGAGCGTGCACCGCGCACAGTGCGCAGCCCGGCGCACGGTTCCGTGCGCCGGGTCTGCGCCTCCGGGGCTGCGGGGGCTGCACCGGGTGCACGACTGGGGTCTGTGGACCGCGGCTGGAGGATCCGTACGCGATGAACAGTAACACCCCTTTTTTTGCTTTCTTCTCCGTTTTCGCTCCCGTGCGACTCCGGCGACGACCTCGTGGGCATGATAACGGCGGCGGCGGCCTCCCGTTTGACAACGGCGACGGCGGCTTCCCGTTACCACAACCCACGACGCGTGCGACACCCGAACAACCCCCAACCAAAACCTCGACCCCACAGAAAATGCAATAAAGGGGGAACGACGCTTACCGTGATCTTGTGAGGAAAAGGGTGGGAGGGTGGATCGTCCCTCTCGTCTCCAACGGAAAGCTCCACGAGGGATGGGTTTCCCCCGTTCTTCCCTTCTCCTCGTCTCGTTTGCGCCGCTTCTCGAAAAGAGAGGAAAATATCGATTCGGGTTCCTCTTTTTCTTTCTTAAAAGCGCCGCCCTAAATCCTAGCCGTCAAGAGAGAAAACCAAGAGGAAAAAGAAAAACCCTACGGCCCCCGGTTTTAAGGAAAACCCTAATAAAAAATCGGCGGCTAAGATTGTCTCGAAAAGCGTGTCATCCAATCGCACGGATACCGGGGCGCCTAAAGGGGTCCGAACTTCAAAAATTTATTCTGGGAGAACCGGGAGTCGGAATCCGAAACCGATCGCGTCCCCGTTCTCCGTTTCGCGAGCCCTTCCGCCTAAAAATGTCCGCGAGTCCCGACGGACTTTCCGGAAAAACACTAAAAATTGTCACACAGTCGGACAGTCGTAAGAAAGGGATAACGGAAAGGGTAACGGAAAAGCCAGGTCTTACAGCAAACTCGGAAAACGTGCACCGTTTTGCGTGCAATGTTGGGAAAAAAAAGTGCACCGTTTTGCGTGCCAAACCGATGTATGTGCTCCGTTTCGCGTGCAACTTGTGTTATCGCACACCGTTTTACGTGCGAAATCTAATAATATACATCATTTTTCGTGCAGAGCTAGAAAAAAAAATGTGCACCGTTTTGCGTGCAAGCCTACAGTCAGACGTGCACCGTTTTGCGTGCAGATTTGAGGTACGTGCATCGTTTCGCGTGCAGGTCGTGTTGTCGCGCACCATTTTTGCGTGCCGACCCTAATATTATGCATCGTTTTTCATGCAGGAATAGAAAAATGTGCACCGTTTTGCGTGCAACCCTACAGTTAAGCGTGCACCGTTTTGCATGCAAATTTAAGATACGTGCACCGTTTTGCTTGCCGATCGTGTTGTCGCGCACCGTTTTGCGTGCCGATCCTAATGTTATGCATCATTTTTCTTGCAGGGTCAGAAAAGACGTGCACCGTTTTGCGTGCAACCTTAAGAGAAGCATGCTCCGTTTTGCGTGCAAACCCGAGGTACGTGCGCCGTTTTGCGTGCAGGTTGAGATGACGCGCATCATTTTGCGTGCCGACTGAAGTGGCGCGCACCATTTTGTGTGTGGGTTTTACTGACGTGCACCGTTTTGCGTGCAGGTTTGGAGGACGTGCACCATTTTGCGTGCAGACTCGAGGGAGGTGCACCGTTTTGCGTGCAAGCTCGAGGGAACAAGTGGAATCGCGCAGAGACCAATTGCAAGTGTCTACAAGCAATTGGGTACACTACAAGGTGGGGGATTCTGCCGAAATTGGGTGTCCTCTCCCCTTGCTCCTTTGCTTTTTTATCTAGAAGCATGATAGTAGCCTGTTAGAGGCGTTAGGTAATTATGATTTAGATTGCATGTTTAGAGAAATACAGATGAAAAGTGCAACTGTTAGTTGCCAAAGACAGATGGTATATGTGCATGTGTAGAGAAATTTAGAGAAAAAGTGATATTTATGATTTATCCAAATAGGGGATAAAGTAGTATGTGTAGATGGACACAGATGGAAAATGCAACTGTTGGTTGCCAAAAAGGAGATAATTAATCTGCATGTGTAAAAAGAATTAGGGGAAAAATGCAATTCTTGACTTATCTAAATTGCTGATAATTGCATGCATAGATGATAAATATTATTTTTATGATGGATATGAAAATAATTGCATGCGTAGAAATGTATAATTATGTGATGACTGTGATCATGTTAGGGTACAACCCTAGGAATCATGTGACATAAGGGAACAGAACTTGTTGGTAGTAAGACTAGGAGAAAATCTAGTTTAGGGGTTTGACGAGTGGCATCAACTTAGGAGTTATCCTAGGAGGGACGAGTGGCATGGTCTTAGGTGATAACCTAAGGACACTGGATAGAGTGATCAATATAGAGTCAGGGAACTCTAGGACATATGTGACATGGAACTTAGGTAAAGGAAACCTAAGGAGAGTTAGTGATCAACATAGAGTCAGGGAACTCTAGAACATATGTGACATGGAACTTAGGTAAAGGAAACCTAAGGAGAGTTAGTGATCAACATAGAGTCAGGGAACTCTAGGACCTACGTGACATGGAACTTAGGTAAAGGGAACCTAAGGTGAGCTAGATGAGTTTAAACTCACAGACAGGAAATAGAGTCAAGTTGACTCTAGGATTCAGTAAGGAATCAGGAGGATGGAAAAGGTGGATCAAGTGTGGAGATATGAAAGGGAAAACAGAAAAGTAGAGTCAATGTAATTCTAAGATAACAGTGGAATATGGAATTAGAGTCAGTGTAACTCTAAGTTAATGGTGAAGCAGGAAAACAGAGTTTAGTTAACTCTAGGATTCAGTGAGGAATCAGAAATGTGGGATGAGATCCCCAGTTTAAAGAGTTGATCAAATATAACCCTAGAAGGTCATAGGGTGTCTGGGCAAATGGATAATAACTTTAACTTCAATTTGAGTTAAAGAAATAAAAGAGAAATGTTTAAGAGTCCAGGAGACTCTCTAGTTATCCTTATGGCAAAACCTAGGATAAGAGGAAAAAAAAATTGTTGCTAAAAGGCAAAGATTAAAAGCAAGCTAAAAGTGGCTAAAAGCATAAAGAAAATGTAATTGGCGCCTTCGAATTTGAGACTCGTCAAGTGGAGCAGGACTCCCTGGGCAGTGACCCGTCGGACGAGCTACTTACGAATGGCTAAAAGTGAAAGCAAGGAGCTAAATGCTCAAAGAAAAGAGAAAGTGATTTGCCAGTGGCAAAAAGGGAGCTATAAGCCTGAATAAGAAAGGAAAGCAAGTGTTCAAAGGCAAAGAGGCTAAGAACTAAAGTAGAAAGAAAAGAAAGAAAATATAAAAAGATAAAATGGGCGTACCTTCGGGGGTGAAACGTAGATCTTGTCGGAGCCATGGGCAGTGTCCCTCTCCCGGGCAGTGACCCGTATGACAAGTTCCCCGTTGGGCGGGGTAACACTTGCGATTGTTATCGGCAACCTTAGAAATCTTATCTTATGGTAGCAAGACTACCGGGCTCGGGCCCGTTGGATAAGAATTTCCGAGGGTTAACTTGAACTAATGCACCAGAATCTAAAGAATAAGGAAAAATAGAGTGGCCAAGGTGGCCGGGTTAGTTGGACCATGTATTCAGCGGCATAGTGGCCGAGTTGTTGCTTAGCAGCCTAGTGTGGCTAGACAGAGTAGTGCTGGGTAGATGGTTATACACAGATAGTGTAGTGATATGTTATATTGCATAGCTGCATTTTGATATTGAGGATTTAGTTTCCTAGCACTATTATTATTGCTTCCATTGGACCAAGTGGTGTAGGACACTTTTTCTCGGTGGTTGAACCCACTGGGAACTCTGTCAGGAGTTCTCACACCCCTTGGGTGACCCCCCCCCCCCACAGGTGCGGGTATGGATGCAGCGGACGAGACGGTTCAGAGGCAGACGGCGAGGTATGCGACAGGGGCAAGGGCCCAGCAGCGTAGAGACCTAGAGGGTCTAGCAGAGGTATCCCATTTTTATATTTCTCGAGTGAACCTTGTATGGTGAGAAAATGATGTAAAAGAATTGTAATAATTTTATTTGCAAGTTCAGAAATGTAAAGTGTAATAAATTTAAGTTATGGTTCACTCTGGTATGCTTTCATTTCCGCATTAACTAATTGTTGTTGAATGAAAGTTTTAAATTTGTAGTGATTTTAGTACTCTGATATTGAGCTTCCGCAAACACTTGTTGTGTTATTATGGATGTTACCGTTCCTTTTGGGTAGGAAAAGGTCTTACCCGATTGGCGGGTCTGTTGGCGTGCCCGAACCGTACAAATTGGCGGACTCGGGGCGTGACACCCACAAGTCCACAATCTGATGAAATAACCAACATCTGGTCAACTACCTAATATCCGCGGTTACCACAATGCCCCACAATCCATAATCAAGTACGACCTGTCCCAGACTCCAAAGTCCCGACTACACTATCCCAAACCCATGCTCGAACCCGAGCAATATGAATCAAAAGTCAAAATGAGAAGGAGAAAGAAAACAATCATGGTTTCTCCTAAGTCAAATCCCAATATGATAGTGTAGCAATAAATAGTGGTCTATCTAGATGTCCAAACAAGCATGCAAAAGTCCTCAAGAAAGATAAAAGAAAGTGTATCAAACAGTAACTCCACATGTGTATTAAGTAATAGCTCCGCATAAATATTTCCATCATGCTAAAATCATCAGTCAACTACACATGTATATAATCCCTGGTCCATAATAAATCTCAAAGTGGTACCCGCACATAGATATGTCATCATGTCCCAATACTTAATCCATTTAACCAACTTTCATAAAATCTATGTGCTACACGGCATGTTAATTATCACTATTAAAATATCTCAATGATCATGTTCCAACAACAATATTATCCCAGTAATATTTCCAACATGCTATATCCACATAATTAATCTCAAATGATAGGCTCGCATTTATATCATTCAATCATGCATGGTAATCAATCAATAAGTCCAAACGGGGAATCCTCAAAATAAACTTAGTGAGTAAATCACAGTAAGAGGTAAGCAACAACTACCCACCTGAAGAGCTGACTGTCCAAATCCCACAGCTAAAAATTCCAGGAAATCTAAATCTCCTACTCCAAGGGGTCCAGTAATACCCGCAACTCTCCTGGGTACAACATAAAGTCCATAAATCTCAAAAACTACCCCCGCATACACATACAGAAATCAGTCCCAAAGATGCCCTTATTTCACCTGCTGAAAATGCCCAGAAAATTCCAATAAAAATATCACAGCGATCTTCGCGTCGATACCTTCGAAACGAGTACCTGTAGGTCCAAATCCGAGTTCTGCAGGTCAAGATATAAATTCGACAAGGTAACCATCCCTAAAGAATCCCCCCTAAAAAACTGTAGCACTTAACTCTGGAAAAGCAGTGATTTCTCACTTTCGGGAAATTCAGAAAAATCCAAGAAAAATACAAGAACGTTCCTTGCGACGAGTAGATCAAAATCGACTCTTTAAACGCCTAGATCCGATGTTCCTATGCCAAGATATAAAATCAACAATCCCATGCTGTCCAGGAAATCCATCACAGAAAATGGGGTCAAAATATGCCTCGGGAAACGTGCCAAAAACCCAAAATGAAGCGAAATGATCAACACGGAAATCGAAGCCTTACCTCTCAGGAATACGTTGTCGAAGAAATCGTCCAAAAATTGCTCCTGGTTTGCGCACAGGAAAATTCTGACCGAACTGCGACGGAAATGGACCTAAAAAGAGGAAACGTCGAAGCGCGCCGCGTCGCAGATGACTCACTGTCGGCAACTCCAAAAATTCCAAAACTTCCTAGAGAGATGGAGGACAGAGAGAGGAAGAAGTCTTCTTAAGGTCACACCCTAAGATTCTCTCTCTAAAACTCGGGAAAGGCAGAAGAAAAGAGGGGTGGTGGGCTATTTATAGCCCACCAAACATTCGGGCGCACCCCCGAATTCGGGCGCCCGAATGGGCCGCAGCCCGGCCCGCGACCAGCGCCCGGAATCACCTGGGCGCGCCACGTCACCCCCGAACAGCGAACAGCGGCGCCCGCGAGTCGGGCGCCGCCGCGTGTTCCCGCTCGAACACCGCACCAGCGGCGCCCGCCAATGGCTGGGCGCCACGTGGCGCACGTGGGCGGCGCCTCGCCCGCCACGCGGGCGGCGCCCGCCAATGAACAGTGGACACGTGTCCCACGTGGTCCACGGGGCGCACGAGCCAGGTCCACGCGCCGGGTCTTCCGGATCCTGTCGGCCAATCAGGGGATGCCACGTGTCACAGCCGCCGCCGCCTCCTTTGACGCTGTGACGCCCCACTTCCCAGGGGGTCACCCATCCTAGAACTACTCTAGCTCTAGCACGCTTAACTCTCATGTTCCTCTTGGATCTTGCTACCATCCAAAATGCTATAGCCGGGTTAGAGATTTAGTCCTATTATATCATTTATATAGAGGACTAATCCAAATTCCGGGGTGTCACATTCTTCCCCCCTTTAAGCCCTGACGTCCACGTCAGGCTCAAGCACACTCACAAGCACCAGGCGATGTGAGACTCATCTCGCTAGCCTTAGCCGACCTTGTGAGGAGCTGCACTCCACTCACAACGGTCATTAGCCGGGGAGCCTCGCTCTACCCGCTATATAACCCTGGCTCAGCAGATACTCATCTCACATTTCCGGCTGGTGAATGGCTCTGATACCAACTGTGACGCCCCACTTCCCAGGGGGTCACCCATCCTAGAACTACTCTAGCTCTAGCACGCTTAACTCTCATGTTCCTCTTGGATCTTGCTACCATCCAAAATGCTATAGCCGGGTTAGAGATTTAGTCCTATTATATCATTTATATAGAGGACTAATCCAAATTCCGGAATTTGGATTAGTCCTCTATATAAATGATATAATAGGACTAAATCTCTAACCCGGCTATAGCATTTTGGATGGTAGCAAGATCCAAGAGGAACATGAGAGTTAAGCGTGCTAGAGCTAGAGTAGTTCTAGGATGGGTGGCCCCCTGGGAAGTGGGGCGTCACAGTTGGTATCAGAGCCATTCACCAGCCGGAAATGTGAGATGAGTCTCGGCTGAGCCAGGGTTATATAGCGGGTAGAGCGAGGCTCCCCGGCTAATGACCGTTGTGAGTGGAGTGCAGCTCCTCACAAGGTCGGCTAAGGCTAGCGAGATGAGTCTCACATCGCCTGGTGCTTGTGAGTGTGCTTGAGCCTGACGTGGACGTCAGGGCTTAAAGGGGGGAAGAATGTAACACCCCCGGAATTTGGATTAGTCCTCTATATAAATGATATAATAGGACTAAATCTCTAACCCGGCTATAGCATTTTGGATGGTAGCAAGATCCAAGAGGAACATGAGAGTTAAGCGTGCTAGAGCTAGAGTAGTTCTAGGATGGGTGACCCCCTGGGAAGTGGGGCGTCACAGACGCCGTCCAACCAATCAGAGGCTGCCACGTGGCATTCAGCATCTTCGGTGCTCCCGGTGCACACCTATTCTGTGGACCGCCCGCCTGCGCGCCTGCCCGCGCCTGCCCGCGCTGCCCGCGGCCCTGCTCCGCCGCTGCGCTGCTGTTCTCCGCCGTGCGCCGCCGCTCGCCGCCTGCCGCCGGTCGCCGGAACAGTATTTTCCGGCGGCCGGAGTTACTGTGCCGGTGAACAGTGCTTTGGCACCGAAAATAAAGTGAATACACCATTTTGATCGTTTTCGTGCGCTGAGTCCAAATCCGCTGTCCGATTTTCCAAATTCTCATCCGAAATTTTGCCGAAAGCCCCCGGAAAGGCCCACTTGATCTGATTTTCGTGCCGGGTCCATTTTAAAAATCCAATTTCAATTCTACAAGCTCCATAACACTGAGTGAGCTTCCTATAGTCACTGATAAAGCCGCAAAAACTTCTACAAAAGTCCGGGTCATCACAACCACCGCCAGACCCGACGGTCTGCCCACTAAGTCCTCAAAATACATAAGCTAACCAAAATCGTAAAGACTAAAAAAGAAGGAAGCTGGAGACTCTCAACAGCTATCCAGCCTCTATGCCTGCTGAGCCTGCCTATGCCTGCCATGCTGCCATGCCTGCCTATGCCTGCCATGCCTGCCATGCCTGCCTATGCCTGCTTATGCCTGCTATGCCTGCCATGCCTGCCTGCGCCTGCCTATGCCTGCCATGCCTGCCATGCCTGCCTATGCCTGCTATGCCTGCCATGCCTGCCTGTGCCTGCCTATGCCTGCCATGCCTGCCATGCCTGCCTATGCCTGCCATGCCTGCCTGCGCCTGCCTATGCCTGCCATGCCTGCCATGCCTGCCTATGCCTGCCTATGCCTGCTATGCCTGCCATGCCTGCCTGTGCCTGCCTATGCCTGCCATGCCTGCCATGCCTGCCTATGCCTGCTATGCCTGCCATGCCTGCCTGTGCCTGCCATGCCTGCCATGCCTGCCTATGCCTGCCTATGCCTGCTATGCCTGGCAAGCCTGCCTATGCCACGGTCAACAACTCACAATGACCCTGGGACCACCGTAACCCCAGACGGTTCCCAACAACACTAGCACTGGTCTAAACACAGTTACTAGACTCCACTCGGTCCCCCTGACACGAGTGCAACTATAAGGCAAATGTCTGTAATAAACCCAATCTAATGCCACCAGTAGAACTGGTACTGCCTGCTGTGCCTGCCAAATCAGGTATGCCAGCCTACGCATAACACCGATAGGGGATGGGAGTCTCAAGGACTCGAAGTCTGAAAATCGCACACTCCGGAGTGGCACTCGAGGGGAGCGACCCACACGAGTGAAGTGCCTCAGTAACAAGTATCGTAAATCAGCAGGACTGGATCATGACTCTGATCAAAGTGGGAAAGCCCAACCACTAAAGAAAGCCTCGGTCCTCAATCAGATGCAAAAATACTCAAATAGTGAGAAACTCTGTCCACTAGAGAAATCAGATACCCAATCTGGTGCATAAATAAATGTCCGGTCAACCGCCCAATATCCGCGGTTGCCGCAAAGCCCCACAACTAGTCCTACCTGTCCCAGACACCAAGTCCCGACTACACTACCCAGAACTCCTGCTCGAACCTGAGCAACACAGACCACCTGACTAGCAAAGAAGGAGAAAAGGAATACATGGTTTCTCCTAAGTCAAGTTCCAAAAGTAGTGTAGCAGTAAAAGATGGCCTAACTACATGTCCATGCAAGCATGCTTTGTCCTCAGAAACAATAAAAGTGGGTGAAACATATATTAGTAAAGCATGCTGAAATATTCCTACTATGGTATACCAATCTCACCCAAGTAGGTCATTCCTTGCTTACCTCTCGCTCATATCGGTTGTACAACAATATGCCTGTTATCAATCATAGAGGGGTGATATCCCCACATGTGCACTTGCATTCACCATGATATAAAACCTTATACAGTTACCAAAATTAAGCTTTCCCACCTGAAGTGCTAAATCCAAGGCAAACCTGGGGTCGGCGAAGAGTGTAGACGCTCTCAGTACAAAATCTGCTAAAACTGCTCCCTCGGTATAAGTTGCGAGAGCCTCGGCTCCAAACAGCTGAAAACACCCAGAATTCACTATCTCCAATTTTCCCCAGTTCCAACAGGTTCAGAAACGGTCGCTAACCTTCCTGGGTACAACAATAAGGTTCAAGATTACATTTTTATTCCAAAATATCCAAGTACGTACAATTCTGTTGGAACAGTCCCAAAGATGCAGATTTTTCACCTGCAGCAAAAACCCAGAAAAATCCTACAAAAATAGTATCGCGTTCCTCGCGTCGATACCTTCGAAACGAGTACCTGCACGCCAAATTCCGAGCCCCGTAGGCCGAGTTACAAATTCCACAACACAGGGCGCTCACAAACACACAACCATACATATGTATTTCCATGCACAGATAAAGGAAGAAAAATCTACCTCCGGGCAAGCCTCTGAAAAATCCAATAAAAATACGGTGATAATCCTCGCGTCGAGTAGATGTGTACAGGCACGTCTCCAACCGATGGCCGGTTGCGGAGATAAAAATCCGGCAAGGTGTCGCTGTCCATAAATTCCATCAGAAAAAGGGGTCCCAGTAAGCATGGAAAAACTCCTCGAAAAGCGCAAAACGAGAAAACACTGAAGAAAACCAAAATCGTAGCCTTACCTGTCACGGATCCAACAGCGAAGAAATCGCTCAAAAATAAGGTCGGAGTAGGCCCGGGGAGCTCTCGCACCGAAATGCGACGAAGGGGAACACAAATGGACGAGCATCGCGCCGCGCCGTAAAAATGGAAACCTCGATAAGCGTGCCACCAAAAATCTCTAAACTCTGCAGATGGATGCAGCACAGGGTGTGGATTAACTTTGCTGAAGGCCTCAAGTAGGTTTGAAGCTCGGAAATGGTGGAAAAAGGGGAGAAGAAGCAGCTCGGGTCGCTTAAATAGGCCCAGAAAACAAATCCGAAAATGACGGCCATGTCCTAAGTTTCGGGCGCCCGATTCTTTAGGGCCGCTACAGTGTTGGGCCCGGCCCAACACTGTGCGGGCCCGAATTCCCGTCGGGCCTCCACGTAGCCCGCCACACACCGCACAACGAAGCCGCCCGCTGGATTTCCGCCACGTGGCCCGCCGAACACAACACACCAGATCCATCCACCCACATCGCGCCACGTGGCCCGCCGTGGTGCCAACACGTGGCGCGCCCGAGCGCGGGAGAGGCCGACAACGACCATGTGCGCGCCTGTGCTGCCGCCTGACGCCTCTGCTTGCACGCGCCCCGAGGCGGTCTGCACCCGCTCTGTGGACCCGGCGCACAACACCGAACCAATCACACGCTGCCACGTGTCACCTGGTCCACCGTACACCATCGATAAATTCCGTGGACCACGGCTGCTGAGCCAACCAATATCGCCATGCCACGTGGCCTGCCTCCGGTGCACGACGGCGCGGTGGACCGCGCGCCTGCCCGCACGCTGTGCGCTGCCCGCGCCTGCCCGCCGCCGCTCCCGAGCCTGCCCGCCGCCGCGCCGCCGCCCTCCGCCGTCGCCGGAGCTGCCCGCCAGCCGCTGGAGTTACTGTTCCGGCGTGAACAGTAACCGGTGGCGTAAAAATCAAGTAAATAGCCCAATTTCATCGTTTTCGCGCGCTGAATCCAAATCCGATGTCTGTTTTGCCAAATTCCAACTCTAAAAATTGCCGAAGGCATCCGGAAAGATGTTCTTTTGTCTAAACTTCGCGCTGAGCCCAATTTTAATATCCATTGCGCGCAAGACCACTTCTACGCACTCGACGGGGTCATCTGACTACTCTCATGATCCATTAAACACTCTGAGTCCATCTCTAGTGTCCAATTGGTGCACAAACACCACCGACGCGCCATATAGGCCTCCAGAAGCTGCTGGTCAACCAGTAATCACATCGGGGGGATCCAGGTCCTCACATCCTCCCCCACTAAAGAAAGTTTCGTCCTCAAAACTAGCTCATATCCACCTGGAGTTACAAATTCCACGGGTAGGTATCCCTCAATAACGCCTCCAGCTCCCCAAACACCATTCACTCCCCGTGATTACTCCTTAACAACAACAACAGCAAATCCAGAACAGCATAGCCCGATCGCGCAATTCCCCCATCTCACGAGCCAGAATTCGCAACGGGCGTCCCTCGTACTCCAAACGATCATAGATCTCAAAGAGGCAAGTCAATCACGGGCGAGGGATCCAAAAACACAACACTCCTGAGCTTGAGACGTGAAATACAACAGGGTTCCATCCAAAGCTGGGGGAAAACAAGATAATCGCCAGTGCAACACGCACCAAACCACAACCTGCGTCAACTCAACCAAGGCAATCCGAAACACATCCCCGCAATCATCCAAGAAAGAAGGAAGCCCTCACAAACAAGGGTCCTCACTCGGTCACTCCCGAATCCTAACCATCCGAGTGAACTACTCAGCCACGGTCTACCATAAAAGGAACCCTCAGGGACACAACCGCAAGCCATGTTTGCCGCAACAGCCCACACAGCGCCAGCTGTGGAATCATCCAACTCAACCCCAGCCAGCTCTCCTGTTCCAGGTATCTCCCATCACAGTGGCCCTGTCGGGGTAATCCAGAATGCTCACTAATAACCCAACGGTAATTCCACAGTCACTATGGGAGGTATCACTCAAACTCGCAGATCTCTCTCCCAACACTGGAAATGCTAGTATTGGCGCGGTATCAGTCTCATCAACCGATTGCCAAGCTCTCCTAGCACTGCCCAGTCCAAGAAGCTCCTTACCTTGACCATAAATATTGATCTCGGCCAATTCCCAATTAGTATCCATATTGGCCGGATTTCCACTACCGCCCCTACGGCTAACACAAAGCGACCCAAGAAGGCATGCACTTGGTGCTAGAACTTGTATCTCAATAACTTGGCATACAGCTTCATCCACAAGTGCTCCAAGTCGCTCTAGGAGTAAATCAAAATATCCTCGAGGAACACCACTCCCAATCCGTCCAAGTACAACTAAGACACACAATTCCTCAAATCTTGAGGTCACAGGGCATTAGTCATTCCATTTGGCCTCACAATGAGCTCATAATGCCCTTACCGGATCCTGAATGCCATCAAGGCAAAATCCTCGGCTGTCTGATTCCAAGTAGGTACTCGCACCATACTATAATTGCCGAAGTAGAACTCCAACAAAAGGTCCTTGATAATACCTGAACCTGCCTGTGCTCAAGTCATAACGAACCCTCATCATCGTCTATCCAAGACGTCGTACTAGGTCAAACAGACCCCTTGATCCATCAGATCCTGTGACTGTGCCATCAGCTCTCTCAGCTCCACAGGCGATATCCAATGAGGTGCTGTCGAGGGTGACGCGGTCCCTCGAACCACGTCAAACGCAATCTCTATCTCCCTAACCGGCGGCATCGACAACAGCTCAGGTGGAATCACACTCGGGATCTCGTGGGCAACCGAGATATCCTTGAGTCCCGGTGCCGCCGTAAGCACCTCTCATACTGTCGCTATAACCTGCGTGCTCTAATAATCTCAACAAGCAAGACTCAGCTGCGCTGGACATGATCCAAAAGCCTCTTCCACGTGTACAACAACAACAGAAACCTATACCTCCAGTGCACATGGTAACAAATCTGCCTCTAGTCCATGCAGGAAAACAACATGCTCAAACTCCTACTGCTGTGATGAAATCACACCTGCGACAACTTAATCCACTACCGTGGCGCCCTCCAACCGGGCGGCATAGATTCATCCGCACGATGCAAAGGGTTGTCGCTCAATCAATAAAGAAAATCAGAACTATCCACATAGGGAGCACGACCTCTGTCTTTGTTCCTACTGAGGTGACGAACAAGGTCCTCCGCAGATAACAAATCCCCGCTACCGCTGCGCCACTCTAATATAAATACTGATGCTGCCATCGGGGTCCACCCGACCTCTGATATCTCGGGAACTCGTTATCCAGGAAAAAGAAATCGGAATGCCCCTGCCGGCCGATCCGTCCTCCATCACTCGGCACCAAGCGCCAAAATCCAGAACTCGCCTCTGGCGGCAGATCCCTATCCAAAGGAACTGCAACGCTACGCTCCAAACACAACACCTACTCCAACGAGGCGTCCAAAACCTATAACGGAGGGACTGAATAAACTGAAAGGTATCCTGGCGCAATCCACTCCTAGCCTCACACATCCTATACGCCTCGCCCCTCGAAACCTGGAGCGCGCAGTTCAACAACTGCATAAACTCTCTAGCACAGGGAGGCTCTCAATTGATCACTCCATCACTACCAACCACAACTCTGCCGCTGATATGCCTCAGACAATCCTGTCATCCGGGTCCGGAGTTCTCTGACCTCAATCTAGGTATCCGGCCCAAAACCAACCGCTCGAGCTCAATCACTATGACAAGATGCCCACGGGTCGAAACCCAGCGTCGGGAGACACCGCTCTCCACGACGGAACCACAAACAGCACACAAAAGCCACTCGACCCAATCCAGTGAAAGTCTAAAGCATGTTACCTGTTCCACAGCATTATGTTGTCTGCAGCCAACATAATTACTTAGGAGAATAAACATGCGAGTCACTCCTCCCGTCCCTTGGGAGAGGTATAAAACTCAATCAGGACTCTCGCTAAAAGTCACGACTCTCACGAAGTCAACCAAGGGTCAAACCATAAGCCTAGGGTTTCTAAGTCCCAACCGACCTATCCCTAAGCTCTGATACCACTCTAATCTGTCACACCCTGTCACGCCCCGGGGGTTCGAATCGCGCGGAAGAGGAGCCACCAATGCCCCTGAATCAGCCATATATTTTTTTTTGTATAACATTACTCCCCGGCGCGTGCCCAGACCCGCCGCATACACAAATTCACTCTGCAAACGGGCAGAGTCTCCTTTGTATATGCACGGCGTCTCAACTACAAAGTGTCTCACAAGGCGTAGCACACACAATCTCTAACCACATCAGTTGGGGTCTCGTACACATACAACCAAACAATTCACATGATATTCTAGCATTCACTTAGAGCATAGAGGCCGGTGTTTTGAAAGGATAAATAATCACAAGGTTTTGAAAGCGGCATCCACACGACGCCATCGTTTATGAAAACAGTTCGCAAACACATAAATCCCATAAGGTTTGTAAAGCTCGGTGCCCACACGACACCCACGTTTTAAAAGTAGTTTTCGCAAACGGTTTTCTTTGCTTTTCATCGTTCAAAACGGCCAAGTAAGAGAGAATGTAGAATTCATTCAATTATTCAAAAAGGAAAAAGGCAACATCCACTTCGACCCCACGGGGGTATCGCAAACCACAACTAACTAACATGAGTAATAAAAGATAAAGGGAAAGAAAGGTCACTGTGTCTGAAGCTCGATCAAAGTCAGAGCAGCACTCTTGCGGCCTCTCCGGTGCCCTAGCGCTCGACCCCGGACGGTCTGGGTGAACCTGTCGCGGAGTGGGGAGTCAGTGACAAGAAAATAACATAATAAGCAAATAGGGCTAAAGTCAGGCAAACCACGATAGAAACCAGAGCAACCAACAATGAAGCACCATGTGCAAACCATACAATGCTGAACCCCGTGCAAACAATATAATGCAGAACCTCGTGCAAACCAAAACCGGGCACCTCCCCCGGCAACCACACCGAGCACCTGCCTCGGAGACCCCTACCGAGCACCTGCCTCGGCCGCCGAGCACCCACCTCGGCATCATCCACGATAACCACACCCTGTATCAAAACAACATCGGGCACCTTCCCCGATGCCCACCGCCGAGCACCTGCCTCGACATCACCGCTCACACCCCCCACCCATGGGGGCCCCCATTCCTAACGCCACCACCGCGTGGGGTACACGGGTCAACGTACCACTTTTCCGGAAAAGCACACCCTTTGCGGTGGCCAAACCGCGGGTGTGCGTGTAGCAATCTCGAGCCTCATCCGAGCACCATCCTCGGCAAACCAGACCGAGCACCTGCCTCGGCAACCAAATATCCACACAATAGCTTTAACAGGGTTAGCAAATGTAAACATGCAATTACTATGATCTTTGTGCGTGTAGCAAATCTCGAGCCTCATCCGAGCACCATCCTCGGCGAACCAGACCGAGCACCTGACTCGGCAACCAAATATCCCCACAATGGCTTTAACAGGGTTAACAAATGTAAACATGCAATTACTAAGATCTTTGTGCGTGTAGCAAATCTCGAGCCTCATCCGAGCACCAACCTCGGCAACCCAGACCGAGCACCTGACTCGGCAACCAAATATCCCCACAATGGCTTTAACAGGGTTAGCAAATGTAAACATGCAATTACTAAGTTCTTACCCCTTTTCCCATAACTCCGGAAACCAAGACAATGGAAGAGTCCCCACAGCGACCCATAGTCGCCATACTATAAAGATAATAAAACACAAACCTTTACCGGAGTTAACAATATTCCACAAGTTCAACTTTAATGTTCTGAAAGGTCACGTCGATCACTGCCCCCAACGCTAGTATGCCCCGAACAACCCTACCTTTGTTCGGATAGGGCGAACTGCCCGCCCGGTCTTCTACCGCGACAGCCGTAAATCCGGAGGTCCACATCACCCACCAAACCCCTCAACAAAATAAACATAGCAACAACGAAACTGTGCATAAAGAGGTTCTAAGGGGTACCCACCTGGAACGCGAAGAAAAGGGTGTGCGGGAAAAATTCCAGTCAGAAGTTCTCCCGCCTTGCGCCCGAAAAACTAAGGTAGGAAAAGTATTGTTAAAAACATCGTCGTAGTCAAAAACACTCAAAAACGGGGCGAAACGGGCCAAAAACGGAGCTCCCGGGCTTCCGGGCTGACGGATGGTGCACGGATCCAGGCGTGGACCGGGCCCACGGCAGCAGACGACTGCGGAGCAGACCGGGTGCACCGCTCGGTGAGCCGTCGGAGCACACCGGCGTCGCGGACCGGGTTCACGGCCACAGTGCTGGCGGTCGCGGACCGGGTGCACCGCTCGGCAGGGTGAACCGGGGCGGCTTGGGCCGGGCCGCGCACGGGGAAAGGCGCGGACCGGGTCCATGCCGCGCGGTGCCGCGGCGAGCGCCGGGTGCACGCCCGGAGCGTGCACCGCGCACAGTGCGCAGCCCGGCGCACGGTTCCGTGCGCCGGGTCTGCGCCTCCGGGGCTGCGGGGGCTGCACCGGGTGCACGACTGGGGTCTGTGGACCGCGGCTGGAGGATCCGTACGCGATGAACAGTAACGCCCCTTTTTTTGCTTTCTTCTCCGTTTTCGCTCCCGTGCGACTCCGGCGACGACCTCGTGGGCATGATAACGGCGGCGGCGGCCTCCCGTTTGACAACGGCGACGGCGGCTTCCCGTTACCACAACCCACGACGCGTGCGACACCCGAACAACCCCCAACCAAAACCTCGACCCCACAGAAAATGCAATAAAGGGGGAACGACGCTTACCGTGATCTTGTGAGGAAAAGGGTGGGAGGGTGGATCGTCCCTCTCGTCTCCAACGGAAAGCTCCACGAGGGATGGGTTTCCCCCGTTCTTCCCTTCTCCTCGTCTCGTTTGCGCCGCTTCTCGAAAAGAGAGGAAAATATCGATTCGGGTTCCTCTTTTTCTTTCTTAAAAGCGCCGCCCTAAATCCTAGCCGTTAAGAGAGAAAACCAAGAGGGAAAAGAAAAAACCCTACGGCCCCCGGTTTTAAGGAAAACCCTAATAAAAAATCGGCGGCTAAGATTGTCTCGAAAAGCGTGTCATCCAATCGCACGGATACCGGGGCGCCTAAAGGGGTCCGAACTTCAAAAATTTATTCTGGGAGAACCGGGAGTCGGAATCCGAAACCGATCGCGTCCCCGTTCTCCGTTTCGCGAGCCCTTCCGCCTAAAAAAGTCCGCGAGTCCCGACGGACTTTCCGGAAAAACACTAAAAAATTGTCCCACAGTCGGACAGTCGTAAGAAAGGGATAACGGAAAGGGTAACGGAAAAGCCAGGTCTTACATCACTCACCAATAAAAACAAGTTTCGTCCCCGAAACTTAACTCCTGCCTGCGGCGAAGAGGTCCGGGTAGCACTCCCCTATCTTTGACTCTGGTTCCTAAGTTACCTCTGTAGAGTCCTGGCGTCCCCTTGCCCGGGTAGGCCTCCCTTTTATTTTTGACGGGACTGTTAGGAAAACTTTTAACTGCATTTTCTGCAATGGGCTGGCCTGGACCGCGAGTATTTTTCTGCGATTGAGCTCGAAAAACGGAAGACGGCAAAGCGAACGGATTCGGTTTTCGATTTACGGATCTCCCGGAATGGGGGTCAAAGCGTTTGCTTTGAGTGGTGCATCGAAACCCGCGCTAAGTGGCTGGCACGCTTTTTGAGGCGATCGGCGGGATCCTGCTGTGATCGGACCTTTCATCTTTTTATGTTAGTGGATTATTTTATTCATTTGGTGGTACCTCGACCTTACGGTTTCCGTTTTGGGTCCTAATTGAATAGTTTTTCAGTCGATTATGGAGTGGTTGAAATTCGAGAATTTTTGGGCAGACCGTCGGGACGCGCGGGTATTTTTAGATGTTAGAGCTCGCGAAACGGTGAACGGTGGCGCGATCGGATTTGAATTCCGACCCCGGGATCTCCCAGAAACAATTTTTGAAGTTTGCTATCTACTTGGGTGCATCGGAATGCGTGCCGGCGATCGGCACGTTTTCCGAGGCGATCTAGACCTCTCGTTCAATTTCAAAAGGCTAAGGTTGTTGACCTGGGTTTAATTTTAAAGTCTCTTCGTATAAGTTAAACCGATCGGGGTGCGGGGGGAAACCCTAGAAACCCTTTTTTTTTCCCCTTTTTCCAAGAAACGGCGGAGGAACCGAGAATGAGAATCGGGCAGAGAAAGGGAAAATCGTCCATCCTCTGCGGGATTGATCGGGCGTGGAGGGGACGATCTTCTTCCTTCATCCTCCTCCGGCGGAATCAAGGTGAGCGGTTGGAGTTTTCCTTTTTGTCCTTTTTGCAATTTCTGTGGGGTCGAGGGGTGGTGGTCGTTCGGGTGTCGCACGCCGGGTGGGTTGTGTGGGTAACGGGAAGCCGCCGCCGCCGTTGTTAAACGGGAGGCCGCCGCCGCCGTTATCGTGCCCACGGGGTCGTTGCCGCAGTCGCGGTGTTCGCGGGGTCGTCACCGGAGCCGCGGGGAGACGAAACGGGAGGTTACTGTTCACCCGTACGGACCACACCCCGCGCGGTCCACCGGAGCGGCATGCACCCGGTGCACGTCTCGCAGCCCGAAGGCGCGGAACCGGGCGCACGGTCGCGTGCGCCAGCCCGGCCCGCGCATCGCGGTGCACGCCTCCAGCGTGCACCCGGTGCGCGTCGCCGCGGCCCGTGGGGGTGAGCCCGGTGCGCGCCCTGCGCGTGCACCGGCCCGGCCCGCTTACCGCGGTGCACGCCTCCAGCGTGCACCCGGTGCGTGCCGCAGCGCCCGTGGGGGTGAGCCCGGTGCACGCCCTGCGCGTGCACCGGCCCGGCCCATGCTGCCTGGTGCACGCGCCCGGGTGAGCCCGGTCTGCGCCGCGCACCCTCTGCACTGTGGACCCGGTCCACGCCTCTGCCCGTGCACCAGCCCCCAGCCCGGAAGCCCGGTAACTCCGTTTCGGCCCGTTTTTGGCCCGTTTTTGGCCCGTTTCGCCCCGTTGTTCAGTGTTTTTTTGACCACGACGATGTTTTTAACATCATTACTTATTGTAGCTTTTTCGGGCACAGGATGGGAGTGTTTTAGCGGGGGTTCCGTACACCTTCTTCTTCGCGTTTCAGGTGGGTACACCTTTAGAAATCCTTTGTGCACAATCTCGTTTCAGTTATGGTTATCATATTGTGAGTACTTGTCCTGAGGGTTAGGGTCGGGCTTTGAAAACTGGAAATATATTTAAAAGTGTTGGTTTTTATTCTTAAGTCTTAGCATTTAGTTCTATCATGTTGGACGGGGTCAACCTTATGTGTACTTGGGTTAAACATGGTAGGGAGGCATCAATTATTCATTTATGGCTTTACGGTTATTATGATTAGATGTACATATTGTTTCATATGGTTCTCATGCATGGATAGGTGTATGTCGTGAATATATATTGTTTCATATGCTTCTCATGCACGGATATGTACATATTATTTCATACGGTTCTCATACATAGATATGTATATATTGTCTCACATGGTTCGCTTACATGCACATATATATATTGTTCACGGTTACTATGCTCGGCTGCAACACGCGCACCCGCGGTTTGGCCACCGCGAAGGGTGCGCTTTTCCGGAAAAGTGGTCTATGACCCGTGTATACCCACAGGACGGCGTGGGGCCTCTTTAGTTGTGGGGCTTGGATGCGCCAAGGTGTGAGCGGTGCGACCCGTCGGTTTAGTTGTCCGACGTGGGAGCGGTGCGACCCATTCGGTTTAGTTGTCCGACTTGGGCGCGGTGCGATCCGTCGGTTTAGTTGTCCGACGGGATCGGGTATTGCAGGTTTACAGGTGTTTAATTTTACTTTTCCCTTGCGAGGGTGGTTGCTCCGGATAGACTACGGTTGGACGTTTTCTTTACCTGCTTTACTTTTATCACTTTTGTTTAGTCGCTGACTTCCCACTTTGCGACAGGGTCCTACAGGAGGGAGAGTTAGGCGACGGTGAGGCCGCGGCTAGAAATTTTGGGTCCCAGGAGACCGGAACAGTACTTTACCTCTTACTGTCGCATTCCATTTATTATTTGTAGACTGTGGATGGTTCTCGATACCCTCGTGGGGTCGGTGTGGATGTCGGTACGGTGACAACTGAATTGTTTAGTTTTCTTTACATCTCTGTGGGCCGCTTTGGAAAATAAAATAGCAAATAAAAGAACAGATTGCGAAAACTACTATTTCAAAACTCGGGTGCCGTGTGGGCACCGTTTTCAAAACCTTGTGGATTTATAGTTTGCGAAAATGGATTTCAAAACCTAAGTGTCGTGTGGGCACTGTTTCTCAAACCCCTGAGTTTATGTTGCTTTCGAAAAAGGGTTTTCAAAATATGGGTGCCGGGTGGGCGCCGTTTCAACAATTGTGGGTTTTATCCTTTCAAACTAATCGGCCGTGAGTTTATTCTGCACATTGTGAATGGTTATACGTTTGGATTGTTGTGATTGAATGTTTACTCGTTTTGAACATTGTACAAACCGCGATGCCGTGCATATACAGGGGAGACTCTGTCCGTTTGTAGAGTGATCCTGTATATGCGGCGGATCTGGGCACGCGCCGGGGAAGAAGGTTTTCAAAAAAAAAATAAATACATACCTTTTGTAATCCGTTTCCGCTAAATTAATCCCCCGGGGCGTGACAGATTAAGATGGTATCAGAGACTTTCTTCAATCACAACAGTTTGTGCCCGACATCCACAAAGATACCTCACTTAGCTACAAATGAATGAAATGAATGGCATAGAAGCGTAGAACGCAAATGATCGAGGGGGGGGGGGAAAGTATAGGTCCCTTTTCTCGATAGTTGTTTGAGTGCTATGCTAGCAGGAGGCTAAAACTGACTTGTGTTGTGTGGGTGTACGGGTTAAGTTTTGTTTCTCGGTTTAGCGTGGTTGTCGTGCATGTGTAGTCGTGTTGATGTGGAGGCTGGGGTCGAGGCCGGCTGCCACCGGGGTATTGATGGTTGCTAGGAATCAATGGATTAAGCAACCAGCACGGGACACGGTGGGCCTGCTGACGTTGTTCTTGCACTTGGTGCGGCTGTTATCACAGCAGATCGTTGCGCCGGCTTTTGTTTTTCGAACCCCTTTCCCCTGCCGACGTGCTGGCCGTCGTTAGTGACGGCGACTGGGGGTAGAGTAATCCGCCGGTGTTTGTTAGTGGTCGGCTGTTTGTCGGTCGTGGGTAGCTGGACAGCCGTTGGTCTAAGGTTGTACCTTCTAGGTCTTCGGGTGTTGGGTTTTAGCGGGTAGTCGGCCGTTTCTTTTTGCACCATGGGCAAGGTATGGGTGGGAATGAGGATTCTTCCCCTATGATTGTTACCCATAGTTCGGCTTCTCACTATAGACACTGCGATGGTTGTAGAGATCGACGTGTTGGGGGCCTTGGGGTTCTCCTTTAGATTGAAAAAGGAGACCCCCAGGGCTAGTGAATCTTGTCCGTTTGGGCTCGATTTTGGTTAGAGAGGCGGTGTCCCGCGTTGCACAAGTGCGCGTAAGTGGCGACTTGTTATTGGGGGAAATTAGCTTTTGACGCTGGGTGATGCCCGGTAGCTCTGGGTCGAGTTCCTGTGTTCTGCGCTAGAGGGCCGGTTAGGTCGTCCTATTGGTGGGTTGGCGTGTGATCCCCTCGAGTGCGTTTAGTGAACCTAGGTAACTTCTGATAGGGTTCTTCTTGCTGTTTTCGTGGCTTATCTTCTTCTGACCCTTTTGGTTTCAGATGGATAGTCTTCGGTACCTGAGGTCACTGTTGAGCGGACCTAGAGCTTAGGTTTTCTCCTAGTTGGGAGTGTCACTTTTGGTCTGGAGGTTTACCGCTCGTTTCGATGCCCGGTACTTGGTGGGGCAACGGTTTGGGACCGAGAGTTAGGGGCAATTGAGAGCGTCACACCTCGTCGGCGCCAGGACGGAGGTAGGACCTTACCTGGCGGGTTGTGTTGCTAGCTTCCCATGACTAAGACATAGCCTTGAGGCTTAGTTTTGGGAGCGTTTTGGATTGTTGATCTTTTGGGCCAGGTGTGAGTCAAGGGGGGGAATCTGGCGACTACTCGGAGTTTTGGCACTGGTCACTTTCGGCTAGGAGGCCCCGTACGCAGCCCTTTTTGTGGGGTAGACCTTATGGTGAGTCCTAGAGCTGAAACCTAACGATAGCCTTGACCGTCGCCTCGGTAGGACGGACAGTCGGAACGGGTAGTCCGGGATGGTGGTTAGACTTCGAGCTTGTGATCCGTGTTGGTGACGGAGAGGAGCGGTCCGGGTGGGTGACAGGTGAGTTCGTTGTGTGCAGGGAGGAAATTTCGGGTGGTTAGTAACCCAGCCTGTTTTGTTGGCACCTATTGTAGCCTTGTAAAGGCGTTAGTGCGGTTGTTTTCCTTGTTTTCGGGTTCGTTGTTCTAGACTTTTAAGGGCTCATTGGTACTGGTTGGGTGGTACGACTGGGGTACCTCGAAGCATCACGAGATTTTGTTGCTAACTGCTCAGCGCTGGCTGGGGTGGTTTGCGGACCGGCGGCGTTGTGACGGGGAAATTCCGAGTCGGGAAGCAGGATTACTACGAGGTGCTGGGCATGGACCGGTTCACGAGGTACCAGGCGGATGTATAGTTACTTGGTTTCAGTGAGCCTAGCGACTTGACCCTCTGCATTTCTCACTGACACCCCCGTTGTAGGGGTTACTTTCGACGTCCTCCTGACTGAACTGCCGGGAATACCCCCGAGCAAGGGGGTCATCCTCTCTTTCAAGCGTCTACCGGACACAACTAGGAGTTTTTCTGGATAAAGGGTTCATCAGACCGTGTGTGTCGCCTTGGGACGCACCCGTGCCTTTTGTGCGAAAGAAGAACGGAGGACTGCGTCTACGCATCGACTACAGGGAGATAGACAAGGTTACAGTGAAGAACAAGTCCGGAATGGATGACCACTTCGATCAACTACGAGAGGCACTTACAGATTATTCTCCGGACTCTCAGGGACCAGGGGCTGTTTGCTAAGTTTAAGAAATGTGAGTTCAGACTTCGCAAAGTGGACTTTTTGGGGCACGTTGTGTCAGCAACGGGAATCACAGGGAATGTGAGCGGAACTGCCCGGCACACGATCCGGAACTGGCAGCAGTCGTCTCCGTTTTAAAACGTTAGAGACACCACCTTTTGGATTTCATCGGGATGTGTTTTTGGATCGCCAGAGCTTTGAGTTTTGTTCGCAGAGAAGGAATTGTTTTTGCGGCACAGGCATGGGTTGGAGTTGCTGAAGGACTCGGCTGGACCGTCCAGTATCACCTTGGGAAAAGCAAGTGTAGTAACGGATGTTTTGAGTGGGAAGGGTCAAGTCGAGGAGGAAACTGACGAGCGCGAGTACTTAGCAGGACCGGTACTGTCGCGCGACTTTTATCGTTGATGGTCGAGCCAACCCTAGAAGGTCAGAAAACAGGCACACAGATACAACTTATTCGAGACAAGACCCCCGGATCACGCGAGCGACTCTTCGGCGAGTGCAAACGACGCAACACGTTTTCGAGGGCGAAATTGCTTACCGGAGCTGCCAGAGTTGAAAGAGGAGATACCGTTAGAGGCGCACTGCGCCCCCTATACGGCGCATCCGGGTGACACGAAGATATTCAAGGACGGGATGCGGTTTGAGTCACGGTAGATCGACTGACGAAGGCGACTCTTTTTCCAACCACCGTACGACGTGGACTAGAGACTCTCGGCTAGTGTCGAACAGTTGGCAAAGCCTAGGGCAAGCTTTAAAGACTAAACCACACTTCAGCACGGTGTTTCACCCCCAGACCGACGGACAGTCCGAGCGAGCGATCCGGATTCTCGAAGATATGCTTCGAGCCTGCGTACTTGATTGAGATGATGGATGATCACTGCTGTGGAGCTTAGAGAGGACCTGAGCTCCGGTGAAACACCGGTGCGGACCTTAGCATGGGAGGACATAAACGATTGCGCAACCGGACGATCCCCTATGTGAAGGTGCTGTGGAGCCACCAGGAAGCACGTGAAGCGACTTGGGAACTGGCGTCAGAGAAGAGAGAGTTGCTACTCAGATTTACTCGTTGCAGACCAGGATTAAGTTTCGAGGACGAAACTTCTTTTAAGTGGTGAGTGATGTAGAGTCCTGGCGTCCCCTTGCCCGGGTAGGCCTCCCTTTTATTTTTGACGGGACTGTTAGGAAAACTTTTAACTGCATTTTCTGCAATGGGCTGGCCTGGACCGCGAGTATTTTTCTGCGATTGAGCTCGAAAAAACGGAAGACGGCAAAGCGAACGGATTCGGTTTTCGATTTACGGATCTCCCGGAATGGGGGTCAAAGCGTTTGCTTTGAGTGGTGCATCGAAACCCGCGCTAAGTGGCTGGCACGCTTTTTGAGGCGATCGGCGGGATCCTGCTGTGATCGGACCTTTCATCTTTTTATGTTAGTGGATTATTTTATTCATTTGGTGGTACCTCGACCTTACGGTTTCCGTTTTGGGTCCTAATTGAATAGTTTTTCAGTCGATTATGGAGTGGTTGAAATTCGAGAATTTTTGGGCAGACCGTCGGGACGCGCGGGTATTTTTAGATGTTAGAGCTCGCGAAACGGTGAACGGTGGCGCGATCGGATTTGAATTCCGACCCCGGGATCTCCCAGAAACAATTTTTGAAGTTTGCTATCTACTTGGGTGCATCGGAATGCGTGCCGGCGATCGGCACGTTTTCCGAGGTGATCTAGACCTCTCGTTCAATTTCAAAAGGCTAAGGTTGTTGACCTGGGTTTAATTTTAAAGTCTCTTCGTATAAGTTAAACCGATCGGGGTGCGGGGGGAAACCCTAGAAACCCTTTTTTTTTTCCCCTTTTTCCAAGAAACGGCGGAGGAACCGAGAATGAGAATCGGGCAGAGAAAGGGAAAATCGTCCATCCTCTGCGGGATTGATCGGGCGTGGAGGGGACGATCTTCTTCCTTCATCCTCCTCCGGCGGAATCAAGGTGAGCGGTTGGAGTTTTCCTTTTTGTCCTTTTTGCAATTTCTGTGGGGTCGAGGGGTGGTGGTCGTTCGGGTGTCGCACGCCGGGTGGGTTGTGTGGGTAACGGGAAGCCGCCGCCGCCGTTGTTAAACGGGAGGCCGCCGCCGCCGTTATCGTGCCCACGGGGTCGTTGCCGCAGTCGCGGTGTTCGCGGGGTCGTCACCGGAGCCGCGGGGAGACGAAACGGGAGGTTACTGTTCACCCGTACGGACCACACCCCGCGCGGTCCACCGGAGCGGCATGCACCCGGTGCACGTCTCGCAGCCCGAAGGCGCGGAACCGGGCGCACGGTCGCGTGCGCCAGCCCGGCCCGCGCATCGCGGTGCACGCCTCCAGCGTGCACCCGGTGCGCGTCGCCGCGGCCCGTGGGGGTGAGCCCGATGCGCGCCCTGCGCGTGCACCGGCCCGGCCCGCTTACCGCGGTGCACGCCTCCAGCGTGCACCCGGTGCGTGCCGCAGCGCCCGTGGGGGTGAGCCCGGTGCACGCCCTGCGCGTGCACCGGCCCGGCCCATGCTGCCTGGTGCACGCGCCCGGGTGAGCCCGGTCTGCGCCGCGCACCCTCTGCACTGTGGACCCGGTCCACGCCTCTGCCCGTGCACCAGCCCCCAGCCCGGAAGCCCGGTAACTCCGTTTCGGCCCGTTTTTGGCCCGTTTTTGGCCCGTTTCGCCCCGTTGTTCAGTGTTTTTTTTACCACGACGATGTTTTTAACATCATTACTTATTGTAGCTTTTTCGGGCACAGGATGGGAGTGTTTTAGCGGGGGTTCCGTACACCTTCTTCTTCGCGTTTCAGGTGGGTACACCTTTAGAAATCCTTTGTGCACAATCTCGTTTCAGTTATGGTTATCATATTGTGAGTACTTGTCCTGAGGGTTAGGGTCGGGCTTTGAAAACTGGAAATATATTTAAAAGTGTGGGTTTTTATTCTTAAGTCTTAGCATTTAGTTCTATCATGTTGGACGGGGTCAACCTTATGTGTACTTGGGTTAAACATGGTAGGGAGGCATCAATTATTCATTTATGGCTTTACGGTTATTATGATTAGATGTACATATTGTTTCATATGGTTCTCATGCATGGATAGGTGTATGTCGTGAATATATATTGTTTCATATGCTTCTCATGCACGGATATGTACATATTATTTCATACGGTTCTCATACATAGATATGTATATATTGTCTCACATGGTTCGCTTACATGCACATATATATATTGTTCACGGTTACTATGCTCGGCTGCAACACGCGCACCCGCGGTTTGGCCACCGCGAAGGGTGCGCTTTTCCGGAAAAGTGGTCTATGACCCGTGTATACCCACAGGACGGCGTGGGGCCTCTTTAGTTGTGGGGCTTGGATGCGCCAAGGTGTGAGCGGTGCGACCCGTCGGTTTAGTTGTCCGACGTGGGAGCGGTGCGACCCATTCGGTTTAGTTGTCCGACTTGGGCGCGGTGCGATCCGTCGGTTTAGTTGTCCGACGGGATCGGGTATTGCAGGTTTACAGGTGTTTAATTTTACTTTTCCCTTGCGAGGGTGGTTGCTCCGGATAGACTACGGTTGGACGTTTTCTTTACCTGCTTTACTTTTATCACTTTTGTTTAGTCGCTGACTTCCCACTTTGCGACAGGGTCCTACAGGAGGGAGAGTTAGGCGACGGTGAGGCCGCGGCTAGAAATTTTGGGTCCCAGGAGACCGGAACAGTACTTTACCTCTTACTGTCGCATTCCATTTATTATTTGTAGACTGTGGATGGTTCTCGATACCCTCGTGGGGTCGGTGTGGATGTCGGTACGGTGACAACTGAATTGTTTAGTTTTCTTTACATCTCTGTGGGCCGCTTTGGAAAATAAAATAGCAAATAAAAGAACAGATTGCGAAAACTACTATTTCAAAACTCGGGTGCCGTGTGGGCACCGTTTTCAAAACCTTGTGGATTTATGGTTTGCGAAAATGGATTTCAAAACCTAAGTGTCGTGTGGGCACTGTTTCTCAAACCCCTGAGTTTATGTTGCTTTCGAAAAAGGGTTTTCAAAATATGGGTGCCGGGTGGGCGCCGTTTCAACAATTGTGGGTTTTATCTTTTCAAACTAATCGGCCGTGAGTTTATTCTGCACATTGTGAATGGTTATACGTTTGGATTGTTGTGATTGAATGTTTACTCGTTTTGAACATTGTACAAACCGCGACGCCGTGCATATACAGGGGAGACTCTGTCCGTTTGTAGAGTGATCCTGTATATGCGGCGGATCTGGGCACGCGCCGGGGAAGAAGGTTTTCAAAAAAAAAAAAAATACATACCTTTTGTAATCCGTTTCCGCTAAATTAATCCCCCGGGGCGTGACAACCTCACATTCTTCCTGGTTGCTTCACAGCGCCTTCCCATAGGGGGATCGTCCGGTTGCGCAACCTTTTT
>CM055063.1:22693322-22781130 GCA_029204045.2 Tillandsia leiboldiana | reverse complement strand
CGCCATCTGTACGGAAACTGCCGTACAGACGAAGCGTCTAACCTGCAGAAAGAATCAACTACAGGATACAGATATCAGAGCTGAATGTAAACTACTAAAAACTGAAAACCAACCCCTGTACAACTGAAAAAAATAGTACCATAACCATCTCCCAAATACGATCGTATACAAAGTCCTCTGATACAAAACTCAAAAGGGTGGTATCTCCAATAAATACATCAGTGTACAGACTCTCGATACAAGAATATCCTCACTACAACAGTCTCTCAAACTGTAAAAATTAAAACAACTCTATACCTCACAACAAAGTTCTCTCAACAGAGGTAAAAGTAGTAAACTAGTCTACTGAAGCTCTCCGCTGAAGAGGGGTACCGCTACACTCCAACGACGGATAGGGAACTAGCTCACGACTCCCTCGCCTCGGCCAGAAGGATCAGCAACAGGAACACAGGAACAGAAGAAGAAGTCCCTGGGGAAAAGACACCACGACGGGTGTGAGAACTACTTCCCACAGTAGTTCTCAGTGGGTGCCGTCAACAAGTCCAACGGTCTGCCCACCAAGTCTACCAGAGGTAAAAGATAACAGGCAAAGAAATCTGAACAAGAAAAGCTGGAATCTACTCTACAGCTACCATGCCTCTATCTAGACACTCAAAAGTGGAACAGATGAAAGTAAATGAGACCACTCGCACCCAAGGTGCTCAATCGACCCAAACGAACTGACTGCCTCAAAGGTCCAGTCAAGCCTGCGCCTGTCGACTAGGAACGCACCTGCCCACTACCACACATCCACATGAGGACGGGATTTACGTGGGGCGTCCTATCCGACTAACTCATCCCTCGCGCAAACCTGCCACAACAGGCCCATCGTTGCCTCCACTACGGAAAACTGCCTCAACAGGCCAACCATCGTATCCACAGCGGCATCTCAGGGGCGCGACTCCAACTGAGGAAAACGGCGCGGCATAGAGTATCAAACGTTGTCAAAAGCAGGCTATAGACAAAACCACGCTCACTCTCAGAACAGTAGGACTCAAGATCCCCAAATATCTCGCATAACAGTCGGAGCACTCTTGACGACTCAGCTGATCGGCTAACACGAGACACTAGCCTCTCCAACAGCTCGCAGCACAAGTACACTGGCTGGAGGTACTCCACAGCAAGGAACGACCCACAACTCAGGCTAACAATACCGGTCGGACAACACTCAACGACCTGGGATCACCGTTAACCCCAACGGTTCCCCACAACACTGACCGGAAGATACTCGACGGCCCGGGACTACTGCCTGCTCAACGGCTCCCTCCCACGACAGTGCAACAGGGAAACAAGGCCTCTCGGGACTACCGTTTACCCAAACGGCTCCCGGCACAGATAAGCAACCCGCTATAACTAACAGACTCCACTCTGCTCCCAAGCAAGAGTGCAAAAGCATCCCACACTAAAAGCAAGTCCCGACCTCTCGGCCCACTACCCGGGCGAGGATAACACTATGTCCAGGAATGAAAGAACAGTGTGGATGTCTAAGCATAATATAACCCTAGCCCAAGTGAGGGTTTTCTACTGGTCTGGTTACACATACAACATATGACGGGGGTGCTAGGTCAAGTTCCAAGATAACTATGTTAACAGATGATAAAAGGAATAACCATTCCAACAATCTAGCATGCTACACAAGGAAATAAACTGTCATGCATAGTCCTACATCAATAGAATTACTTTACAGTCCATAAAACTTGGAGATAAGGCCACCCACCTCAATAAGCCACCAATTGCTCGTAGACACTTGCAATTGGCCTCCACGCGATTCGCACGCAAGACGATGTCCGCTGCCGGAGTCCGCACGCAAAACGGAGCACGGTGCCAGAATCCGCACGCCAAACGGAGTCCGCACGCAAAACGGTGCACGGTGCCGGAATCCGCACGCCAAACGACATCCGCACGCAAAATGGTGCACGGTGCCGGAGTCCGCACGCAAAACGGTGCACGGTGCCGGAGTTCGCACGCAAACGATGCACGGTGCCAGGATCCGCACGCAAAACGGAGTCCGCACGCAAAACGGTGCACGGTGCCGGGATCCGCACGCAAAACGGAGCACGGTGCCCAACACAGAAAAGAGCAAGAGGGTCAATTACAGTCAAAAAGAACGCTCCAAAAAATGTACAAAAATATAGAAAAACCAACACACGGAACCTACCCGATTGCGCCGCCGTCGCCGAAACGCTCCGCCGGGCGTCCTCGCACGCAAAACGAGGTCCACGACGCGCCGCCGCACCTCACGCAACCTCCTCCCTCACTTCCTCTCGCTCTCGGTTGCAGGAGAAAGAAAAAGAGGAGCAGCCATGGCGGTGCGGGGGAGAAAGAAGAAGAAAAGAAAAGAGAGGGAGATGGGCGGTCCACGGTGCCGGTCCACGGAGCCGGTTCACAGCACGGACCAATGGGGAGCCCCAACGGGCCGGTCCACAGCGCATGGGCGCGCGCGCCCGGTCCACGCGCGCGCCCACGCGCCACGTGGCACGCGGCAACGCGCCCGCCACACGGGCGCGTTGCACCGCGCCACCCCAGGCGCGGGACACGCGCCCGTTACACGGGCGCGCGTGCCCCCGCGCCCGCGCGGGCGCCAACGGGGGCCCGCCACGTGGCGGCCCCCGCGAGTCCCGCGCTGACGCGGGCCAGGCGCGCACGCCGCCCGTACACCCTCGGGAAAAGCACCGCTTCTCGGGTTCCGTGCCGCGCCACTCCTCGATAAACGTGCCGTTTTGCCTCGAAAAATGCGCACTTCATCCGGGCTCCAAATCCAACAAATAAATAGTCCATTCCTAGCGATTTCGCGCGCTGAATCCATAAACGATGTCCATTTTCCTAAATTCTCATCCGAAAATTGCGGAGTGCCCCCGGATAGCCCACTTGATCCAATTTTCCACGCCGGGTCCAAATCTGAATTCCGATTTGCCAAAATACAACTCTAAAAATTCCCGATGGTAGCCGGAGAGGTAACATTAATCCAGAATTTGCCCGGAGTCCAATTTTGACATCTGAATCGCGCGAAATCACTTCCAAACACCCGACGGGTCCTCCAAATTCCCACGGGGTCTCCTTGTAAGCCCGAAGTCCACCACTTGTGTCCAAATTGCGCGCAGCCAACACGACGCACCACGCACGCCTCCAGTGATGCAAGCTAAATCCCAAATTGCACCACAAATCCACGGCCCCTAAAAGCTGCCAAACAACCGGCGAACCCTAAGCGGGAGATTCCGGGACCTCACACCCTCCCCCACTAAAAGAAAGTTTCGTCCTCGAAACTAGATCAAGCCCATCAGGAGTCAAGAATACCACGGCTAGGTATCTAACAATATGCCTCCAGCTCCCTAAACCCTACTCGCTCCTCGTGATTACCCCGCAACAACAACAACAAGTACCGTATGACCCGATGTGCAATTCTCTCATCTCTCGAGCTAGAAATTGCAACGGGCGTCCCTCGTACTCCAATAATCACAGATCTCAAGGGGCAAGTCAATCACGGCGAGGAAACATCACATCACTACTGAGCTGAGACGCGAAAAACTAAAGGGCTCCACTAAAAGGCTGGGGGAAACTGAAATAACCACAAGTGTAACACGCACCAAACCACAACATGGTGCCAACCTCAACAAGACGACCCGAGCATACCCGCATATTAATCCAATAAGGAAGGGAATCCAATACGCTGGGGTCTTCACTCGGTTACCTCCCGATCCGAAACCACTCGAGTGGACAACACAACTACAGGCTACCCTCAAAAGGGATCCACAAGAGACACAATCTCGTGCCACAGTTGGTCGCTCAATATGCTATCATAACCCCAACGGACACACGGGTCGAAGTCGATCCCTTAACTAATAAAGAACACCCTGACGGAAACCAAACCGTCGGTGAACGGGACTGGAAACTGGCTCACAAGGCAATCATAAAGCCGATGCCCAAACTCGTGGTCAAAGTCCAAAACATCCACAAAACTCTCACCGTTGTATACCTACAACGTGGCATCACTGCCGTGCACCAACGGCGTGGCATCACCACCGTGTATCAACGGTGTGGCATCACCACCGTGTATCAACGGTGTGGCATCATCACCATGTATCAACGGTGTGGCATCACTGCCGTGTATCAACGGTGTGGCATCATCACCGTGTATCAACGGTGTGGCATCACTGCCGTGTATCAACGGTGTGGCATCATCACCGTGTATCAACGGTGTGGCATCACTGCCGTGCACCAACGGCGTGGCATCACTGCCGTGCACCAACGGCGTGGCATCACCACCGTGTATCAACGGTGTGGCATCACCACCGTGTATCAACGGTGTGGCATCACCACCGTGTATCAACGGTGTGGCATCATCATTGTGTATCAACGGTGTGGCATCACCACCGTGTATCAACGGTGTGGTATCACTCAAGCATCAAGGCCTTAGATCCTCACAGTAACATACCCTACACTACCTCGGAATCCCGGAGCTGAGGAAGGGCCAAAAGATCAACGGGCCAAAAACCAGGACCCCAACTGCACTGGGCAGGACCAATAGCACCCATCTATGTGCAACACGTGATCAGGTATCTGAACCTCACGAGCATAAGCTAAGGGTCCTATCTCTAGCCCATAGATCAATGCAAATGCCCTACAGAAGAAAAGAATGCGATGCTCCAGTAACAAATAACGCTCAAGTGCGTGAAGGGGAGATAAGATTAATACCTGCCACCACATGGCTAGCTGCCCCCGAATCCTCTCCTGTGCGACATAGACGCTCTCGCTCGGGGGTGGTCGTCCGTCGGACTGCCGCGAAGAAGTGGCCCTAACTATCTGGCCATAATTTGTCGAAGCTCCGCCTGTCTGGAAGAGTGGAGGAGGAGGAGCCGAAGCTGCCAATGCGACTGATGACCCCGCTTTAGGTCAAGACCATGATCTGTGCCCTGTCTGTGGTCACACTACGGCGCAGAATGCAGCCCACCACAAAGGACACAGTCATCCCGCTGCTGCTGATACACCGGCTGTGGATAACCTCCTGGTCTTTGTCTCCTCTGAGACTCACGACCCTCAGACTGGGATCGTGGCGGCCCCGGGGGTCTCGATCTATTCGACTGTCCAAACACAGGCGGCACTGGATGCCTCTCCCCGGAGTTGGTCCCTGGCGCTCCGTCCCTCTCTGACATGATCACTGATCCTCGGTCAACCCGCTAAGCATGCTCAATCGCTGCATCTAATGTTGGCACCCGCCGAGAATACACCAAGTGATAGATATTCCACTGCAGTCCTTTCTCAACTAGCTCAACATCCTGGATCTCATCCAGGAGACATGGGGTACACCACTCAGCAATCGCAAAACTCGCGAAAATACTCCAGAAGAGGTCGACTCCCCTGCTGCAGGAGTCTAAGATCCCCTTTCAGTTTCTGCTTACACTGTCAGGAAAATTGGCCCTGAGCAGCAAAGGACGAAACTGGTTCCAAGTCAACAACTGAGCTCCTGGTAGTCCAACAGGACGAACTCGACGCCACCAAATCTCGGCGTCCTGTCAGACCATCTCAATCTCAGTAAAGCAACCACCTGGTAACTCGACCAGGGCATGTACCCACCTGGTAACCCGGCCAGGGGTATGTACCCATCTGGTAGCTCGGCCAGTGGAAGGTGTCCTCCTGGTAACTCGGCCAGGGCATGTGTCCTCCTGGTAACTCGGCCAGGACATGTGTCCACCTGGTAACTCAGCCAGGGCATGTGCCCACCTGGTAACTCAGCCAGGGGCAATGTATCCATCTGGTAGCTCGGCCAGTGGAAAGTGTCCTCCTGGTAACTCAGCCAGGGCATGTGCCCACCTGGTAACTCAGCCAGGGGCATGTGCCCACCTGGTAACTAAGCCAGGGGCAATGTATCCATCTGGTAGCTCGGCCAGTGGAAAGTGTCCTCCTGGTAACTCAGCCAGGGCATGTGCCCACCTGGTAACTCAGCCAGGGGCATGTGCCCACCTGGTAACTCAGCCAGGGGCAATGTATCCATCTGGTAGCTCGGCTAGTGGAAAGTGTCCTCCTGGTAACTCAGCCAGGAAAAATGCCCTCCTGGTAACTCAGCTAGGGAAAATGCCCTCCTGGTAACTCAGCCAGGAAAAAATGCCCTCCTGGTAACTCAGCCAGGGAAAATGCCCTCCTGGTAACACAACCAGGGAAAAATGCCCTCCTGGTAACTCAGCCAGGGAAAATGCTCTCCTGGTAACTCAGCCAGGGAAAAATGGCCTCCTGGTAACTCAGCCAGGGAAAAATGTCCTCTTGGTAACTCAGCCAGGGAAAATGCCCTCCTGGTAACTCAGCCAGGGAAAAATGCCCTCCTGGTAACTCAGCCAGGGAAAATGCCCTCCTGGTAACACAGCCAGGGAAAATACCCACACAGCTGGGACCGCCATCACTCCAAACGGCTCCCACAATAACACCCCACTCATAGGCGAGAAGAACCGACTGACGTGGCAAAAATCCGAAAATCCCGATAGACCGGTGCCTAGAACCCCAATCAAACAAGAACAGATTCTAGGCTCTTCTAGGCTCAGCCTATCGAAGTTTTCGATCCTTTACCGTTCAGGGATTCGGCCCCTCTCGGTTAAAGTGGGAAACTATCTCAACGCACAAACTCCAGGGTCTCGCTCTGCTCTGATAGTTCTGCCTCCCGCTGTGGGGTATTCATCAGGTGAGGGGTGTGTCCTCTTCACAACACGACGTCTCCGGGGTATCGCAATCCGCTGCACAATAACGAACGTCAGGACACAACAACCATACGACCCAATCCAGCGAAAGTCTAAGACATGTCATCCATTCCAGAGTATTATGTTGTCGGCAGCCAACATAATCGCTTAGGAATATAAACATGCCAAACACTCATCCCGTCTCTTGGGAGAGGAAAAAACTCAATCAGGACTCTCGCTAAAAGTCACGACTCTCACGTAGTCATCCTAATATCCAACCACAAGCCCAGGGTTTCTACGTCCACCACGACCTACAACCTAGGCTCTGATACCACTCTAATCTGTCACGCCTCGGGGTCGAAACTGCGACCCGGGCTCGCTAACAGATCCGCCATCTGTACGGAAACTGCCGTACAGACGAAGCGTCTAACCTGCAGAAAGAATCAACTACAGGATACAGATATCAGAGCTGAATGTAAACTACTAAAAACTGAAAACCAAACCCTGTACAACTGAAAAAAATAGTACCATAACCATCTCCCAAATGCGATCGTATACAAAGTCCTCTGATACAAAACTCAAAAGGGAGGTATCTCCAATAAATACATCAGTGTACAGACTCTCGATACAAGAATATCCTCACTACAACAGTCTCTCAAACTGTAAAAATTAAAACAACTCTATACCTCACAACAAAGTTCTCTCAACAGAGGTAAAAGTAGTAAACTAGTCTACTGAAGCTCTCCGCTGAAGAGGGTTACCGCTACACTCCAACGACGGATAGGGAACTAGCTCACGACTCCCTCGCCTTGGCCAGAAGGATCAGCAACAGGAACACAGGAACAGAAGAAGAAGTCCCTGGGGAAAAGACACCACGACGGGTGTGAGAACTACTTCCCACAGTAGTTCTCAGTGGGTGCCGTCAACAAGTCCAACGGTCTGCCCACCAAGTCTACCAGAGGTAAAAGATAACAGGCAAAGAAATCTGAACAAGAAAAGCTGGCATCTACTCTACAGCTACCATGCCTCTATCTAGACACTCAAAAGTGGAACAGATGAAAGTAAATGAGACCACTCGCACCCAAGGTGCTCAATCGACCCAAACGAACTGACTGCCTCAAAGGTCCAGTCAAGCCTGCGCCTGTCGACTAGGAACGCACCTGCCCACTACCACACATCCACATGAGGACGGGATTTACGTGGGGCGTCCTGTCCGACTAACTCATCCCTTGCGCAAAACTGCCTCAACAGGCCCATCGTTGCCTCCACTGCGGAAAACTACCTCAACAGGCCAACCATCGTATCCACAGCGGCATCTCAGGGGCGCGACTCCAACTGAGGAAAACGGCGCGGCATAGAGTATCAAACGTTGGCAAAAGCAGGCTATAGACAAAACGACGCTCACTCTTAGAACAGTAGGACTCAAGATCCCCAAATATCTCGCATAATAATCGGAGGACTCTCGACGACTCAGCTGATCGGCTAACACGAGACACTAGCCTCTCCAACAGCTCGCAGCACAAGTACACTGGCTGGAGGTACTCCACAGCCAAGAACGACCCACAACTCAGGCTAACAATACCGGTCGGACAACACTCAACGACCTGGGATCACCGTTAACCCCAACGGTTCCCCACAACACTGACCGGAAGATACTCGACGGCCCGGGACTACTGCCTGCTCAACGGCTCCCTCCCACGATAGTGCAACAAGGAAACAAGGCCTCTCGGGACTACCATTTACCCAAACGGCTCCCGGCACAGATAAGCAACCCGCTACAACTACCAGACTCCACTCTGCTCCCAAGCAAGAGTGCAAAAGCATCCCACACTAAAAGCAAGTCCCGACCTCTCGGCCCACTACCCGGGCGAGGATAACACTATGTCCAGGAATGAAAGAACAGTGTGGTTGTCTAAGCATAATATAACCCTAGCCCAAGTGAGGGTTTTCTACTGGTCTGGTTACACATGCAACATATGACGGGGGTGCTAGGTCAAGTTCCAAGATAACTATGTTAACAGATGATAAAAGGAATAACCATTCCAACAATCTAGCATGCTACACAAGGAAATAAACTATCATGCATAGTCCTACATCAATAGAATTACTTTACAGTCCATAAAACTTGGAGATAAGGCCACCCACCTCAATAAGCCACCAATTGCTCGTAGACACTTGCAATTGGCCTCCACGCGATTAGCACGCAAAACGATGTCCGCTGCCGGAGTCCGCACGCAAAACGGAGCACGGTGCCGGAATCCGCACGCCAAACGGAGTTCGCACGCAAAACGGTGCACGGTGCCGGAATCCGCACGCCAAACAGAGTCCGCACGCAAAATGGTGCACGGTGCCGGAGTCCGCACGCAAAACGGTGCACGGTGCCGGAGTCCGCACGCAAAACGGTGCACGATGCCAGGATCCTCACGCAAAACGGAGTCCGCACGCAAAACGGTGCACGGTGCCGGAGTTCGCACGTAAAACGGTGCACGGTGCCAAACACAGAAAAGAGCAAGAGGGTCAATTACAGTCTAAAAGAACGCTCCAAAAACTGTACAAAAGTACAAAAAAACCAACACACGGAACCTACCCGATTGCGCCGCCGTCGCCGAAACGCTCCGCCTGGCGTCCTCGCACGCAAAACGAGGTCCACGACGCGCCGCCGCACCTCACGCAACCTCCTCCCTCACTCCCTCTCGTTCTCGGTTGCAGGAGAAAGAAAAAGAGGAGCAGCCATGGCGGTGCGGGGGAGAAAGAAGAAGAAAAGAAAAGAGAGGGAGAGGGGCAGTCCACGGTGCCGGTCCACGGAGCTGGTTCACGGCACGGACCAATGGGGAGCCCCAACGGGCCGGTCCACAGCGCATAGGTGCGTGCGCCCGGTCCACGCGCGCGCCCACGCGCCACGTGGCGCGCGGCAACGCGCCCGCCACACGGGCGCGTTGCACCGCGCCACCCCAGGCACGGGACACGCGCCCGTTACACGGGCGCGTGTAGTCATCCGGCCTTTCGGGGTATTTTTGACTTACGTGTAGTCATTTAAGCCTTTAAGTGAAATAAAATTATTCAATTCTTAAAAGTTGGCCATTGTGGGGTGCTAGTATTTTTCTGCGATAGAGCGCGGAAAAAGAAAGCCGACGGTGCGATCGGATCTGAAATCCGATATCGGGATCCCCCGGAACGGGATTCAAAGTGATACGGTGATTAGTCGTGCTTCGGAATCCGTGCAAAATATCTTGCACCCGTTAGAGATAAGGTGGGTTATCTCGTAGGGGATAATTAATTAGTTAATTAATTATCCCAGACGGAAAATAATAATTCTCTCACGTACGAATTAAAGAGAAATTAATTAGAGATAAAGTGCGACTATATAAGGGATCCCGATTAAAGAAAAGAAAAGAAAAGAAAGAAATAAAAACCCTAATCGGTGAGAAGAGAAAAAGAAAAGAAAAGACGGAACCCTAACCGGAGGAGAAAAGAGGAAAAGAAGGAGGAAGCGGAGGAACCTGATCGCCCTGATTCACGTGCCGGAGATCGGAGAACGAGACGCCATCATCTACGGGGAGCGGATCCGGGTCTCCAACGCCGAAAGGAAACAAGATCGGTTCTTTAATTCCGATAGATTGAGGTTAGTGGTCGTTAATCTTTTTGTAGAATTAATCGGGGGTTTTCCGTGTTCTCGTAAGGTCGTATTAATTAGTACATGGATCGTGGATTTTCGTCGGGTTTTGATCCATGTTTTATTCTCGTTCTTGATCGAGGGTGATCGATGGTTTTTATCGAGTTTAATCGATGATTTCTAGTCGGTTTCTTTTTATCGGACTTGGTCGAAAATTCGATCGGGGTTCCAATTTATGTTTTGGTTGTTCGTGGATCAACGGTTTAGCCGTTAGATTTACCGCGGATTTATTCGGAGATTTTTGGGGATGTTTCGTTGGAACATAGTGGGTTAACGGGAGGCCGCCGCCGCCGTTGTTAAATGGGAGGCCGCCGCCGTCGTTACCATGGTCGCGGGGTATTCGCCGGAGTCGCACGGGAGCGAAAACGGAGAAGAAATCGCGAAACGGGAGCGAAAACGGCGAAGAAAACCGCGAAATTAGGGTTTACTGTGCTTGTCCGTATAGCACGGTCCACGGGTCCAGGCGAGCACCCGGTGCATGCCCGCAGCGTCGGAAGCACCAGACCCGGTGCACGGTTTCGTGCACCGGCTCGGCCCAAGGTGCGCGGTGCACGCCTCATGCGTGCACCCGGCGCACGCGCTTGCGGCCGAAGGGCAAGGACCCGGTGCACTCTCGGGTCGTGCACCGGCCCGGCCCGAGATGCGCGGTGCACGCCTCCTGTGTGCACCCTGCGCATGCCGCCGCCGCCTGACGCCGTGAACCCGGTGCACGGTTGCCCCCGTGCACCAACCGACAGCCCGAAGTTCATTTGCTCCGTTTTTGTCCGTTTTTCCACCGTTTTGAGCGCCGTCTTTCCCGTTGGGATCACAATCTCCGCGGTTTTCTTGGCATGGCAACTTGGGATCTTTTTGGTCACTGTTTTGTTTTGTTGGGTGCCGATTTCGCCGACGCTCCGCGCCTGACGAAATTGTCGGGGGCGCGCCGTCGGGTCTCTTCTCTCATCATTTTCGCCGCCGGGGCCTTCTTGGTCTAACCATTGACGTCCCGAGTGGGCTACCGGTTGAGGATTGAGTTTTGTTGGACTTTTCCGTCGAAAAGAGTAAATTGGGTCTTGTGTTTTCGGATGTTAGTACGCGCTTTTGACTATAGTTATCCGTGCGGACTTTCTTTAGGTCCAGACGCGCAGCGGGGGTGCGCGAAGGATTCGGGTGTTCCGATCTCTCTTCAAATAGGTGGGTACGGTTGCTGTAAATACAACCAGTGCAGTAAGTGCATCTATCGTCATTAAAATGCTCTTAATTTATCTAACAAAGTAGATGGACAGTTTAACCTTTCGCATAATTGTGTTTTTATCTAACAATTGAAGCGGCTACGGTCGCGGTGCTCATGACACGCCGATCTCGGCAAATCCGTTTTCGGATGCTGCACGTACACAGGCGGATTGGCCTCCGCATGGGTGTACTTTTCCGGAAGAGTGGTCTCTTATGACCCGTGTTCCTCACAAAAGTGTGGGTGCCGTGAGGACCTCTTCGCGCCCGCTGAAAATAGCACACCAGCACCGCGAAGAGGTTAAAAGCATCAAAGTAGGTGTTTGCGCACGAGGGGAGACTTTAGTCTCTCCGACAAATATTCTGGGGTTGGTGCCCAATTTAATTGATAATTCTGGGGTTGGTGCCCAATTTAATTGATAATTCTGGGGTTGGTGCCCAATTTAATTGATAAATCTGGGGTTGGGGCCCAGCTTAATATGTGGAGGGTTTTAGCGAAATGGTTCCGGTGTATTCGGTTTGCTCCTTATTTCCTTATTGATATTAGACATCTACTTTGTTTGTCACTGACATTACCCACTCCGTGACAGGTGTTACGAGGTGCGTTAGCCGGGAGGGCGGTGAGACTGCGTCGCGAGAACCGTAGTCAGAACACTTGGTTTTTATTTTCTCATTTCTCTTACGCTTAATTTAGTTAATTTGCTTATGGGTCGTAATATTCGTGGACATGTATTACTTAGCGCTGTGGATGAGGGGTACTTTTATATTTCGGTTCTTTTGGTGATGTTTTCTTATGCGGCACGTTTTCATGATAAACCAAATGACTTCGAAAAGGTTTTCTCAAAACGAAGTGTCGTGTGGGCACGGGTTTTGCAACCGCTGGCTTTATCATTTCTAAACACTGATGCCGCTTTAATATTCCGCATGATGATGTATGTCTATTGTATGGTTGATGGTTGGTGTTTGATGTATGTTGTTGTAAATGAGACGCCGTGCATATGCAAAGGAGACTGTCCGCGGGCAGGGAGAATTTGTGTATGTGGCGGTCTGGCACGCACCGGGGATGAGGTTTAAAATACCTTGTTAAGGAAGAAAAAAAAAAGATACACGCAATTTTCCGCTTTGATAGACTCAAAAACCCCCGGGGGCGTGACAGATTAAATGGTATCAGAGCAAAACAACCATAACCATAGTAGACGTGATCCACATCCACAGTGTAGGGTACCACAAGCAAATTAGACATGAGATAACCAAGGTATAGGTGCTTAGTACGTGAGAGTACGGGGAAAAGGGGAACGTAATGTAGGTGTAATCGTAAGACAGGGTGTTAGGGTTATAACCTTAGGGTTAACGTGGTTTCTTTGTCTATAGCGGACGATGGCCCGGACTAGATCGTCCACCGAGAATGCGGACGCGGACAGAGTGACCCCGACCACCGCAGAAAACCAGCTCCTCCGACAACAACTGCGGGAAATGGCCGGGCAATTAGCGACGCTGACGGAGCAGGTTCGTCACCTGACGCAGCAACAGGCAACCGCGCCAGCCGAGCGCGATCCGACCCCTCCGCCCGAAGCCACCGCACCCACTACGGGACCGCAAGGGACGGGTGGCACGACGACGGAACAGCCCCCATCCCCAAGGGATGTACCTACTCCGTCGACCACGGGGCCCGTGGTGGGGGCGACAGCAGGGGAGGCAGGAACGACCCCTACTCTCGGGGGGTCCGCCGCTGTAGGAGGGATTACGGAGCAACGAACGACGCGAGAAAGGGTCAGGACGAATTTGACTAGGTTCAAGAAGCATGACCCTCCCACTTTTGAGGGAGAGACGACCGATCCATGGGTCGTCGAGAAATGGGTAGACACCATGGAAAAACTCTTCGAGGACCTACTGATGGAGGAACACGAGCGGGTTCCACTAGCCGTTCACTTCCTCGAAGGGAATGCACGCATCTGGTGGAAGACGGTACGCCCGGACCCGTCAACAAACGACCCGCTACCGACATGGACGACCTTTAGAGAGGAACTTTTTGACGCTTTCTTCTCCGACAGCGTCAAGCGGCAATTGGAGGACGACCTGAAGAACATTAGACAAGGGAACCGCTCGGTCATGGAATATCAAAGGGACACGAAACCACCTCGGGGACCGTGCGTAATCTGCAAGGGTGCTCACCCGGTGGCAGAATGTACGTGGAGGTGCCATTACTGCAATCAGTGCGGCTTACCGGACCACTCCCGTGCCTTCTGCCCACAGGGGCCCATCCCCGCCGCCACCGCGCCACCGCAGCAGAAAGGACCAGAGAGTGCTGCGGCCCCCGTTCAGCCAAAGGATTCGCCTGACGACCAGCAATCCGCAGACTCCTCAGACGTCAAGTCCCTTTCCCAGCACGCCGTACGACGCTGGCCTGAGGGCTGTGGACGGACTCCCCGGGATACTACAGTGGAGGACGCGACGTCCCAAACCTAGTAACGGCAGGTAGTTTGTGGTTTCACTTTTCCCTCTTAGATTAGGAGCACCGGTCACACCTTAACCTGCTGCCCCTGTTAGACTCTCTCTCTCGCTCTCTCTCTCTAGAATCCTTAAGTATTAGGCGAAGCCTCCCCCGGCCGATGTGCGCGGGCGAGCTTCGAAGCATAGGAGAACCTTGTGTACTCGGGGCCCGTTAAGGGCCATGCAAGGAATAAATAGGCTCCACCCTATGCCTTGCAGCCGAGAACCCAATGGGCCGATAGGTAGTTCAGGGCCGCTCCCCAGATAAGGATCAGCGGTCCCGTGGTAAGGGAAATTCTGGACGTGTTTCCGGCAGAGCTCCCCGGAGCGCCGCCGGAACGAGAGGTCGACTTTCCTATTGAACTACTTCCCGGCACCAAACCCATCACCAAGGCACCGTACAGGATGGCCTTCGCGGAGTTGAAGGAACTCAAGGCACAGTTGGAGGACCTTTTGGATAAGGGCTTCATCAGACCTAGCGCGTCACCCTGGGGCGCGCCCGTCCTGTTTGTGAGGAAGAAGGACGGAAGTCTCCGGTTGTGCATCGACTACCGGGAGATAAATAAGGTCACCGTTAAGAACAAGTACCCCCTGCCAAGGATCGACGACCTCTTCGACCAACTACAGGGGGCGACGGTGTTTTCAAAGATTGACCTGCAGTCGGGCTATCATCATGTCACGCCCCGAGGGCTCGAATCGCGCGGAAGAAGAGCCACCGATGCTCCTGATTTAGCCATATATTTTTTTTTGTAAACCAACGCTCCCCGGTGCGTGTCCAGACCCGCCGCATACACAAATTCACTCTGCAAACGGGCAGAGTCTCCTTTGTATATGCACGGCGTCTCACATACAAAATGTCTCACAAGGCGTAGCACATACAATCTCTAACCACCTCAGTTGGGGTCTCGTTCACATACAACCAAACAACTCACGTGATATTCTAATATTCACTTAGAACATAGAGGCCGATGTAATGAAAGGATAAATAATCACAAGGTTTTGAAAACGGCATCCACACGATGCCATCGTTTTATGAAAGACCGTTTGAAAGCCACATAAATCCACAGGGGTTTGAAAACGGCACCCACCCGATGCCGATCTTTGTGAAAACAGTTCGCAAACACATAAATCCCACAAGGTTTGTAAAATTCGGTGCCCACACGACACCCACGTTTTAAAAGTAGTTTTCGCAAACGGTTTTTTTTGCTTTTCATTGTTTAAAACGGCCAAGTAAGAAAGAATGCAACAATCATTCGTTTATTCAAAAAGGGAAAGGGCAACATCCACTTCGACCCCACGGGGGTGTCGCAATCCACAACTAGCTAGCATGAGTAATAAAAGAAAAAGGAAAGGAAAGTCACTGTATCTGAAGTCACTAAAAGCCAGAACAGCACTCTCGCGGCCTCACCGGTGCCCTAGCACTCGCCCCTGGACGAACCTGTCACGGAGTGGGAAGTCAGTGACTAGAATAAACATAATGAGCAAGAAAGCTATAATAAAGCAAACCACTATAACCAGAGCAACCGTCACCCCTCATACACTGTCAACAACGATCATGACCTGCACCAAACATAAACCGGGCACCCTCCCCGGACACCGCACCGGGCCCCTACCCCGGTGCCCCCTCTCTGCCGAGCACCTGCCTCGGCCGCCGAGCACCAACCTCGGCGTAACCGCTCACACCCTCCACCCATGAGGACCCCCATTCCTAACACCACCGTCGCGTGGGGTACACGGGTCAACGTACCACTTTTCCGGAAAAGCACACCCTTGCGGTGGCAAAACCGCTGGTGTGCGTGTAGCAAAACTTGAGCCTCAGATGATAAATCGAATGAAGTAAAAATCGGGGTCAGCATTGCTCATAAGGATAGCTAGAAGGGAAAACACCTTTGCTCACGGAGAATAACTTAAAGAGAAAACACCTTTCCTCACGAAGAGTAACTTAAACAGAAAACACCTTTGCTCATGAGAATTAACTTACGAGAAAACACATTTGCTCATGTCTGCCCTTACACAATTAACCTTGGCGAAAGTACCCACCTTGTGTGTGTCGTCCGGTGTTCGGTACGTCCGTGATCGTGCGTCAGTCGCCAACAACGTCCTGCGCTCCTGAAGGAACATGGGCAAGTCAAGACTAAGGATCCGAAACTCACACCGACTCCCAACAACGTGCGGCGGAGTTCCCCGCACGGCATCGGCCCGTGCGGCGCACACTCCGCCTGGGCACAGCCCCGCGCGGCACCAGCCCGCGCGGGCGCCCCTCCTGCGGGCGGCCCCGCGCGGCCGAGCGCCGCGCGGGCGCGCTGCCCGTGGTGCGTGGCGACCCCGCGCGGCACCAGCCCGCGCGGGCACCCCTCCTGCGGGCGGCCCCGCGCGGCCGAGCGCCGCGTGGGCGCGCTGCCCGCGGTGCGGGGCGACCCCGCGCGGCACCAGCCCGCGCGGGCGCCCCTCCTGCGGGCGGCCCCGCGCGGCCGAGCGCCGCGCGGGCGCGCTGCCCGCGGTGCGGGGCGACCCCGCGCGGCACCAGCCCGCGCGGGCGCCCCTCCTGCGGGCAACCCCGCGCGGCCGAGCGCCGTGCGGGCGCGCTGCCCGCGGCGCGGGGCGACCCCGCGCGGCACCAGCCCGTGCGGGCGCCCCTCCTGCGGGCGGCCCCGCGCGGCCGAGCGCCGCGCGGGCGCGGTGCCCGCGGTGCGGGGCGACCCCGCGCGGCCGAGAGCCGCGCGGGCGCGCTGCCCGCGGTGCGGGGCGACCCCGCGCGGCACCAGCCCGCGCGGTCGCCCCTCCTGCGGGCGGCCCCGCGCGGCCGAGCGCCGCGCGGGCGCGCTGCCCGCGGTGCGGGGCGACCCCGCGCGGCACCAGCCCGCGCGGGCGCCCCTCCTGCGGGCGGCCCCGCGCGGCCGAGCGCCCCCGCGCGGCCAAGCGCCGCACGGGCGCGCCGCCTGCGGAGCGGGGCGACCCCGCATGGCACCAGCCGCGCGGGCACCCCACCTGCGGGCGGCCCCGCGCGGCCAAGCGCCGCGCGGGTGCGTTGCCCGCGGTGCGGGGGCGGCCCCGCGCGGCCCTAGCCCGCGCGGCCGCCCCGCCTGCGGGCGGCCCCGCGCGGCCAAGCGCCGCGCGGTGCTCGCCTGCGGGTGGTGCCCGCGCGACGCCCCTGCCGCGCGGCGCCCCGCCCGCGGCCGGCCCGGCGGCGGCGGCGGCGCTCCCCGCGAAAACTCCACCCCGAAACACCTAACCAAAACCTAATTGAAAAACTCACCTTCGATCTGCCGGAAAAGATAAGAAGAGGATCGTCCTATCGTTGCCCGGTTGATCCCGCGAGCAAGAAACCTCCGTCCTTCTCCCGTAAGCCCCGCCGTCGGTCGTAACAAGAGCGGAAAAAGGTTGGGTCCCCGTCTTTCTCTATTTCCCTCTCGTAGTGTCTCTTAAAAAGAGAAACCCTAGCCGCCGAACGAAGGTACCTAAGCGGGAAGCCCTAAAACCCTAGGTTCCTCAAAGGAAAAATAAATAAATATTAGGAACCGATCCGGCGGCTAGAATTACCCCGAGAAACGTGCCGATCGTCCGCACGGATCCCGGGGCGCCCAAGGGGGGTCCGAACTTCAGAATTTTATTCTGGGAGAACCGGTAGTCAGAATCTGAAACCGATCACATCCCCGTTCTCCATTTCGCGAACACTTCCGCCTAAAAATGTCCGCGAGCCCCGACGGACTTTCCGGAAAAACACCAAAAATTATCCCACAGTCGGCAGTCGTAAGAAAAAGGGGTAACGGGAAGGGTCACGGAAAAGTCAGGTCTTACACATCAGGTCCAGGTCAACGGGGAGGACATCCCCAAAACGGCTTTTCGGACTCGCTACGGTCATTACGAATTTACAGTAATGCCATTCGGGCTCACGAATGCCCCGGCGGTGTTCATGGACATGATGAACAGGGTATTCAAACCCTTCCTGGATTTATTCGTGGTGGTCTTCATCGACGATATCCTCATCTACTCCCGTACAGACGAGGAACATGAAGAACATCTGCGCACAGTCCTCCAGACCCTACGGGAATAGAAACTCTTCGCCAAACTCAAAAAGTGTGAGTTTGGGCTCCGTGAGGTTGGCTTCTTGGGGCACGTAATCTCAGCGGCTGGAGTCGCAGTCGATCCGAAGAAGATAGATTCGGTGACGGACTGGTCCCAACCGACGACGGTAACAGAGGTTCGAAGCGCTCTAGGATTAGCCGGGTACTACCGGCGCTTCGTGGAGGGTTTCCCCAAGATAGCCACCCCCTTAAACCGTTTGACTAAAAAGGGGGAAAAGTTCATCTGGACGGGCAAATGTCAGAGGAGCTTCGAGGAGCTCAAGGATAGATTGACGCGAGCTCCGATTCTCGCCCTGCCAGAACCAGGGGAGGATTATGAAGTGTATTGCGATGCGTCGCGAAACGGACTGGGTGGAGTACTCATGCAACGGGGAAAGTTTATAGCCTATGCGTCAAGGCAGCTCAAAGAATACGAGCGAAACTACCCCGTGCACGATTTGGAACTCGCAGCGGTTGTGTTCGTCCTCAAGCTTTGGAGACACTACCTGTATGGGGCACACTGCAATGTGTACTCAGATCATAAAAGTCTTAAGTACCTTTTCACCCAAAAGGAGTTAAATTTGCGACAAAGACGGTGGCTCGAACTACTGAAGGATTACGATTTAACGATCCATTACCACCCGGGAAAGGCAAATGTGGTGGCCGACGCCCTGAGCCGTAAGGGGCAGGCCGAGAAGGCAGGGGTAAGTGCCATCACCCAGCAAGATAGTCTGATTGCGGAATTTTCGCGATTAAGACTAGAAGTAGTACCAGCGGGTACAGTCGAACAACTTCTGACACTGGTGGTCAGACCTACCCTGCTTGACAGAATTCTCGAGGGGCAGTCGACTGATGACCAACTCCAGCTGGTGCGAAGTAGAGTAACTGCCGACCAAGAAGGTTATTTCACAGTAAACTCCGACGGCACGATACGATTTCGGGGACGAATCTGCGTGCCGGATCTACCGGAACTCAAAGAGGAAATCCTGCGGGAGGTGCATACCGCTCCATATACAGCGCATCCCGGGGGAACGAAGATGTACAAGGACGTCAAACAGACCTTCTGGTGGCCCAAAATGAAGGGAGACGTGACTCGGTTTGTGGCACACTGCCTGGTGTGCCAACGAGTGAAGGCCGAGCACCAGCGTCCAGCAGGAAAATTGCAACCCTTACCGGTGCCCGAGTGGAAATGGGACATGATTACCATGGATTTTGTGACCGGGTTCCCGAGATCGTCACAGGGACACGATGCAATATGGGTAATCGTGGACCGTTTGACGAAATCAGCCCACTTTCTGCCCATACACACGACGTGGGTGCGGGAACGACTGGCGCAAACCTACATCAACGAGATAGTAAGGTTGCATGGGGTGCCGACGTCCATCACGTCGGACAGGGACACGCGATTTGTGTCAAACTTTTGGCAGAGCCTGCAGCGAGCAATGGGAACCATGTTGCACTTCAGTACGGCTTTTCACCCGCAGACCGATGGACAATCAGAGCGGGTGATACAAATTGTGGAGGACATTATTCGGGCATGCGTTTTGGACCTGGGGGAAGGGTGGGCACGGTGTCTGCCCCTAGTGGAATTTGCCTACAATAACAGTTACCAGGCCAGCATTCAGATGGCACCATACGAGGCCCTGTACGGGCGCCGCTGTCGGTCTCCAATATGCTGGGACGACTTGGGTGAGCGTAAGTTTCTGGGCCCAGATCTGGTGGAGGAGACCGAAGCAAAGGTGCGATTGATTAGACAAAGACTACTAACCGCCCAGAGCAGACAGAAAAGCTACGCGGACAACAGACGCCGAGACTTAGAGTTCATGGTGGGTGAACACGCGTTGCTCCGAGTTTCGCCCTCCAAGGGGAACCGACGCTTCGGCATAAAGGGAAAGTTAAGCCCGAGGTACGTAGGACCATTCGAGATCCTAGAACGCATAGGACCGGTGGCGTACCGATTAGCCCTGCCGCCAAATCTCGAACGAGTCCATAACGTGTTCCACGTCTCAATGCTCTGGAAGTACCTAGCCGATCCCTCTCATGCCTTGGATGCCTCCACCATCGAGTTGCGAGAGGATTTAAGCGTCAAGGAGACGCCGGTGCAGATTTTGGCGAGAGAGGACAAGAAGTTGCGCAAACGAACAATCCCCTATGTAAAGGTCCAGTGGAGCAACCATGAAGAGCGCGAGGCGACTTGGGAACTGGAATCGAAGATGAGGGAATGTTTTCCCGAATTGATTAGTGGGCTTTGTATTTAAGTTTCGGGACGAAACTTTTTATAAAGTGTGAGTGGTGTAGTGATCCGGCCTTTCGGGGTATTTTTGACTTACGTGTAGTCATTTAAGCCTTTAAGTGAAATAAAATTATTCAATTCTTAAAAGTTGGGCATTGTGGGGTGCTAGTATTTTTCTGCCATAGAGCGCGGAAAAAGAAAGCCGACGGTGCGATCGGATCTGAAATCCGATATCGGGATCCCCCGGAACGGGATTCAAAGTGATACGGTGATTAGTCGTGCATCGGAATCCGTGCAAAATATCTTGCACTCGTTAGAGATAAGGTGGGTTATCTCGTAGGGGATAATTAATTAGTTAATTAATTATCCCAGACGGAAAATAATAATTCTCTTACGTACGAATTACAGAGAAATTAATTAGAGATAAAGTGCGACTATATAAGGGATCCCGATTAAAGAAAAGAAAAGAAAAGAAAAGAAAGAAATAAAAACCCTAATCGGTGAGAAGAGAAAAAGAAAAGAAAAGACGGAACCCTAACCGGAGGAGAAAAGAGGAAAAGAAGGAGGAAGCGGAGGAACCCGATCGCCCTGATTCACGTGCCGGAGATCGGAGAACGAGACGCCATCGTCTACGGGGAGCGGATCCGGGTCTCCAACGCCGAAAGGAAACAAGATCGGTTCTTTAATTCCGATAGATTGAGGTTAGTGGTCGTTAATCTTTTTGTAGAATTAATCGGGGGCTTTCCGTGTTCTCGTAAGGTCGTATTAATTAGTACATCGATCGCGGATTTTCGTCGAGTTTTGATCCATGTTTTATTCTCGTTCTTGATAGAGGGTGATCGATGGTTTTTATCGAGTTTAATCGATGATTTTTAGTTGGTTTCTTTTTATCGGACTTGGTCAAAAATTCGATCAGGGTTCTGATTTATGTTTTGGTTGTTCGTGGATCAACGGTTTAGCCGTCAGATTTACCGCGGATTTATTCGAAGATTTTTGGGGATGTTTCGTTGGAACATAGTGGGTTAACGGGAGGCTGCCGCCGTCGTTACCATGGTCGCGGGGTCTTCGCCGGAGTCGCACGGGAGCGAAAACGGAGAAGAAATCGCGAAACGGGAGCGAAAACGGCGAAGAAAACCGCGAAATTAGGGTTTACTGTGCTTGTCCGTACAATACGGTCCACGAGTCCAGGCGAGCACCCGGTGCATGCCCGCAGCGTCGGAAGCACCAGACCCAGTGCACGGTTTCGTGCACCGGCCCGGCCCAAGGCGCGCGGTGCACGCCTCATGCGTGCACCCGGCGCACGTGCTTGCGGCCGAAGGGCAAGGACCCGGTGCACTCTCGGGTCGTGCACCGGCCCGGCTCGAGATGCGCGGTGCACGCCTCCTGCGTGCACCCGGCGCATGCCGCCGCCGCCTGACGCCGTGAACCCGGTGCACGGTTGCCCCCGTGCACCAACCGACAGCCCGAAGTTCATTTGCTCCGTTTTTGTCCGTTTTTCAACCGTTTTGAGCGCCGTCTTCGCCGTTGGGATCACAATCTCCGCGGTTTTCTTGGCATGGCAACTTGGGATCTTTTTGGTCACTGTTTTGTTTTGTTGGGTGCCGATTTCGCCGACGCTCCGCGCCTCGACGAAATTGTCGGGGGCGCGCCGTCGGGTCTCTTCTCTCATCATTTTCGCCGCCGGGGCCTTCTTGGTCTAACCATTGACGTCCCGAGTGGGCTACCGGTTGAGGATTGAGTTTTGTTGGACTTTTCCGTCGAAAAGAGTAAATTGGGTCTTGTGTTTTCGGATATTAGTACGCGCTTTTGACTATAGTTATCCGTGCGGACTTTCTTTAGGTCCAGACGCGCAGCGGGGGTGCGCGAAGGATTCGGGTGTTCCGATCTCTCTTCAAATAGGTGGGTACGGTTGCTGTAAATACAACCAGTGCAGTAAGTGCATCTATCGTCATTAAAATGCTCTTAATTTATCTAACAAAGTAGATACAGTTTAACCTTTCGCATAATTGTGTTTTTATCTAACAATTGAAGCGGCTACGGTCGCATTGCCCATGACACGCCGATCTCGGCAAATCCGTTTTCGGATGCTGCACGTACACAGGCGGATTGGCCTCCGCATGGGTGTACTTTTCCGAAAGAGTGGTCTCTTATGACCCGTGTTCCTCACAAAAGTGTGGGTGCCGTGAGGACCTCTTCGCGCCCGCTGAAAATAGCACACCAGCACCGCGAAGAGGTTAAAAGCATCAAAGTAGGTGTTTGCGCACGAGGGGAGACTTTAGTCTCTCCGACAAATATTCTGGGGTTGGTGCCCAATTTAATTGATAATTCTGGGGTTGGTGCCCAATTTAATTGATAATTCTGGGGTTGGTGCCCAATTTAATTGATAAATCTGGGGTTGGGGCCCAGCTTAATATGTGCAGGGTTTTAGCGAAATGGTTTTGGTGTATTCGGTTTGCTCCTTATTTCCTTATTGATATTAGACATCTACTTTGTTTGTCACTGACATTACCCACTCCGTGACAGGTGTTACGAGGTGCGTTAGCCGGGAGGGCGGTGAGACTGCGTCGCGAGAACCGTAGTCAGAACACTTGGTTTTTATTATCTCATTTCTCTTACGCTTAATTTAGTTAATTTGCTTGTGGGTCGTAATATTCGTGGACATGTATTACTTAGCGCTGTGGATGAGGTGTACTTTTATATTTCGGTTCTTTTGGTGATGTTTTCTTATGCGGCACGTTTTCATGATAAACCAAATGACTTCGAAAAGGTTTTCTCAAAACGAAGTGCCGTGTGGGCACGGGTTTTGCAACCGCTGGTTTTATCCTTTCCAAACACTGATGCCGCTTTAATATTCCGCATGATGATGTATGTCTATTGTATGGTTAATGGTTGGTGTTTGATGTATGTTGTTGTAAATAAGACGCCGTGCATATGCAAAGGAGACTCTGTCCGCGGGTAGGGAGAATTTGTGTATGTGGCGGTCTGGCACGCACCGGGGATGAGGTTTAAAATACCTTGTTAAGGAAGAAAAAAAAAAGATACACGCAATTTTCCGCTTTGATAGACTCAAAAACCCCCGGGGGCGTGACAGCGCGCGTGCCCCCGCTGCCGCGCGGGCGACAACGGGGGCCCGCCACGTGGCGGCCCCAGCGCGTCCCGCGCTGACGCGCGCCAGGCGCGCACGCCGCCCGTACACCCTCGGGAAACGCGCCGCTTCTCGGGTTCCGTGCCGCGCCACTCCTCGATAAACGTGCCATTTTGCCTCGAAAAATGCGCACTTCATCCGGGCTCCAAATCCAACAAATAAATAGTCCATTCCTAGCGATTTCGCGCGCTGAATCCAAAAACGATGTCCATTTTCCCAAATTCTCATTCAAAAATTGCGGAGTGCCCCCGGATAGCCCACTTGATCCGATTTTCCACGCCGGGTCCAAATCTGAAGTCCGATTTGCCAAAATACAACTCGAAAAATTCCCGATGGCAGCCGGAGAGGTAACATTAATCCAGAATTTGCCCGGAGTCCAATTTTGACATCTGAATCACGCGAAATCACTTCCAAACACCCGACGGGTCCTCCAAATTCCCACGGGGTCTCCTTATAAGCCCGAAGTCCACCAGTTGTGTCCAAATTGCGCGCAGCCAACACGACGCACCACGCACGCCTCCAGTGATGCAAGCTAAATCCCAAATTGCACCACAAATCCACGGCCCCTAAAAGCTGCCAAACAACCGGCGAACCCTACGCGGGAGATTCCACTCGGTCCCCCTGACACGAGTGCAACTATAAGGCAAATGTCTGTAATAAACCCAATCTAATGCCACCAGTAGAACTGGTACTGCCTGCTGTGCCTGCCAAATCGGGTATGCCAGCCTACGCATAACACCGATAGGGGATGGGAGTCTCAAGGACTCGAAGTCTGAAAATCGCACACTCCGGAGTGGCACTCGAGGGGTGCGACCCACACGAGTAAAGTGCCTCAGAAACAAGTATCGTAAATCAGTAGGACTGGATCGTGACTCTGATCAAAGTGGGAAAGCCCAACCACTAAAGAAAGCCTCGGTCCTCAATCAGACGCAAAAATACTCAAATAGTGGGAAACTCTGTCCACTAGAGAAATCATATACCCAATCTGGTGCATAAATAAATGTCCGGTCAACCGCCCAATATCCGCGGTTGCCGCAAAGCCCCACAACTAATCCTACCTATCCCAGACACCAAGTCCCGACTACACTACCCAGAACTCCTGCTCGAACCTGAGCAACACATACCACCTGACTAACAAAGAAGGAGAAAAGGAATACATGGTTTCTCCTAAGTAAAGTTCCAAAAGTAGTGTAGCAGTAAAAGATGGCCTAACTACATGTCCATGCAAGCATGCTTTGTCCTCAGAAACAATAAAAGTGGGTGAAACATATATTAGTAAAGCATGCTGAAATATTCCTACTATGGTATACCAATCTCACCCAAGTAGGTCATTTCTTGCTTACCTCTCGCTCATATCGGTTGTACAACAATATGCCTGTTATCAATCATAGAGGGGTGATATCCCCACATGTGCACTTGCATTCACCATGATATAAAACCTTATACAGTTACCAAAATTAAGCTTACCCACCTGAAGTGCTCAATCCAAGGCAAACCTGGGGTCGGCGAAGAGTGTAGACGCTCTCAGTCCAAAATCTGCTAAAACTGCTCCCTCGGTATAAGTTGCGCGAGCCTCGGCTCCAAACAGCTGAAAACACCCAAAATTCACTATCTCTAATTTTCCCCAGTTCCAACAGGTTCAGAAACGGTCGCTAACCTTCCTGGGTACAACAATAAGGTTCAAGATTACATTTTTATTCCAAAATATCCAAGTACGTACAATTCTGTTGGAACAGTCCCAAAGATGCAGATTTTTCACCTGCAGCAAGAACGTAGAAAAATCCAACAAAAATAGTATCGCGTTCCTCGCGTCGATACATTCGAAACGAGTACCTGCACGCCAAATTCTGAGCCCCGTAGGCCGAGTTACAAATTCCACAACACAGGGCGCTCAGAAACACACAACCATACATCTGTATTTCCATGCACAGATAAAGGAAGAAAAATGTACCTCCGGGCAAGCCTCAGAAAAATCCAATAAAAATACGGTGATAATCCTCGCGTCGAGTAGATGTGTATAGGCACGTCTCCAACCGATGCCCGGTTGCGGAGATAAAAATCCGGCAAGGTGTCGCTGTCCAGAAATTCCATCAGAAAAAGGGGTCCCAGCAAGCATGGAAAAACTCCTCGAAAAGTGCAAAACGAGAAAACACTGAAGAAACCAAAATCGTAGCCTTACCTGTCACGGATCCAACAGCGAAGAAATCGCTCGAAAATAAGGTCGGAGTAGGCCCGGGGAGCTCTCGCACCGAAATGCGACGAAGGGGAACACAAATGGACGAGCGTCGCGCCGCGCCGTAAAAATGGAAACCTTGATAAGCATGCCACCAAAAATCTCCAAACTCTGCAGATGGATGCAGCACAGGGTGTGGATTAACTTTGCTGAAGGCCTCAAGTAGGTTTGAAGCTCGGAAATGGTGGAAAAAGGGGAGAAGAAGCAGCTCGGGTCGCTTAAATAGGCCCAGAAAACAAATCCGAAAATGACGGCCATGTCCTAAGTTCCGGGCGCCCGATTCTTTCGGGCCGCTACAGTGTTGGGCCCGGCCCAACACTGTGCGGGCCCGAATTCCCGTCGGGCCTCCACGTAGCCCGCCACACACCGCACACCGAAGCCGCCCGCTGGATTTCCGCCACGTGGCCCGCCGAACACAACACACCAAATCCATCCACCCACATCGCGCCACGTGGCCCGCCGTGGTGCCGACACGTGGCGCGCCCGAGCGCGGGAGAGGCCGACAACGACCATGTGCCCGCCTGTGCCGCCGCCTGACGCCTCTGCTTGCACGCGCCCCGAGGCGGTCTGCACGCGCTTTGTGGACCCGGCGCACAACACCGCACCAATCACATGCTGCCACGTGTCACCCGGTCCACCGTACACCATCGATAAATTCCGTGGACCACGACTGCTTAGCCAACCAATATCGCCATGCCACGTGGCCTGCCTCCGGTGCACGACGGCGTGGTGGACCGCGCGCCTGCCCGCACGCTGTGCGCTGCCCGCGCCTGCCCGCCGCCGCTCCCGAGCCTGCCCACCGCCGCGCCGCCGCCCTCCGCGGTCGCCGGAGCTGCCCGCCAGCCGCTGGAGTTACTGTTCCGGCGTGAACAGTAACCGGTGGCGTAAAAATCAAGTAAATAGCCTAATTTCATCGTTTTCGCGCGCTGAATCCAAATCAGATGTCTGTTTTGCTAAATTCCAACTCTAAAAATTGCCGAAGGCATCCGGAAAGATGTTCTTTTGTCCAAACTCGCGCTGAGCCCAATTTTAATATCCATTGCTCGCAAGACCACTTCTACGCACTCGACGGGGTCATCTGACTACTCTCATGATCCATTAAACACTCTGAGTCCATCTCTAGTGTCCAATTGGTGCACAAACACAACCGATGCGCCATATAGGCCTCCAGAAGCTGCTGGTCAACCAGTAATCACATCGTGGGGATCCATGTCCTCACATCCTCCCCCACTAAAGAAAGTTTCATCCTCGAAACTAGCTCATATCCACCTGGAGTTACAAATGCCACGGGTAGGTATCCCTCAATAACGCCTCCAGCTCCCCAAGCACCATTCACTCCCCGTGATTACTCCTTAACAACAACAACAGCAAATCCAGAACAGCATAGCCCGATCACGCAATTCCCCCATCTCACGAGCCAGAATTCGCAACGGGCGTCCCTCGTACTCCAAACGATCATAGATCTCAAAGAGGCAAGTCAATCATGGGCGAGGGATCCAAAAACACAACACTCCTGAGCTTGAGACGTGAAATACAACAGGGTTCCATCCAAAGCTGGGGGAAAACAAGATAATCGCCAGTGCAACACGCGCCAAACCACAACCTGTGTCAACTCAACCAATGCAATCCGAAACACATCCCCGTAATCATCCAAGAAAGAAGGAAGCCCTCACAAACAAGGGTCCTCACTCGGTCACTCCCGAATCCTGACCATCCGAGTGAACTACTCAGCCACGGTCTACCATAAAAGGAACCCTCAGGGACGCAACCGCAAGCCATGTTTGCCGCAACAGCCCACACAGCGCCAGCTGTGGAATCATCCAACTCAACCCCAGCCAGCTCTCCTGTTCCAGGTATCTCCCATCATAGTGGCCCTGTCGGGGTAATCCAGAATGCTCACTAATAACGCAACGGTAATTCCACAGTCACTATGGGAGGTATCACTCAAACTCGCAGATCTCTCTCCCAATACTGGAAATGCTAGTATTGGCGCGGTATCATTCTCATCAACCGATTGCCAAGCTCTCCTAGCACTGCCCAGTCCAAGAAGCTCCTTACCTTGACCATAAATATTGATCTCGGCCAATTCCCAATTAGTATCCATATTGGCCGGATTTCCACTACCGCCCCTACGGCTAACACAAAGCGACCCAAGAAGGCATGCACTTGGAGCTAGAACTTGTATCTCAATAACTTGGCATACAGCTTCATCCACAAGTGCTCCAAGTCGCTATAGGAGTAAATCAAAATATCCTCGAGGAACACCACTCCCAATCCGTCCAAGTACAACTAGGACACACAATTCCTCAAATCTTGAGGTCACAGGGCATTAGTCATTCCATTTGGCCTCACAATGAGCTCATAATGCCCTTACCGGATCCTGAATGCCATCAAGGCAAAATCCTCAGCTGTCTGATTCCAAGTAGGTACTCGCACCATACTATAATTGCCGAAGTAGAACTCCAACAAAAGGTCCTTGATAATACCTGAACCTGCCTGTGCTCAAGTCATAACGAACCCTCATCATCGTCTATCCAAGACGTCGTACTAGGTCAAACAGACCCCTTGATCCATCAGATCCTGTGACTGTGCCATCAGCTCTCTCAGCTCCACAGGCGATATCCAATGAGGTGCTGTCGAGGGTGACGCGGTCCCTCGAACCACGTCAAACGCAATCTCTATCTCCCTAACCGGCGGCATCGACAACAGCTCAGGTGGAATCACACTCGGGATCTCGTGGGCAACCGAGATATCCTTGAGTCCCGGTGCCGCCGTAAGCACCTCTCATACTGTCGCTATAACCTGCGTGCTCTAATAATCTCAACAAGCAAGCCTCAGCTGCACCGGACATGATCCAAAAGCCTCTTCCACATGTACAACAACAACAGAAACCTATACCTCCAGTGCACATGGTAACAAATCTGCCTCTAGTCCATAAAGGAAAACAACATGCTCAAACTCCGACTGCTGTGATGAAATCACACCTGCGACAACTTAATCCACTACCGTGGCGCCCTCCAACCGGGCGGCACAGATTCATCCGCACGATGCAAAGGGTTGTCGCTCAATCAATAAAGAAAATCAGAACTATCCACATAGGGAGCACGACCTCTGTCTTTGTCCCTACTGAGGTGACGAACAAGGTCCTCCGCAGATAACAAATCCCCGCTACCGCTGCGCCACTCTAATATAAATACTGATGCTGCCATCGGGGTCCACCCGACCTCTGATATCTCGGGAACTCGTTATCCAGGAAAAAGAAATCGGAATGCCCCTGCCGGCCGATCCGTCCTCCATCACTCGGCACCAAGCGCCAAAATCCAGAACTCGCCTCTGGCGGCAGATCCCTATCCAAAGGAACTGCAACGCTACGCTCCAAACACAACACCTACTCCAACGAGGCGTCCAAAACCTATAACGGAGGGACTGAATAAACTGAAAGGTATCCTGGCGCAATCCACTCCCAGCCTCACACATCCTATACGCCTCGCCCCTCGAAACCTGGAGCGCGCAGTTCAACAACTGCATAAACTCTCTAGCACAGGGAGGCTCTCAATTGATCACTCCATCACTACCAACCACAACTCTGCCGCTGATATGCCTCAGACAATCCTGTCATCCGGGTCCGAAGTTCCCTGACCTCAATCTAGGTATCCGGCCCAAAACCAACCGCTCGAGCTCAATCACTATGACAAGATGCCCACGGGTCGAAACCCAGCGTCGGGAGACACCGCTCTCCACGACGGAACCACAAATAGCACACAAAAGACACTCGACCCAATCCAGCAAAAGTCTAAAGCATGTTACCCGTTCCACAGCATTATGTTGTCTGCAGCCAACATAATTACTTTGGAGAATAAACATGCCAGTCACTCCTCCCGTCCCTTGGGAGAGGTATAAAACTCAATCAGGACTCTCGCTAAAAGTCACGACTCTCACGAAGTCAACCAAGGGTCAAACCATAAGCCTAGGGTTTCTAAGTCCCAACCGACCTATCCCTAAGCTCTGATACACTCTAATCTGTCACGCCCCGGGGTCGAAACTGCGACCCGGGCTCGCCAACAGATCCGCCACCTATGCCAACCTGCATAGGCGAAGAGTCCTTCCTGCAAGAAAAGTACTACAGCTAAACAAAATATCAGAGCTATAAATAAAAGATCTGCTGTATAACTAAAAATCAATCACTGTACAACTGGAAATAATACAATAAGTCTGTCTCCCAAAAATGATAATCATACAATATCCTCATGTACAAGCTCTGGACTCAACCGGGAGGTAACTCCAATAAATACAATGGTGTACAGTCTCACGGTACATAATGTCCTCACTACATCAGTCTCTCAAAAGAGGAAAAAGTAAAACAACTAATCTGCTGTAGATCTCCTCTGAAGGGGTACCGCTACTCTCCAACGACGGGTAGGGATCTATCTCGCAACTCTCTCGCCTCGATGAACAGTCGCAGAATCAGCAACATCCGCTAGGACTCTACAAAATAGAGGAATGGAAAGAAAATGAGGGGGAAAACCCCCAGAGGGTGTGAGAACTACACCAAAAAGGGAGTTCTTAGTGGGTACCACCGCCAGACCCGACGGTCTGCCCACTAAGTCCTCAAAATACAAAAGCTAACCAAAACCGTAAAGACTGAAAAAGAAGGAAGCGGGAGACTCTCAACAGCTATCCAGCTTCTATGCCTGCTGAGCCTGCCTATGCCTGCCATGCCTGCCTATGCCTGCCATGCCTGCCATGCCTGCCATGCCTGCCTATGCCTGCCATGCCTGCCCGCGCCTGCCTATGCCTACTATGCCTGCCATGCCTGCCATGCCTGCCTATGCCTGCTATGCCTGCCATGCCTGCCTGTGCCTGCCTATGCTTGCCATGCCTGCCATGCCTGCCTGCGCCTGCCTATGCCTGCCATGCCTGCCATGCCTGCCATGCCTGCCATGCCTGCCATGCCTGCCTATGCCTACCTATGCCTGCTATGCCTGCCATGCCTGCCTGTGCCTGCCTATGCCTGCCATGCCTGCCATGCCTGCCTATGCCTGCTATGCCTGCCATGCCTGCCTGTGCCTGCCTATGCCTGCCATGCCTGCCTATGCCTGCCTATGCCTGCTATGCCTGCCAAGCCTGCCTATGCCACGGTCAACAACTCACAATGACCCTGGGACCACCGTAACCCCAGACGGTTCCCAACAACACTAGCACTGGTCTAAACACAGCTACTAGACTCCACTCGGTCCCCCTGACACGAGTGCAACTATAAGGCAAATGTCTGTAATAAACCCAATCTAATGCCACCAGTAGAACTGGTACTGCCTGCTGTGCCTGCCAAATCGGGTATGCCAGCCTACGCATAACACCGATAGGGGATGGGAGTCTCAAGGACTCGAAGTCTGAAAATCGCACACTCCGGAGTGGCACTCGAGGGGAGCGACCCACACGAGTAAAGTGCCTCAGTAACAAGTATCGTAAATCAGCAGGACTGTATCGTGACTCTGATCAAAGTGGGAAAGCCCAACCACTAAAGAAAGCCTCGGTCCTCAATCAGATGCAAAAATACTCAAATAGTGGGAAACTCTGTCCACTAGAGAAATCAGATACCCAATTTGGTGCATAAATAAATGTCCGGTCAACCGCCCAATATCCGCGGTTGCCGCAAAGCCCCACAACTAATCCTACCTGTCCCAAACACCAAGTCCCGACTACACTACCCAGAACTCCTGCTCGAACCTGAGCAACACAGACCACCTGACTAACAAAGAAGGAGAAAAGGAATACATGGTTTCTCCTAAGTCAAACCACCTGACTAACAAAGAAGGAGAAAAGGAATACATGGTTTCTCCTAAGTCAAGTTCCAAAAGTAGTGTAGCAGTAAAAGATGGCCTAACTACATGTCCATGCAAGCATGCTTTGTCCTCAGAAACAATAAAAGTGGGTGAAACATATATTAGTAAAGCATGCTGAAATATTCCTACTATGGTATACCAATCTCACCCAAGTAGGTCATTCCTTGCTTACCTCTCGCTCATATCGGTTGTACAACAATATGCCTGTTATCAATCATAGAGGGGTGATATCCCTACATGTGCACTTGCATTCACCATGATATAAAACCTTATACAGTTACCAAAATTAAGCTTACCCACCTGAAGTGCTCAATCCAAGGCAAACCTGGAGTCGGCGAAGAGTGTAGACGCTCTCAGTCCAAAATCTGCTAAAACTGCTCCCTCGGTATAAGTTGCGCGAGCCTCGGCTCCAAACAGCTGAAAACACCCAGAATTCACTATCTCCAATTTTCCCCAGTTCCAACAGGTTCAGAAACGGTCGCTAACCTTCCTGGGTACAACAATAAAGTTCAAGATTACATTTTTATTCCAAAATATCCAAGTACGTACAATTCTGTTGGAATAGTCCCAAAGATGCAGATTTTTCACCTGCAGCAAGAACCCAGAAAAATCCAACAAAAATAGTATCGCGTTCCTCGCGTCGATACCTTCGAAACGAGTACCTGCACGCCAAATTCCGAGCCCCGTAGGCCGAGTTACAAATTCCACAACACAGGGCGCTCACAAACACACAACCATACATCTGTATTTCCATGCACAGATAAAGGAAGAAAAATCTACCTCCGGGCAAGCCTCAGAAAAATCCAATAAAAATACGGTGATAATCCTCGCGTCGAGTAGATGTGTATAGGCACGTCTCCAACCGATGCCCGGTTGCGGAGATAAAAATCCGGCAAGGTGTCGCTGTCCAGAAATTCCATCAGAAAAAGGGGTCCCAGTAAGCTTGGAAAAACTCCTCGAAAAGCGCAAAACGAGAAAACGTTGAATAAACAAAAATCGTAGCCTTACCTGCCATGGATCCAATAGCGAAGAAATCGCTCGAAAATAAGGTCAGAGTAGGCCGGGGGAGCTCTCGCACCGAAATGCGACGAAGGGGAACACAAATGGACGAGCGTCGCGCCGCGCCGTAAAAATGGAAACCTCGATAAGCGTGCCACCAAAAATCTCCAAACTCTGCAGATGGATGCAGCACAGGGTGTGGATTAACTTTGCTGAAGGCCTCAAGTAGGTTTGAAGCTCGGAAATGGTGGAAAAATGGGAGAAGAAGCAGCTCGGGTCGCTTAAATAGGCCCAGAAAACAAATCCGAAAATGACGGCCATGTCCTAAGTTCCGGGCGCCCGATTCTTTCGGGCCGCTACAGTGTTGAGCCCGGCCCAACACTGTGCGGGCCCGAATTCCCGTCGGGCCTCCACGTAGCCCGTCACACACCGTACACCGAAGCCGCCCGCTAGATTTCCGCCACGTGGCCCGCCGAACACAACACACCAGATCCATCCACCCACATCGCGCCACGTGGCCTGCTGTGGTGCCGACACGAGGCGCGCCCGAGCGCGGGAGAGGCCGACAACGGCCATGTGCGCGCCTGTGCCGCCGCCTGACGTCTCTGCTTGCACGCGCCCCGAGGCAGTCTGCACCCGCTCTGTGGACCCGGCGCACAATGTTACGGAATTTGAGTTGGCGTAATTTCATGAAAGGTTCAAGTCTTGAAGATTGAAGGTGAAGAAGGTTGGATCATTTAACTCAATCTCAAGAAAGAAGAATTCAAAAGGATCAGGTATGTTTAACTAAAGATTTTTGGTGATCCGAATACTTCTTGTAGTGTAGAAACACCTGGAAGAATTTTTCATTGCATAAAAATCAAAAACTGGACATGGGACATGTTCAGGATCCGGATCAGACATTCCAATCCGGATCCCGAAGGGTGTTCGTTCATACACTGGTTCAATCCGGATCGCAGCATTTCATGATCCGGATCCCGAACACTAGTTTTACCTTTTTACTTGCACGATCCGGATCAGGAATTGCAATCCGGATCGCGAACGTTGATGTTTGGTGAAACTGTATGAACGATCCGGATCAGCCATTTCGATCCGGATCCCGAACCATCGTTTTTCTGGAAACCCGTCTTTCTTGCTGCTGCAATCCGGATCGCCGAAATCCGATCCGGATCGCCGTCCGTAAAAATTCCAGAAATGGTAGGTTTTTTATTCTTATCTCCTTCCTAGGGTTTCTAACCTATAAATAGACCCTATGATTCATTTTTCTAGGGCAAGGCCGATAAAAAGAAAAATAGCCGTCATATTCAAATATCATCTTATACGGCCTAAGATCCACATATAGAGAAGAAAGGGAATCATTAGATATTACTCTATGTTTCTTCATCTATATTGATTAGTTTGATTCTAGGTTTTCATACTCACATCTTGAGTTGAATCAAACTAATGAATACTTAGATGGTATTTCCTATCTATCTTTGATCTAAGTATTCGGCGGATCATCACCACCCAAAAACAACGATTTCCCCAAATCGGCGCGTGGACTCGCGTGGCCTTGTGGATTCAAGGTGCTACCGCTCTCGTGGATTCGGAGCGAGGTACGTTCGTGGATTCGAAGCGTGCTACTGGGTGAAGACCGTGGATTCGGCCGGACGCTGTGGACTCGACGTTGGACGCCGTGGATTCGGCGTTGGACGCAGATCGTGGATTCGAGACGCGTTGCGGAACGAGCGGAGAAGATCAACTAGGAGCGTATGGTAAAAGGTTGAGTCGTCTGTGAGTACGTTAAATCACCTTGTACGTGTTTCAATTCTAGTGGATTTCACCGTGTTATCGGTCCCGTGGTTTTTTACTCCGGTTTGGACTTTTTCCACGTAAAAATCTTGCGTGTTCTTTTATTTTTCCACATTGGGTTTTATTGCGCAATGATTTTTTGAGTGTGTATTGTTTACACCTATTCACCCCCCTCTAGGTGTTTTTTCCCCTATTAGATCTATATTACATATAACCCAACAAGTGGTATCAGAGCGGGAATAGGGTTGTAAACAATGGCTGAAGGTGGAAACATCAATCGACCCCCTTTCTTTGATGGAACAAATTATGCGTACTGGAAAGTACGGATGAAAGCTTTTTTAATTTCCATCGACGAAAGGGTGTGGCAATCAATTGAATTAGGATGGTCTAATCCAACTGAGATTATTTCTGATGTTCGCACCTTAAAACCTAGGTCGAAATGGACCAAGGAAGAGTTAGATTCATCTTCTTACAATGGCAAAAGAATTAATGCTATTTTTAATGCCTTATCTCAAACTGAATTCTCTCGCGTCTCGGCATGTAAGACTGCGAAAGAAATCTGGGATGTTCTTCAGGTTACACATGAGGGAACTAACCTCGTGAAGATTCAAAAGCTGCAAATGCTTATGAGCAGATTTGACTCCATTTTTATGGCAGAAAATGAATCTTTCACGGACTATTACACACGATTGCAAGACATCGTAAATTCATGTGCTAACCTGGGAGAGAAGATTCCAGAATTTAAAGTTGTAAGAAAGATCTTAAGAACTCTTCCTGAACGATTTCGCCCAAAGGTTACAGCCATTGAAACTATTAAACACCCGGACGAAATGCGTGTAGAAGAATTAGTTGGTTCATTACAAACTTATGAAATGACATTTACTACTAACTATTCTTCGGGAAAAGCATCCTCTTCTAAGTCTTCAGGTTATGCGTTGAAAACAACTAAGGAAGAAGACACGGATTCATCCTCCTCAGACGATGATGAGAACCTATCTATGGAGGACTTTGAGAAGCAACTCGCTCTCTTGACAAGGAAGTTTCGCCGCAACTTTCGAAGTGGTAATTCAAGTAAATCTCCATCCTTCGAAAAGTCGAAGAAAGGCAAGGGTACTTCAAGTTACAAGTCAAGAAAGCAAGAGAACTTTTCAAAGGATAAGAAAAGTTCAGAGGGACAAGTCCAATGCTTCAAGTGCCGAGGATACGGCCATATCTCAACGGAGTGTCCAACTAAGAATCCGTCGAAGAAGAAAGTGATGCAAGCCGTCACTTGGGATGACAACTCAACGTCAAATGAGTCATCCTCAAGTGATGAAGAAGAAAGCGCAACGGCATTCCACGCGTCCACATCTTCACCCTTCATGTGCTTAATGGCAAGTACATCCGAGTCATTGTCCAACTCCACTGTTGAAAAGATTGCAACAGACAACGAATCGGATGATTCGGAAGGTGAAGATTTTGTTTTAGCCTACCACAGACTTTTGAGGGATTCAAAGAAACTGGCTAAGCAAAACAAGAGTTTGAGAGGGAGATTGCATGATCTCGAAGAAGAAGCAAAAAGGGCAACTTCTCTTTCAAACGCTCTTGAAGTGGAAAGGGAAAATCTGATAAAAGTAAATGTTTCCCTTCAAGAGTCCAATGTGCTATTTGAGAAGGAACATACAAAACTGGTGGATAAAGCGGATCACTTCTCAAAGCTCTACAACGAGGCTCGACAGGATAACCTGGAAATGACAAAGACCATTTTCCAACTCAAGGATGACTTGCAGCGATTCTCTTCAGGAAGGAGTAAGTTGGATAGGCTTCTTGGTCTTGGTCAGACAAATCGGTTCGGCCTCGGGTACACTCAAACTGGAAACAGTCCAAGTTCGAGTGGGACAGTTTTCGTGCCCCAGTCGGTATCTCCTCCTCCGACACCGGAACTAACGACAAGCAACGACAACAAGCCTACTTCATCCTCCTCGGGATCGTCAAGTACTAAGGTATGTTTTCGTTGCAATTTTGCAGGGCACATTGAAAGAAATTGCAAGGTTGGAGCTCAAAGTTCAAATCAACCACATCTTGCAACTGCTACCAATAAGTTCACTCCCCGGAATTCAAAGAAGGACTTTTCAAAAGAAAAGAACATTGGTAGTACTTCAAACAAGACGATGATAAAAGAAAAAGATCAATCATACAAGACGTCTTCATCAAGGAAAATTTCTCAACCATTGCCAACATACTCCAAAACTCAAAAGGTTTGGGTATGCAAAGGTGAAATCCTTCCTTGTCTTTAATCGTTATACGGTTAAATGTTGTGTAGTTTATGTAGACTATTTTTCTTTCTTTTGGCCAACTCGTCAACCATCTTTGGGAGGTAAATGGTATATTTTCTTATTGGTTGATGATTTCTCTCGATATTCTTGGGTAGCATTTTTAAAAGAGAAAGCTGATACTTTTGATTCTTTTCACGAAATTTGCCATCGTATTATGATTGAAAAGAATGAAAAGATCATTCGTGTTAGAAGTGATAGAGGTGGAGAATTCATAAATTCAAAATTTATTGATTTTTGCACTTCCAACGGTATTAAGCATGAATTCTCAGCACCCTATACACCTCAACAGAATGGTGTTGTCGAGCGCAAAAACAGGGTTGTTCAAGAGATGGCACGTGTTATGCTTCACAGCCGGAATTTACCGCTACATTTTTGGGCTGAAGCTGTGAACACTGCAATCTATGTAATTAATCGAGTTTATTTGCGCCCGGGAACGTTAAATACACCATATGAACTATGGTGTGGTAGAAAACCCAACATCAAATATTTTCGCATCTTCGGGAGTCGGTGTTACATTTTACGTGACCGTAAAAATCTTGGAAAGTTTGACTCTCGAAGTGACGAAGGGATTTTCTTGGGGTATTCTACAAATAGTAGAGCATATCGGGTATTTAACTTGGAATCTAAGACGATCGTAGAATCTATAAATGTTAAAGTAGATGAAGCTTTTCACTTTGCATCTGAAAAATCTACCCTCGATATCTCTCTAGATGATGATACACCTGCCATTGCATCTTCTCATAATAATACTTCCAATATTAATGATGCATCTAATGGTTCTTCAAGTTTATCTGATGTGCAGGAATCGTCTCATGTACCTCCGAGTACTCCGTTACCTCAAACTTTACGCATCTCCAAGGATCATCCTGAATCAAACATCATTGGAGACCCACAAGAAGGAGTTAGAACTCGGAGGCAGTTGGTTTGTGGATTCGCTTGCTACGTATCTTTAATCGAACCAAAGAACATAGATGAAGCTCTTCAGGATGACTACTGGATTAAAGCAATGCAGGAAGAGCTCCATCAATTTGAGCGAAACAAAGTCTGGGAATTAACGAAGCCTCCAAAGCAACATAATGTGATAGGTACCAAATGGATTTTCAAGAACAAGAAAAATGAGGATGGTACTATCATCAGGAACAAGGCACGATTAGTTGCTCAAGGCTACTCTCAAGTAGAAGGTATAGACTTTGATGAAACTTTCGCCCCTGTAGCTAGACTCGAGTCCATTCGTATACTATTTGCTATTGCTTGTCATTTTAAAATCAAATTATTTCAAATGGACGTTAAGAGCGCGTTTCTAAATGGGTTTTTAAATGATGAAGTTTATGTGGCTCAACCGAAAGGTTTTGTAGACCATAAACAACCTAACCATGTTTTTCGTTTGAAAAAGGCTCTTTATGGTCTGAAACAAGCACCGCGAGCATGGTACGAAAGGTTGACAAAGCACCTTTTGGAGAAGGGCTATACTCAAGGGGGAGCTGACAGGACTCTCTTTGTGAAGCATTATCAAAACAATTTCATTGTAGCACAAATCTATGTCGATGACATTGTATTTGGCGCAACAAGAGATAATGATGCTTCTAAATTCGCGGAGACCATGGAAAGCGAATTTGAGATGTCCATGATGGGCGAATTGACTTATTTTCTTGGATTGCAAATTAAACAAAATGATGAAGGTATTCACTTGTGTCAATCCAAGTATGCAATGGAGTTGGTTAAAAAGTTTGACTTAGAAAATTCGAAAGATTTTCCGACTCCAATGGGAACTAGCCACAAGGGACTTGGAAGTGAATCACATAGTGAGAATGTAGACGAGAAACTGTATCGAAGTATGATTGGAAGTCTACTTTACCTCACGGCTAGTCGCCCGGATATATCCTTTAGTGTTGGGATTTGCGCGAGATATCAATCAGCACCAAAGGAGGTTCACCTGAAAGCGGTGAAAAGGATCATCCGGTACATCAAAGGATCAATTAATTTCGGAATTTGGTATCCTATGGGAACTAGTTTGGACATTGTTGGATACTCAGATGCCGATTGGGCAGGATCAGTGGATGATCGGAAAAGCACGAGTGGTGCATGCTTCTATCTTGGCCATTGCCTTGTTGCATGGCACAGTAAAAAGCAGAATTGCATAGCACTCTCGACTGCCGAAGCGGAATACATTTCAGCGGGTAGTTGTTCAACCCAACTCATCTGGATGAAAAGTGTGTTGAGCGACTTCCGAATTTCAGCAACTTCGGTAACAATTCTTTGTGACAACACTAGTGCTATAAACATTTCCAAAAACCCTGTGTTGCACTCTAGAACAAAACACATTGAACTTAGATATTATTTTCTTAGAGAGCTAGTTGAATCAAATACTCTTCAACTTTCATATATTTCAACTGAAGATCAATTAGCTGACATCTTAACAAAACCTTTGGATCAAAAACGTTTTATTCATTTGCGTAAAGCAATTGGAATGCTTTCCTTGAAATAAACTTCCTTTTGAAACTTTTGCTTAGGTTAGGTTTTGTTTTTGTGTTTTTGTTCTTTATCTATGTTTATACATAGTACATTAATTGAGCATGTGTATTATTGACTTTACTTGCATCCTTTCATATAATTAGAAATCTATTATGCTTTGGATATCATAATAATTCAGTTGATGCATTGATCATTTATTTAAATTAAACCATTTTTAATTGATCAAAGTCAATTTCTCTCTCAATGATCTCTTGGTATTGTTTTTATCTTATTTGACTATTTAGTTGAGTATGAATTCGAGATCAATCCTTGGTTGAATACTTTATATATTAAATAATTGATAGCCAATTGAGGGGGAGTCAAAGAAAAGTAAAATGCTCAAAAGATGTGGAAAGAGTTACATCCCAATGAGGAGTGTGAAAACTACCACCACATGGAGGAAAGAGCTACCACCTCGGTCGTCCGAGTACTGTGTGCAGCTACCACATGTATACCAAGCATGGTTGTTCAATTTTTGATTAAGTAAAATGCATATTGAGATACTTGACTCTGTCAAATTTCAAGGTTGGTATAAGGTGGGTTTTGTAAAGAAAGATGCTCAAAGAGCCACTCTCTTCAACAGATTGTCTAGATACATTATATAATTTATTTGGGATTTCAAACATCTATTGATCTTGGTAATTCATTTTCTTTACCATTTTAATGATTTGATAAACGCCGTACTCATAAGATCATGATGGATGTGTTTGAACTTGATCAACTTTAAAAGTTTTAATTTCTATAAATTGTCATGTCATTATTTGAATGTTATTGATAGATTTAACATAATTTATTTCTCTTGACATGAAACGATGATTTTTGTTTAAAGTTGATGTGCTAAAATGCTTACAAACTTTTTCTGGATTTTATGGATTTTTTTTTTTTCTAAATTTTTCTGAAGAAAAAGTTGCAGCTGATCCGGATCGGGTTAAATGATCCGGATCCCGAACGCAGGCTTCTTCCTGCGGCTAGCCGATCCGGATCGAAATCTCGATCCGATCCGGATCGCGGCTAGGGTTTTAATAAGAATGAAAGGGTTTTGATTTCTTTTACGTTAATCTTTTGTTCTCAAGTCTCTAGAGCCTCTCTCTCTAGAATCCTTGCACCTTGGAGCTTTCCTAACCCAAGTTCTTCGAATCCAAGTAAGTTTCATTAATCAAAATCTCGTTTTTCACAGTTTTTCTCCTTTCGTGACGAGATTTTTCTATCTTTTTCGTTTCTGAATGGTTTTTGGTCAAATCTCTTTTGAAATAAGAACTCTGGATAGATTAGTTTTGATTATATGCTAGGTATTCCCCTGATTAACGAATTTTTGGGCTTCGATTTCTGAAAATTCTGTTTTAGGGCATATAATAGGAATTTTTGAAAATCATGCAATTGATCTATTTTTAAAATTCCTTTTGCAAAACTAATTTGATTCTTAGTCTCTCTACATGATTATGATTGTTTGGGTACAATTTTTCAAATTTTTGAAAATTAACAATTTTTTCATGTGTTCCTGAGTTGGTCTTCACAGGATTTCAATCTTCTTAAGGCGCTTGAATCAATGGGATTCTCATGGATCATCTTTTTGTTGGTCACTATGGTGCACACTCGGGCCACAAACAAATTAAAGAGAGCTAAGAAAACACAACAAAAAGGTGAGTTTCTTTTGATCAACGACACAGAAGTAGAAGCAGATTGTCAAGAGATAGATTGGACTGAATTGACAGATGATGATGACTCATTGCCTGAACAAAAGGCGTCTGATGGTTCAAAAGGAAAAGCTTCCGATGGATCAAAAGGAAAGGGACCCATGGACACAGGAAAAGCGCCTATGGCTAATCCAACCATCTCTGTGAAAATAAAAAGAGTAACTAGACGCTTTGGACTACGACGAGACGCTAATATTAACACACCGATAGTTCCTGACTCCCCGCCTCGGGTGGAAGGAGTGTTCGTCAGCATGGATCGCCTTCGAGCATTTGAACGTCGTGAATGCATCGGTGAACGTCATGTCAACACTGAAGCTCTCCGAAATCACTCACAAGAGTTTGGAACCTTGATTGAGCAAGCTAATCTCATCCAAGTCTGCCGATTCCCCGAACTACTTGGGTATTGTTTGTATCGTGTAAGAACCTTTTACACGAATGCAAGACATCTTCAAGAAGATGAACATGGATCAATGCATTTCTATACAAATATCCAAGGGATGAAACTTAAAATCACTCCGCAGCTAATTGGCGAAGTCCTTGGAATGGAATCTAACACATCGGGGCTCAACTTTTTGAAAGGAAGAAGTTTGACGAGTGCCTTGTGGCAAACAGTGTTAGATAAAATTTGTTTGGAAGGAACGAAATCAGCTGATGGTAAAAGTGTAAAATCCAAACATCTTCGACTGGAGTACCGATTTCTAAATTTCATCACGTGTTACAACATTCTACCTAACATGCAGACTAAGGTCGTGAGATGGGAGAGACTGCTGTTCTTATATCTCATAGGTCATCCCTCTGAGGCTGTAGGATTGAACATGAATATCCCCTACATAATTTGGAATAGAATGTCAAGATATATTATGCATCCTCATCCTTCTGAGCGACTTCCGTTTCCTTTAATCATCATGAGGATCTTACAAAAGTTTGACATTGATATAAGCTCGACATCTTATCAACACTGCTGGGGGATGATAGATGAGTCAACGATTGTGAAGTCACTTCACAAATTACCACATGTTACTCCGACACCGTCCACTGGAAAGAAACCTTGTGTCGGCACCTCGGCCTCACCGTCTCAACAAGCGCCTGGCGCAGATGATGACGCATCAGTAACTTCGATTTTCAAGCAACAACAGCGCCTATCTTCTGAGCAAGAGCGGATAACCATAGAACAAAGGCGAATGTCTGAAGAACTCAAGATCATAACGGCATCCCAAATTACTTTGACCAAGAAAGTAAATTCGATGAGGAAATTAATCAAGAACATGTTCGCTAAGATGGGATATAGTGCGTCTGAGGATTCAGACTCCGATAACTAAGTTGTGCTCTAACAATTTTTGTGCAGTTTTGTGCAGGCTTTTATCTTTTTAGATTTTAGTTCAGTTTTTAGGACTTATTCTTAGTTCTAGTTCTTACATTTACTTACATTTTTGAAATTTTTTTAACTCTCCTTAAATTTTTGTAATTTTGGCTTAGTTTCTGACAAAAAGGGGGAGAGAGTTTAGAGAGAACTTGAACAATGATGATGTGAAAACTGTGTGAATGTGTGAACATCAAGGTAAGTATCACTTCAACTTCAACTTTGGTTTTTATCTTGTGTTCTGTGTGCATGTCCCTACTAACTATTCGACTAACTATTTGGGCATGTAATATGACTAACAAGTTGATGTTGGACTAACACTTTGTGACATTTGGTGTTTGAATGCATAGAAGATATGTTGGTTTTTGACTATGATTCTCTTACATATCTGAATTCTCAAATGTCATGATGATAAGATAAACTCTATCTCTGTACTTGGTTTTGTATGTTTCAATTCTTGAGGTATCTAACGATTCTTTTTGTCAAGAATGATTTCTTTGTGCAGAGAGTACAGATGTCTAAGTCTAGAGTCTGTTTCAGGAGTTTATCTCATGTTTTAAAATTTTTTGGATCTCCATTGTAAATTTTTGTTGTATGGTGATAGCAACAAAAATATCTTTTTAAATTTTCTTTAGTGGATCTGTGTTTTGTCACGAAACCGCCAAAGGGGGAGATTGTTACGGAATTTGAGTTGGCGTAATTTCGTGAAAGGTTCAAGTCTTGAAGATTGAAGGTGAAGAAGGTTGGATCATTTAACTCAATCTCAAGAAAGAAGAATTCAAAAGGATCAGGTATGTTTAACTAAAGATTTTTGGTGATCCGAATACTTCTTGTAGTGTAGAAACACCTGGAAGAATTTTTCATTGCATAAAAATCAAAAACTGGACATGGGACATGTTCAGGATCCGGATCAGACATTCCAATCCGGATCCCGAAGGGTGTTCGTTCATACACTGGTTCAATCCGGATCGCAGCATTTCATGATCCGGATCCCGAACACTAGTTTTACCTTTTTACTTGCACGATCCGGATCAGGAATTGCAATCCGGATCCCGAACGTTGATGTTTGGTGAAACTGTATGAACGATCCGGATCAGCCATTTCGATCCGGATCCCGAACCATCGTTTTTCTGGAAGCCGTCTTTCTTGCTGCTACAATCCGGATCGCCGAAATCCGATCCGGATCGCCGTCCGTAAAAATTCCAGAAATGGTAGGTTTTTGATTCTTATCTCCTTCCTAGGGTTTCTAACCTATAAATAGACCCTATGATTCATTTTTCTAGGGCAAGGCCGATAAAAAGAAAAATAGCCGTCATATTCAAATATCATCTTATACGGCCTAAGATCCACATATAGAGAAGAAAGGGAATCATTAGATATTACTCTATGTTTCTTCATCTATATTGATTAGTTTGATTCTAGGTTTTCATACTCACATCTTGAGTTGAATCAAACTAATGAATACTTAGATGGTATTTCCTATCTATCTTTGATCTAAGTATTCGGTGGATCATCACCACCCAAAAACAACGATTTCCCCAAATCGGCGCGTGGACTCGCGTGGCCTTGTGGATTCAAGGTGCTACCGCTCTCGTGGATTCAGAGCGAGGTACGTTCGTGGATTCGAAGCGTGCTACTGGGTGAAGACCGTGGATTCGGTCGGACGTCGTGGACTCGACGTTGGACGCCGTGGATTCGGCGTTGGACGCAGATCGTGGATTCGAGACGCGTTGCGGAACGAGCGGAGGAGATCAACTAGGAGCGTATGGTAAAAGGTTGAGTCGTCTGTGAGTACGTTAAATCACCTTGTACGTGTTTCAATTCTAGTGGATTTCACCGTGTTATCGGTCCCGTGGTTTTTTACTCCGGTTTGGAGTTTTTCCACGTAAAAATCTTGCGTGTTCTTTTATTTTTCCGCATTGGGTTTTATTGCGCAATGATTTTTTGAGTGTTTATTGTTTACACCTATTCACCCCCCTCTAGGTGTTTTTTCCCCTATTTAGATCTATATTACATATAACCCAACACACAACATCGCACCAATCACACGCTGCCACGTGTCACCCGGTCCACCGTACACCATCGATAAATTCCGTGGACCACGACTGCTGAGCCAACCAATATCGCCATGCCACGTGGCCTGCCTCCGGTGCACGACGGCGCGGTGGACCGCGCGCCTGCCCGCACGCTGTGCGCTGCCCGCGCCTGCCTGCCGCCGCTCCCGAGCCTGCCCGCCGCCGCGCCGCCGCCCTCCGCCGTCGCCGGAGCTGCCCGCCGGCCGCCGGAGTTACTGTTCCAGCGTGAACAGTAACCGGTGGCATAAAAATCAAGTAAATAGCCCAATTTCATCGTTTTCGCGCGCTGAATCCAAATCCAATGTCTGTTTTGCCAAATTCCAACTCTAAAAATTGCCGAAGGCATCCGGAAAGATGTTCTTTTGTCCAAACTTCGCGCTGAGCCCAATTTTAATATCCATTGCGCGCAAGACCACTTCTACGCACTCGACGGGGTCATCTGACTACTCTCACGATCCATTAAACACTCTGAGTCCATCTCTAGTGTCCAGTTGGTGCACAAACACCACCGACGCGCCATATAGGCCTCCAGAAGCTGCTGGTTAACCAGTAATCACATCGTGGGGATCCAGGTCCTCACATTGAATGAGATCAAAACCCACCAAAGCCCCTTCCTTGAAGTTAGGGTTTCCTCCCTTCTAAAGAGAGAAAGAGAGAGTGAGAGAAAGTGAAAGAGATGTGCCTAAGGGTGGGGGAGGAGTCCCCCAACCTTTTATACCTGCGCCCTCCACGAAATCACTAGTTTGCCACTCTCTTACTAACAGGTCCGAAAAAGTCCGAACTTTTTCCCCGAAAAAGTTCGGACTTTTTCCCCGGAAAAGTCTGGACCCCGAACGTCCAAAACACTATGCGCGAAGAAAGTATGGACTTTTTCCCCGAAAAAGTTCGGAACCTGAATGTTGGTTTTCTGCACACCAAGATAGTCCGGTCCTTTCTTTATACGGTGGGGACCTTTCAAAAAGGTCCGAACTTTTTCAAAAAGGTTCGGACCCTGAATGTCAAATTCTCACATTTTCATCGCCTCGAAAAATGTGTTTTCACTCTACGAGGCCCAAAACCCCACGAGATCATTCCGACATACTCGGAATTTATTTCTAACATACCCATAGCCTTCTTGATTGTACCGGGGTCTCTTTTAAGCCAATTTTCATTTCGAAACTTATTTAAAATTTCATTTTCAACTCACTTTTGGTCCGAACGCCTTTTGCTTCGAACCAAACTTGTTCTGACTCATTTTAATCGTATTTTTAAACACGTGGAGGGCGTCTTATCCGCACTTTGCCATTTTAGCAAAAGCCGGGGCACCACATCCCTCCCTCCTTAAAGGAGTTTTGTTTGCGAAACTAAAATTCAGCATACCTTAACTCATTCCTCGAATAAGTGAGGATGCCACTTACGCATAGCACTCTCGAGTTTCCAAGTGGCCTCTTGATCGTCGTGATTGGTCCAGAGAACTTTCACATATGGAATGGAGCGGTTTCTCAGCTTTTTCTCCTGCCTATCGACTATCCTCCACGGGTACTCGTCATAACTCAGATCTTCCCGCAGATCCAATGGTGGATGGTCGATAACATGTATCGGGTCGTGTACATACTTACGAAGCTGGGGCACATGAAAAACGTCGTGTACACCCACCAACTCCGGAGATAATGCCAATCTGTAGGCCATAGACTGACCCACTCCAACACCTCAAAGGGGCCAATGAAACGAGGACTTAGCTTTCCTCGCATACCAAATCGCACCACGCCCCTTGTGGGTGACGCCTTTAGAAACACATGGTCACCGACTTCAAATGCTAAGTCGTGACGTCTCTTGTCGGCGTAGCTCTTTTATCCTTTGCGCCATCAATAATCGTTGATGCGCAATTCTTACCTTTTCCTCGGCCTCTTGCGATACATTCATGCCTAAAGTAGATTTCTCACCGACCTCACTCCAATGCAATGGAGATAAGCATTTCCTGCAATACAACGCTTCGAATAGTGTCATCTTGATACTGGCATGGTAGCTGTTGTTGTAGGCGAACTCCGCCATCGAGAGATATTGCTGCCAACCGACGCCATAATCCATAGCAGACGCCCTCAACATATCCTCAAGGATCTAATTTGTAGTGACCCGGGTCCCTGTGTTGTTTTACCCGTGATCCAGAGCTTCTTGACGCCTTCGTCGAGAGTTGGAGGTGTGTTTGCGCAAAACGGACACTGAAATTGGATTCAGCGCGAAAAACTGATCAAAATCACCTATTTGGATTTTTTTTTTTGTGGATCTGGATGCCCTATAACGGATTTAGAGAACTTTTACTGTAGCTCGGGCAGTGGGGCAGTGCGAGCAGGTGCGGGCGCGCGGGCAGGCGGGTGCCACGCAGTGAAGCACGGTTGGGCGCGGTATGGATAGGGGTGGACACGTGGCCTTGTGTGATTGGGCGCCGCAGAATTTTTGTCAGCCATTGGGGCGGCGATGCATGGCACGGTGGGCAGCATCGATCGGGGGTTGTGGGGCGCGCGGATGCATGCCACACATCCAGACTCTCCCCCATTGCCGGTTATGGGTGCCCGAAGGTGTACCCAGAAGCCAAGTTTATATATTTTTTTTGGCTATTTAGGGCTCTTTTCTTCTCTATTTTTAGACTTTTGGAGCTAGCTTTGTCACGCCCCGGGGTCGAAATTGCGACCCGGGCTCGCCAACAGATCCGCCGCCTATGCAAAACCCCGCATAGGCGAAGCGTCCTACCTGCAAGAAAGGGGCTACAACTAAACAGATATCAGAGCTATAAAATAAAAGTGCTGTAAAACTAAAACCTACCATCTGTACAACTGAAATAATGATACAATATCCATCTCCCATAAATGATAATCATACAATATCCTCAAATACAATAACCCAGAACTCAACAGGGAGATAACCTGAAAATAATACATCAGTGTACAGGCTCTCAGTACAAGTCAGATCCTCACAATACAATGATCTCTCAAAAGCGGAAAGATAAATAATCTACTGACTGTACTCAGAATCTCCAATGTAGGGGTATAGCTACTCTCCACAGACGGGTAGGGATCTAGCTCGTGACTCCCTCGCCTCGCACATCAACCGCAGAATCAGCAACACCCGCTAAGACTCTGCAAAACAAATGAGAGAAAAGAAAGAAGGGGGGGAAACCCCCAATGGGTGTGAGAACTACACCAAAAGGGAGTTCTTAGTGGGTACCACCGCCAAGTCCGACGATCTGCCCACGAAGTCTACTGGAGGCATAAGATAACGAAGCAATAAAAACTGAACTAAGAAAGCTGGAGACTCTCAACAGCTACCATGTGAAGACCCGGAATTCCCACTTATGGATCACTGTTGCCTCTGCAGCTTCTGGAGGCCTATGTGGCGTGTCGGTGGTATTTGTGCACCAATTGGACACTAATGATGGACTCGGTGTGTGTAGTGGATCACGAGAGTAGTCTGATGACCCCGTCGGATGCTTAGAAGTGGTTTCGCGCGCTATGGATATTAAAATTGGGCTCAGCACGAAGTTTGGACAAAGGAACATCTTTCCGGATGCCTTCGGCAATTTTTAGAGTTGGAATTTGGCAAAATGGACATCAGATTTGGATTCAGCGCGCGAAAACGATGAAAATGGACTATTCACTTGCATTTTTCGGAGTCCGGATGATTCGGCACATTTTTCGAGGCAAGGGTACTGTTCCGGCCGGCGGCAGCGGTGGCTGGCGGAGGAGCGCGGCGGCGGGGTGAGGCACAGCCGCTCGGTCCACCGGGAGAGGCGTGCACTAGGGGCTTGGATGCGTGGCGGCCCCGGAGTGGCGGGCGCACGAGCGCGCGGTCTACGGGGAGTGCGGCCTGGTGCATGGACCGGGCGGGGCCACGTGGAGGCCACAGATTGGCCGATCAACGTGCACGCGGTCCACGGAGCGGGTTCAGGCCGCCTCGGGGCGCGTGCATGCAGGGTGGCAGGTGGCGGCGCAGGCGGGCACGTGGGCGCGGTCGGGGCTGAGTGCGGTCCACGTGTCGACGCCTCCGCGCTCCACGTGTCGAGCAGCGGATGGTCGGGGTGGCTGTCCGCTGTTCGGGTGCAACGTGGCGGGCTGTGGGCCTTTCGGGCGGCTACAGTGTTGGGCCTGGCCCAACACTGTTCACGCCCGGTTCCTGCAGGCGCCCGGAAATTCGGCCCAAAAGCCCATTTTCGGGATTTTTTGGGTTGGGCCTATAAATAGGCCCTTTGCACTGCCCTTTTCGGGCTTTTCCCGAGCTCTCTGGCCTGAGGGCCCTTCACTAATTTTGTTGCTCACCTTGTCGCGCATCTTTTAGAGGAGGCTCGGAATTTTTGGAAGGCGCGGCGTCGACGACTTTGGCATCGTGGCACAGAGCGACATATTTTCATCGCAGGCCTGTTATCGTCGCAGTTTGGTATGAGAGGTCCACAGAGCTACCCCGACAATATTTTCGAATGATTTTCACGGCGTCGGATTCATGAGAGGTAGATATACGATTCTTGTATTGTCCACTTTTCTCAGATTTGAGCTTTGTTTGGGGTTCCTGGTACGTTTTTAACCCTCCTTGCCGCTGATGGAAATTCTGGACAGTGACATCTTGCCGGATTTTTATCTCCGCAACCGGGTATCGGATGGCGACATGCTTGTACGCTTTTTACATCTATGCGATGCAAGGATTGTCACAGTATTTTTATTGGATTTTTCTAAGGCTTGACCGAAGGTATATTTTTTGCCCTTTATCTGTGCATGGAAATACAGATGTGTGGTTGTGTGTTTGTGAGCGCCCTGTGTTGTGGAATTTGTAACTCGGCCTACGAGGCTCGGAATTTGGCGTGCAGGTACTCGTTTCGAAGGTATCGACGCGAGGAACGCGACAGTAATTTTCTTGGATTTTTCAGAATCCGTTCTGTAGGTGAAAACTGCACATCTTCGGGGCTGTTTTCCGATGTTGTATACTTGGAATATTTTTGGAATAAAAGTGTAATGTTGGACCTTATTGTTGTACCCAGGGGTGTTTACAAGTGTTGCTGGACCCGATGGATCTGTAGGCTTTGATTTCGGGGTACTCTTAGTTGTTTGGAGCCAAGGCGTTCGCGACATGTACCGAGGGTGAAATTTTGGTGGATTTTGGATCGTGAGCGTCTGCACACTTCACCGACTTCAGGTTTGCCTTGGTTTAAGCACTTCAGGTGGGTAAACTTACGAATGGTAACTGTTTAAGGGTTTATATGCATATTATGCCTTATGGGAGGTGTAGTAGTGGATGTTCATGTATGGTTTGGATAAGTGCACTTGTGGGGATGCCACCCCTCTATGACTGATAGCAGGCGTAGTTGATGTACAACCGGTATGAGCGAGAGGTAAGCAAGGAATAGCCTACTTGGGGGAGTGTGGCATACCATAGTAGGAATATTTTAGCATGCTTTGCTAATATATGTTTCACCCACTTCTATCATTTCTGAGGACAAAAGCATGCTTATATGGTCATGTAGTTAGGCCACCTTTTACTGCTGCACTACTTATTGGAACTTGACTTAGGAGAAACCATGCTTTTCATTTCTCCTTCTTTGTTAGTCAAGTGGTCAGTGTTGCTCGGGTTCGAGCAGGGGTCTGGGTAGTGTAGTCGGGACTTGGTGTCTGGGACAGGTTGGATTAGTTGTGGGGCTTTGCGGCACCCGCGGATATTGGGCGGTTGACCGGATATTTATTTATGCATCAGATTGGGTATCAGATTTCTCTAGTGGACAGAGTTTCCCACTATTTGAGTACTTTTGCATCTGATTGAGGACCGGGGTCTTCTTTAGTGGTTGGGCTTTCCCACTTTGATCAGAGTCATGATCCAGTCCTGCTTTTGTTACTTATCACACCGGCGCGGATATTGCCCGGTGATACTTTACTCGTGTGGGACCTTCGTGGTCATTACAGTGTGATCGACAGCTTGCGGGGGCCTATTTCTGTGGATAGTGTTGATTGCGCGCAAATCGGACCCCTGGAAACGGACTCAATGCGAGAAATGGATCAAGATTGGTTAATTGGGAATTTTGTCGAAAAATAGAGGTGGTTTTGTGCAAAATGGACACCGTATTTGGATTCAGCGCGGAAAAACGATCAAAACGGCTATTTGGTTGCATTATTTGGAGTTTTGGGCGTCGGAATTGGACTCAGCGCGCGAAAACAGCAAAAATGGGCATTTTTGGAGCAGTTTTGGATCTTTTCTGGCGGTCGGTCCACGGGGGTGCGCGTGCACCAGGCGCGGCGACGGTTGGCACGCCACGCGTCGACGCTGGACGGGCGGGCACGGGCCACGTAGCGCACGCGCGTTCGGCAGCGTGCGCCCACGTGCGCCGCGGGCGCGGTGCGCGTCCCCGCGCAGGGGACACGCGGCGCCGCACCATTGGCGGGCGCCGCGCCTGGCGTGGCACCATCCGGGCCATCCGCCCTAAGGCGGGGCGCCCGGATGGGCGCCACGTGCCCCGCCTTGGCGGGGGGCTGGGCCGAGAGCTGGGCTGGCCCAGTACTGTGTGTTGCACAGTGTTTTGCAAGAGGGTTTTCTTCCTCTTCTTCGTTTTCCTCTTCTATTTAAGTGCATATACCACCTCCATCTTCCTCTTTTGGTGCTTCCAACCCTAGGGACTTCTACAGAGGAATCATATGCAACCCTCCTTCATTTTCATCAGCAAAGAGATGGGTTTTAGAGGCTTCATCACCATCATCTTCTCCATGAAGCAAGCTCCACCATTGTTGCTGTTGGTGGACCTTCCCGTCGCGTTTCAGTGCAAAAATTCCCCAGGACTCATCTCTTGGAAGTTTGAGCTCATTTTTGGTTCTACGTTCTCAAAAGAGGTAAGGCTACAATTTTTGTATTCAACTCTTCCCCCAGATCTCATGTTTGTACAGAGTTTTAAGGCCATTTTTGGAACCCTTCATTTCAGTCTGGAATCCTGAACAGTCCTTAGTGTGTTAGCCTTTCTGGGCAGTAGGATGGGAATATTTGGATGATTTTTGCGGGAACATTTTCAGGACTCGAAAATCTACAATATTGGTATGTATCATTCTCCCCAGATCTGAGTTTTTATTAGGGTTTATTCATGATCTTTGGAGCACCTTGCTGCAGTCCTGTACAGATGGAACTTGGTGATAGTTAAAAGTGTTTATGGGTTTTCTCCTTCATCCGAGCACGAAAATTGGAGTTCTTTAGCTCAATTTGTATCTACTCTCGACAAGGAATCCAATGGTACCTCTCTTGCAGGATTTGGAGTAAGTTTGGTTAGGTAAAATTAATGATCTTTCTAAGTGCTATTATATGGATTACTGCAGTCCCTGTTTTATTTTGGATTTGAGCAATGCACCTTGGAATGCAGATAACTTTGTGGATATAAGGTCTTTTTCAGAAATTCAAGTTGGGACTTCTTCTTAACTTCAAGGTGAGCAAATTCACTTTTGTAATCTATGGATAAATTGTCACGCCCCGGGTGTAAACCAGAACCCGGGCCCGTCTACAGATCCGCCGTGCATGCGGTATTTCCCACATACACGAAGCGTCGGTAACCTGCTCAGATAAGAAATAATAATAAAAGAGCATAATAATCAGAGCTAAACTAAAACTACTGTATCTCAGACAGAAGCTGGAAGTAAAAGAGTACAACAGTGGAATAAAATACAGATGTCTCTCCCAGCTCACCACTAAATACAAACAGCTGGCAAAAGCCAGACCCAAAAAGAAATAAACAAAAGCTGTCTGAGAAGACCAGGTACCCAAAAGCTCCAGCTACGTGCTACAACCCTCGGATGGCTCTCTATCTAGTCTGCAATCCGCTTACCTCGATCAGTTGCTGACGGCCCAGCAACTCCCGCAGAGGACTCTGCAAAACAAAGGGGAAGAAAGAAACAAGAAAAGACAATGGGGGTAAGTACTACTATAAACAGTAGCCTCCCCTAGTGGGTAAAGCCTCAGCTCAAATATGCCCACCAGGTAATCAGAGGCAAAAGGGGAAGAAGAGAAAGGGGGGTGAAGCTATGAATGACAACTGATGGAGTGCTACCCCTAATATGCCTCTACATGATAAACCAATAAGTATGGGAAAGTATGCATCAGTATCAAGAAGCCTGTCAAAACGACCCAATCTAACGCCAGTGGACACTGGCACTGCCTGCTAATCTCATCTGTGGGGATACTGACCGACTACTGCCTGATACGGTCATGTCCCCAACGTAAGTAACAGATCGGCCTCGGCCCGTCCGATCAAGCTCTAAAGTAATAACAGACCGGCCTCGATCCGTCCGGTCGCACACTCCGGAGTGGCCCTCGAGGGGAGCGACCCACACGAGTAAGGAAATCACTGTAACAAGCATCTCTGTAACCACTGTCTTATAATAGCAGGACTGGATCATGAATATGATCAAAGTGGAAAACTCCATCCACTAAAGAAAGCCCGATCCCCAAAACCCCCAATCTGATGCAACAGTAACAACCCGGTCAACCACCCAAGATCCGTGGTCGCCGCAACACCCTGTCAAAAGCCCAACCTGTCCCAAATCCCCAATACCTGGCTACACTGTCCAACACCCGCTCGAACCCGAGCGACTATGCCGCAAGTCTATCAATACTAGGAGAAGAAAAGAATAAATGCATGGTTTCTCCTAAGTCAAGCCCCAAAAGATAGTGTAGCAATAAAAGATGTCAATATTTAAGTGACCCGTTTAATCATGCATTGTCTCAATATGTTGTCCATTTTCCAAGAGTAATCAGTTCAGAGTGACATAAGCTAAAGTGACAGTCTCATGGAATATTTAGCAATTTTATAATCCTCAACTATTATTTTAACCCTATACATGCAGTCCAACAATTTCCACATGGATCAAATAACAATTTATCAACGATCAATCAACCCATAATTAATTCCCTAGAGCATGCAAGGTTACTAATAATACTTTGGGCCTCAAAAATGAGGGAACACTCTGATGTTCCTAGTGGGCATACCAAAGGAGAGGAGTACAACAACCACCCACCTGAAGTGCTAACGGTCCGGATCTGTATAGCAAGAAAATACCAAAACTCCAAATCCTTGCTCCCACAATTTTAGCACACCCGAAATATTCCTGGTACAATACAAAGCTCACTAATTACACTTAGGCTCCCAATTATTGCTCTTATAACCACCTACAACCTCGGATTCAAAACTGTTAAATTATCACCTGCAGAAAGTGCCCAGAAAATTCCAAGAAAAATACCACAGCGATCCTCGCGTCGATAGCTTCGCAACGGTACCTTGCACGCCCAAATCCGAGTTCGGTAAGTCAAGATAAAAATTCGGCAAGGGGGTACACTCATACAAAAATCTGTGCTAAAAACTGTGCACTGTTCACTGAGAAAACAGTAATTTTCACCTCGAAATAAACCTTAGGAAAATCCAAGAAAAATACGAGCGTGTTCCTTGCGATCCGTAGATGAAAAAGTTGTATAAGCTCGTTTCCGTCTGATGCTCGTGCGCGAAGATATGGCCAAAATACCCCGCTGCTGTCAAGGAAGTCCACACAGAAAAAGGGGTCACTGTTTGCCTCGGGATCCATGCCAAAACCTCAAAACGAGAAAGCGCGACAAAAACGAAAGATGAAGTCCTACCTCTTAGGAGTCTGCCGGCGCAAGAATCACAGCAAAATGATCTCGGGGTAGCCCAGGGGAGCTAAAAGACTGTCGCTGCGCCGAAGAAGAACCCAGGAATGCAACGTCTCGCCGCGCCGTAAAATGGGGAACCTTGGGATTCGAGCCTCCAAAAATCTTGAAACTTGGCAGGAAGATCGAGGGTGAAGAGGTGAACAACTTTGCTTGAGGGGGCTCGGGCAGAGAGTGAGAGGGTTGAGAGAAAAAAGGCAAAGAAAGGGGCTCGGGTTGCCTTTAAATAGGCTGAAGAAAACATTTGAAGAAATACCCTATGTGTCCCCACTTCCGGGCGCCGCAATTTTTCGGGCGGCTACAGTAATGGGCCCGGCCCATTACTGTTCAAGCCCGAAAAGCCGTGGGCCGGCCACGTAGCCCAGCACTGTGCTTTCCCGGGTCCCGCTGCACCCGGCGCACCTGCGCCAGCCAATGGCGTCGCGCCACGTGGCCCCGGCAACCCGTGCACCGCGCACGTGGCCCCGTGCACCGCGCACGTCGCGGCTGACCCGGGCCGTACGGCCACCTGCCCTGCCGTACGGCCACCTGCCCCGGTCACCGACTCCACCAATCGCGTGGACAGGGAGCACAACACCGGACCAATCACCTCACGCCACGTGTCCACCCGGTCCACCGTGCACCCGGACCAAATTCCGTGGACCGCGTCTGCAGCGCCGGCCAACCGGAAAGCGCCACGTGGCCCGCCCCCGGCGCACGACCTCCGCGGTGGACCGCGCGCCTGCCCGCGCTCCCGGGCGCCTGCCCGCGCCCTGCCCGCGCCCTGTGCCGCCGCCTGCCGCCTGCCCGAGGCTGCGCCGCCGCCCGCCGGCGCTGCCCGCCGCCGCCGGCGATCGCCGGAAACACTGTTCCGGCGTGAACAGTAACCGCAGCCCAAAAACATCAAGTAAAAAGCCCATCTTGACCGTTTTCGCGCGCTGATTCCAAAAACGACGTCCATTTCGCCAAAATCCACCTCCAAAATTTGCCGGAGGCTCCCGCAAACACCAAAAACTGCCAAAACTTCCGGGAGCCCGCTTTTGGGCATCCGGACTCAGAATTAAGCAAACAAAAAACCATTCTCAAGCGTTTTTCCGCGCTGAATCCAAATCCACCCTCTGTTTGGCCAAATTCCTTTTTCTAAAATTCGGCAAAAGCAGCCGAAGGCCAAAACAGCCAACCAAAGCTCACCGGGTCCATCTGTGGCATCCCTTTGATGCACCATGGGCCAGATACACCATCAACAGGTGTTTGCACAGTGGATTCATGGGAAAAAGCTGTAAGGAGTTTAGGGGCCCTACATAAATCCCTTTGGAAAAGCCCCTAATTAAGCTTGGAAATACTAGCAAGTGTATGTAAGCAGTTTTTGGACAGCATTGTAATTTTTGCTTCATTTGAATGTTAAGGGAAATTAATGTTGGATTTTTGGGGACTTGAAGATATTTATATGAAAGAGGAGATCTTTGTTTTACTGTTGGAGACTTCATTTTGAGGTATTTGAGGTTGCACATACTTTTTATTTAACCTTGTTGTACTCGCTGAAATTCTGGAATTTGAGTGCGTAGTGTGCATTGTTTCAGTGATTGCGCCCAATCCGTGAGGCGGATTCGGATGATTTTCGCGGCAACGGTATCCTGGGAGGATAAGGATTACTCATGCCAAAATTCAGCCAGATCGGGCATCGGATCGTCAAGTTTCAGGTGGGTGGTTGTGCTTAGCCGAAAACATCGTTTTACCCACTCGGGCTATTGGTTTCCCTCATGGCATTGTGGTTGATGTTCTCTTTTCCTTGGTATAATATGCTTGGATATCCATGTCTAGATTAAGTTAATTGATCCTCAATGTATACATGAGTGAATGAATAGCTTGATTGATGTTATATTATCTCATATGAAGTTCATTATAAGTGATCATCCTTAAACCTATGCTATGTGAGGGTAATTGGGAAATTAATCTTTAACCTACACTTTGTGATGAATGGTTAACCTAATCATGGTGAATGATGGTGATTGTTATATGTGACTGGTTGATTGATTTATGTGAGGACTTGATGGGGTTATGTGAGAAGTCCTTGGTTGCTTATGTGAGAAGGACTTGGTTGATTTATTTGAGAATGGCTTATATGAGAGTAGTTGGTTTGCTGATCCTTAACTTGCAATGTTTGATGTTGGGCATAGATGTTAATTCATAACCTATCTATGTGAGAATAATTAGTGGATTGATCATTGATCTAACTTATATGAAAATGGGTGATGATGTGGGTTGTTGATCTAGTTGATGTGAGAATGACCTAGGCTTTTGATTCCTAATTCCTTCATAAAAAGATGGATATCATTGTTGAGTTGAGGCCTATTCCTTATGAGACAAAGCAATTTCATGACTCCTATTACTTACAGTGAGATTGGACGTGGTTGGTAGATCCTATGTTCATCCTATGTAAGATCAATGAAGGTTGTTGAACCTTAAGCTATTCATTGGTGATACTTGATTGAATGTCCCTGTTTAAGTGATGTTAAATGATCTTGGGCTTATTCCTATATGAATGTGAGGGTTGACCAGCGTTGTACCATCTTATGAGATTTGTGATTAGGTGTGGCACTTCCTTATTTTCATACTTTGTGAACATCGTGTATGTGGTATTGGCAGGCATAGGCTATGTTGCACTTAATGTTCTTATGCAATCATCAATATTATGGAATAGCATACTCTAATAAATGTAGAACATCGACACCTGTTTTCTTTTTATCATCTTGGGACATTTGCATGCTTGTATGGTCCTTTAGATAGGCCACCTTTTTCTGCTACACTATCATGTTGGACTTGACTTAGGAGAAACCATGTTTCTTGCTTTTCTCCTTTCATACTAGGCTCAGGGCATTTGTAGCTCGTGCGCGAGCAGGTGGTTTTGAGATAGTGTAGGCAGACTCTTGGGATCTGGGATAGGCTGGCTTGAGGGCAGGGTATTGCGGCTACCGCGGACTTTGGGCGGTTGACCGGATGGTGACTTGTGCATCGGATTAGAGATGACAGGTCGGGCTTGATTTGGGAGATTGGTGGGATATTGCGGCGACCGCGGACTTTGGGCGGCCGACCGGGTATTTACAGTGCATCAGATTGGTGGGATCGGGCTCTCTTTAGTGGATGGGTTTTCCCACTTTGATCAGTGTCATGATCCAGTCCTGCTGACTTATTCTACTATGATACTTGTTACTACGACCTTGAGTCCTTGAGACTCCTATCCCCTATCGGTGCTATGCATTGGCCGGCATACCTGTGACGCCCCACTTCCCAGGGGGGTCACCCATCCTAGAACTACTCTAGCTCTAGCACGCTTAACTCTCATGTTCCTCTTGGATCTTGCTACCATCCAAAATGCTATAGCCGGGTTAGAGATTTTAGTCCTATTATATCATTTATATAGAGGACTAATCCAAATTCCGGGGGTGTCACATTCTTCCCCCCTTTAAGCCCCGACGTCCACGTCAGACTCAAGCACACTCACTAGTACCAGGCGATGTAAGACTCGTCTCGCTAGCCTTAGCCGACCTTGTAGGGAGTTGCACTCCACCTACAACGGTCATTAGCCGTGGAGCCATACTCTACCCGCTATATAACCCTAGCTCAGCCGAGATTCATCTCACATTTCCGGCTGGTGATTGTCTCTAATACCAACTGTGACGCCCCACTTCCCAGGGGGTCACCCATCCTAGAACTACTCTAGCTCTAGCACGCTTAACTCTCATGTTCCTCTTGGATCTTGCTACCATCCAAAATGCTATAGCCGGGTTAGAGATTTTAGTCCTATTATATCATTTATATAGAGGACTAATCCAAATTCCGGGGGTGTCACAATACCCGATTTGGCAAGTATAGTGTGCACGTTATACAGACCTTGAGTCCTTGAGACTCCTATCCCCTATCGGTGTTATGCGTAGGCTGGCATACCCGATTTGGCAGGCACCGCAGGCAGTACCAATGTTTACTGGAGTATAGATTGGGTTTATTCAGGCAGGCTTTGATATTCTGATGCATACATTTAGCTATACTTCTTAGCACGGCATTTAGAGGCATATTAGTGGTAGCTTCCTCTTATCAGTATTTCTGTTTATAGCTTACCACCTCTCTTACTCCTTCTCTTGCCTCTGGTAGACTTAGTGGGTACGTCGGGGTTTGAGGCTTTACCCACAGGGGGAGTCTACTGGTTTTACTAGTGGTTCTCACCCCTATTGTTGTTTTTTCCCTTTCCTCCCTTTGTTTTGCAGTGTCTGCTGCGGGAGTTGCAGATCTTCAGTTGACAGTTCGAGGCGAGGGAGTCGCGAGATAGATCCCTACCAGTGTTGACTTCTACAGTGGGATAGATGTACCAACCCGGATTGTGGGTTTCACTGTACTCAGTTGTATTTTATTATTTCAGTTTATCTCCCTTTTTGGATTTGTAGATGATGTATAGGTGGCTTTTACTTGTATTATAGTTTTGGTGGACCGGATTATTGTATCATCATTTTTGGGAGATGGATATTGTACTTTTTTTTTGTTGTATAGAGATTCAGGTTTTTTATTACAGTACATTTTCTTCAGCTCTGATATCTGTTTAGTTGTTAGATGATACTATCGCAGGTTGGACGCTTCGCCTATGCGGGGTTTCGCATAGGTGGCAGATCTGTTGGCGAGCCCGGGTCGCAGTTTCGACCCCGGGGCGTGACAGATTAGAGTGGTATCAGAGCCTAGGATGTAGGTCGTTATGGACTTAGAAACCCTAGGCTTGTGGTTGGACCTTAGGATGACTACGTGAGAGTCGTGACTTACAGCGAGAGTCCTGATTGAGTTTTATACCTCTCCCAAGGGACGGGATGAGTGATTGGCATGTTTATTCTCCTTGGTGATTATGTTGGCTGCAGACAGCATAATGCCATGGAATGGGTGACATGTCCTAGACTTTCGCTGGATTGGGTCGAGTTTCTGTGGTGTGTTTTGTGTGCGGTTCGTCGTGGTGAGCGGTGTCTCCCTGACGCAGAGTTCTGACCCGTGTGCACCCCATTGCAGCTTTTGGGCGAGGATAGGTAGTTTTGGGTCGGATACCCAGATTGGGGTCAGAGAGCTCTGGACCCATATGACAGGATTGGCAGTGGCATATCGGCGGTGGAGAGAGCAGCTGATAGGATGATACAGTTGCTGGAGCTGTGGACATCTCCGATAGTGCTTTCCGTTGAGACCAACCCCTTTGTAGATCCCTGGTGGCAACGATTCCAATGGCGCCGGTTGGGCGAGCAGCCCTCTTTGGGTCGACTTTTAGTGCCGAGGCACTGAGGCGGGGTGGACAGTGGATAGCAGATGAGCAGTGGGACATCATTGATCGATCGAGTCAGCTTTGGCTGTTTGACCTATCCCGACTCGTAGGATTGAGTTTGGAGCCTTTGGAGGCAGAGTCATGGTTGGTGGTGCTGGACGGACTATTTGAGAGCCTTTTATGCCTGAGGGTTTATGTAGTTGATGAACTGCACGCTCCACGTTATGAGGGACGAGGCGCATGGGATGTGTGTGGGGCTAGGATTGCGCTAGGATATCTTTTTGGCTCATTCGGTCCCTCTGACTTCAGATTTGGATGCCCCAATGGAGCATAGCGTTGTAGTTCCTTTGGACAGACGGAGGCACTTGGTGCCAGTTGATGGAGAGCAGACTAGTAGGCAGAGGCCTTCTCGATTCCTTTTCAGAGTCATGGACTTCTGAGGTGCCAGAGGTTGGGTGGACCCCGACGGCAGCATCAGCATCAGTATCAGAGTGGCGCAGCGGAAGCGTGATGGGCTGCAGTCACTGCCGCAGTATGAGTGGAGGCAGAGATGGTGCTCTCTTTGGAGATAGTCAGGATACTCTCAGGCCGATTGAGCGACGACCACTAACACTGGCAGTTGAGTCTGTGCAACCTGGTTGGAGGGCGCCCCATCAGTGGGATGTGTTGTCGCAGGTATGATTTCCTTTACAGCTATGTGAGCTAGAACGAGGTGCATTCCTGCACGGACTAAAGGTAGAGTTGCTACCACGTGCACTTGAGGTATAGATCCTTGATTAGGATGTGCACGTGGAGGAGGTTTGTGGAATATGTCCAGTGCAGTTAGGCTATGGGTTACACCCGTTGACTAGCTGGTCTTGTGGCAGCCCAGGATTTTCGACTCGGTGTATTGGATTGGTCGGTGTGGCATCTTGCAATTTGTAATTGTGGGGTGAGGACTGTGAACTTCTGCGAGTTGGATAGGAGGAGTTGGTTTACAGGTGGTGGTAGATTGCACTAGTTGTAGTGACAGCGTGCCAACAGGAGTCAGGCAGATGATGAGCCAAGGATGTATTGCCCAGTTACTGACTGTGATAAAGGTGCCTACGGCGGCCCCGGGACTCAAAGGTGCCCTTAATGCCCGCGAGTTCTCGAATATGAGTCCACCTGAGTTGATGAGAATGCCGCCGGGCAAGGGGATTGAGATCGTTATTAACGTGGTTCTAGGAACCGCGTCGATATTGAAGGCACCTCATTGGATGGCACCAGCACAACTGAGAGCTGATGGTACAGTTATTGATTATGATGGTTAAAGGGGTTGTTAGACCCGGTGTCTTACCTGATGGAGGGGACAATGGATCTTTTGTCCTATCAGCAGTGATTGAGTGGTAGTGATGCCCCATGAAAGTCTTGGATGTGTGTAGATGTTTTGGGGCCGGAGTACAGTGCAGAGCTTGAGCGATGCTTGTGTGGCGAGCGCCATTACTATAATGGATAGGATGATTAGAACCAGGGATCATGCCCAGAGTGATCCTTTCCATGTTTTGGTTTCAGTCGAGCAACCCACACTGAGGGATGAGATTAGAGAGTATTGAATTAAGGGTCCCCAGTTGATGTGAATCAAGGACAGAATAACTGCCACAGCAGGGACAACTTCAACTCTTCGTTGTTTTTCGGTGGTTCTCCAACTCAGAGTTGTAGTTATTGATGTTTCTGATATTGGACTCCCTTTTTATATGGATAATTGTGAGGGTGTACTTCAGGTTCCTGAATGAGTTGGTTTTGAGGAGGAGATTTTGGGGGTGTTATGGATCAGTGGTTACCAGTTATTTCTTCTTTTCCCCATGACATGATGGAGTCCTTGATGTTCTCCATGCACCAGCTTAGAGGTAATATGATCTGATTCCCCGTCGATGTTTGACTCGCTCCACTTGAGACCTGTGAGTGTCTGGAGTACGTGAGACGCCGTTGCGGATTCTGGCTCGAGAATGAAGGAACGACGCAACTAGGCCATGCCGTACAGGTGGTTAATGTTGTTGTGGATCGATCACGGGAAGCGGGTGACACTTTGAGAGCCAGTGACGAGGATGTTGGATATCTGCCCTTCTGATTTGAGACTCCTTTTGGGCTATGTTAGTTTCGAGGACGAAACTTTCTTTTAGTGGGGGAGGATGTGAAGATCCGGACCTTCGTGGTCATTACAGTGTGATCGACAGCTTGCGGGGGCCTATTTCTGTGGATAGTGTTGATTGCGCGCAAATCGGACCCCCGGAAACGGACTCAATGCGAGAAATGGATCAAGATTGGTTAATTGGGAATTTTGTCAAAAAATAGAGGTGGTTTTGCGCAAAATGGACACCGTATTTGGATTCAGCGCGGAAAAACGATCAAAACGGCTATTTGGTTGCATTATTTGGAGTTTTGGGCGTCGGAATTGGACTCAGTGCGCGAAAACAGCAAAAATGGGCATTTTTGGAGCAGTTTTGGATCTTTTCTAGCGGTCGGTCCACGGGGGTGCGCGTGCACCAGGCGCGGCGACGGTTGGCACGCCACGCGTCGACGCTGGACGGGTGGGCACGGGCCACGTAGCGCACGCGCGTTCGGCAGCGTGCGCCCACGTGCGCCGCGGGCGAGGTGCGCGTCCCCGCGCAGGGGACACGCGGTGCCGCACCATTGGCGGGCGCCGCGCCTGGCGTGGCACCATCCGGGCCATCCGCCCGAAGGCGGGGCGCCCGGATGGGCGCCACGTGCCCTGCCTTGGCGGGGGGCTGGGCCGAGAGCTGGGCTGGCCCAGTACTGTGTGTTGCACAGTGTTTTGCAAGAGGGTTTTCTTCCTCTTCTTCGTTTTCCTCTTCGATTTAAGTGCATATACCACCTCCATCTTCCTCTTTTGGTGCTTCCAACCCTAGGGACTTCTACAGAGGAATCATATGCAACCCTCCTTCATTTTCATCAGCAAAGAGATGGGTTTTAGAGGCTTCATCACCATCATCTTCTCCATGAAGCAAGCTCCACCATTGTTGCTGTTGGTGGACCTTCCCGTCGCGTTTCAGTGCAAAAACTCCCCATGACTCATCTCTTGGAAGTTTGAGCTCATTTTTGGTTCTACGTTCTCACAAGAGGTAAGGCTACAATTTTTGTATTCAACTCATCCCCCAGATCTCATGTTTGTACAGAGTTTTAAGGCCATCTTTGGAACCCTTCATTTCAGTCTGGAATCCTGAACAGTCCTTAGTGTGTTAGCCTTTCTGGGCAGTAGGATGGGAATATTTGGATGATTTTTGCGGGAACATTTTCAGGACTCGAAGATCTACAATATTGGTATGTATCATTCTCCCCAGATCTGAGTTTTTATTAGGGTTTATTCATGATCTTTGGAGCACCTTGCTGCAGTCCTGTACAGATGGAACTTGGTGATAGTTAAAAGTGTTTATGGGTTTTCTCCTTCATCCGAGCACGAAAATTGGAGTTCTTTAGCTCAATTTGTATCTACTCTCGACAAGGAATCTAATGGTACCTCTCATGCAGGATTTGGAGTAAGTTTGGTTAGGTAAAATTAATGATCTTTCTAAGTGCTATTATATGGATTACTGCAGTCCCTGTTTTATTTTGGATTTGAGCAATGCACCTTGGAATGCAGATAACTTTGTGGATATAAGGTCTTTTTCAGAAATTCAAGTTGGGACTTCTTCTTAACTTCAAGGTGAGCAAATTCACTTTTGTAATCTATGGATAAATCCCTTTGGAAAAGCCCCTAATTAAGATTGGAAATACTAGCAAGTGTATGTAAGCAGTTTTTGGACAGCATTGTGATTTTTGCTTCATTTGAATGTTAAGGGAAATTAATGGTGGATTTTTGGGGACTTGAAGAAATTTATATGAAAGAGGAGATCTTTGTTTTACTGTTGGAGACTTCATTTTGAGGTATTTGAGGTTGCACATACTTTTTATTTAACCTTGTTGTACTTGCTGAAATTCTGAAATTTGAGTGCGTAGTGTGCATTGTTTCAATGATTGCGCCCAATCCGTGAGGCGGATTCAGATGATTTTTGCGGCATCGGTATCCTGGGAGGATAAGGATTACTCATGCCAAAATTCATCCAGATCGGGCATCGGATCGTCAAGTTTTAGGTGGGTGGTTGTGCTTAGCCGAAAACATCGTTTTACCCACTCGGGCTATTGGTTTCCCTCATGGCATTGTGGTTGATGTTATCTTTTCCTTGGTATAATATGCTTGGATATCCATGTCTAGATTAAGTTAATTGATCCTCAATGTATACATGAGTGAATGAATAGCTTGATTGATGTTATATTATCTCATATGAAGTTCATTATAAGTGATCATTCTTAAACCTATGCTATGTGAGGGTAATTGGGAAATTAATCTTTAACCTACACCTTGTGATGAATGGTTAACCTAATCATGGTGAATGATGGTGATTGTTATATGTGACTGGTTGATTGATTTATGTGAGGACTTGATGGGGTTATGTGAGAAGTCCTTGGTTGCTTATGTGAGAAGGACTTGGTTGATTTATTTGAGAATGGCTTATATGAGAGTAGTTGGTTTGCTGATCCTTAACTTGCAATGTTTGATGTTGGGCATAGATGTTAATTCATAACCTATCTATGTGAGAATAATTAGTGGATTGATCATTGATCTAACTTATATGAAAATGGGTGATGATGTGGGTTGTTGATCTAGTTGATGTGAGAATGACCTAGGCTTTTGATTCCTAATTCCTTCATAAAAAGATGGATATCATTGTTGAGTTGAGGCCTATTCCTTATGAGACAAAGCAATTTCATGACTCCTATTACTTACAATGAGATTGGACGTGGTTGGTAGATCCTATGTTCATCCTATGTAAGATCAATGAAGGTTGTTGAACCTTAAGCTATTCATTGGTGATACTTGATTGAATGTCCCTGTTTAAGTGATGTTAAATGATCTTGGGCTTATTCCTATATGAATGTGAGGGTTGACCAGCGTTGTACCATCTTATGAGATTTGTGATTAGGTGTGGCACTTCCTTATTTTCATACTTTGTGAACATCGTGTATGTGGTATTGGCAGGCATAGGCTATGTTGCACTTAATGTTCTTATGCAATCATCAATATTATGGAATAGCATACTCTAATAAATGTAGAATATCGACACCTGTTTTCTTTTTATCATCTTGGGACATTTGCATGCTTGTATGGTCCTTTAGATAGGCCACCTTTTTCTGCTACACTATCATGTTGGACTTGACTTAGGAGAAACCATGTTTCTTGCTTTTCTCCTTTCATACTAGGCTCAGGGCATTTGTAGCTCGTGCGCGAGCAGGTGGTTTTGAGATAGTGTAGGCAGACTCTTGGGATCTGGGATAGGCTGGCTTGAGGGCAGGGTATTGCGGCTACCGCGGACTTTGGGCGGTTGACCGGATGGTGACTTGTGCATCGGATTAGAGATGACAGGTCGGGCTTGATTTGGGAGATTGGTGGGATATTGCGGCGACCGCGGACTTTGGACGGCCGACCGGGTATTTACAGTGCATCAGATTGGTGGGATCGGGCTCTCTTTAGTGGATGGGTTTTCCCACTTTGATCAGTGTCATGATCCAGTCCTGCTGACTTATTCTACTATGATACTTGTTACTACGACCTTGAGTCCTTGAGACTCCTATCCCCTATCGGTGCTATGCATTGGCCGGCATACCCGATTTGGCAAGTATAGTGTGCACGTTATACAGACCTTGAGTCCTTGAGACTCCTATCCCCTATCGGTGTTATGCGTAGGCTGGCATACCCGATTTGGCAGGCACCGCAGGCAGTACAAGTGTTTACTGGAGTATAGATTGGGTTTATTCAGGCAGGCTTTGATATTCTGATGCATACATTTAGCTATACTTCTTAGCACGACATTTAGAGGCATATTAGTGGTAGCTTCCTCTTATCAGTATTTCTGTTTATAGCTTACCACCTCTCTTACTCCTTCTCTTGCCTCTGGTAGACTTAGTGGGTACGTCGAGGTTTGAGGCTTTACCCACAGGGGGAGGCTACTGGTTTTACTAGTGGTTCTCACCCCCATTGTTGTTTTTTTCCTTTCCTCCCTTTGTTTTGCAGTGTCTGCTGCGGGAGTTGCAGATCTTCAGTTGACAGTTCGAGGCGAGGGAGTCGCGAGATAGATCCCTACCAGTGTTGACTTCTACAGTGGGATAGATGTACCAACCCGGATTGTGGGTTTCACTGTACTCAGTTGTATTTTATTATTTCAGTTTATCTCCCTTTTTGGATTTGTAGATGATGTATAGGTGGCTTTTACTTGTATTATAGTTTTGGTGGACCGGATTATTGTATCATCATTTTTGGGAGATGGATATTGTACTTTTTTTTCTGTTGTATAGTGATTCAGGTTTTTTATTACAGTATATTTTCTTCAGCTCTGATATCTGTTTAGTTGTTAGATGATACTATCGCAGGTTGGACGCTTCGCCTATGCGAGGTTTCGCATAGGTGGCGGATCTGTTGGCGAGCCCGGGTCGCAGTTTCGACCCTGGGGCGTGACAAACAACACTAGCACTGGTCTAAACACAGCTATAAGACACCCCTCAGCCCCCAGGCATGAGTGCAACAATAAAAGTACTTGACCAAAGATAACCCAATCAATCCACCAGTAAAAACTGGTACTGCCTGCTCTGCTGTCGAACTCAGTAACTGATCGGCACACGGCTCGATCTCAGTATAAGTAACGGACCGGCACACGGCTCGGTCAAAATATAAGTAACAGACCGGCACACGGCTCGGTCAAGCCTACCTCCGGAGTGGCACTCGAGGGGAGCAACCCACACGAGTAAAGTATCTCAGTAACCAGTATCATAGTACAGCAGGACTGGATCAAGACTCAGATCAAAGTAGGAAAACTCATCCACTAAAGGGAAACCCGATCCCTTAGCTGATACAGCAATAAACAATAAGTGGGAAACTCCATCCACTAAAGGAAACTGATGCCCAATCTGATACAATAACCGACACCCGGCCAACCGCCCAATCACCGCGGTCGCCGTGACACCCCACAATCCCACAATCAAGACCAACCTATCCCAGACTCGAAGTCTCAACTACACTATCCCAAACCCCCGCTCGAACTCGAGCAACAAGAACCACATGACTAACCAATAAGGAGAAAAGAAGCAAAACATGGTTTCTCCTAAATCAAGTTCTAATATGATAGTGTAGCAGTAAAAGATGGCCTATCTAGATGTCCATACAAGCATGCAAATGTCCTCAAGTAAGAATAAAGATAAGATAACGAATAGTAGCATCAACTAGAAGTAACCACATGCACGAAAATCAAGGATGAACTACCCCTGTCCATAATCCATGAAAACTCCTCAGAGTCATTCCCGCACATAGATAAATCATCCTACTCCATCGAGTAAATCCAATCCCATGAAAGTCTATGTGCTAACCTGGCATGCTAGTAACTTGCTACTATAATGAATCGATCTCGCATAAAGATATCAATAATAATCAAGCATGATCTCCATCTCATCATGTATATAATAAATGCAATCATCTACCGTATGCTAGATCTCAAATCCTTTAAGCATGTACAATAATCAAGTAAGCTCAATCAAATAATTAAGGCCATTTTCCATGCTTACATCTCAAATCTATTAATTGTACATTTAATCATGCATGCTTTCTAACATATAGAATTAGAGAACCGTCCACCGGTTCTGGGGACAAGGTAACCCACCTGAAACGCTTTCCACAGGCAAAGCCGAAGTCGGTGAAGTGCGTAGTCACACGCTATCCAAAATCCGCTGAAACTGCACCCTCGGTACTCCGTCGCACAAATCTCTGCTCCAACCAACCTCGCAACCACAACACAATAATCAATACCCCACAACAACCAAACAGCATATGCTGTTTTCACAAACCTGCAGAGAAGAGGGGGAATTTCACCTGTGTACAATCCTCCAAAAATTCCATAAAAATCACGGTTACGATCCTCGCGACGAGTAGATCCAAAACGAGTATTTATACACCTTATTCCGACACCTGTAGGCTAAGATATAAATACAACAACACGGTATGCCGAAATATCCACAAATAAATTCCTGTAGTAAATCAGTCCGAAAGAAGTATAATTATCACCTTCAAAGAATCCTCCAAAAATTCCAATAAAAATACGGGCACGTTCCTCTCGAAGCGTAGATATCAATCGAGTCCTTAAACACCTCATTCCGACGCTCGTAGACCGAGAAATCCCAAGAATACTCCACCGCTGTCCAAAATCTCACAGCAGTAAAAGAGGTCACAAAACACCTCGGGAACCATGCCAAAACCCCAAAACAAGGCGAAGTGGTCAACACGAAAATCGAAGGCATACCTCTCATGAACGTGCTGCCACAAAAATCGGCTCAAAATACCATTGGAGTAATCCAGGGTGCCTCGCGGACCGAAAAGTGACGGTGGAAGCCAAAATCAAAGAAACGTCGCAGTGCGCCGCGTCGCAGAAAGTGCGGATGTCGAGGCCTCCAAAAAAATCTGAAAGTTCTTCACGAGATGCTCCACAAGATGATGAACAAGTTTTCTAAAGGCTTCACAGTGAGAGGAGCTCGGGAAGAAAGCCAAAATGCGCTGCAATTGGGAGTTTATATAGCCAAAACCAACATTTCGGAAAATTCCATCCAAGTCCCTAGTTTCGGGCGCCCGAAATTTTCGGGTTGCTACAGTAACCCAGAACATACCCCAAACTGTCAGCGCCTGAATCCACCCTGAAGCGCCACGTGTCCCCCGCACAGCAAACACCGAACTCCACCACTCCGCTCACGACACGTGGCCAGACCCAGGCGCCGCCTTCCCGCGTCAACGCCTCGGTCGGCGCGCCCACGTGCGCGCACGCCGCGCTGCCGGCGCCCATGCGACGCACGCATCCAGAGGAACCTGCCGCCCGCTCCGTGGACTGCGCTCAGTGCACCAGCCAATCAAACAATGCCACGTGTCCAGCCCGGACCAATAGGAAAACGCCACGTGGCACACGCCCCCGCTGCACCGCGCGCGCCTGCCCGCGCCTGCTTCGCCGCCTGCCCGCGCCCGCGCCGCCGTGCCCGCGCCGCCGCACTCGGCTGCTGCCCGTTGCCGCTGGCGCTGCCCCCGGCTGCCAGAATAGTACCCTACTGCCTCGAAATCCGTACCAGGTCATCCGGGCTCCGAAAAATTCAAGTAAATAGCCCATTTCGATCGTTTTCGCGCGCTGAATCCAAATCCGCTGTCTGTTTTGCCAAATTCCAATTCCAAAATTTATCGAAGGCATACAGATAAGTGTTCTTAACCCAAATTTTTGCGCTGAGTCCAATTCTGATGTCCGATTCGCACAAAACCACTTCTAAACAATCGACGGGGGCCTCCGATTACCCACGTGATCCATTTTAAGCCCTGAGTCCATCACTTATGTCCAGTTGGTGCACAAACACCACCGACACACCACATAGGCTTCTAAAAGCTGCTGGTCACACTGTAGAAGCCCTGCAGAGATCCGGGTCACCACAAGCGTCTTCTGGGGAATTTTATAGAGAAGATTGTCACCTTCTTCACCATCTACTGAGCACCATTGGAGGACTTTGGGGAGCTTCTACATCACCTTCTTCCCCAAGCTTGGAGAAGATCCACCATTGAAGCATTTTCAGCCACCTCCATCAACGTTCAGTACAAGGCCTCTACAGGACAAACCCTTGGGAGTTTTTGGCCGATTTTTGGTTTTGGATCTTCACGAGAGGTATGCCTACAACTTTGGTATTGATCACTCCTCCCAGATCTTGAGTTTTTTGGAGTTTTTATCCCATCTTCTGGAGCCTTCATGCGCAGAGTAGAGTTTTGGACAGCACAAAGTATTTATGGATTTTCTCTGTGATTTGTGCATGGATTTTGGAGTTTAAAGGCTTGATTTGTACTACTCTCGTAGAGGAACACATTGGTACCCTTCGTGCTGGATTTGGTGTCCGTTTGCCAAGATAACTTTATTGACCTTTCAGACCCTGTGACAAAGGTTACTGCAGAATTCTATTCTGGTTTTGTTTTGATGTATGGTTCTTGGGGATGCAGATTTTTTGGTAATTCTTGGTTATTTTCGGGATTTTAAAGTTTGGGCATCTTCTTAAGATCAAGATGAGCAATTCCTCTTTTGGTTTCAGTTTAAAATTTCATTTGGATTGGTCTCCACACCTCATGGTATTACATGCTGAAATTTTAATTCAATTTTGGATAGCATTGAACACTTTGGATAATTTGATAATTAAGAGGATTTAAAGATGGACTTTCGAGACCTTGGGGATGATCCTTGGATAGAGGAAGACTTAGAATTTCTAGTTGGAGCTTTTTTTTGAGGTATTTTGAGCAGAAATTATTTCTTTCTTCCAAGTAGTTGTTTGCTGGATTTTTCCAAAAATTCTGCACAGCAGTTAGTGATTTGATGATTGCGCTCAATCTGACAGTGATTTCGGGGTGATTCTTGGTGTGTTGGATTCGTAAGAGGCAGAGGATCATGCACGCCGAATTTTAGCACGATCGAACATCGGATCGTTGAGTTCCCATGTGGGTTCCCGAGCACATCAAACCTCTGATTTACCCGCTTTGGCTATGAAAATTCAGCATCATCATGTTTGATCTTGTTCTCGCTATTCCTTGGTAAATCATGCTTGATTGGTTATGTTTAATGATCCTTGAGCCTACATCATGTGAGGTTGGTTATAAGTGATAATCCTTAAATCCATGCTTTGTATGAATTGTTGGGTTATATGAAATAATGGATCTAAATAGGGGAAAAAAACACCTAGAGGGGGGTGAATAGGTGTAAACAATAAACACTCAAAAAATCATTGCGCAATAAAAACCCAATGCGGAAATATAAATGAACACGCAAGATTTTTACGTGGAAAACTCCAAACCGGAGTGAAAAACCACGGGACCGATAACACGGTGAAATCCACTAGAATTAAACACGTACAAGGTGATATACCGTACTCACAGACGACTCAACCTTTTCCATACGCTCCTAGTTGATCTTCTCCGCTCGCTCCGCAACGCGTCTCGAATCCACGATCTGCGTCCAACGCCGAATCCACGGCGTCCAATGTCGAGTCCACGACGTCTGACCGAATCCACGGTCTTCACCCAGTAGCACGCTTCGAATCCACGAACGTACCTCGCTTCGAATCCACGAGAGCGGTTGCACCTTGAATCCACAAGGCCACGCGAGTCCACGCGCCGATTTTGGGGTAAATCGTTGTTTTTGGGTGGTGATGATCCGCCGAATACTTAGATCAAAGATAGATAGGAAATACCATCTAAGTATTCATTAGTTTGATTCAACTCAAGATGTGAGTATGAAAACCTAGAATCAAACTAATCAATATAGATGAAGAAACATAGAGTAACATCTAATGATTTCCTTTCTTCTCTATATGTGGATCTAGGGCCGTATAAGATGATATTTGATTATGACGGCTCTATGTGGATTATCTGGATTAACCCTAGAAAAAGAATCATAGGGTCTATTTATAGGTTAGAAACCCTAGGAAGAAGATAAGGATCAAAAACTGTCGTTTCTGGAAATTTTTACGACGGCGATCCGGATCGGATTAGCTGTGATCCGGATCGTCGTAACGAGTCAGGCAATTCCAGAAAAACGAAGGTTCGGGATCCGGATCGAAGTGCTTGATCCGGATCGTTCATACAATTCACCAAACATCAATGTTCGGGATCCGGATTGCGAAGCCTGATCCGGATCGTTCAAGGAAAATGGTAAACTCAATGTTCGGGATCCGGATCAAGGGAAGCTACGATCCGGATTGAACTGGTGTATGAACGAACCACCTTCGGGATCCGGATTGAACAATCTGATCCGGATCCTGAACAAGTCTCATGTTCAGTTCTTGATTTTTATGCAATAAGAAATTCTTCCAAGTGTTTCTACACTACAAGAAGTATTCGGATCACCAAAAATATTTCGTTAAACTTACCTGATCCTTTTGAATTCTTCTTTCTTGAGATTGAGGTATATGATCCAAACTTCATTCATCTTCAATCTTCAAGACTTAACACTTTCACGAAATGCGCCAAAACAAAATCCTTAACATGAATGATCATGGTGGTTGATCCTTAGTCTACAATATGTGAGATTATTGCAGTTGTTGATTCTTGCCCTATCTATGTGAGAGTAATTAGATGGTTTATATGAGAATGACTTAGGTGAGAATGACTATGTGAGAATGGTTTATTATGGTTTATGTGTGAATGACTTATATTGATGGTTTTTGTTCATTCATGTGAAGAGGATTGTTGTTGATAGTTCCTACCTATTCTTTGTGAGACTAAGTATTGTTGTTGATTTCTACTCTACCCTATGTGAGAACAATTATACTTGATGATCTTCATTCCACCTTAAATGAGAACAAATGCATGCTTGTATGGACATCTAGATAGGCCACTTTTTATCGCTACACTATCATGTTGGGATTTGACTTAGGAGAAAACTTAATATAGTTCCTTTTCTTCTCCTTCTTATGTATAGATATATGATTTATGTTGCTCTGGGTTTGAGCATAGGTTTGGGATAGTGTAGTCGAGATTATCGAGTCGGGGTGGGCTTACACCAGATTTGACTCGTGGGTTGGTTTGGCCGCCGTGGATTTTGGGCGGTTTGGCCGGTTGTTGATTTGGCATCAGGTTGGGGCCGAGATTCTTATTACTGGATAGGGTTTTCCACTTTGTGCATAGTCGTGACTAAGTTCTGCTATATTGAGATACATTTGACTGGGTTATTTTCCTCGTGTGGGTAGCTCCCCTTGAGTGCCACTCCAGAGTAGGCGACAGGACCGTGCTGTGATGCCGGTCAGTTAGAGGATACTTGAGTTCGTTTGTCAAATCGTAGGGACACGATTGTGGTGGCAGAGCAGGCGGTGTTCGAGTTGTTTAGCTTGGGTCGATTGGGTTATATCTCGGCAGTTATTTTCACTGATGCATACATTTACGGTCATTATTATTCATTACAGCATTAGAGGCATAGTAGTGGCAGTTTTCTTTATCAGTAGATTTATTTACAGTTTTACCACTTCTGTTCCTTTCTTGCCTCTAGTAGACTCGGTGGGTACGTCGAAGTATTGATGATTTACCCACTAAGGACTATTGTTTCTAGTAGTTCTCACACCCCTGGTTGCTCAGTCTTTTTCCGATTTCTCTGCGCCGATTGCGGTTCCGACGCATCGAGATGAGGGGATCGAGGGCTAGATAGATCTCCTACCACATTTGTGAGCTAGCGGTGGACCTTGTACTATTTTATTTTGTTTATAGTTTAGTTGAGCAGACTACTGTATATTTGGGTCTGGTTTTAGCCAGCTGGTTGTATTTTATAGCTTTTAAAAGATGGACATGTATTATTTGTACTCTAGGAGATGTTGATGTACAATTGTTTTTATTTATACAGTTTGTCTGAGATTATTTTAGGTTTCAACTCTGTACTTTTACTCTATTATATGTTTATTTTATACCTGAGCAGGTTTTAGCGCTTCATGTACGCAGAAAATTCCGTGTGCACAACAGATATGTAGATGAGCCCGAGTTCTGGTTTGCCGCCGGTGCGTGACAGATTAAGTTGGTATAAGAGCTTAGGGATAGGTCAGTTGGGACTTAGGAAACCCTAGGCTTTTGGCAGACCCTAGGATGATTGGGCGTAAGAGACGTGATTATTTGCTAAGGTCGGCGATTTGTTTTTATTGACTCTCCACGAGGTTGGAGAGGGATCGACATACCTTCCTTCTGTCGGGCAATTATGTTGGCTGCAGACAACATAAAGCTATGGAAGTGAGGAGATGTCCTTGACTTTCGCTAGATTGGGTCAAGCGTTGCGTATGTTCTGGCTCGGTGATCTTTCTGCTTTGGCTGACGATGGCTCCTGATTGACGTGTTCCTCCGCGTATCGCTCCGGCACCCCTGCGAAGATTGGGCAGGAGAGGTTTGCCGTGGTGGATGAGTTGCGAGTGCAGTTTACCCGTTTGAAGGAGAGGAACCGTGGCAAGATGAACTCCTAGAGTGATTGTTAGCTCAAAGGAGTGAGCCAGCATTGTGAGTTTGGAACCCCTACACCACCTGTTGTGCCCCTTTTCCGACAGTACTTTCTTCTAGCAGTGGAGCTCCGGGATCAGGCCGACCTTTGATTTTGGTTGAGCAGGAGCAGATTTGGGAGCAGTTGGTTTGTTTTGTCGGTTCGGACTATCCCATTTCGTGAGGCAGAATGCAGAGCCTTTGAAGGTGAAGGCTTGGATTGCAGCTTTGAAGGAGCTCACCTTGGACATTTCTATTTTGGAGACCGAGAGGGTGCGCATGACTGTCCTTTACCTGGAAGGAAATGCTGACGCATTATGGCTGAGAGTCAACCCTGCACATTTTTGTCCCCCGGGATGAGCTGGTGTTATTGATTGAGAAGGGCGTGATTGTTATGAGTGAGAGAACTTAGGCGCCCAGACATAGCTCTAAAGGGAAGCACCCAGCTAATTGAGGGTGGTGGATAGATCAGCGAAAGGAGACCGCCCAGGCTACCGTGATCTCAGTCTTAGAGTTGCAGTCATTCAGGACGACGGAGGTCTGGTGGATCCTAGTGGTAGCTATAGCGGCTACAGCGATAGAGATACCAGCCGCAGAGTGGCCGAGTCTTTACAGCACAGGTTGAGGTTTCTGTTGCGACCGATCACGTAGCGACAGCTGAGCATTCATATCATTGTATGAGTTAGGGGTAGTGTGAGGACCCGAATCCCCGCGAAGGATTATTGATGGATCAACAGCTTCTGGAGGCCTATGTTGTGTGTTGGCGGTGTTTGCACGCAAATCGGACACAAGTGATGGACTCCGTGCGTTAAATGGATCACGAGTGTGTTCGGATGCCTCATCAATTTTTAGAAGTGGTTCTGCGCGAAACGGATATTAGATTTGGATTCAGCACGGAAAAATGATGGAAATCGGCTATTTGGTTGTATTTTTCGGAGTCCGGACGCGCGAAAATAGGCAATCGGAAGTTTCGGGTGCATGGAAGAGCTGTGGACCGGGGGTGCCACGTGTCGGCACCCCATTGGGCCGGTGCTGAGGTGCGGTCCACGGAGCGCACCAGGTGGACGCGTGGCGGGCCATGATGGGCCAGCCGCCGCGCAGCGCGCACCCCCGCGCGCGCACGTGGGCGCTGTCCCCGCGTGGGGGGACACGCGGCGCGAGCCGCGGCCACCCGGATCAAGCCGCGTGGCTTGATCCGGGCGGCCCGGATGGCCGCCACGTGTCTAGGAGATTGCGCTGAGTGGCTGGGCTGCGCCCTGTAGAAGTGAGAGGGAGAGAGAGGAGATTGTTTTCTTTTCTTTCTCTTCTCTTCTTCTTCTTTTTCTTCTTCTTCTTCTTCTTCCTCCTCCTTCTTCCTTCTTGGACCTTGGTTTTTTGGAGGACTTCGTGCAGAGCAACACCAACAACTCTTCTTCGTCTTCATCACCATGGATGGCCATTGGAGCTCTCTTCATCATCTTTTTCCCCTGTTGGAGCACAACCATCGTTGCTGGATTTTCGGAGCTTCCCCGTCGCATTTTAGTGCAAAAATCCCCCATACCTCATTTCTTGGAATTTCAAGCTGAAATTTGGAGGGGATCTCCACGAGAGATTTTATTGTTGGATACCTTGGAGTAATGTTGGGTTTTCTCTTTCATACGAGCTCGGATTTGGGAGTTCTTTAGCTTGATCTCTATCTACTCTCGACGAGGAATCCATTGCCACCTTTATCACCGTATTCGGAGCTCATTTGGACAGGACATAGAGGAGCATTTTTCTTGTTGATACCCAAGTGGAATTCCTGCTAGATTGATCCCTAAAAATCTACGAACTACTCGCTGAAATTTTGGATGTTGCCGCGTTGTTTTGGGTGTATCTTGGCCTACAGGTATCGGAATGAGGAGTATAAATACTCGTTTTATATCTACTCGTCACAAGGATCGCAGCCGTAATTTTTCTGGATTTTTCGAAGGACTGCACGCAGGTGGAAACCCCTTTTTCTATGCTGATTTGCAGAATAGCAAGTGTTGTTTTGCGGTGTTGACTGTGGTGTTGTTTGTGGGCTGTTTGGCAGTGGTCTTGGCGGTGGTGGTGGATGTGTTGTTGGTTGTGGCTGAGGCGCGAGCGATCAAGTGTCGAGGATGCGGTTTCGGCGGATGTTGTTAGCGAGTGACTATGCACTTCACCGACTTCGGCTTTGCCTGCGGGTGTAACCCAGAACCCGGGCCCGTCTACAGATCCGCCGTGCACACGGTATTTCCCGTGTACACGAAGTGCCAAACCTGCTTAGATATAAGAGATAATAATAAAAGAGCAATAAAAACAGAGCTGAACTAAAAACTAATACATCTCAGACTGAAGCTAGAAATAAAATACAATACATCTGTATAAATGATACATCAGTCTCTCCCAGCTCACCAAAATAAATACAACCTGCTGGCAAAAGCCAGTCCCAAATGTAAAAGTACAACCGTCTGAGGAAACCTGGGTACACCAACAGTCCAGCTAACTCGCTCATCCTGCCTCGAGATCTACCTACTCAGCCGTCCTCTCTCCTCGACCCGCCGCTGAAAGCCCAGCAGCACCTGCAAAAGACACTGCAATACAAGGAAAAAGAAAAGGAGGAAAGAAGAATGGGGGTGAGAACTACTAGTAAACCAGTAGCCTCCCCTAGTGGGTAAAACCTCAAACTCTGACACACCCAACAGGTCTACCAGAGGCAAAAAGGAAAGAAGAGTGATAAGAAATGAAACCGCTGCAAAAGGGAAATCTACTACTACTATGCCTCTAAAATACAGTCCTAGACTGGAATAACCGTATGCAACAATAACCAACCGTCCCAGATGAACCCAATCTGTACCGCCCTCATCATCGGGCAAATAAGCTGCGCCGATGTGATAGCAAAATTCCTGCTGCCGCCCTCATCATCGGGCAAATAAGCCACGCCGATGTGATAGCAAAACTGTCCATAACTGTCTGGCCCCGGCCTCCCGAGGGGAACTCGAGGGGAGCGACCCACACGAGGAAAGCATCACCAGGCAATAACCGCGCCGGTGTGATAAAAGCATCACCGGCCAATAACCGCGCCGGTGTGATAAAAGCAGGATTGGATCACAACTATAAAGCCCCAGTGGAACACAACCCTCCACTAAAAGAAAACTGATTCCCAATCAGATGCAAATGTAACCATCCGGTCAATCGCCCAATATCCACGATTGCCGCAATACCCCACAATCAACAACCAAGTCTCAAAACCGACCTCCGGTCAACCGCCCAATATCCGCGGTCACCGGAATAACCCACAATCAACAACCAAGTCTCACAACCGACCTCCGGTCAACCGCCCAATATCCGCGGTCGCCGGAATAACCCAAAATCACAATCATGTCCCACATCCGACATCTGGTCAACCGCCTACTATCCGCGGCTGCCACAAAACCCTCTAGTCCATAATCATGCCCTATCACCGATGTCCTATAACCGACATCCGGTCAACCGCCCAATATCCGCGGTCGCCGCCAAAACCCATGATCCATAATCCAGGCCCCGGCTACACTATCCCAAACCCCTGCTCAAACCCGAGCAACAAGAACCACCTGATTAACGAAAGGAGAAAAGAAACAAACAAGGTTTCTCCTAAGTCAAGTTCCAGCACGAAAGTGTAGCGATAAAAGATGGCCTATCTAGATGTCCATACAAGCATGCAAGTGTTCTCAAGGAAATAAAGTAACAGGTGTCCAATAGTGGTTCCACATGTGTAACAATTAATAGCTCCGCATAGATATAACCATCATGCTAAAACATTATCCAACCACACATGTCTATAATCCATGTTCCATAATAAAGCATCACTATCCACCTATGCATGTCATAAAATCCTCAAATAGTACCAACCACTAACAGGATAATCATATAGTCCAAAATAAATATTCCAATCCACATGCAAGGTTAAACGCTAACATTCCATCCATACCAACATGTATAAGTCCCAACCACTATCAGGTATCCACAATAGTATTTTCCATATGATAGGCTCACAATTTATATTACTTAAGCATGCATGTCCAAATAAAGGGATCACTCTAATATTCCTAGTGAGCATGTCAAAATAGAGGTAAACAACAACCACCCACCTCGATCGCTAATTCCAAGTCCAAATAGTGCTCTCGCCCAAACCGATAAGCCGCCGCGATCGCTGTACAAAATTCCCAAAAGAACATACATAATTAACATACAATGCTCACACAAAATCTGCCCCAAACACAACAGTCCACAGTTTCCCTGTTTTTACCTGCGAGAAATGCCTGGAAAATTCCAAGAAAAAATACTGTCACGATCCTCGCGACGAACCCGTCGAAACGAGTACCTACACGCTTAAAACCGAGTCTCCTACGCTGAGAAACAAATCCGACAAGGGAATCACCTCGAAATAAACTGCTCAAAAAAAACTGTAGCAATAACTTCTGTACATAGATATTTTTCACCATCGAAAAGTATTCAGAAAATTCCAGGAAAATTTGTGGATATTCCTCGTGATGTGTAGATGCAAAACGCCTCCTGAATCGCCCAAATCCGATGCCTGTACGCGAAGATATCTCCAAAATACCGCACCGCTGTCCCAAAACTCCGCCCCAGAAAATGAGGTCACAAGATGATCCGAAAAACCCATGAAAAGCTAGGAATGGGAAAAACCAGTAAACATGGGAAACGCAGCCCTACCTGTCGTGAAGCCAACGGCGCAAGAATCACAGAAAAAGGTGCTCGGGGTAAGCCGGGGGAGTCCTCGCACCAAAATGTGACGAAGAAGACCACAAACGAACGAGCGTCGCGCCGCGCCGTAAAAATAGAAACCTTGGGATGCGTGCCGCAGAAAAATCCTGGAATCTGCAGATGGATCCGTCTTAGGGAGAGGAGGAAATCTCCTGAGGGTCGCACAGTGAAAGGATGAACAGGGAAAAAGATATCAGCAGCTGAACTCGGCCTATTTATATGCTGGAAGAAACAATTCAACAAATACCCAACAAGTCCCCATTTCCGGGCGCTCCGGATTTTCGGGCGGCTACAGTGTTGGGCCCGGCCCAACACTGTGCGGGCCAGAAAGCCCCTCGGGCCTCCACGTCGCCCACAAAATAGGCAACAGCGGGAGCCACCACTCCCGCTGCGCCGCGTGGCCACCAGCGGACGTCGACACGTGGCGCGCACCCGGTCAGCGCCCGCCTGCCGCGCCCACGTGCTCGCCTGACGCGCCGCCTGGCGCCCCTGCCAGGCATGGTTCCCGAGGCAACCTCCCGCGCCTCGGTGGACCCCGCCTTCCTGAGCCTGCCAATAGAAAGTCGCCACGTGTCCCGCCGGTCCATGCACCGCGCCCGCCTGCTCCGTGGTCCAAGTCCACTGCACCGACCAATCCCAACAAGCCACGTGTCCAACCCCTGGTGCACGACGGCCCGTGGACCGCGCGCCTGCCCGCGCGCCCGCGCGCCTGCCCGCGCGCTGCCCGCGCCCACGCGCTGCCCGCGGCCGCTCTGCCGCCTACCCGAGCCCGTCCGCCGTGCTCCGCCACTGCCCGTCGCCGCCGCCGCTGCCCGCCGCCGTTGCCGGAGTTACTGTTCCGGCGTGAACAGTAACCGGTGCTCAAAAATAACAAGTGGGTAGTCCGTTTTGACCGTTTTCGCGCGCTAAATCCGAATTTGATGTCCATTTTGCCAAATTCCAACCCCAAAATTTGCCGAAGGCATCCGGAAAGGTGTTCCTTGGTCCAAACTTCGCGCTGAGTCCATTTTTAATATCCGCTTCACGCAAAACCACTTCTAAAGATCCGACGGAGTCCACCGATCACCCACGTGATCCATTAAGCCCGAAGTCCGCCACTTGTGTCCAATTGGTGCACAAACACCTCCAACGCACCCCGTAGGCCTCCAGAAGCCACCCAACTCACAGCAACAGCTATGCGGAGATCCAGGTCATCACATCCTCCCCCACTAAAAGAAAGTTTCGTCCTCGAAACTAAAGTCATCCCTCAATCCGGAACCTCAACCAAGTAGAGGGGGTAAATATCCAATCATCCACCACTCAAGCTCCCAAAGCTGTCTAATACCTCCTCCAAAGACGCGATGCAATCCTCGGGTCTCTAACTAGAACAAAATAGAGGCGGGCACTCCAGAAAAACCGCACCACCTCATCCAAGTACAGCTGGGCTAACCGCTCGAGCTACCAAGTAGTCTGCATCGGTACAAGCATCCGCTCCTCCCAGGGCCTCAGATAAACCAACCACAAGTCCATCGGCACACAAGCTCGATCCAAGTACCTCGATACTCCCGAGGCATCAGATATAAGTCCCCCAACTGATCCCGTAGCCTTTGATCTCAAGTCTTTAAACCGTCGGGATGTAGAAGCAATTCCCCGACTCTCCGGCCTCAACACACAGCCATAGGCAGTCGAGAAAACCAGCTTACAAATCCACCTTCAGGAAGACCCGGGACCCTTACAGCTGGTAAATTAAATCCTCCATGCTCGACAAGGGTGCTAGCTCCGGATGGTCACTTCATCTAATTTTCGGTGATCCACACAAGGCCGAAGTGAACCAACCTTCCACAACTCGAATAGCACCGGCATCCCCAAAGGCGACACACCTGGTCTGACATACTTTCCAAAACATCGAATCCTGGAGTTGTGTCCTCAACTCCCAAACTAGTGACATGCAAGACCACTCCGATAGGAGAACAGCTGGGAACTCAAAACCAAAGGGGGTATCCCCGAGTCCCAGCGCCGCCGTAGGTCCCTCAACCACACCAGCCAAAAGTCTACTCATCCACTGCGAAACACCCGCCTCGCTCCCGAAGTCAAAACTATAGAGGCGAAGATAACCCTCAAGCAACCCAAGGGCACCAACACCTCCGGGCCTGGCTCCCCAAGAAAACTGTCCTTGCGGCATAATCAACTGCCGCGAAAGAAAACCGAAGCCGCCAGCCCCACAAGTACCACCACACCGACCGCTGTAACATATGTGCTCCGACAGTCTCTGAAATCCACTATCCTGAAAAAAGAAATCGGGAATGCCTCCACCGACTGATCTGTCCTCCATCACCCGGCGCCAAGCGCCTCAAACAGAACTCGCCTCAGGCAGTAGATCCCAATCCAAAGGAACTACAATGCCACGCTCCATACCCGGCGCCTACTCTAATGAGGCGTCCCTAATCCGTACTGGAGGGACCCAATGAGTTAAAAGGTATCCTGGGGCAGTCCACTCTCAAACACTCATATCCTATGCGCCCCGTCCCTCTACACATGGAGCGTGCAGTTCAGCAACTGCGTTAACTCTTGACATAAAAGGCTTCCAAGTACTCTCTATCCCCCCACCCAATAAGACCCTGCCTCCAAGGGCTACATACTCAATCCACGAATCGGAATGACTCATCCGCCAAAACTGGCTCACTCGATCGTCGCAATCCCACAGCTTACCCGCTGTCAACTATCCACCCTGCCTCGGTGCCCCAACACTAAACGTCGGCACGGAGGGGGCTACCCGCTACTCCGACCACTGTGCCACTGCGCTGATCCGACAACTGTGTCACCGCTCCGACAACTGTGTCACCGCTCTGCTGATCTGCCTCCAACACACCTACCCTTCATGTCCGGAGCTCTCAGACTCCAATCTGGGTATCCGGCCCGAAACAACCAGCTCAGACCCAACTGCCGCACCAAGGTGCACCCGGGTCAGGGCCCAACGTCGGGGAGACACCGCTCACCACGACAAAACCGCAAATCAGCACACCCCAAACACTCGACCCAATCTAGCGAAAGTCAAAGACATCCCTCTATTTTTGTAACTTTATGTTGTCTGCAGCCAACATAACTGTCCCACAAAAATAGGATATGTCGATCCCTCTTCACTCACACGAAGAGTCAAACAAACAAATCACCGACTTTCGCAAAATGTCGCGTCTCTCACGCACTAACATCCTAGGGTCCGCCGAAAAGCCTAGGGTTTCCTAAGTCCCAACTGACCTATCCCTAAGCTCTGATACCACCTAATCTGTCATGCCCCGGGTGTAACCCAGAACCCGGGCCCGTCTACAGATCCGCCGTGCACACGGTATTTCCCGTGTACACGAAGCGCCAAACCTGCTCAGATATAAGAGATAATAATAAAAGAGCAATAAAAACAGAGCTGAACTAAAAACTAATACATCTCAGACTGAAGCTGGAAATAAAATACAATACATCTGTATAAATGATACATCAGTCTCTCCCAGCTCACCAAAATAAATACAACCTACTGGCAAAAGCCAGTCCCAAATGTAAAAGTACAACCGTCTGAGGAAACCTGGGTACACCAACAGTCCAGCTAACTCGCTCATCCTGCCTCGAGATCTACCTACTCAGCTGTCCTCTCTCCTCGACCCGCCGCTGAAAGCCCAGCAGCACCCGCAGAAGACACTGCAATACAAGGAAAAAGAAAAGGAGGAAAGAAGAATGGGGGTGAGAACTACTAGTAAACCAGTAGCCTCCCCTAGTGGGTAAAACCTCAAACTCTGACACACCCAACAGGTCTACCAGAGGCAAAAAGGAAAGAAGAGTGGTAAGAAATGAAACCGCTGCAAAAGGGAAATCTACCACTACTATGCCTCTAAAATACAGTCCTAGACTGGAATAACCGTATGCAGCAATAACCAACCGTCCCAGATGAACCCAATCTGTACCGCCCTCATCATGGGCAAATAAGCCGCGCCGATGTGATAGCAAAATTCCTGCTGCCGCCCTTATCATCGGGCAAATAAGCCGCGCCGATGTGATAGCAAAACTGTCCATAACTGTCTGGCCCCGGCCTCCGGAGGGGAACTCGAGGGGAGCGACCCACACGAGGAAAGCATCACCGGGCAATAACCGCGCCGGTGTGATAAAAGCATCACCGGCCAATAACCGCGCCGGTGTGATAAAAGCAGGATTGGATCACAACTATAAAGCCCCAGTGGAACACAACCCTCCACTAAAAGAAAACTGATTCCCAATCAGATGCAAATGTAACCATCCGGTCAATCGCCCAATATCCGCGATTGCCGCAATACCCCACAATCAACAACCAAGTCTCACAACCGACCTCCAGTCAACCGCCCAATATCCGCGGTCGCCGGAATAACCCACAATCAACAACCAAGTCTCACAACCGACCTCCGGTCAACCGCCCAATATCCGCGGTCGCCGGAATAACCCAAAATCACAATCATGTCCCACATCCGACATCTGGTCAACCGCCTACTATCCGCGGTTGCCACAAAACCCTCTAGTCCATAATCATGCCCTATCACCGATGTCCTATAACCGACATCCGGTCAACCGCCCGATATCCGCGGTCGCCGCCAAAACCCATGATCCATAATCCAGGCCCCCGGCTACACTATCCCAAACCCCTGCTCAAACCCGAGCAACAAGAACCACCTGACTAACGAAAGGAGAAAAGAAACAAACAAGGTTTCTCCTAAGTCAAGTTCCAGCATGAAAGTGTAGCGATAAAAGATGGCCTATCTAGATGTCCATACAAGCATGCAAGTGTTCTCAAGGAAATAAAGTAACAGGTGTCCAATAGTGGTTCCACATGTGTAACAATTAATAGCTCCGCATAGATATAACCATCATGCTAAAACATTATCCAACCACACATGTCTATAATCCATATTCCATAATAAAGCATCACTATCAACCTATGCATGTCATAAAATCCTCAATAGTACCAACCACTAACAGGATAATCATATAGTCCAAAATAAATATTCCAATCCACATGCAAGGTTAAACGCTAACATTCCATCCATACCAACATGTATAAGTCCCAACCACTATCAGGTATCCACAATAGTATTTTCCATATGATAGGCTCACAATTTATATTACTAAGCATGCATGTCCAAATAAAGGGATCACTCTAATATTCCTAGTGAGCATGTCAAAATAGAGGTAAACAACAACCACCCACCTCGATCGCTAATTCCAAGTCCAAATAGTGCTCTCGGCCCAAACCGATAAGCCGCCGCGATCGCTGTACAAATTCTCAAAAGAACATACATAATTAACATACAATGCTCACACAAAATCTACCCCAAACACAACAGTCCACAGTTTCCCTGTTTTACCTGCGAGAAATGCCCGAAAATTCCAAGAAAAAATACTGTCACGATCCTCGCGACGAACCCGTCGAAACGAGTACCTGCTGTTGGGTTATAGTAATAAGGATCTAAATAGGGGAAAAAACACCTGGAGGGGGGTGAATAGGTGTAAACGTATAAACACTCAAAAATTGTTGCGATAAAAGCCAATGCGGAAATAAAAATAATACGCAAGATTTTTACATGGAAAACTCCATCACCGGAGTAAAAAACCACGGGACCGATAACACGGCAGAAATCCACTAGAATTAAAACACGTACAAGGTGATTTACCGTACACAATTACGACTCAACCTTTTCCATACGCTCCTAGAGGATCTTCTCCGCTCGCTCCGCGACGCTTCTCGAATCCACGATCTGCGCCCAACGCCGAATCCACGGCGTCCAAGTCGAATCCACGACGTCCGACCGAATCCACGGTCTTCACCCAATAGCACCCTTCGAATCCACGAACGTGCCTCGCTCCGAATCCACGAGAGCGGTTGAACCTTGAATCCACAAGGACATGCGAATCCACGCGCCGATTTTTGGGGTAAATCGTTGTTTTTGGGTGGTGATGATCCGCCGAATACTTAGATCAAAGATAGATCGGAAATACCATCTAAGTATTCATTAGTTTGATTCAACTCAAGATGTGAGTATGAAAACCTAGAATCAAACTAATCAATATAGATGAAGAAACATAGAGTATTCTCTATGATTTCCTTTCTTCTCTATATGTGATCTAGAGGCGTATATATGAAAATGACGGCTATTTTATTTTCGGCCTCTTTTTGGATTAACCCTAGAAAAAGAGTCATAGGGTCTATTTATAGGTAGAAACCCTAGGAAGGAGATAAGAATCACAAACCTCACATTTCTGGAGATTTTACGGACGGCGATCCGGATCGGATTAGCTGTGATCCGGATCGTCGTAACGAGTCAGGCAATTCCAGAAAACGAAGGTTCGGGATCCGGATCGAAGTGCTTGATCCGGATCGTTCATACAGTTCACAAACATCAACGTTCGGGATCCGGATTGCGAAGCCTGATCCGGATCGTCAAGGAAGATGGTAACTCAGTGTTCGGGATCCGGATCAGAGAGGCTACGATCCGGATTGAACTGGTGTATGAACGAACCACCTTCGGGATCCGGATCGAACAAACTGATCCGGATTCCTGCACATGTCCCAAGTCCAGTTTTGTGATTTTTATGCAATGAAGATTTCTTCCAAGTGTTTCTACACTACAAGAAGTATTCGGATCACACAAAATCTTTAGTAAAACATACCTGATCCTTTTGAATTCTTCTTTCTTGAGATTGAGTTAATGATCCAACTTTCTTCACCTTCAATCTTCAAGACTTGAGACTTTCACGAAACTACGCCAACTCAAATTCCGTAACAATCTCCCCTTTGGCGGTTTCGTGACAAAACACAGATCCACTAAAGAAATTCAAAAGATATTTTTTTTGCTATCACCATACAACAAAAATTTACAATGGAGATCAAAAATTTAAAAACATGAGATAACTCCTAAAATAGACTCTAGACTTAGACATCTGTACTCTCTGCACAAAGAAATCATTCTTGACAAAAAGAGATCGTTAGATACCTCAAGAATATTTAGCATACAAAACCTAGTACAGAGATAGAGTTTATCTGATCATCATGACATTTGAGAATTCAGATATGTAAGAGAGTCATAGTCAAAAACCAACATATCTTCTATACAATTTAAAAACCAAATGTCACAAAATGTTAGTCAAACATCAACTTGTTAGTCATATTACATGCCCAAATAGTTAGTCGAATAGTTAGTCGAGACATGCAAACAATCACAAGATGAAAACCAAAGTTGAAGTTGAAGTGATATTACCTGATGTATACAGAATCCTCATCAGCAAGATTTTCACAATCATTGTTCAAGTTCCCCTGATGTTCACTTACCTGATGCAGTCATCATTGTCATCATGATGTATACAAGATCACAATTCACAATATCATTGTTCAAGTTCTCTAAACTCTCTCCCCCTTTTTGTCACAACAAAGCCAAAGGTACCAAAAAAAAAATTGAAGGAGAGTTAAAAAAATATCAACGTAATAAAATGTTCCAAAATTTAAGACCTAGAACTAAAAGTAAGTCCTAAAAACTGAAAAACCTGCACAAAAGATTAAAAATCTGCCAAAAGAATAAAAGAAGGAATCAGTTCATCAGATCGGAGTCATCAGAGCCGTGCAGCCCATCTTTGAGACCATCTTTTTCACCAGCTTGTTCATAGAATGATCTTCTTAGTAAGGTAATGTGAGTGCCGTGATGAGCTCGGCTCATTGGAGATTCTCGTCTGTGCCTTCGAGATCTGTCCCTGCTCAACCGATAATCGTTGTTGTATTTGTAGATGGATGAGACTGATGCTTCATCCGCTGGTGTGGGTGCTGGTTGTGATGGTGAAGCGGAAGTGCCGGTAATAGTTTCGTTCCGATCGTTGGGATGGAGTGACATGGGGCAATTTGTGAAGGACTTCACGACGGTGGACTCATCGATCATGCCCAAAAATGATGATAAGTCGGTGAGGTAATGTCAACCTGAAATTTCTTCAAAATCCTCATTATAATCAGTGAAAGAATTCCTCTGTGGGATGAGGGTGCTCACACATACTTGTCATTCTATTCCAAATAATGTATGGGAAGTGATATTCAATCCCATTGCCTCAGACGGTGGACCCATAAGATACAAAAATAGCCATGATTCGACCTCCCATCTCGACAACTTCGTCTACAAATTGGAAGGATATTGTAACAAGTGATGAAGTTTAGAAATCGATCTACCAGCTCACAGTCACGACGAAGTTCCTTGGATCTGATCGCCTTGCCCTTATTGATTGCTGTTCCTTCCAAACAAATTCCCTTTACTACCATCTTGCCACACAGTGTTCGTCAAAAACCTTTCACATTCAAGTAATTAACTCCGTCTTGCGTGCAGGCATACCCATGTGCAAACCTCGCCAATCAATCTATGGAGTAATTTTGAATCTTGTGCCTTGGATGTTCGTGTGAAAATTCCATTGGACCGTTTTCAATTCACGACGGTGCCGTGCATTTGTATAGAAGGCCCTTACAAGAGCATACAGACATAACAAGCACTTCGGAAATCGACAAACTTGAATAAGGTTTGCTTGTTCAATTAGAACGCCAAACCAGGAGAGTGATCCGTAGAGCCTCCTATATTGATATGTCTCTCACCAATGCATTCACGATTCTCAAATGCCCTTAGGCGATCCGAAGTGAACGAACACTGTTCCTCCCGAGGTGGAGAATCCGGAATAATCGGTTCGTTAGCCATGAAACCTCGTGCTCGCCAAACTGTCGAGCGATGTCGACATTCCTTTTAACTGGATGGTTGGCGGCACCCCGTATAGGTGCTTTACCTTTGTCCATGGGTGCTTTTTCTTTCGATGCATCGGACGCCTTTTGTTCAGGCAATGATCATCATATCTGTCATGCAGTCCAATCTACTCGTGACAATCTACTTCTGTGTCGCGACACATGAACTCACCCTTTTGTTGTGTTTCTTAGCTCTTTTTAACTTATTGTGGCCCGAGGTGTGCACCATAGCGACCAATAAAAGAATGATCATGAGAATCCAATTGATCCAATGCTTTAAGAAGATTAAAATCCTGTGAGCAACAACTCAAGAACCATGAGAAATTGTAATTTTCAAAGATTGAAAATTGTACCAAACAATCCTTAATCATGTAGAGGACTAAGAATCAAATTAGTTTTGCAAAAGGACTTTTAAAAATAGATCAATTGCATGATTTTCGAAAATCCTATTATATGCCCTAAAATCGAAATTTTAGAAATCGAAGCCTAAAAATCCGTTAATCAGGAGAATACCTAGCACATAATCAAAACTAATCTACCCAGAGTTCTATTTCAAAAGAATCTTTGATCAAAACCCACCATCCACAAACAAAGTTGATCACAAAGGAAATTCATGACGTTTGAGGAATAAGAGAGAAAAACGATGAAAAAAACCGAGATTTTGATCAATAAAACTTACTTGGAGTTGAAGAACTTGAGTTTGAAAGCTTCCAGGGAAGGATGAAATCTAGAGAGAGAGGGCTCTGGAAACTTTGGACAAAAGAGATGGAGTAAAAGAAATCAAAAACCCTTTGTTCTTTATAAAAACCTGCCAGCCGCGATCCGGATCAGTTCAAACTGCGATCCGGATCGGCTACCCGCAGTGAGAAACTGCGTTCGGGATCCGGATCGGCAGTACAATCGGATCGTCAGCCCGCAGAGAATTCCTGCGTTCGGGATCCGGATCATCTGCCCGATAGGATCGGCTC
>CM055063.1:22618865-22693222 GCA_029204045.2 Tillandsia leiboldiana | reverse complement strand
TTCTGGAAATCGACAAACTTGAAAAGGTTTTGCTTGTTCAATTAGAACGCCAACTCAGGAGAGTGATCTCGTAGAGCCTCTATATTGACATGTCTCTCACCAATGCATTCACGATTCTCAAATGCCCTTAGGCGATCCGAATTAACGAACACTTGTTCCTCCCGAGGTGGAGAATCCGGAATAATCGGTTCGTTAGCCATGAAACCTCGTGCTCGTCCAAACCGTCGAGCGAGTCGTTTCCTTTTCACTGAGATGGTTGGTGCAGTCATAGGTGCTTTACCTTTGTCCATGGGTGCTTTTTCTTTCGATGCATCGGACGCCCTTTTGTTCAGGCAATGTCATCATCATCTGTCAATGCAGTCCAATCTACCCTCGTGACAATCTACTTCTGTGTCGTGATCCATGAAACTCACCCCTTTGTTGTGTTTTCTTAGCTCTTTTTAACTTATTTGTGGCCCGAGTGTGCACCATAGTGACCATAAAAGATGATCCATGAGAATCCATTGATCCAAGTGCTTTAAGAAGATTAAATCCTGTGAGCAACAACTCAAGAACACATGAAAAATTGTTAATTTTCAAAGATTGAAAAATTGTACCCAAACAATCATAATCATGTAGAGAGACTAAGAATCAAATTAGTTTTGCAAAAGGACTTTTAAAAATAGATCAATTGCATGATTTTCGAAAATCCTTATTATATGCCCTAAAACCGAAATTTTAGAAATCGAAGCCTAAAAATCCGTTAATCAGGAGAATACCTAGCATATAATCAAAACTAATCTACCCAGAGTTCTTATTTCAAAAGAAATTTGATCAAAAACCATCCACAAACAAAGTTGATCCAAGAAATTCATCACGTTTGAGGAGGAAAGAGAAAAAACGGTGAAAAACCGAGATTTTGATCAATAAAACTTACTTGGAGTTGAAGAACTTGAGTTTGAAAGCTTCCAGGAAGGATGAAATCTAGAGAGAGAGGCTCTGGAAACTTTGGAACAAAAGATTGGAGTAAAGAAATCAAAACCCTTTTGTTCTTTATAAAACCTAGCCGCGATCCGGATCAGTTCATAACTGCGATCCGGATCGGCTACCCGCAGTGAGAAACTGCGTTCGGGATCCGGATCGGCAGATACAATCCGGATCGTCAGCCCGCAGAAGAATTCCTGCGTTCGGGATCCGGATCATCTTGCCCGATCCGGATCGGCCCCAACTTTTTCTTTAGAAAATTTCAGAGAAATTCAAGAAAAACCAGAAAAAGATTGTAAGCACAAATGTGTATCAACTTTAAACAAAAATCATCGTTTCATACAACAAGAATTAGATTATGCCAAATCTATCAATAATATCCAAAAATGAAACGAAAATTTACAAAATTAAATCCCTTAAAGTTGAACACCTTCAATTACATCTAACTTGATCTTATGAGTAATGCCTTTATCAAATCATCAATTCAGTAAAGAAAATGAAATACAAAGATCAATAGATGTTTGAAATCCCAAATATAATAGATTGTATCTAGACAATCTGTTGAAGAGAGTGGCTCTTTGAGCATCTTTCTTTAAAAACCCACCTTATACCAACCTTGAAATTTGACAGAGTCAAGTATTTCAACATGCATTTTACTTAATCAAAAATTTGAACAACCATGCTTGGTATACATGTGGTAGCTGCACACAATACTCGGACGACCGAGGTGGTAGCTCTTTCCTCCATGTGGTGGTAGTTTTCACACTCCTCATTGGGATGTAACTCTTTCCACATCTTTTGAGCATTTTACTTTTCTATGACTCCCCCCTCAATTGGCTATCAATTACTTAAGATATAAGTTATTCAACCAAATATTGATCTCGATTTCATACTCGACTAAGCAGTCAAATAGAGAATGACTATACCAAGAGATCATAGAGAGAGAGAAATTGACTTTGATCACTTAGAAGATGATTTAATTAACATAAATGATCATTGCAACAGGTGAAATATTATGATGGCAAAAGCATAATAAATTCTAAATGTGCGAAAAGATGCAATTAAAGTCAATTATGATCTATGCTCAATTAATGTCCTATGTACAAACATAGATAATGAACAAAACAAAAACAAATACAAAACCTATCCTAAGCAAAGGTTTCAAAAGAAGTTTATTTCAAGGAAAGCATTCCAATTGCTTTTCGTAAATGAATAAAACGTTTTTGATCCAAAGGTTTTGTTAGAATGTCAGCTAATTGGTCCTCAGTCGAAATATATGAAAGTTGAAGAGTATTTGATTCAACTAGCTCTCTCAGAAAATGATATCTAAGCTCAATATGTTTTGTTCTAGAGTGCCAACACAGGGTTTTTAGAAATGTTAAGTGCACTTGTGTTGTCACAAAGAATTGTTACCGAAGATGCTTGAAATGCGGAAGTCGCTCAATACGCTTTTCATCCAAATGAGTTGAGTTGAGCAACTTCCAGCTGAAATGTATTCCGCTTCGGCAGTCGAGAGTGCTATGCAGTTCTGCTTTTTACTGTGCCATGCAACAAGGCAATGGCCAAGATAGAAGCATGCACACTCGTGCTTTTGCCGATCATCCACTGATCCTGCCCCAATCGGCATCTGAGTATCCAACAATATCCAAACTTGTCCCATAGGATACCAAATTCCGAATTAATTGATCCTTTGATATATCGGATGATCCTTTTCACCGCTTTCAGGTGAACCTCCTTTGGTGCTGATTTGATATCTCGCGCAAATCCCAACACCAAAGATATATCCGGGCGACTAGCCGTGAGGTAAAGTAGACTTCCAATCATACTTCGATACAGTTTCTCGTCTACATTCTCACTATGTGATTCACTTCCAAGTCCCTTGTGGCTATGTTCCCATTGGAGTCGGAAATCTTTACAATTTTCTAGATCAAACTTTTTGACCAACTCCATTGCATACTTGGATTACTCAAGTGAATACCTTCATCATTTTGTTTAATTTGCAATCCAAGGAATAAGTCAATTCGCCCATCTGGACATCTCAAATTCGCTTTCCATGGTCTCCGCGAATTTAGAAGCATCATTATCTCTTGTTGCGCCAAATACAATGTCATCGACATAGATTTGTGCTACAATGAAATTGCTTTGATAATGCTTCACAAAGAGAGTCCTATCAGCTCCCCCTCGAGTATAGCCCTTCTCCAAAAGGTGCGTAGTTAACCTTTCGTACCATGCTCGCGGTGCTTGTTTCAGACCGTAAAGAGCCTTTTTCAAACGAAAAACATGGTTAGGTTGTTTTATGAATCTACAAAACCTTTCGGTTGAGCCACATAAACTTCCTCATTTAAAACCCATTTAGAAATGCGCTCTTAACGTCCATTTGAAATAATTTGATTTTAAAATGACAAGCAATAGCAAATAGTATACGAATGGACTCGAGTCTAGCTACAGGGGCGAATGTTTCATCAAAATCTATACCTTCTACTTGAGAGTAGCCTTGAGCAACTAATCGTGCCTTGTTCCTGATGATAGTACCATCCTCATTTTTCTTCTTCTTGAAGATCCATTTGGTACCTATCACATTGTGTTGCTTTGGAGGCTTCGTTAATTCCCAGACTTTGTTTCTCTCAAATTGATGGAGCTCTTCCTGCATTGCTTTAATCCAGTAGTCATCCTGAAGAGCTTCATCTATGTTCTTTGGTTCGATTAAAGATACGTAGCAAGCGAATCCACAAACCAACTGCCTCCGAGTTCTGACTCCTTCTTGTGGATCTCCAATAATATTCGATTCGGATGATCCTTGGAGATTCGTAACGTTTGTTGAAACGGAGTACTCGGAGATACATGAGATGATTCCTACACATCAGATAAACTTGAAGAACCATTAGATGCATCATTAATATTGGAAGTATTATTATGAGAAGATGCATTAGCAGGAGAATCATCATCTAGAGAGATATCGAGGGTAGATTTTCCAGATCCAAAGTGAAAAGCTTCATCTACTTTAACATTTATAGATTCTACGATCGTCTTAGATTCAATGTTAAATACTCGATATGCTCTGCTATTCGTAGAATAACCCAAAAAGATCCCTTCATCACTTCGAGAGTCGAACTTTCCAAGATTTTCACGGTCACGTAAAATGTAACATCGACTCCCGAAGACACGAAAATATTTGATGTTGGGTTTTCTACTAAACCACAGCTCATATGGTGTATTTAAAGTTCCTGGGCGCAAGTAAACTCTATTAATGACATAGACAGCGGTGTTCACGGCTTCAGCCCAAAAATATAGCGGTAAATTCCGGCTATGAAGCATCACACGCGCCATCTCTTGAACAACCCTGTTCTTGCGCTCAACAACACCATTCTGCTGAGGTGTATAGGGTGCCGAGAATTCATGTTTAATGCCATTTGAAGTGCAAAAATTAATGAATTTTGAATTTATGAATTCTCCACCTCTATCACTTCTAACACGAATGATCTTTTCACTCTTTTCAATCATAATACGATGGCAAATCTCATGAAAAGAATCAAACGTATCAGCTTTCTCTTTTAAAAATGCTACCCAAGAAAACCGAGAGAAATCATCAACCAATAAAAAAATGTACCATTTACCTCCCAAAGATGGTTGACGGGTCGGCCCCATTAAGTCCATATGCAAAAGTTCCAAGGGCCGTTTTGTACCAACATGGTTCAAGTTCTTGTGTGCAGTCCTAGACTGTTTTCCCTTTTGGCAACCACCACACACAACGTTTTGTTTAAATAAAAGCTTTGGAACCCCCTTGACCACGTCCTTGTTTGAAATTCTAGTAAGTTCCTTAAAATTTAAGTGACCTAGCCTTTCATGCCAAAGAGTTTCATTATTCAAAGCGGCTAAGTTACAATTTTCAGAAATTTTATTAGGAACAACATAACAATTGTTTTCAGATCTAACCCCTTTTAAAAAGAAGACATGGTCCTTATCAGTTACAACGCATTCAACAGATGAAAAGTTAACTGAAAAACCATTGTCGCAAAGTTGACTTATGCTTATGAGGTTAGTCTTAAGGCCATTAATAAATAAGACGTTTTTCAAAATCGGGCCATCTGGAATAGCTACCGTCCCTTTTCCAACAATTTTGGAAGATCGACCGTCTCCGAAAACTACGTGTCCTCCGGAGATTTTCTCAAGATTTTGAAAACTATTTTTGTCACCGGTCATGTGACGGGAACACCCGCTATCCAGATACCAAGACGAACTATCATATGCATGCAAGGAAACATTGGAAACAAGACAAGGGAAAATTTTACCTTTGCGCACCCAAACCCTTTTGGAGTGCGTCGGTAATGGTCGTGAAGTTATATGCCTAGGTGAAGGGGTCTTGTTATAGCGATTGTTGTTCCTTGATGAAATCGTCTTGCGCGATGAACTACCAAGTCTCTTTTCATTTGAAAAGTTTTGCTTTGATTTTCGGGGAGGAGCCTTTTTGGTAGTTGTTGCAAGAGGTCCTTGAGATGAGCGTTCGACTCCCGTCTTGCAATATCTTCTTATGTGCCCTGAAACACCACAACGAAAACATACCTTAGATCTTGACGATCCCAAAGAGGATGAAGTAGGTTTGTTGTCGTTGTATTTCTTGAATTCCGGTGTCGGAGGAGGAGATACCGACTGAGGCACAAAAACTGTCTCACTCGAACTTGGACTGTTTCCAGTTTGAGTGTATCCGAGGCCGAACCGATTTGATTGACCAAGACCAAGAAGTCTATCCAACTTACTCCTTCCTGAAGAGAATCGCTGTAAGTCATTCTTGAGTTGGAAAATGGTCTTTGTCATTTCCAGGTTATCCTGTCGAGCCTCGTTGTAGAGCTTTGAGAAGTGATTCGCGTTATCCACCAGATTTGTATGTTCCTTCTCAAGTTGCTCATTGGACTCTTGAAGGGAAACATTTGCCTTTATCAGGTTTTCCCTTTCCACTTCAAGAGCGTTTGAGAGAGAAGTCGCTCTTTTTTGCTTCTTCTTCGAGATCATGCACTCTCCCTCTCAAACTCTTGTTTTGCTTAGCCACTTTCTTTGAGTCCCTCAAAAGTCTATGGTAGGCTAGAGCAAATTCTTCACCTTCCGAATCATCCGATTCGTTGTCCGTTGCATTCTTTTCAACAGTGGAGTTGGACAACGACTCGGATGTACTTGCCATAAAGCACATGAAGGGTGAAGATACGGACGCGTGGAATGCGGTGGAGCTCTTTCTTCATCACTCGAAGACGACTCATTTGACGTTGAGTTGTCATCCCAAGTGACGACTTGCATCGCCTTCTTCTTTGCCGGATACTTGTTAGGACACTCCGTTGCAATGTGGCCGTAGCCTCGACATTTGAAGCATTGTAGTTGTCCTTCTGAACTTTTCTTATCCTTTGAGAAGTTCTCTTGCTTTCTTGACTTGTAACTTGAAGTACCCTTGCCTTTGTTCGACTTTCCGAAGGATGGAGATTTGCTTGAATTACCCCTTCGAAAGTTGCGGCGAAACTTCCTTGTCAAGAGAGCGAGCTGCTTCTCAAATTCCTCCATAGAAAGGTTCTCGTCATCGTCTGAGGAGGATGTATCCGCGTCTTCTTCCTTAGTTGTTTTCAACGCATAACCTGAAGACTTAGAAGTGGATGCCTTTCCAGAAGAATTGTTAGTAGTAAATGTCATTTCATAAGTTTGTAATGAACCAACTAATTCTTCTACACGTATTTCGTCCGGGTGTTTAATAGTTTCAATGGCAGTAACCTTTGGGCGAAATCGTTCAGGGAGAGTTCTTAAGATCTTTCTTACAATCTTAAATTCTGGAATCTTCTCTCCCAGATTAGCACATGAGTTTACGATGTCTTGCAATCGTGTATAGTAGTCCGTGAAAGATTCATTTTCTGCCATTAAGATAGAGTCAAACTTGCTCGTAAGCATTTGCAGTTTCTGAATCTTCACGAGGTTGGTTCCCTGATGTGTAACCTGAAGAACATCCCAGATTTCTTTCGCAGTCTCACATGCCGAGACGCGAGAGAATTCAGTTTGAGATAAGGCATTAAAGATAGCATTAATTCCCTTGCCATTGTAAGAAGATGAATCTAACTCTTCCTTGGTCCATTTCGACCTAGGTTTTAAGGTGCGAACATCACCAATAAATTCAGTTGGATTAGACCATCCTAATTCAATTGATTGCCACACCCGTTCGTCGATGGAAATTAAAAAGGCTTTCATCCGTACTTTCCAGTACGCATAATTTGTTCCATCGAAGAACGGGGGTCGGTTGATGTTTCCACCTTCAACCATTGTTTACAACCCTATTCCCTCTCTGATACCACTTGTTGGGTTATATGTAATAAGGATCTAAATAGGGGAAAAAACACCTAGAGGGGGGTGAATAGGTGTAAACGTATAAACACTCAAAATCGTTGCGATAAAAACCCAATGCGGAAATAAAAATAATACGCAAGATTTTTACGTGAAAAACTCCATCACCGGAGTAAAAAACCACGGGACCGATAACACGGCAGAAATCCACTAGAATTAAAACACGTACAAGGTGATTTACCGTACACAATTACGACTCAACCTTTTCCATACGCTCCTAGAGGATCTTCTCCGCTCGCTCCGCGACGCTTCTCGAATCCACGATCTGCGCCCAACGCCGAATCCACGGCGTCCAACGTCGAATCCACGACGTCCGACCGAATCCACGGTCTTCACCCAATAGCACCCTTCGAATCCACGAACGTGCCTCGCTCCGAATCCACGAGAGCGGTTGAACCTTGAATCCACAAGGACACGCGAATCCACGCGCCGATTTTTGGGGTAAATCGTTGTTTTTGGGTGGTGATGATCCGCCGAATACTTAGATCAAAGATAGATCGGAAATACCATCTAAGTATTCATTAGTTTGATTCAACTCAAGATGTGAGTATGAAAACCTAGAATCAAACTAATCAATATAGATGAAGAAACATAGAGTATTCTCTAATGATTTCCTTTCTTCTCTATATGTGGATCTAGAGCGTATATATGAAAATGACGGCTATTTTTATTTTCGGCCTCTTTTTGGATTAACCCTAGAAAAAGAGTCATAGGGTCTATTTATAGGTTAGAAACCCTAGGAAGGAGATAAGAATCAAAAACCTAACATTTCTGGAGATTTTACGGACGGCGATCCGGATCGGATTAGCTGTGATCCGGATCGTCGTAACGAGTCAGGCAATTCCAGAAAAACGAAGGTTCGGGATCCGGATCGAAGTGCTTGATCCGGATCGTTCATACAGTTCACCAAACATCAACGTTCGGGATCCGGATTGCGAAGCCTGATCCGGATCGTTCAAGGAAGATGGTAAACTCAGTGTTCGGGATCCGGATCAAGAGAGGCTACGATCCGGATTGAACTGGTGTATGAACGAACCACCTTCGGGATCCGGATCGAACAACCTGATCCGGATCCTGCACATGTCCCAAGTCCAGTTTTTGATTTTTATGCAATGAAAGATTCTTCCAAGTGTTTCTACACTACAAGAAGTATTCGGATCACACAAAATCTTTAGTAAAACATACCTGATCCTTTTGAATTCTTCTTTCTTGAGATTGAGTTAAATGATCCAACTTTCTTCACCTTCAATCTTCAAGAATTGAGACTTTCACGAAACTACGCCAACTCAAATTCCGTAACACCTGCACGCTCAAAACCGAGTCTCCTACGCTGAGAAACAAATCCGACAAGGGAATCACCTGGAAATAAACTGTTCAAAAAAAACTGTAGATATAACTTCTGTACACAGATATTTTTCACCTTCGAAAAATATTGAGAAAATTCGAAGAAAATTTGGGGATATTCCTCGTGATGTGTAGATGCAAAACGCCTTTTGAATCGCCCCAATCCGATGCCTGTGCGCGAAGATATCGCCAAAATACCGCACCGCTGTCCTAGAACTCCGCCCCAGAAAATGAGGTCACAAGATGATCTGAAAAACCCATGAAAAGCTAGGAATGGGAGAAACCAGTAAACATGGGAAACGCAGCCCTACCTGTCTTGAAGCGAACGGCGGAAGAATCACAGAAAAGGGTGCTCGGGGTGAGCCGGGGGAGTCCTCGCACCAAAACGCGACGAAGAAGACCACAAACGAATGAGCGTCGCGCCGCGCCGTAAAAATAGAAACCTTAGGATGAGTGCCGCAGAAAAATCCTGGAATCTGGAGATGGATCCGTCTCAGGGAGAGGAGGAAATCTCCTGAAGGTCGCACAGTGAAAGGATGAACAGGGAAAAAGATATCAGCAGCTGAACTCGGCCTATTTATATGCTGGAAGAAACAATTCAACAAATACCCAACAAGTCCCCATTTCCGGGAGCTCCGGATTTTCGGGCGGCTACAGTGTTGGGCCCGGGCCAACAATGTGCGCGCCCGAAACCCCTCGGGCCTCCACGTCGCCCACAAAACAGGCAACAGCGGGAGCCACCACTCCCGCTGCGCCGCGTGGCCACCAGCGGACGTCGACACGTGGCGCACACCCGGTCAGCGCCCGCCTGCCGCGTCCACGTGCTCGCCTGACGCGCCGCCTGGCGCCCCTGCCAGGCACGGTTCCCGAGGCAACCTCCCGCCCCTCGGTGGACCCCGCCTTCCTGAGCCTGCCAATAGAAAGTCACCACGTGTCCCGCCGGTCCATGCACCGCGCCCGCCTGCTCCGTGGTCCAAGTCCACTGCACCGATTAATCCCAACAAGCCACGTGTCCAACCCCTGGTGCACGACGGCCCGTGGACCGCGCGCCTGCCCGCGCGCTGCCCGCGCCCACGCGCTGCCCGCGGCCGCTCTGCCGCCTGCCCGAGCCCGTCCGCCGTGCTCCGCCGCTGCCCGCCGCCGCCGCCGCTGCCCGCCGCCATTGCCGGAGTTACTGTTCCGGCGTGAATAGTAATCGGTGCTCAAAAATAACAAGTGGGTAGTCCGTTTTGACCGTTTTCGCGCGCTGAATCCGAATTTGATGTCCATTTTGCCAAATTCCAACCCCAAAATTTGCCGAAGGCATCCGGAAAGGTGTTCCTTGGTCCAAACTTCGCGCTGAGTCCATTTTTAATATCCCTTCGCGTGAAACCACTTCTAAAGATCCGACGGAGTCCACCGATCACCCACGTGATCCATTAAGCCCGAAGTCCGCCACTTGTGTCCAATTGGTGCACAAACACCTCCAACGCACCCCGTAGGCCTCCAGAAGCCACCCAACGCACAGCACCAGCTATGCGGAGATCCAGGTCATCACAATATAACTATGCGCGGGTACTACTCTGAGGAGTTATCATGGATTATGGACAGGTGTAGTTCCTTAGCGATTTTGGCATGTTGGTTATACCTATGTAGAGCTACTATTTGACATACTCTTACTTCTATCTTCCTTGAGGACATTTGCATGCTTGTATGGACATCTAGATAGGCCATCTTTTACTGCTACACTATCATTTTGGGACTTGACTTAGGTGAAACCATCTTTGTTTCTTTTCTCCTTTTTAGATAGTTTTGTGGTTCATGTTGCTCAGGTTTGAGCAGGGGTTTGGGATAGTGTAGCCGGGATCTTGGAGTCAAGGATAGGTTGTGCATGATTGTGGGTTGTGGGTGTTGCGGCAACCGCGGATATTGGGCGGTTGACCAGATGTTGGTTATGGTACCAGATTGTGGGTGGCAGGGTATTACGGCGACCGCGGACATTGGGCGGTTGACCGGAGGTTACTTGTGCATCAGATTGGGGATCGGGTTTCTTTAGTCGATAGATTTTTCCACTTCGATCAGAGTCGTGATCCAATCCTGCTATATCGTGATACTTGTTACTGTGATACTTTACTCGTGTGGGTCGCTCCCCTCGAGTGCCACTCCGAAGTGTGCAACCGTGCCGGTCTGTTACTTAATTTGGGATGCGACCGTGCCGGTCAGGAGCCGGTCTGTATCCCGCGGATGAGTTCTTGAGTTCGACAGCAGAGTAGGCAGTGCCGGGTTCTATACCGGTCCATTTGATTGGGTTTATTTCAGGCAGGTACTTTTATTATTGCACTCGTGCCTGGGGGCTGAGTGGAGTCTAGTAGTTGTGATTAGACCAGTACTAGTGTCGTTGGGAACCGTTGGGTTGACGGTGGTCCCGGGGTCGTTGTGAGTACTTCTACCGTTGTGCGAGATATTGATGATCTTGAGTCTTTACGTTCTGAGAGAGAGCATGGATTTCGACTATAGCCTGCATGTGCCACTATTCGATAGCGAATTAGTCCGGTTGGACACCCTACGTTGATACACTAGGGAGGCACAGGCATGACTGGACTAGATGTGGCAGTCAGCTCAATTAGGTCGATTGTGCACCTCGTGTGCGAGTGGTTGCTTACCTTTCACTGGTTTTTCCCCTTTTGAGCACTTAGATAGAGGCATGGTGTCACGCCCCGGGGGTTTTATTGTAGCGGAAACGATACTTCAAAGTACGCACAAAGTGCGTACTAATTTTTTTTGTTTAGAAACCTCCTTCCCCGGCGCGTGCCCAGACCCGCCACATATACAGATTTACTCGGAATTCGGGCAGAGTCTCCTCTGTATATGCACGGCGTCGCGGCTGTTACAATAGTCGATCCTAAGCAATCATTTTCCCATTTAATCACCACAGTTCGAAGTAGTACGGTGCATGAAGACTAAACAATACCCGTGGCCAATCAAGTTGAAAGGATAAACTCACAGTTTTGAAAGCAGGTCCACACGACCCAAGGTTTTGAAGACAGTCTGAAAAGATGCCATAAATTCACAGGGTTTGGAAAACAGGTCCACACGACCCAGATTTTGAAAGATAGTTTTCGAAGTTCTTTTCTTTTCTAGTCATGTTGCTTTGAAAACGGCCATACGGGAACAATAAAGGAAACAGTAGTGCATAAGCAGAAGGAAAGTACTCAACATCCACACGACCCCACAAGGGTATCGAGAACCACACAGTAACCTACAGTTCTGAATGAAATGCAGAGAAGGTAAATAAACCAACATGCTAGGACTCCCTCAGACCGACTGCTACCACCTCGGCCTCACCGTCGCCTACCTCTACCCCCTGGAGGTACCTGTCACAGAGTGGGTAGTCAGCGACACTATCATAAGAGTAGTACTAAAACAGTAAAGTAATACCAAGTCACCAAAGCAAGACTAGCCGGAACAACCGCTCTACTCGTAACGGTAACTCGCAACCACCTGTACCACCTGTAACACCTGTAACCCCGGTAACACCTGTAACACCTGACCGCGTCGGGATCCAATCCCGGCGGTCTCACACCTGACTACATCGGGATCCAATCCCGGCAGTCCCACACCTGACTACATCGGGATCCAATCCCGGCAGTCCCACACCTGACTACATCGGGATCCAATCCCGGCAGTCCCACAGCTCGCACCTCGCTGCCTCAGACCCCCCAGCGGTCAGGGGCCCCCCACTACGTCACCTCGTGGGGTAACACGGGTCAAAGACCGCCTTTTCGGAAAAGAGCACCCTTTGCGGTGGCCAAACCGCGGGTGCGCGTGTCGCAGCTCGAGCATAAGTAACCAAGTAACCAAGTAACCAAGTAACCAAGTAACCATGTCACCATGTCACGGGGTAAGGTAGTACATCATAGAAACCATCAGTGTTAGTACCGATTAATAATAAAAGTCCCTTTCGGATTACCAACACAATACTCAGCCTCGACCGTAAACCCACCTTGTTGTCGCGCTCCTGACTGATGTAAGGTTCTCTCGCGTCTCGGGTGCCCGCCCGGACCTACACGAATCTGTCATATAGGAGTCAGCAACTTAAGGCTTTGTCAGACTAATGATTAGAGCGCCCGGCGCCCTCTCACCTTGCGTATAATACGCACAGGTACGCGCCTGGCCCCGCACGGCTGGGCGGTGTACTAACAGCGTGCGGCCGTCCGCATGCGGAGGTGCCCGCAAGCGGCGGCGCCCGCATGCGGCGGCGCACAAGCGGCGGCGCCCACATGCGGCAGCCCGCAAGCGGCCGTGCCCGCATGCGGAGGCGCCCGCAAGCGGCGGCGCCTGCATGCGGCGGCGCACAAGTGGCGGCGCCCACATGCGGCAGCCCGCAAGCGGCCGTGCCCGCATGCGGAGGCGCCCGCAAGCGGCGGCGCCCGCATGCGGAGGCGCCCGCATGCGGCAGCCCGCAAGCGGCGGCGCCCGCATGCGGCAGTCCGCATGCGGTGCCGCCCGCAAGCGGCAGCCCGCATGCGGTGCCGCCCGCAAGTGGCAGCGCCCGCATGCGGCAGCCCGCATGCGGTGCCGCCCGCTAGCGGCGGCGCCCGCATGCGGCGGTCCGCATGCGGTGCCGCCCGCCTGTGGCGGCGCCCGCATGCGGCAGCCCGCATGCGGTGCCGCCCGCAAGTGGCGGCGCCCGCATGCGGCAGCCCGCATGCGGTGCCGCCCGCAAGTGGCGGCGCCCGCATGCGGCAGCCCGCATGCGGTGCCGCCGTGCGCGCCGGATTCCGGCGGTGCCCACGCCCCTTCTTTTCCTTTCCCCCCCCCCCTCTCGTCCGCTCCAACCAAGAACGGGGCGAGAAGGCAAAACCCTAGCGTGCTCACCTCGATTGTCGGAGGGAGAGGCGATCCGATCCTGCGCGTTCGGCTACAAGGAATGTGAGGACGCCTCCTTCTCCTTCCTTGGTCTCGCCTCTTGGGTCCTCCGCGCAGTCGGTGAGGAAGCAGAAGGGTTTGGTTTGGGAAACTGAAGGGTTGGGGAAATGGGGTCTCGTACGTAGGTGACTTGTGGGGAAAAGTGGAAAGATACGGGTAGTTAAGGGGAGTGTGGTGGTTTAAGGGGAGTGGGTAGTTAAAGGGAGTTACGGGTGGTTATGGGGGAATGGGTAGTTAGAGGGAGTGGGTAGTTATGGGAGTTACGGGTAGTTAGGGGAGTTGTGGGTAGTTACGGGAAGTTGCGGGTAGTTAGGTGAGTTGTGGGTAGTTAGGGGAGTTGTGGGTAGTTATGGGAAGTTGTACGACGGGGAAAAATAACGGGAGTAATTAAGGTGGCGGGAGTGGTTAAATTAGGGAATGGGAAATCAACCCAGTTCAAGTTAAAACGGGTCCAAATCAGGTGCGAACTAGAGTCCGGTCTGTCTGAAAAACCGCGTTATCCACCTGAACCGTTAGTTACCTTCCGGAATTTATTCCGGGAGATTCCAGCGTCGGAATTCAAAACCGTTCTCGCCGCCACTCTCCGTTTCGCGAGCCCTATTAACTAAAAATACCCGCGGGCCCCGACGGTCTGTCCGGAAACAAGGAATTATTCGATTATCCCCCAATCCCCCCGAAACGAAAAACGGAAATAACGAACCAAAAGTAGACCCTCAAAATATTTTAAACTAGCGGCTATTACACCACTCACCTCTTAAAACGAGTTTCGTCCTCGAAACTCAATCCTGATTTGCGGTAAAGAGATAAGGATAGCCCTCTCTCATCTTCGATTCTAGTTCCCACGTCGCTTCCCGTTCCTCGTGGTTGCTCCAGTGCACCTTCACATAGGGGATGTCTCGGTTTCGAAGCGTCTTACTTTCTCTTGCTAGTATTCGCACAGGGGTTTCCTCGAAACTTAGGTCCTCCTTTAGTTCGAGTGTCGAGACGTCCAGCACATGCGACGGGTCGGGGAGGTATTTCTTGAGCATCGACACGTGAAACACGTCATGAATCTGGTTGAGGTTTGGTGGTAGGGCAAGGCGGTAAGCCACTGGGCCGATCCGTTCCAGGATCTCGAATGGTCCCACGTACCGCGGGCTTAGCTTGCCTTTTATCCCGAATCGCTTGATTCCCCTGGACGGCGAGACCCGCAAAAACACGTGTTCTCCCACCTGGAACTCTAAATCGCGGCGTCTTCGATCCGCGTAGCTCTTTTGTCGACTCTGGGCGGTTAGTAAGCGCTGTCTGATGAGGCGCACTTTCCCTTCTGTTTCTACCACCAAGTCGGGTCCCAAGAGCTTTCGTTCTCCCAAGTCGTCCCAACAGATCGGGGATCGGCAGCGTCTCCCGTATAAAGCTTCGTAGGGTGCCATCAGTATGCTGGCCTGGTGGCTATTGTTGTAAGCGAATTCTACAAGTGGTAGGTAACGCTCCCAACCGACTCCCCAATCGAGTACACAGGCCCGAAGCAGGTCCTCTAGCGTTTGTATCACTCGCTCCGACTGCCCGTCTGTCTGAGGGTGGAAGGCTGTGCTGAAGTGCAATTTAGTCCCCAGGGCTTGTTGCAGACTCTGCCAAAACTTTGAGACAAAACGCGTGTCTCTGTCTGATGTGATCGACGCCGGTACCCCATGCAGTCTCACAATCTCGCTGAGATAGACTTGAGCCAACCGCTCTCTGGTCCAGGTTGTGTGAATCGGCAGGAAGTGTGCTGACTTAGTTAGCCGGTCTACCACAACCCATATTGTGTCGTGTCCTTGTGGTGAACGTGGGAACCCGGTGGCAAAGTCCATGGTGATATGATCCCACTTCCACTCCGGTACCGGTAAGGGTTGTAATTTTCCCGCCGGTCGTTGGTGTTCCTCCTTTATTTGTTGACACACCAGGCAATGAGCTACAAATTGGGTTACATCCCTCTTCATCTTGGGCCACCAGAAGGTCTGCTTGAGGTCCCTGTACATCTTTGTGCCTCCTGGATGCGCTGTCTAAGGGGCGATGTGTGCCTCGGACGGAATTTCCTTCTTTAATTCCGGGGTACCCGGCACGCAAATCCGCCCGCGGAACCGTAGGGTATCATCGCTTTTTAATGAAAAGTCCCCTTCCTGATCCGGTGAGATCTTGTCTCTTACGAGCTGTAAGTGCGAGTCCGCCTGCTGTCCCTCTCGAATCTTTTCTAACAGTGTTGGCTTGACTACCAGAGTTAGAAGTTGCGCAACCGTGCCCGCTGACACTACTTCCAACCCTAGTCGAGAAACTTCTGCGATCAAGTCGCTCTGCTCAGTTATCGCACCTACCGATTCTTCCCACAATCGCCCCTTCCTGCTCAAAACGTCCGCTACCACGTTTGCTTTCCCGGGGTGATATTGGATCGTAATTCATCAATAATTCAAAACACCGCTTCTGATGTCGTCGTTGGGGGTTGGTGACACCTTGTCTGCTACAGTCGCGGTAGTGGCTACTCCCGCGAAGTTCCTCCTCCGGGGTTTTGAGCAGACCAACAAACTAGGTAGAGTTCTCTCCTCAAAACACTTGTAAAGGATTCCTACCTAGCGTTCACAACTCCTCAGGCGGACTAGGGGAGTAACCCCACTCCTATCCTATATAACCCTCCCCCCCCGACACAACCGTACCGTACGCGGAGGAAGAAAAAGACAGAAACGGAAGATGGGAATCGATGCCTAACAAAAGAAAAACGATAAAGGGGACAAAAGAAAATATATATACACCTGCTCTAGGCTTCCGCATCACTGCTCCCCGGGGCGGCTGGGGAGGTCCGTCCACAACCTTTGGGCCGGCTACGTTCGACGTGGCGGGGTGGGGTCTCGGTATCGGAAGAATCCGTCAGGCGTGGGTCGTCGGGTCTCGGAGCCGGGGGTCTGGTGACGCCCGGCCTCCGGGGGCACTCGTAACGTGTGTGGCCCGGCCTGCCACACCGGAAGCAATGCTCATCCCGCCAAGGGCAATCCATCATCGGATGCGCACCGTCACAAATGACGCATGGCGTCGGTGGTGCAGGTCCCTCCCTCATCGCCTGCCCGGGTTTCGGCCCGTTCCTCTGGCGCTTGGTTGCTCTGCCGCACTGGTAGGGGCCCCCTGTCGGGCCGGGGTAGGGGTGTGCCCGTCGTGTACGCTCTAGTTCCGCGCGCACGGCCAAGTTGACCGCTCCCTGAAAGGTGGAAACGCCAGTCGGTGGTATCCCACGGGGGTTAACACCACCGGTGCCGTGCTGGGCGCGGTCGACACTCTCGAGCTCCTGAGTCAATATACCCACGTGCTCCGCGAGAGTTAGCAATTGCCCAGCCACGTCGCGCAGCTGGTTGCGTAGTAAGCGGTTCGCCTCTGCCGCAAGGTCCATGTCTGGCAGTAGTTACCTATCCAAAATCGGGCTTCTATCTGTGCTCACCAAGGAAACACATTAGTCCCAGCATACCAAGAAAACCGTGCGTAAATAATTCACACAAATTCCCCTTCCCCCACGTTCACTCACGTCCTACACCCTTACGTCCCACGCATTTCATTTATTCGTAGTTAAGTGTGATATCTCGGTGGATGTTGGGCCGTCACTGTTGTGATTAAAGCAAAGTTCTCTGATACCATCTTAATCTGTCACGCCCCGGGGGTTTTATTGTAGCGGAAACCATACTTCAAAGTACGCACAAAGTGCGTACTAATTTTTTTTGTTTAGAAACCTCCTTCCCCGGCGCGTGCCCAGACCCGCCACATATACAGATTTACTCGGAATTCGGGCAGAGTCTCCTCTGTATATGCACGGCGTCGCGGCTGTTACAATAGTCGATCCTAAGCAATCATTTTCCCATTTAATCACAACAGTTCGAAGTAGTACGGTGCATGAAGACTAAACAATACCCGTGGCCAATCAAGTTGAAAGGATAAACTCACAGTTTTGAAAGCAGGTCCACACGACCCAAGGTTTTGAAGACAGTCTGAAAAGATGCCATAAATTCACAGGGTTTGGAAAACAGGTCCACACGACCCAGATTTTGAAAGATGGTTTTCGATGTTCTTTTCTTTTCTAGTCATGTTGCTTTGAAAACGGCCATACGGGAACAATAAAGGAAACAGTAGTGCATAAGCAGAAGGAAAGTACTCAACATCCACACGACCCCACAAGGGTATCGAGAACCACACAGTAACCTACAGTTCTGAATGAAATGCAGAGAAGGTAAATAAACCAGCATGCTAGGACTCCCTCAGACCGACTGCTACCACCTCGGCCTCACCGTCGCCTACCTCTACCCCCTGGAGGTACCTGTCACAGAGTGGGTAGTCAGCGACACTATCATAAGAGTAGTACTAAAACAGTAAAGTAATACCAAGTCACCAAAGCAAGACTAGCCGGAACAACCGCTCTACTCGTAACGGTAACTCGCAACCACCTGTACCACCTGTAACACCTGTAACCCCGGTAACACATGTAACACCTGACCGCGTCGGGATCCAATCCCGGCGGTCTCACACCTGACTACATCGGGATCCAATCCCGGCAGTCCCACACCTGACTACATCGGGATCCAATCCCGGCAGTCCCACACCTGACTACATCGGGATCCAATCCCGGCAGTCCCACAGCTCGCACCTCGCTGCCTCAGACCCCCCAGCGGTCAGGGGCCCCCCACTACGTCACCTCGTGGGGTAACACGGGTCAAAGACCGCCTTTCCGGAAAAGAGCACCCTTTGCGGTGGCCAAACTGCGGGTGCGCGTGTCGCAGCTCGAGCATAAGTAACCAAGTAACCAAGTAACCAAGTAACCAAGTAACCATGTCACCATGTCACGGGGTAAGGTAGTACATCATAGAAACCATCAGTGTTAGTACCGATTAATAATAAAAGTCCCTTTCGGATTACCAACACAATACTCAGCCTCGACCGTAAACCCACCTTGTTGTCGCGCTCCTGACTGATGTAAGGTTCTCTCGCGTCTCGGGTGCCCGCCCGGACCTACACGAATCTGTCATATAGGAGTCAGTAACTTAAGGCTTTGTCAGACTAATGATTAGAGCGCCCGGCGCCCTCTCACCTTGCGTATAATACGCACAGGTACGCGCCTGGCCCCGCACGGCTGGGCGGTGTACTAACAGCGTGCGGCCGTCCGCATGCGGAGGTGCCCGCAAGCGGCGGCGCCCGCATGCGGCGGTGCCCGCAAGCGGCGGCGCCCGCATGCGGCGGCGCCCGCAAGCGGCGGCGCCCGCATGCGGCAGCCCGCAAGCGGCCGTGCCCGCATGCGGAGGCGCCCGCAAGCGGCGGCGCCTGCATGCGGCGGCGCACAAGTGGCGGCGCCCACATGCGGCAGCCCGCAAGCGGCCGTGCCCGCATGCGGAGGCGCCCGCAAGCGGCGGCGCCCGCATGCGGAGGCGCCCGCATGCGGCAGCCCGCAAGCGGCGGCGCCCGCATGCGGAGGCGCCCGCATGCGGCAGCCCGCAAGCGGCGGCGCCCGCATGCGGCAGTCCGCATGCGGTGCCGCCCGCAAGCGGCAGCCCGCATGCGGTGCCGCCCGCAAGTGGCAGCGCCCGCATGCGGCAGCCCGCATGCGGTGCCGCCCGCTAGCGGCGGCGCCCGCATGCGGCGGTCCGCATGCGGTGCCGCCCGCCTGTGGCGGCGCCCGCATGCGGCAACCCGCATGCGGTGCCGCCCGCAAGTGGCGGCGCCCGCATGCGGCAGCCCGCATGCGGTGCCGCCCGCAAGTGGCGGCAGCCCGCATGCGGTGCCGCCGTGCGCGCCGGATTCCGGCGGTGCCCACGCCCCTTCTTTTCCTTTCCCCCCCCCCCCCCTCTCGTCCGCTCCAACCAAGAACGGGGCGAGAAGGCAAAACCCTAGCGTGCTCACCTCGGTTGTCGGAGGGAGAGGCGATCCGATCCTGCGCGTTCGGCTACAAGGAATGTGAGGACGCCTCCTTCTCCTTCCTTGGTCTCGCCTCTTGGGTCCTCCGCGCAGTCGGTGAGGAAGCAGAAGGGTTTGGTTTGGGAAACTGAAGGGTTGGGGAAATGGGGTCTCGTACGTAGGTGACTTGTGGGGAAAAGTGGAAAGATACGGGTAGTTAAGGGGAGTGTGGTGGTTTAAGGGGAGTGGGTAGTTAAAGGGAGTTACGGGTGGTTATGGGGGAATGGGTAGTTAGAGGGAGTGGGTAGTTATGGGAGTTACGGGTAGTTAGGGGAGTTGTGGGTAGTTACGGGAAGTTGCGGGTAGTTAGGTGAGTTGTGGGTAGTTAGGGGAGTTGTGGGTAGTTATGGGAAGTTGTACGACGGGGAAAAATAACGGGAGTAATTAAGGTGGCGGGAGTGGTTAAATTAGGGAATGGGAAATCAACCCAGTTCAAGTTAAAACGGGTCCAAATCAGGTGCGAACTAGAGTCCGGTCTGTCTGAAAAACCGCGTTATCCACCTGAACCGTTAGTTACCTTCCGGAATTTATTCCGGGAGATTCCGGCGTCGGAATTCAAAACCGTTCTCGCCGCCACTCTCCGTTTCGCGAGCCCTATTAACTAAAAATACCCGCGGGCCCCGACGGTCTGTCCGGAAACAAGGAATTATTCGATTATCCCCCAATCCCCCCGAAACGAAAAACGGAAATAACGAACCAAAAGTAGACCCTCAAAATATTTTAAACTAGCGGCTATTACACATGGTAGCTGTAGTGTATCTCCAGCTTTCTTGTTCAGTTTTTACTGCTTCGTTATCTTATGCCTCTAGTAGACTTAGTGGGCAGACCGTCGGGCCTGATGGCGGTACCCACTGAGAACTCCCTGTTGGTGTAGTTCTCACACCCGTTGGGGGTTTTCCCCCTCCTTTTTCTTTCGTCTCCTTTGTTTTTGCAGAGTCTTAGCGTGTGTTGCTGATTCTACTGTTGTTGTTCGAGGCGAGGGAGTCGCGAGCTAGATCCCTACCCGTCTTTGGAGAGTAGCGGTACCCCCACTTTGGAGATCTTCAGTACAGTCAGTAGATTATTTTATTTTTGCATTTGAGAGACTGTTATTTGGTGAGGATCTGACATGTACTGAGAGCATGTACACTGATGTATTATTTTAGTTTACCTCCCTGTTGAGTTCTTGGATGTTGTATCAGAGGATATTGTATTATGATTATTTTTTGGAGATGGATATTGTATCATTATTTCTAGTTGTACAGTAGTTGGATTTTAGTTTTACAGCAATTTATTTTATAGATCTGATATCTGTTTAGCTGTAGTTTTATTCTTGCAGGTTGGACGCTTCACCTATGCGGGGTTTTCCGTATAGGTGGTGGATCTGTTGGTGGGCCCGGGTCACAGTTTCGACCCCGGGGCGTGACAGGTAGGACGGTTATCACGCGCACGAGAGGTTCAGAGTCCCGATTACACATTGCACGTGGATGAGTGTTTTTGGTCCTGCACTGTGCAACTTGGGTCTTGGATTATATATGCCGGCTAACTAGTTGGTCTTGCGACAGCTGCAGGATTTTGATGTGGTGCTTGGGATGGACTGGAAGTCTAGATATTTCACGACGATTGATTGTGCCGCGAGGACTGTGGCATTTAGAGAGCTAGGCCAGGAGGTGTTTGTGTACCGGGGATGCCAGAGCACTCTTTTCGCCACCATGATTTACACTTCGAGTGCGAGGCAGATGATCTGTAGAGGATGTGTAGCCTTTTTCGCTAGCGTTGTAGAGGAGCCTACGGCGGCACCGGGACTCGAGGATATCCCTATTGTTCTTCCAGATGTTTTTCCACCGGAGTTGACGAGTATGCCGCCGGATAGAGAGATCGAGTTTATGATTGACGTAGTTTCTGGAACTGCGCCAATCTCAAAGGCACCCTACCGGATGGCACCAGCGGAGCTGCGAGAGTTAAAGGAGCAACTCCAGGATTTGATGGAAAAATGTTTTATTCGACCGAGTGTATCACCTTGGGGAGCGCAGGTGCTATTCGTGAAGAAGAAGGATGGTTCACTTTGAGTATGCATTAATTATCGGGAATTGAACAAAGTGACCATTAGGAACAAGTACCCTTTTGTCGCGCATTGATGACCTCTTGGATCAGCTGCAAGGGTCTTGTGTCTTCTCGAAGATTGATTTGCAGTCAGGTTACCACCAATTGAAGGTAAAGGCCGAGGAAATTTCTAAGACAACATTTAGGACTCGGTACGGGCATTATGAGTTCACCGTCATGCCTTTTAGATTGCCTAATGCCCCTGCCGCATTTATGGATTTGATGAACATGATTAATCGGCCATATATAGATCGATTTGTGGAGGTGTTCATCGATGACATCCTTGTTTACTCCCGGAGCGATGCTGAGCATGAGGAGCACTTGAGGATCGTGCTGCAACTTCTACGTGAGAGAAAGTTGTATGCCAAGTTGACAAAGTGCGAGTTTTGGCTTCGGGAGGTAGTTTTCTTGGGCCACGTGATTTCAGCCACAGGTGTGGCAGTTGACCTGGTGAAGATTGAGGCAGTTCGGGATTGGCCCAAACCGACGACGGTTACAGAGATGCGCAACTTTATGGTTTGGCTGGATATTATCGTCGGTTCGTGGAAGGCTTTGCGAAGTTTTCTACACTTCTCACTCGTTTGACTCGAAAAGGAATTAAGCTTATCTAGAGTGAGGATTGTCAGAGGATCTTTGAGGAACTGAAGCGCAGATTGATGACAGCTCCTATCCTTTCCCTACCTGTTATGGGGAAAGGACATGTGATTTACAGTTATGCATCGCACAGTGGACTTGGTTGCGTGCTGATGCTGGGGGGTAGGGTAATTGCTTATGCTTCCCGTCAGCTTAAGGATTATGAGAAGAATTATCCTACTCATGATTTGGAGCTTGCCACAGTGATTTTTGCACTGAAGCTTTGGCGCCACTATTTGTATGGAGAGCACTGTGAAATCTACACCGAGCACAAGAGCCTGTAATATTTGTTTACACAAAAAGAGCTGGATTTGACACAGCGCAGGTGGTTGGAATTGTTGAAGGATTATGATGTGGATATCCGTTGTCATCCCGACAAGGTTAATGTAGTTGTAGATGCATTGAGCCGGAGAGTAGTGCAAAGCTTAACCATGATGATCACAGACCGGGCGCCATTACTTGAGGAGACGAGGCGGCTCGAGCTTGAGGTTTTGTCCCCATGGGTCTTTGCGAGACTGTCATCTATGGTCGTGCAGCCCACTCCGTTGGACAGGATCGGGGAGAGACAAAGTGAGGACCCCCATTTGATGAGGATTAGAGATCAGATTCAGAGTGATCAGACAGGGAACTTTTCAGTGGATGCATTGGGAGTACTGAGGTACAGGGACCGAGCATGTGTGCCAGTGGATACTTAGATCAGAGAGCAGATGCTGAGAGAGGCCCATTATACAACTTATACCATTCATCCAGATGGGACTAAAATGTATAAGGACCTCAAGGCACACTTATGGTGGAACGGAATGAAGAGGGACATTGGAAAATTTGTGGCTTAATGTTTATCTTGCCAGCGAACAAAAGCAAAACATTGGGTACCTACTAGAAAATTACAGAGTCCCCTAATCCCTGAGTGGAAATTGGACGACATCACTATGGATTTTGTTGTTGGACTACCGAGAGCATAGAGGGGAGTAGATGCAGTTTGGGTAGTTGTGGATAGACTCACTAAGTCTGCCCACTTCCTGCCGGTGCAGATGACCTAGTCACTTGAGCGACTCGCCCTGTTATACTTGGATGAGGTGGTGAGATTACATGGAGTGCCCGCCTCGATAGTATTAGATCGAGACCCGATATTTATCTCACATTTCTGAAAGAGCTTACAGACGACCTTGGGGACTCAGCTCAGATTAAGTACATCTTTCCACCCACAAACTGATGGACAGTCAGAGCGGACGATCTAGATTCTTGAGGACAAGTTGAGAGCTTGTGTCCTGGATTTTGGAGGAGGGTGGATTCGACACTTATCTTTGGCTGAGTTTGTGTACAGCATCAAATTTCAAGCGAGCAACCAGATGGCTCCTTTTGAGGTCTTGTATGGACACAAGTGTGTATCACCTCTTTATTGAAGTGACGTGGGTGAGAGACGGACTTTGGGACCCGATATCCTTCGGGAGGCAGAGGAAAAGGTCAGGGTGATTCGATAGCTTCTTCAGACTGCCTAGAGCCAACAGATGAGCTATGCTGATACTCGACGACGAGACTTGGAGTTTCAGATTGGTGATCATGTGTTTTTGAAAGTCTCGCCGTCCAGAGTCTGGAGATTTGGCATTCGCGGGAAGCTCAGCCCCCGGTATATTGGACCCTTTTAGATACTAGAGTGCGTTGGACCAGTCGTTTATAGAGTTACACTTCCCCCGAGGCTTGCTGGCGTCCATGATGCCTTCCATGTTTCAGCTCTGAGGAGATATGTTTTCGACCCTTCGCACATGATCAACTTCACACCGCTCGAGATCAGTGAGGACCTAAGATACGACGAGCGCCCATTATAGTGGCCCAGGTTCCCATGCAACCTTTTTCCGGTGAATCCACTGTTTAGAACACCTAGTGTTGGTGTATCTGGCCCATAGTGCATCAAAGGGATGCCACAGATGGACCCTGTGAGGTATCTTTAGCTGTATTGGCCTTCTGCTACATTTGCCAAAATTTTGATAAGCGTTTTGGCCAAACAGAGGTTGGATTTGGATTCAGCGCGGAAAAACTCTTGAAAACAGCTATTTGCTTGTTTGATTCTGAGTCCGAAGGCCCAAAAATGAACTTCCGGAAGTTTTTATTGGTTTTCGGTGCATGGGAGGGGCCGTGGACCGCCGGCATGCCACGTGGCGGCCTGTCATTGGCCGGTTTACAGCGCTCGGTCCACAGAGCGTCGCGGCTGGGTGCACAGACCCGGCGCAGGGACACGTGGCGCCGTCTGGTTGGCGGGCTTATGGCGCGCGGTCTACAGAGTTGGCGCGGCGGTGCATGGATCAGGGCGGGGACACGTGGCAGGCCCTGGTTGGTCGATGCACGCGGCGCGGTCCACGGAACCCGAAGTAGGGTGCGTGGACCGGGTGCAGGGGACACGTGTCGGCACGCTACTTGCGGGCCCACGAGGCACGGCGCACGGGACGCGGGCGAGCGCCTCGGGGCGCGTGCGTGGCAGGCGGCCAGGCGGCGCCTGCCCGCACGTGTGACTGCGACAGCGGCAGGGACAGGAGGCGCCCCGCCATTCGCGGGCGCCACCTACCCGTTTGACCGGGGAGACGCCACGCGGCGGCCCAGCGCGCGTCCCGCACAGCTGTTTGCTGTGCGGGACACACGTCGGTCTCCGGGAGGGTCACGTTGCCACTCCCGGCACGCCCCGCACAGCTGTTTGCTGTGCGGGACACGTGGCAGCACGAGACCGTTTCGGGCGCTCTTCCTTGGTGTGGTGTTCCGCCGGTTTCGGGCGCTCGAATCCTGGTCCAGTTCCCGAAACCCGGGACACAAAGGGCATTTTCAAATTTGTTTTGAGCGGCCTATAAATAGCCCGAGCCGCATTCACCTTGCGTTTTTTTGCATTTCCTGGCCATTTCTCACCTCGGTTCCTTCAGAGAAGTTGATCCCCCGGCTGTGTTGCTTCTATCTACGGATTTCGGGCATTTTACATGGCACCCTTTTTGAGATTTTCATTTATTTAGTGCATCGCGATGTTCCTTCGCCGGTGTTTCCTCCCGTCATGTTTTGGTGCGCGAGATCCCCCGACCTACTGCGACCACCTTTTCAAGCGATTCTTTCGTCGTTGGATCCGCGACAGGTAGGGCTACGATCTTGGTATTTTTAGCATCTCCTAGTTTCGGGTTTTTCGTGGAGTTTTTCCATGCTTACTGGGACCCTTGTTTGCTGTGAGTTTTTCGAGGACAGCAGGATTGTTGCGTGGAGTTCTCCGTGCTCGAGCGTCGGATCGAGGCCAGCCTGTACACTTTTTGCATCTACTCGTCGCGAGGATTATCGCCGTATTTTTCTGGGATTTTTCTGAGGCTTGCCCGGAGGTATATTTTCCCCCTTTATCTGTGCATGGGATTACAATTGTGTGATTGTGAGGTTTTGCGCACCCTGGGTTGTGGAATTTGTAACTCGGCCTACGGGGCTCGGAATTGGACGTGCAGGTACCCATTTCGAGGTTTTCGACGCGACGATCACAGTAGTATTTTTATCGGATTTTTCAAAGCCCTTTCTGCAGGTGAATATTTAGCATCTTCGGGACTGTTACTGCAGGTTGTTATTCTGGCTTATTTTGTTGGAATAAAGTGTAACTGTGAACCTTGTGTTGTACCCAGGAGGGTTTGCGGGTATTGCTGGACCCATTGGATCTGGAGATATTGATTTCTAGGTATTATCAGCTATGGGACTTTGGACAGTTCAGCTCTTCAGGTGGGTTGCCTCGTCTTCAAGATCTATGGACTGTGCATTAATTCTATCTGTGTAGGAAATTGCATGTTGTAAATGTATTTTGTATAGCATGCTAGAATATAGGAATTGATGTTCCTGATGTTGTCAGATGATCATGTGATTTATTGTTTCCTACAAGCTGTTAAATTGTTTATTATCTTGGAACTTGACCTAGCACCCCCGCCTTATACTGCATGTTCAACCAGACTTATAGAAAACTCTAACTTGGGCTAGGTTATTTATTGCTTTAGACATTCCCACACTGACATTCATTGTTTCATCCTGGACTTAGAGTTTCCTCGCCCGGGTAGTGGGCCGAGAGGTCCGGTTGTTGTGGGATGCATTTTACAATCGTGTCTCGGGACCGAGTGGAGTCTGATAGCAGTCTGTAGATCAGTGTTTCTTTTGGGGAGCCGTCTGAGTGACAGTGGGTCTCGGCTGTGTATTTTTTCCAGCCTGTGAGTAAGAGAGTGTTTTGTTGGTTACAACCGATCTTGTTGATCGAGGATTTGGATTATAGCTTGCATGAGCCATATTTGAGCTCGACAGAGATGCGCGGATACTTTCCTCGGTGGGGTCGCGCCCCCCGAGTGCCACTCCGGAGAAGGGCTTGTTCTTGCTATCGCGACTTGTCGACGCAGTCCCTCTTGCTGGGCCAGTTTTGGCAGTCACGGATGCCCTACGTATATGAGGACCCGGATCCCCAAGACGAGATTACTGGTTGACCAGCAGCGTCTGGAGGCCTATGTGGCGCATCGGTGGTGTTTGTGCACCAATTGGACACTAGTGATGGACTCAGAGTGTTTAATGGATCACGATAGTAGTAAGATGACCCCGTCGAATCCTTAGAAGTGGTTTTGCGCGCAATGGATATTAAAATTGGGCTCAGCGTGAAGTTTGGACAAAAGAACATCTTTCCGGATGCCTTCAGCAATTTTTAGAGTTGGAATTTGGAAAAACGGACTTCGGATTTTGATTCAGCGCGCGAAAACGATGAAAATGGACTATTCACTTGCATTTTTCGGAGCTCGGATGATGGGCACGATTTTCGAGGCACCTTGACACTGTTCCGGCGGCGGCGGCGGCGGAGGGCAGTGGCGGAGCACGGCGGCGCGGGCTCGGGCAGGCGCAGGCCCGGCGGCGGGCAAGCGCGGGCAGCGCGCGGGCAGGCGCGCGGGCTGGTGCGCGGTCCACAGGGCCGGCGTACACCGGAGGGCGGACACGTGGCGGGATTTGTTTGGTCGGTGCTGTGGACCCGGTTCACGGAACGAGGGTGCAGCCGCCTCGGGGGGTGTGCCTGGCAGGGGGCGCAGGCGGCGCTGGCAGCGCGCACGTGGGCGCGGCAGCGGGGTGTTGACCGAGTGGGCGCCACGTGTCGGTCCCTCGTTGGGCCACGTGTAGAGAGGGGAGCGGTCATCTTTTTTGTAGCCTGTTTGGTGGGCTACGTGGGCTCCCCTGGCGATTCGGGCTTGAACAGTGTAGGGCCGGCCCAACACTGTAGCAGCCCGAATCGATTCGGGCGCCCGGTTCTTGGGACACTGTAGCAGCCCGAATAGTTTCATGCTTTTCGAGGAGTTTTTCCATGCTTACTGGGTTGCTTGTTGCTGTGAGCTTTTTCGGGGACAGCAGGGTTGTTGCGAGGAGTTCTCCGCGCACGAGGTTCGGATCGAGGCGAGCCTATACACTTTTTTCATCTACTCGATGCGAGGATTATCACCGTATTTTTCTGGGATTTTTCTGAGACTTGCCCGAAGGTATATGTTTTCTCCCTTAACTGTGCATGGAATTACAGTTGTGTTGTTGCGAGGTTGTGAGTACCCTGTGTTGTGGAATTTGTAACTCGGCCTACGGGGCTCGGAATTTGACGTGCAGGTACCCGTTTCGAAGGTCTCGACGCGACAATCGCGACAGTAATTATGTTGGATTTTTCTGAGTTCTTGTTGTAGGTGAAAAATCCGCATCTTTGGGACTGTTCCAACAATTTGTATGTACTTGGATATTTTAGAATAAAAGTGTAACTTTGGACCTTTTGTTGTACCCAGGAAGGTTCACGAATGTTTTTGGAACATTGCTAGGAGCCGAGGTTGGCGCGACATGTACCGTGGATACGGGTTCAGCAGATATGGTTAGCAAGTGGCCACGCTCTTCACCGACCTCAGGTTTGCCTTGGTTTAAGCACTTCAGGTGGGCAAGCGCGGGCAGCGCGCGGGCACGGGCAATGCGCGGGCAGGCGCGCGGGCTGGTGCGCGGTCCACGGGGCCGGCGTACACCGGAGGGCAGACACGTGGCGGAATTTGTTTGGTCGGTGCTGTGGACCCGGTTCATGGAATGAGGGTGCAGCCGCCTCGGGGCGCGTGCCTGGCAGGGGGCGCAGGCGGCGCTGGCAGCGCGCAAGTGGGCGCGGCAGCGGGGTGTTGACCGAGTGGGCGCCAAGTGTCGGTCCCTCGTTGGGCCACGTGTCGAGCGGGGAGCGGTCATCTTTGCTCTAGCCTGTTTGGTGGGCTACGTGGGCTCCCCTGGGCGATTCGAGCTTGAACAGTGTAGGGCGGGCCCAACACTGTAGCAGCCTGAATCGATTCGGGCGCCCGGTTCTTGGGACATATTCGGCATTTCGCAAATTGTTTCCTGGAGCCTATTTAAGCGATCCGAGCCGCTTCTTCCTCCCTTTTTCCGGCATTTCCGAGCTTCTTCTCCCCGCGGGCACTTCAGCAAAGTTTTTCCCCTTCGTGTTCTTCATCCTCTGGAGGATTTCTAGGATTTTACGTCGCACGCTTCCCGAGGTTTCCATTTTTACGGCGCGGCACGACGCTCGTCCATTCGTGTTTCGGTGCGCGAGTTCCCCCGGCCTACTCCGACCACCTTTTCGAGCGATTTCTTCGCCACTGGATCTGCGACGGACAGAGCTTCGATCTAGGTATTTTCAGTATCCCCTAGTTTCGCGCTTTTCGAGAAGTTTTTCCATGATTACTGGGTTGCTTGTTGCTGTGAGCTTTCTCGGGGACAGCAGGGTTTTTGCGAGGAGTTCTACGCGCACGAGCGTCGGATCGAGGCGAGCCTGTACACCCTTTTCATCTACTCGATGCGAGGATTATCACCGTATTTTTCTGGGATTTTTCTGAGACTTGCCCGAAGGTATATGTTTTCTCCCTTAACTGTGCATGGAATTACAGTTCTGTTGTTGCGAGGTTGTGAGCACCCTGTGTTGTGGAATTTGTAACTCGGCCTACGGGGCTCGGAATTTGACGTGCAAGTACCTATTTCGAAGGTCTCGACGCGACGATCGTGACAGTAATTATGTTGTATTTTTCTGAGGTCTTTCTACAGGTGAAAAATCCACATCTTTGGGACTGTTCCAACATATTTGTATGTACTTGGATATTTTGGAATAAAAGTGTAACTTTGGACCTTTTGTTGCACCCAGGAAGGTTCACGAATGTTTTTGGAACACTGCTAGGAGCCGAGGTTGCCGCGACATGTACTGTGGATACGGGTTCAGCATATATGGTTAGCAAGTGGCCACGCTCTTCACCAACCTCAGGTTTGCCTTGGTTTAAGCACTTCAGGTGGGTAAACTTATTAATGGTAACTGTTTATGGGAATGGCAGGGTTTATATGCATGTTATGCCTTATGGGAGGTGTAATAGTGGATGTTCATGTATGGTTAAGATAAGCTTACCTGTGGGAATGTCACCCTCTATGATTGATAGCATGCCTAATTTGATGTACAACCGATATGAGCGAGAGGTACGCGAGAAATGGCCTACTTGTGTGGGATTGGTATATCATAGTAGGAATACTTTAGCATGTTTTGCTAATATATGTTTCACCCACTTTTATCGTTTCTGAGGACAAAAGCATGCTTGCATGGACATGTAGTTAGGCCATCTTTTACTGCCCCACTACTTATTGGAACTTGACTTAGGAGAAACCATGCTTTTCCTTTCTCCGTCTTTATTAGTCAGGCGGTCAGTGTTGCTCGGGTTTGTGCAGGGGTTTGGGTAGTGTAGCCGAGACATTGGTGTCAGGGACGGGTTGTGCTGGATTGCTGTTGGCAGGGTTTTGCGGCAACCGCGGATATTGGGCGGTTGACCGGATATTTATTTATGCATCAGATTGGGTATCAGATTTCTCTAGTGGACGGAGTTTCCCACTATTTGAATATTTTTACATCTGATTGAGGACTAGGGTCTTCTTTAGTGGTTGGGCTTTCCCACTTTGATCATAGTCATGATCTAGTCCTGCTATATAGAGATACTAGTGATACTGATGACAGAGATACTTTACTCGTGTGGGTCGCTCCCCTCGAGTGCCACTCCGGAGTAGGCTTTAGACCGTGTTGGGTTTCGGTCAGACCGAGTTGGGTTCCGGTCATTTGGACAATGGAGATACTGAGTTCGTGAGATTGATGATAGAGCAGGCAGTACCGGGTTTTATACCGGTTCATTCGATTGGGTTTGTTAGGTCAGATACTTTTTTTGTTGCACTCGTGCCTGGGGGCTGAGTGGAGTCTTGTAGCTGTGTTTAGACCAGTACTAGTGTTGTTGTTAGTCGTTTGGTTTGACGGTGGTCCCGTGTCGTTGTGAGTACTTTGACCGTTGTGTGAGAGGTTGAGCATCTTGAGGCTATCCGTTCTGAGAGAGAGCGTGGATTTTGACTATAGCTTGCATGAGCCACTACTCGATAGCGAGTTAGTCTGTTTGGACGCCCTACATAATTCCTGCTCGTCAGCGGGAGGTGGTTGTAGGTGGGCGCAGGTTTGACTGGACCAGATGTGGCAGTCAGCTCGATTGGGTCGATTGTGCACTTCATGTGCTAGTGGTTGCATACCATTCTTTCGTTCTCCCCTTTTGAGCATTTAGATAGAGGCATGGTAGCTGTTGAGACTCTCCAGCTTCCTTATTTCAGTCTTTACGGCCTTGGTTAGTTTATGTCTCTTGAGGACTTAGTGGGCAGACTGTCGAGTCTGGCGTTGGTACCCACTGAGAACTCCCTTTTGGTGTAGTTCTCACGCCCATTGGGGGTTTTCCCCCTGCTTTTTCCTTCCTCTCCTTTGTTTTGCAGAGTCTTAGCGGGTGTTGCTGATTCTGCGGTTGTTGATCGAGGCGATGGAGTCGCGAGCTAGATCCCTACCCATCGTTGGAGAGTAGCGGTACCCTTCAGAGGAGATCTTCAGTAGCTTAGTCATTTTACTTCCTCTTTTGAGAGACTGATGTAGTGAGGATATGATATGTATTGAGAGCCTGTACACTGATGTATTTATTGGAGATACCTCCCTGTTGAGTTATGAGTTTTGTATCTGAGGATATTGTACGATTATCATTTTGGGAGTTGGACATTCTTGTATTATTTTCCAGTTGTACAGTGTTTGATTTTAGTTTTACAGCAGATTTTTATTTATAGCTCTGATATCTGTTTAGCTGTAGTACTTTTCTTGCAGGTAGGATGCTTCGCCTATGCGAGTTGGCATAGGTGGCGGATCTGTTGGCGAGCCCGGGTGGCAGTTTCGACCCCGGGGCGTGACAGATTAGGTTGGTATCAGAGCCTAGGTTGTAGGTCATGGTGGACTTAGAAACCCTAGGCTTATGGTTTGACCCTTGGATGACTTCGTGAGAGTCGTGATTTATAGCGAGAGTCCTGATTGAGTTTTATACCTCTCCCAGGGGACGGGACGAGTGATCGGCATGTTTATTCTCCTAAGTGATTATGTTGGCTGCAGACAACATAATGGTGTGGAACAGGTGACATGCTTTAGACTTTCGCTGGATTGGGTCGAGTGTTGTTGTGTGCTATTTTGTGGTTTCGTCGTGGCGAGCGGTGTCTCCCCAATGCTGGGTTTTGACCCGTGTTCATCCTGTCATGGCAGTTGAGCTTGAGCGGTTGGTTCTGGGTTGGATACCCGGATTGAGGTCAGAGAGTTTCGGACCCAGATGACAGGATCGTCTGAGGCCTATCAGCGGCAGAGTGAGCGAGCAGCTGGTTTTAGTGACACAGTTGTCGGAGCAGCGGGCAGCTCGACAGTGTTTCCTTCTGAGACCACCCGGTTGCGGTATCCTCTGGGGCGGGGATTTCTGTGGCACCGATGTAGTGAGTAGCCCCCTCTGTGCCAATGTTTAGTGCCGAGGCACCGAGGCAGGGTGGATAGTTGACAGCCGGTGAGCTGAGGGGACATGATCGATCTTTTGAGCCAGATTTGGCAGATGAACCACCCCGACTCGTAAGATTGATTTGGAGCCTTTGGAGGCAGAGTCGTGGTTAGTGGTGATGGAGTGATCAATTGAGAGCCTCACTGTGCTAGAGTGTTTTTGTAGTTGTTGAACTGCGCGCTCCAGGTTTGAGGGACGAGGCGCATAGGATATGTGAGACTGGGAGTGGATTGCGCCAGAATACCTTTCAGTTTATTCAGTCCCTCCGTTACAGGTTCGACGCCTCGTTGCATTAGGCGTTGTGTTTGGAGCGTGGCGCTGCAGTTCCTTTGGATACGGATCTGCCGCCAGGGGCGAGTTTTGGATATTGGCGCTTGGCGCCGGGTGATGGAGGACAGATCGGCCGGCAGAGGCATTTCTGATTTCTTTTTCCAGGGTAGTGGATTTCTAAGATATCAGAGATCGGGTGGACCCTGATGGCAGCATCAGCATCTATATCAGAGCGGAGCAGCGGTAGCATGGATTGGTGATCTGCGGAGGACCTTGTTCGTCGCCTCAGTGTGAGCAGGGAGTGTGGTCGTGCTCCCCTTTTGGTTAATCAGGATATGTCGTGGCAGACTGAGCGACGACCACTTGCATCGAATGGATGAATCTGTGCCGCCCGGTTGGAGGGCGCCACGGTAGTGGATCGAGTTGTCGCAGGTGTGATTTCATCACAGCCGTCGGAGTTAGAGCATGCTGCATTCCTGCATGGACTAGAGGCAGACTTGTTACCACGTGCACTCGAGGTACAGGTTCCTGTTAGTGCTGTGCATGTGGAGGAGGCTTGTGGATCATGTCCAATGCAGCTGAGACTGCGAGTTACCGGCAGATTTATTGCTAATTGTGGCAGCTCGGTATTTTGACCCTGTGCTTGGGTTTTGGTTGGCACAGTGCCACAGAATGTTTGACTGCGGAAAGAGAGGACTTTGATCTTCGACAAGGCAGATAAGAGGAGGCTTGCTTGTTGAGATTATTAGAGCACACAGGTTATAGCGACAGTGTGAGAGGTGCTTTCGGCGGCACCGGGACTCAAGGATATCGTGTTGCCCACGAGATCCCGGGTGTGATTTCACCTGAGCTGTTGATGATGCCGCCGGTTAGGGAGATAGAGTTTGCGTTTGACATGGTTCGGGGAACCGCGCCACCCTTGACAGCACCTCATTGGAGATTGCCGGTAGAGCTGAGAGAGCTGGTGGCACAGTCGCAGGATCTGATGGATCGAGGGGACTGTTTGACCTAGTGCCAAGCCGTTGATATACGGTGGTGATGCCACGCCGTTGGTACAGGGTGGTGATGCCACGTCGTTGATACACGACTGTAAGGGTCCTTTTATGGTTCGTGTGTAGACAGGTACGGGTGGTATCTAGGACCTTTTGATGGAGCTATACTCCGGCAGTTATTGTATGATGCGAGTACCTACTTGGAAGCAGACAGCTGAGGACTTTGCCTAGAGGGCATTCAGGATCCGGTAAGGGCATTATGAGAGCATAGTGAGGCCAAATGGAATGACTAATGCCCTGTGACTTCAAGATCTGAGGAATTGTATGTCCCAGTTGTACTTGGATGGACTGGGAGTGGTGTTTCCCGAGGATATTTTGATTTACTCTCGGAGCGACTTGGAACACGAGGAGCACTTATGGATGTGCAACCATGCCCGTGTGGATGAAGCTGTATGCCAAGTTATTGAGGTACAAGTTGTAGCTTCAGAAGCATACCTTCTTGGGTCACTTTGTTCGAGCCGTAGGAGCGGCGGTGGAAATCCGGCCAATATGGATGCTAATTGGGAATTGGCCGAGATCGACAATTATTGTCGCGGTGAGGAGCTTCTTGGACTTGGCAGTGCCGGGAGAGCTTGGCGGGACGGATGATGAGACTGATACCAGCACCGATTTTAGCTTTGTCAGTGGTGGGATATGGATTTGCGAGTTATAGTGATGCCTCCCATAGTGGCTGTGGAGTACTATGGGTTTATCTTCGGTCCGCACTTCATCAGTCCAACCCTATGAGTATTGTGGTGGGACGAACCACTATTTTGTTGGCAGCTTGGATCCCACAGTTAAGCCTTTCGGTACGCCTATTATTTCCAGTTTTGATTGATATACCTGGGAGTAGGCCATGCCTGCTTGGCTATCGGTTCTGATTACTCAGCATTTTCGTTCTATATTATATGATAGATTAAGATTTCAGTTTCAGTTTACAGTTTCTGCCATGCGGCGCCAGTGGAGACTACAGCTTTCAGCATCTTGAGTGGAATTTACGCGGATTGTCGTTGATGGTTCGGACTTTTGACCGCGAGTTTGGGCATCAGCATTATGATCGCCTTTCGAGCTAGTTTTCAGTCCCGTTCACCGACGGTTTGGTCACCGTAAGGGTGTTCTTTACTAGTCGAGAGATCGACTTCGACCCGTGGGTCTGTTGAGGTTATGATAGCATGTTGAGTGACCAGCAGTGGCATGAGATTGTATCTCTAGAGGATTCCTTTTGAGGGCAGCCTGCGTTGAGTAGTCCACTCGGGTGGTTTGGGTCTGGAAGTGACTGAGTGAAGACCCCAGCTTATTGGATACTTTTCCTTATTGGATGAAAGTGTGGGTATGCTTCGGGTGGCCTTGGTTGAGTTGACACAGGATGTGGTTTGGTGCGTGTTGCACTAGTGGTCATTTCCGTTTCCCCCAGCCTTTTATTGGAGCCCCTTTGGTATTTCACGTCTCAGCTAAGGAGTGATGTGTTTTTGGATCCCTCGCCCGTGATTGACTCGTCCCTTCGAGATTTTTGAGTGTTTGGAGTACGAGGGACGCCCGTTGCGAATTCTGGCTCGTGAGATGGGGGAATTGCGCAATCGGGCTATGCCGTACTGGATGTTGCTGTTGTTGTTGTTGAGGAGTAATCACGGGGAGTGAGTGATGACTTAGGAGCTGGAGATGATGATGTTGAGTACTTACCCTTGGTGTTTGTGACTCCTGGTGGAATTGAGCTAGTTTCGAGGACGAAACTTTCTTTAGTGGGGGAGGATGTGAGGACCCGGATCCCTACGACGAGATTACTGGTTGACCAGCAGCTTCTGGAGGCCTATGTGGCGCGTCGGTGGTGTTTGTGCACCAATTGGACACTAGTGATGGACTCAGAGTGTTTAATGGATCACGATAGTAGTCAGATGACCCCGTCGAATGCTTAGAAGTGGTTTTGCGCGTAATGGATATTAAAATTAGGCTCAGCGCGAAGTTTGGACAAAAGAACATCTTTCCGGATGCCTTCGGCAATTTTTAGAGTTGGAATTTGGTAAAACGGACTTCGGATTTGGATTCAGCGCGCGAAAACGATGAAAATGGACTATTCACTTGCATTTTTGGGAGCCCGGATGACGCGCACGATTTTCGAGGCACCTTGACACTGTTCCGGCGGCGGCGGCCAGCGGCGGAGCGCGGCGGCGCGGGCTCGGGCAGGCGCAGGCGCGGTGGCGGGCAAGCGCGGGCAGCGCGCGAGCACGGGCAATGCGCCGGTAGGCGCCCGGGCTGGTGCGCGGTCCACGGGGTCGGCGTACACCGGAGGGCGGACACGTGGCGGGATTTGTTTGGTCGGTGCTGTGGACCCGGTTCACGGAACGAGGGTGCAGCCGCCTCAGGGCGCGTGCCTGGCAGGTGGCGCAGGCGGCGCTGGCAGCGCGCACGTGGGCGCGGCAGCGGGGTGTTGACAGAGTGGGCGCCACGTGTCGGTCCCTCGTTGGGCCACGTGTCGAGCGGGGAGCGGTCATCTTTGCTGTAGCCTGTTTAGTGGGCTACGTAGGCTCCCCTGGGTGATTCAGGCTTGAACAGTGTTGGGCCGGCCCAACACTGTAGCAGCCAGAATCGATTCGGGCGCCCGGTTCTTGGGACATATTCGGCATTTCACAAATTGTTTCCTGGAGCCTATTTAAGCGATCCGAGCCGCTTCTTTCTCCCTTTTTTCGGCATTTCTGAGCTTCTTCTCCCCGCGGGCTCTTCAGCAAAGTTGTTCCCCTTCGTGTTCTTCATCCTCTCGAGGATTTCTAGGATTTTATGTGGCACGCTTCCCTAGGTTTCCATTTTTACGGCGCGGCGCGACGCTCGTCCATTTGTGTTCCCCTTCGTCGTGTTTCGGTGCGCGAGTTCCCCCGGCCTACTCCGACCACCTTTTCGAGCGATTTTTTTGCCACTGGATCCGCGACGGACAGAGCTTCGATCTAGGTATTTTTAGTATCCCCTAGTTTCGCGTTTTTCGAGAAGTTTTTCCATGATTACTGGGTTGCTTGTTGCTGTGAGCTTTTTCGGGGACAGCAGGGTTTTTGCGAGGAGTTCTCCGCGCACGAGCGTCGGATCGAGGCGAGCCTGTACACCCTTTTCATCTACTCGACGCGAGGATTATCACCGTATTTTTCTGGGATTTTTCTGAGACTTGCCCGAAGGTATATGCTTTCTCCCTTAACTGTGCATGGAATTACAGTTGTGTTGTTGCGAGGTTGTGAGCACCCTGTCTTGTGGAATTTGTAACTCGGCCTACGGGGCTCGAAATTTGACGTGCAGGTACCCGTTTCGAAGGTCTCGACGCGATGATCGCGACAGTAATTATGTTGGATATTTCTGAGTTCTTGTTGTAGGTGAAAAATCCGCATCTTTGGGACTGTTCCAATAGATTTGTATGTACTTGGATATTTTAGAATAAAAGTGTAACTTTGGACCTTTTGTTGTACCCAGGAAGGTTCACGAAAGTTTTTGGAACATTGCTAGGAGCCGAGGTTGGTGCGACATGTACCGTGGATACGGGTTCAGCAGATATGGTTAGCAAGTGGCCACGCTCTTCACCGACCTCAGGTTTGCCTTGGTTTAAGCACTTCAGGTGGGCAAGCGCGGGCAGCGCGCGGGCACGGGCAATGCGCGGGCAGGCGCGTGGGCTGGTGCGCGGTCCACAGGGCTGGCGTACACCGGAGGGCGGACACGTGGCGGGATTTGTTTGGTCGGTGCTGTGGACCCGGTTCACGGAATGAGGGTGCAGCCGCCTCGGGGCGCATGCCTGGCAGGGGGCGCAGGCGGCGCTGGCAGCGTGCACGTGGGCGCGGCAGCGGGGTGTTGACCGAGTGGGCGCCAAGTGTCGATCCCTCGTTGGGCCACGTGTCGAGCGGGGAGCGGTCATCTTTGCTGTAGCCTGTTTGGTGGGCTACGTGGGCTCCACTGGGCGATTCGGGCTTGAACAGTGTTGGGCCGGCCCAACACTGTAGCAGCCTGAATCGATTCGGGCGCCCGGTTCATGGGACATATTCGGCATTTCGCAAATTGTTTCCTGGAGCCTATTTAAGCGATCCGAGCCGCTTCTTCCTCCATTTTTTCGGCATTTTTGAGCTTCTTCTCCCCGCGGGCACTTCAGCAAAGTTGTTCCCCTTCGTGTTCTTCATCCTCTGGAGGATTTCTAGGATTTTATGTCGCACGCTTCCCGAGGTATCCATTTTTACGGCGCGGCGCGACGCTCGTCCATTTGTGTTCCCCTTCGTCGTGTTTCGGTGCGCGAGTTCCCCCGGCCTACTCCGACCACCTTTTCGAGCGATTTCTTTGCCACTGGATCCGCGATGGACAAAACTTCGATCTAGGTACTTTCAGTATCCCCTAGTTTCGTGCTTTTTGAGGAGTTTTTCCATGCTTACTGGGTTGCTTGTTGCTGTGAGCTTTTTCGGGGACAGCAGGGTTTTTGCGAGGAGTTCTCCGCGCACGAGCGTCGGATCGAGGCGAGCCTGTACACCCTTTTCATCTACTCGACGCGAGGATTATCACCGTATTTTTCTGGGATTTTTCTGAGACTTGCCCGAAGGTATATGTTTTCTCCCTTAACTGTGCATGGAATTACAGTTGTGTTGTTGCGAGGTTGTGAGCACCCTGTGTTGTGGAATTTGTAACTCGGCCTACGGGGCTCGGAATTTGACGTGCAAGTACTCGTTTCGAAGGTCTCGACGCGACGATCGCGACAATAATTATGTTGTATTTTTCTGAGTTCTTTCTGCAGGTGAAAAATCCACTTCTTTGGGACTGTTCCAACATATTTGTATGTACTTGGATATTTTGGAATAAAAGTGTAACTTTGGACCTTTTGTTGTACCCAGGAAGGTTCACGAATGTTTTTGGAACACTGCTAGGAGCCGAGGTTGGCGCGACATGTACCGTGGATACGGGTTCAGCTGATATGGTTAGCAAGTGGCCACGCTCTTCACCAACCTCAGTTTTGCCTTGGTTTAAGCACTTCAGGTGGGTAAACTTATTAATAGTAACTGTTTAAGGGAATGGCAGGGTTTATATGCATGTTATGCCTTATGGGAGGTGTAATAGTGGATGTTCATGTATGGTTAAGATAAGCTTACCTGTGGGAATGTCACCCTCTATGATTGATAGCATGCCTAATTTGATGTACAACCGATATGAGCAAGAGGTAAGCGAGAAATGGCCTACTTGTGTGGGATTGGTATATCATAGTAGGAATACTTTAGCATGTTTTGCTAATATATGTTTCACCCACTTTTATCGTTTCCGAGGACAAAAGCATGCTTGCATGGACATGTAGTTAGGCCATCTTTTACTGCCCCACTACTTATTGGAACTTGACTTAGGAGAAACCATGCTTTTCCTTTCTCCGTCTTTATTAGTCAGGCGGTCAGTGTTGCTCGGGTTTGTGCAGGGGTTTGGGTAGTGTAGCCGGGACATTGGTGTCAGGGACGGGTTGTGCTGGATTGCTGTTGGCAGGGTTTTGCGGCAACCGCGGATATTGGGCGGTTGACCGGATATTTATTTATGCATCAGATTGGGTATCAGATTTCTCTAGTGGACGGAGTTTCCCACTATTTGAGTATTTTTGCATCTGATTGAGGACTAGGGTCTTCTTTAGTGGTTGGGCTTTCCCACTTTGATCATAGTCATGATCTAGTCCTGCTATATAGAGATACTAGTGATACTGATGACTGAGATACTTTACTCGTGTGGGTCGCTCCCCTCGAGTGCCACTCCGGAGTTGGCTTTAGACCGTGTTGGATTCCGGTCAAACCGTGTTGGGTTCCGGTCATTTGGACAGTGGAGATACCGAGTTCGTGAGATTGATGATAGAGCAGGCAGTACCGGGTTTTATACCGGTTCATTCGATTGGGTTTGTTAGGTCAGATACTTTTTTTGTTGCACTCGTGCCTGGGGGCTGAGTGGAGTCTTGTAGCTGTGTTTAGACCAGTGCTAGTGTTGTTGGGAGCCGTTTGGTTTGACGGTGGTCCCGTGTTGTTGTGAGTACTTTGACCGTTGTGTGAGAGGTTGAGCATCTTGAGGCTATCCGTTCTGAGAGAGAGCGTGGATTTTGACTATAGCTTGCATGAGCCACTACTCGATAGCGAGTTAGTCCGTTTGGACGCCCTACATAATTCCTGCTCGTCAGCGGGAGGTGGTTGTAGGTGGGCGCAGGTTTGACTGGACCAGATGTGGCAGTCAGCTCGATTGGGTCGATTGTGCACTTCATGTGCTAGTGGTTGCATACCATTCTTTCGTTCTCCCCTTTTGAGCATTTATATAGAGGCATGGTAGCTGTTGAGACTCTCCAGCTTCCTTATTTCAGTCTTTACGGCCTTGGTTAGTTTATGTCTCTTGAGGACTTAGTGGGCAGACCGTCGAGTCTGGCGTTGGTACCCACTGAGAACTCCCTTTTGGTGTAGTTCTCACGCCCATTGGGGGTTTTCCCCCTCATTTTTCCTTCCTCTCCTTTGTTTTGTAGAGTCTTAGCGGGTGTTGCTGATTTTGCGGTTGTTGATCGAGGCGATGGAGTCGCGAGCTAGATCCCTACACATCGTTGGAGAGTAGCGGTACCCTTCAGAGGAGATCTTCAGTAGCTTAGTCATTTTACTTCCTCTTTTGAGAGACTGATGTAGTGAGGATATGATATGTATTGAGAGCCTGTACACTGATGTATTTATTGGAGATACCTCCCTGTTGAGTTATGAGTTTTGTATCTGAGGATATTGTACGATTATCATTTTGGGAGTTGGACATTCTTGTATTATTTTCCAGTTGTACAGTGTTTGATTTTAGTTTTACAGCAGATTTTTATTTATAGCTCTGATATCTGTTTAGCTGTAGTACTTTTCTTGCAGGTAGGACGCTTCGCCTATGCGAGTTGGCATAGGTGGCGGATCTGTTGGCGAGCCCGGGTGGCAGTTTCGACCCCGGGGCGTGACAGATTAGGTTGGTATCAGAGCCTAGGTTGTTGGTCATAGTGGACTTAGAAACCCTAGGCTTATGGTTTGACCCTTGGATGACTTCGTGAGAGTCGTGATTTACTGCTCGAGAGATTTCTGTATTTTGGTGAGGTTGGATTGTACTATTTGAGAGTTGTAGTTGTTCACTTAGTTTTTATTTCTAGCAGTTTTACTTTCAGCTCTGATATCTGTATAGTATAGTTGATCTTTTGCAGGTTAGTCGCTTCGTCTATACGGGGCTTCCCGTATGGGCGGCGGATCTGTTGGCGAGCCCGGGTCGCAGTTTCGACGCCGGGGCGTGACAGATTAGGTGGTATCAGAGCCTAGGTTGTAGGTCATTATGGACTTAGAAACCCTAGGCTTGTGGTTGGACATTAGGATGACTGCGTGAGAGTCGTGACTTTTAGCGAGAGTCCTGATTGAGTGATTTACCTCTCCCAAGGGACGGGATGAGTGATTGGCATGTTTATTCTCCTAAGCGATTATGTTGGCTGCAGACAACATAATGCTAGGGAATGGATGACATGTCTTAGACTTTCGTTGGATTGGGTCGAGTGTTGTTTGGTACTGTCCTGATGATCGCTTGTGTGTGCAGGTGGGCACGATGCCTCCCCGACGCAGGGCACAGACGCGTTCTCAGCCTTCCCCCGTCGATGAGCCTGGGCAGGAGGAGCCAGCACAGGGTCAGCAGAGTGAGGTGCTGGAGCTTCGGGCTCAGATGGCTCAGTTGTCAGAGGCTGTACGGCGCCAGGAGGAGACTTCACGGTGCCAGGAGGAGACTTCACAACGCCACGAGGAGGCCTTACGACGCCAGGAAGAGGCCTCGCGGCGTCAGGAGGAGGCCATGGGTCGATTGATGCTTATGTTGGAGCAGAGGGTACAGCCAGTTGTAGCACCCCCAGGGAGTTTCCCCGCACCTTCGTCGCCAGCTGTGGCACCCCCAGTTGTACCAGCAGTGTAGGCAGCCCCTAGTGCACCAGAGATCGGTAGACAGCCGTTCGGGACGGCAGGGCAGTTGACCCGAGCAGAGCAGCAAGAGGTGGTGGATTTGTTGATGAGATTCCGTCAGTTTAACCCACCTCGTTTTTCGGGGCAGAGTTCGGAGCCGTGGGAGGCAGAGTCGTGGATCACGGCTATGGAGCGCCGTTTCCAGAGCTTATTTATCGAGGAGCGGTTTCAGGTCCTATTGGCGACTCACTTTTTGGAGCGCAATGCCGATGCGTGGTGGCGTCATGTTCGGCCAGTTGGTCCACCTGGGACCCAGCTGCTTACTTGGACGGAGTTTCGCGGTCTACTTCTTGGAGCATTTTTCCCGGAGAGCGTCAGGCAGAGGTTGGAGGAGCGGCTGAGGAATCTCCGACAGGGAGATCGGCCCGTGCATGAGTACATCGCAGAGTTCAACCAGTTGTTGGCTTGTGTACCCCACGCGGCTAGGGATGAGGCGCACCGGATCTACATGTTTGAGCGAGGACTGCGCCGTGATATCTATCAGTTTGTCCGCTCGCAGAGATTGCAGACTCTGGATGCCTCTATGGAGCAGGCCCTCTATGTGGAGCACGGAGAGACGGTTATGGTCGGGGTGGCCCCAGCTTCCGTAGAGATTTCGGGGGCGAAGCGCCCAGCACTGGATGATGAGGGTCAAACGAGCCGGCGGGGACCTCCGAGACCTCCACGATCTCATCCTGAGGGTCGTGGGTTTCGTAGGCGTCAGAGATCAGGTGGGCCGCCGCAGCAGCAGCAGTATCGGCAGCAGCGACAGGAGCGGTGTGTCATCTGTGGCGGGCCTCATCCACCGTCGCAGTGTGATCAGAGACAGGGGCGGTGTTTCCTCTGTGGAGAGTTGGGACATTTTCGCGCAGCTTGCCCCCATGCCATTTTGTCAGTGCGGTCGATTGCGACAGCACCTCCTTTGCCTATTCTTGCAGCGGAAGCCCCTCCGGCACACCGTCAGGCAGAGTGGGGTACGACGTCGGAACAGACGGGACGACGATCTGCAGCACCCAGTGGATGGGTTTATGCAGCCCTGGTGGAGGACACCCCGGCAGCAGATCGTGTCGCGGCAGGTATGATTTTATTTCAGTTAGCTGAGTTGAGTTTTTCGATACCGCTGCATCCTTCTGCATTATTAGTAGAGCATCTGCATCAGCATCTTTGCATGGGTATGGGTTAGAAATTTTGCTACCTATTTTAGCGATTGGATTCTTCCCTGTATCCCACGAGTAGAGGAGGATCGCGGTGTATGATCAGTGCAGTTGAGACTTGGAACTTTACCTGCTGATGTGATGATTCAAGGATAGCTCCAGAACTTGGATTGAGCACACAAGTTGGACTGGTTGGTGCGGTGCCGTGCTACGACTGATAATAGAATAAGAGCAGTTACCCTTCTGCGAGTTGGACAGGAGGAGTTCATTTTCTCGGATTGCCGACGTATCCTTCCGGCAGCATTAGCTTCAGCGGCATTGGACAGACGCCACCCCGGGAGCAGATGTGAGATTTAGGACTAGAGGTTGTGTCCTTAGAAGTCTCGTTAGTGGTAGCATTCATTTGTAGCCACAGCAGGAACGACACCAACACTTCCCTCCTTTTTCTCGCCTTTGTACTGAAATTTACGAACAGGACGAAAACTTCGAAAGATTGCTCTAGCAATGGAGATAGTGCCCGAACCTGTTCTTGTTTGATTGGAGCGAAGGCACTGATCTTTTGAAATTTTCGGACTTTTCGCTAATTTCAGCTGTTTTCTCAATCGAGGGTTGGGGTTGATGACTTTCCTGCTGGTGGAGCCGTACCTTTATTGCTAGTTTAGTGTTTGCGTCTTTGGTTGATTTGATTGTTTTAGTTTTGTTGTGGGTTGTTTTAGTTTCGGGGACGAAACTTCCTGTTAGTAGGGGAGGATGTGAGGACTTGGTTTCCCCGCGGGGGAGTTTTCTGGTTGTTTGGCAGCTTTCGAAGGCTTGTGTGGTGTGTTGGTGGTGTTTGTGCGCGATTTGGACACAAGTGGTGGACTTCGGGCTTAATTATGGATCACGGGAGTTTATGGAGGACCCGTCGAGTGTTTAGAAGTGATTTCGCCTGATGCGGATGTCAAATTTGGACTCAGGGCGAAGTTTGGATAAAAGATCACCTCTCCGGATGCCTTCGGGAATTTTTAGAGATGGAATTTGGCAAACCGGATTTTTGGAATGGACCCGGCGCGAAAATCGGATCAAGTGGGCTTTCCGAGGGCCTTCGGCAAAATTTCGATTGAGAATTTGGAGAAACAGGCATCGGATTTGGATTCAGCGCGCGAAAACGGTGAAAATGGACTATTTATTTGCATTTTTCGGAGCCCGGGTGTCGCGCACGGTTTTCGAGGCAGCTTGGTACTGTTCCGGCCGGCGGCGGCGGCGGCGGAGCGCGGCGGCGCGGACGCAGGCACGGCGGCGGGCAGGCGCGCGGGCAGGTGCGCGGTCCACAGCGCCTGCGTGCACCGGAGGTTGGACACCTGTCGGCCTGCTGTTGGCGCGGTGTTGTGCACTCGGTGCACCGAGCTGGTGCGCTCGCCTCGGGGCGCGTGCCCGACACTGTGCGCTGGCGCACGCACGTGGGCGCGTCAGGCGTGCGTTGACCGGGGAGCCGCCACGTTTCGACTCCTCGTTGGGCCACGTGTCGCCCGCTGGGTGGCCCCGCACGGCTGTCCGCTGTGTTGTGGGCGACGTGGAGGCCCGTGGAGGTTTCGGGCCTGCACAGTGTTGGGCCGGGCCCAACACTGTAGCAGCCCGGAACTTCCGGGCGCCCGGAAAATAGGACTCATCCGTCATTATTTGATTTGTTTTCTGGGCCTATTTAAACAATCCGAGCCGCCTTGTTCACCCCTTTTCCTCCACTTCCGAGCTTCAAACCGACGGGAGGTCTTCAGCAAAGTTGTTCCTCTCGCTGAGTAGCTTCCATCTGCAGAGTTTGGGGATTTTTGGAGGCACGCTTTTCGAGATTCTCATTTTCTTGGCGCGGCGCGGCGCTCTTTCTTCGGTGCTTCTTCCGTCGCTCTTCGGTGCATGAGCTCTTCCGGCCTACTCTGACCATCTTTTTGAGCAATTTCTTCGCCGTTGGATTCGCAACAGGTGAAGCTACGATTTTGGTTTCTCGCACATTTTCTGGTTTCGCGTTTTTTGAGGAGTTCTACCTTACTCTCTGAGGACCTTGTTTGCTGTGAGGATTTGTGAGGACAACAGCTTCATCCGAGGAGATCTCCGCGCACGAGTGTCGGATCAGGACGTACTTCTAGACTTTTTTCATCTACTCGACGCGAGGATCATCGTGGATTTTTCTTGGAATTTTTGGAGACCTTCCCGAAGGTATACACTTTTCCTCTTATCTGTACAAGAGTTTACAGTTGAATGGTTTTGGGATTGTGCGCACCGATATTGTGGAATTTATAATTGACCTACGGGGATCCGATTTGGGCGTGCAGGTACTTGTTTCGAAGCTATCGACGCTTAGAATGCAGGGATATTTTATTTAGAATTTATTGAGCACTTTCAGCAGGTGAAATTTTGGCCTCTTTGCAGCTGAAAATTCAGCGTGTGTTTTTGGGCAGTTTTTTTGGGATTTAAGTGTAACTGTAGCCTTTTGTTGTACCCAGGAGGGATTGTGGACTGTACTGGACCTGTTGGACATAAGAGTTGCTATTTTTCTGGTTCTCTCAGCTGTGTGACCCCGGACAGTTAGCACCTTCAGGTGGGTGGCTTTGCTTTCAGGATCTATGGACTGTGCTCTAATTCTATTGTTATAGAATCTTGCATGATAATGTTTGGACTGGGTAGCATGCTAGAATGTGAATGTTAATATTCTTTGTAATTATCTGATGATCTCTTCTTCTTCATTCTACCTGTTAAATATTGATTATCTTGGAACCTGACCTAGCACCCCCGCCATATGTTGCATGTGTAACCAGACCAGTAGAAAACCCTCACTTGGGCTAGGGTTCTTTATGTTTAGACATCCACACTTTATGTTTCATTCCTGGACTTAGTGTTATCCTCGCCCGGGTAGTGGGCCGAGCGGTCGGGACTTCTTTTTAGTGTGGGATGCATTTGCACTCGTGCTTGGGAGCAGAGTGGAGTCTGGTAGATGTAGTGGATCGCTTGTCTGTACCGGGAACCGTTTGGGGTAAACGGTGGCCCCGGGAGGTCTTGTTTTTCCCCTGTTTGGGGTTGTCGCCACTGTGTTAGTGGCAGTAGTTTACTAGTGTTAGCCGAACCTAGAACCTAGAACCCTTTTCGACATACACATGATTTTAGTCTACCAATGCTTTCTTCCAAGCATCGAAGGGCCGCTGGAGTCTGTTCTTGTTTGATTGGACAAAGGCATCAGCCCTTCGGGGTTTGGGTAAAATACTTGTTTTCTAACTGTTTTTCTAAAGAGAACTAAAATCATTAAATATGGATTTCTTCCAGATCAAAATAGTTTTCAATAACAAATGTCACCTGTTTCCTGTAATCTCCCCGCTCGAAAGGATTCGAGTGGTCTGGGTTCTAGGGGCCGTTACTTCGCTCGGGACGGGAGCCGCGGGGGCCGAGCCTGGAACCTGTTCTTGTTTGATAGGGTTCTAAGCACCGGCCTACCGGGTTTCGAACCCTTATGGTGTCGGTCTTTCCTGTGAGTTTAGTGTTCTGTTGTGTGTCGATCCTGGCTGTGGAGTATCTCCAGCCAGTGCATCTTGTGCTGTGAGTTATTGGAGAGACTTGTGTCTCGTGTTTCGCGTGAGCTGATCAGCTGAGTCGTCGAGAGTGCTCCGACTGTTGTGCGAGATGTTTGAGGATTGAGTCTTCCCGTTCAGTGCGTGAGCGTGGATTTTGACTATAGCCTGCAGTGCCACTTTGAGCTCGACAGAGTGCGCGGATACCTTCTTCCTCGGTGGGGTCGCTCCCCTCGAGAGCCACGCCCGGGGTGGATTTGTTACTTTTGTATCGCGACTTGTCGACGCCGTCCCTCTGACTGTGCCAGTTAGTGGCAGTTACGGACACAGTCCCTCTGGCCGTGCCAGTTAGTGGCAGCTACGGACATACCTACGTGAGACCCGTCCTGTTGAGGATGTGCGGCAGTAGGTAGGCGCAGGTTTGACTGGACCCTATGCGGCAGTCAGTGTAGATTGGGTGACTGTACTTTGGGAGTTAGTAGATGCATCATGTTTCCATCTGTTTCATTTTCTTGAGCATCTAGATAGAGGCATAGTAGCTGTAGAGTTACTTTTCCAGCCCTTTCATTTCAGTATTATATTGTTACTTTATGCCTCTAGTAGACTTAGTGGGCAGACCGTCGGGCTTGTTGGCGGCACCCACTGAGAACTACTTGGGACGTAGTTCTCACACCCGTCATGGTGTCTTTTCCCACAGGGACCTCTACTCCTATTCCAGTTGCTCCTGTTGCTGCATCTTCTGATCGAGGTAAGGGAGTCGCGAGCTAGATCCCTACCAGTCGTCGGCCTGAGAGTAGATGTACCCTTATTACTTTTGAGAGTTCATGTTGAGAGAACTTTGTAGTGAGGTATAGAGTTGTATTTATTTTACTGCTCGAGAGATTTCTGTTTTTTGGTGAGGCTAGATTGTACTATTTGAGAGTTGTAGTTGTTCGCTTAGTTTTTATTTCTAGCAGTTTTACTTTCAGCTCTGATATCTATATAGTATAGTTGATCTTTTGCAGGTTAGTCGCTTCGTCTATACGGGGCTTCCCGTATGGGCGACGGATCTGTTGGCGAGCCCGGGTCGCAGTTTCGACGCCGGGGCGTGACAGCACCTGCCCACTGCGTGTGGGGCGTACTACGCACCTGCCCACTCTCTGTGGGGCGTACTACACACCTACCCACTCCGCGTGGGGCGTCCTCGAGGGGAGCGACCCCTCAGAGCTCTAGTATCTACTCAGTCTCAACTGTCTCATAAATGGCACATGCAGGCTATGATCCTCGATCAAACAGATCGGATACCCAATACCAGATAACACATCACAGCCGGGAAACCCTCCATGACTGGATCAGGGAATGCGAAACCCTCTCAAAGCCATGTCGGAGAACCCTCAACGACCCAATCTGATAATGCACATCCCATGGCTAAGTCGGGAAACCTCCACGACTCAATCTGCCAGAGCCAAACATCTCAAAACCAAATCGGAGAACCATCTCCACTACTAAATCAGAATATATATATCCCCATGATCTAGAATAATCCCACCAGGGATCTCAACTCACCTGACACTAGAAGCTCGTCACACAAAGCTCTAAAAAATCCACTCGGCCCCCTGGCACGAGGATACAAGCATCCTGAACCTACTCAAACCCTCTGGAAGCTCACAAATATCTCAAACTATTTTTAGAGTCTCAATTTCATTAAAATCGGTCCGCCGATTTTTAATACGGTTCAGATGCCAATCTAATGTCAACTAAACATGCAGTCTAGTGTCATGTCATCCCTAGATCACGCTAAAAATATCTGGGGCCTATAATTATCTTTCTACAGTTTTCTAGGCAACTATCAGATTTACCAGCTATATAAGTAGTAAGCTAAACATGATCAACATGCATACAATAGCTTTAAAGGGCATTCCATAAATTTTAGAGAAATTTCAACCCACCTGGATCGCTTTCCGCAGGCAATACTGAAGTCGGTGAAGTGCCGAAACCTCGAACTGACGAAACTCTGAAAAAACGCGACGCGCGCGCGCACACTGCCGCGTACCTGGAAAAAAATCTCCGGAAGCGCATTTAATTTTCCTCGAGTCTTCACAAAATCCTGCGCGCAACCGGCACACTCCACGGTCAAAACACAGCGCAACCAGGGCTCAAGTAAACCAGAAATCAACCAACAGTTCATCTAAATTTCATAATCCACACACACCCACTCTACGGCTTCAATTGCACCAAGCAAATTCCATAAAGCCAATATTCTTATTTTTAGCTCCTAGCTTAATACAAGTCCTTCATAACATCAACATACTTAATTATAAGCTCACAACACTCAAATTGCATAATCCAAGTCCACCCACACACTCAATCTACACCTCCCCTGTACACACCACTCATTCACAATATAACACATCACATACAACACCTCCCCAGCACAAACTGCTTCCCAAGAGTCACCCACAGTACAAAAACAAAACCCCATTTGCACACCAAAGTAAGCTCACACAAACACAACACCTTCCGCACCAACACACCACAACACCCGCATTAGGCTCACAGTACACGCACTGCCCCGACTGCTCCGATGAAATCCACGTGGCGTGCGCTCGACACGGCTCCTTACAGCACACCGGCAAGGAAACCGCCGCAGCCGACGCTGTCCTGGAAGGGAACAAAGATCAGAAAAATCTCACGTCAAAAATCGGTCCGCAAAAAGTCCCCGCGACACTCGGGCAGCCACGAGCCACGGCGTGCGCTCGCACGACCCGCCGGCACCGCGCCAACCGCGCGTAGTGCTGCTGCCGCCCGCGCGGCGCCCGCGCTTGGGGCCAGCCGCGCGCGCTGCGCGCCTCTGATCCGTTGCGGCACCCGACCCACCAGGACAGCAAGTCCAAGCACTCGATCCTCTAACAACAGCAAACTCAAAACCATCAAGAAAAAACCCACAAAAACAATCCAAGCTTCCTCTCCCTCTCTCTAACAAAAAACTGCACATACCTTAAACAGGACCTTCGCGCGCGCCTCCGCTCGGCTCCACGCGGCTGCAAGTAGTAAAACGTACCACCACTTCGCTCACACCCTCATTTACATCTTCTCCTTCCTCCTCTTCTTCCACTTCTTCCTTCTTTTCTTCATTCTTCACTTTTCCCTCATACACTCACTTCCTCTGTTTCTCACAAAAATCCTCTGCTTTAAATGGTGGAAGAGGAGGTGACGTGGCAAGCAGCTAATTAAGATGGCTTAATTAGTGGGCATTGTGCAGGGCAGCTGGGAAGGGCTAACAACATACTTAATTAACCAAAACCCACACTTAACTCTTCTAATTATTCCTTCCTTCATAAACCATACCTCACAGACCATTAGCCAACTAATAATTAAATTAAATAAATTAATTAAATAAATTAATTAAATAATCCATTAAATGCCCGCTCCGACTCACTTTTTGCCTTCGGGGTCTCCGCACCAGTCCGAAACCTCCCGAACTCCACTGTAATCTGAAAATACACATGTCCACAGTTTTTTCTCCTCAAAAAGCTCAACCGTTGAGTCGGGATGCTCAATCCAGAAACCGGCTCCAAAATTGTCAGTTCCGACTCACTTTTCGCCCTCGGGGTCTCCGCACCAGTCCGAAACCTCCCAAACTCCGCTGTAATCTAAAAATATACCTGTTCCAAGTGTTCCCAATATTTCTGCACTCCACAGAGAAGTCGAGGCTTTCCCAAAACCAGTACTCTATCGGCGCACAATGCCCGAAAAACTCCGAATCAAACCGGGGCTTCCGCGATGATCCGAATCGACCCGAACTCATCTGTAAACAAATATGGAACACGCCCAAGGCGATTTCTCCACATCATGCCATCTTGCAAGGTCGGTGCGCTATACGAAATCCCGATATTCTACACTCTCCCCTCCTTAAAAGGGTTTCGTCCTCGAAACCAGAATAAATCCATAACTCAGGAGGGTGTCTCAATCAAATGTGGATAGGAGATTCTCAACTCATCCTCAGGCCCTCAGGTGGTCGTTCTCACTCATCATGATGGCTCCACTGAACCTACATCAAAGGTATAACCTGACCACACAATTCTTTTGTCACTCCCGCAAGAATTTGCATCGGTCGCTCCAGATAGCTCAATTCCTCGTCCAACCCCAAAGAAGTGAAATCCCAAAACATGCGAGGGGTCATAAAAAGTTCTTCCAGCCAGATAATTACCCGCGTTCCAAACTCCCCGCGTAAACTCAAATCTTCACATCCCTGTGGTTAAAGACTTCCAAAGATCAATGCTGATATCTTCCTCAGCTTTGCCTCTAGCAAGCTACACTGGCCTTGCATAGTCTCTGTCATTAACATAGGTCTAGGCCCAACCCAACGGTATCTCTCTTCGTTGGGTCCTCTGTCACTCTTGCAGCTATAATCACATGGCCTAATCACAAAATCTTTCGAAGTCCGAGTGCAACTCTCACAGCTTGGCAACAGCTTCTTCTCATAGAAGTTGCAGCTCTAACCTCAAATGATCCTCGTGCTCTAAGTCACCTCGGAAACCAATCCGAAAATAATCAAATCAACCGGCCCTGTATAAATCAACCTCAATGACTGGGACAGCATCTCAGCGTAGAGCTCAACTCATGCCGGTACAACAACCCGGTCCAAGTACTACCGGAGCACACAATTCCTCAAATCAAAAAGGCCGCAGGGCCTTAGTCAATCCACTTGACCGCGCTGCAAGCTTATAATGTCCCTATCGGGTTCAGAACACTGTCTGGCACAATCCTCGGGAAGAAGGCTCCATAGCGCTAACCGATCTCAGAAAAGGGCATCAACCAAAACACAATCCAAACCTGTCTCTGCTCGAACCGTCACAGAATCCTCACCGTTGTGCACTCACAACGTGGCATCACGGCCGTATACCAGCGGCGTGGCATCACCACCGTGTATCATCGGTGTGGCATCAAACTCAAGTATCAATCTCTCGGATCCCCACTGTCGTATCCCCACGACGTGGTACTAGGTCTCACAGACCTCTCGATTCGTCAAATCTCGCAACTGCGCTAACTGCTCTCTCTGCCTCACGGGTGATACTCCACAAGGTGCTGCAGAAGTTGGCGCGGTTTCCAAAACCACGTCAATCACTGTCTCGATCTCAATCTCAATCAAGTAGCCACCTGGTAACTCGGCCAGGGGCAAGAAACCACCTGGTAACTCGGCCAGGGGCAAGTAACCACCTGGTAACTCGGCCAGGGGCAAGTAACCTCCTGGTAACTCGGCCAGCGGCATCAACACATCTACGCATCCTCTAAAAACACACTCCTCCTGACCAGGTCCACGGAGGGTCAATGTCCTCTCTCTCGACAATCCATGATAGCATAAATTGGGATGACCGATTCCTATCCAACCTCATATCAACATCTCTGAACTAATGTAGGACTAACCTCTCGATGATCAAATCCAAGGTCCTAGTTGCACTGGCAGGACAGGCAACACTCTTCCATGTGCTATTCGTGATCTGGAACCTGATCCTCACGTGTAAAAGCCAACAGTCCCGCCTCTGGCCCACTTGACGCTATCCCACCTCTACTGAAACACACGAGCGGGGTCGGCATCAACAAGCTCTAAATCCAATGGTTATAAGGAAGGCCATACCAGGTAAAACACAATCCACTATCCTGGTGCCCGCTGACCAACTGTGCAATCTCATCCACTAGATGCTGGCGACCATCGCTCTATCTACCACGACATGACGGCTCCATCAGTCTGTCGGTACATCGGATGAACCTCTTCATCCTGAAGGGGTAGTGGGAATGCCGTCGCAAGTGGCAAAACCATGAGTACCACTCTGGGACACTCTTCTTGAAGATATCCTAACACTACTGTTGGCACCTCGTCCGTCGAGAACCTCCTGGTCTTTGTCTCCTCTGAGACCCATGATCCTGAGACTGGACTCATGGCAACCTCGATCCACTCAACTAACCCACAATCCGACGATGCTGGACGTCTCTCACTGGAGCTGATCACTCACTCTTCGTCCCTCCTGGACGTGATCACAGATCCTCGATCAATTCATCGAGCATGCACTAGGTGATAGATGTCCTGATGTAGTCCTCTCTCAACCAGATTAACCTCCAGGGTCTCATCTTGGGCAACACGGGGCACACTGCTCAACAATCGCAGAACCTTGCTCCCGATCAACAACTACGCTCCGATGGTCCAATGGGACGAACTCGTCGCCACCAACTCTCTCGGTGTCCTTATCCAAAAGTGCATAACCAAGCGCTCTTGTGACGCCCCACTTCCCAGGGGGTCACCCATCCTAGAACTACTCTAGCTCTAGCACGCTTAACTCTCATGTTCCTCTTGGATCTTGCTACCATCCAAAATGCTATAGCCGGGTTAGAGATTTAGTCCTATTATATCATTTATATATAGGACTAATCCAAATTCCGGGGGTGTCACATTCTTCCCCCCTTTAAGCCCTGACGTCCACGTCAGGCTCAAGCACACTCACAAGCACCAGGCGATGTGAGACTCGTCTCGCTAGCCTTAGCCGACCTTGTAGGGAGCTGCACTCCACCTACAACGGTCATTAGCCGGGGAGCCACACTCTACCCGCTATATAACCCTGGCTCAGCCGAGACTAATCTCACATTTCCGGCTGGTGAATGGCTCTGATACCAACTGTGACGCCCCACTTCCCAGGGGGTCACCCATCCTAGAACTACTCTAGCTCTAGCACGCTTAACTCTCATGTTCCTCTTGGATCTTGCTACCATCCAAAATGCTATAGCCGGGTTAGAGATTTAGTCCTATTATATCATTTATATATAGGACTAATCCAAATTCCGGGGGTGTCACAGCTCTGATGCTTCTCCTGGAAGAACAAATCCTCGAACAACTCTTCCATAGCAGCGATCCAGTTTTCGGCCTCCCAAGGCTCCAAACTCTAACCCGAAATCTACAGGGGATGGAACTGGATGAGGTACACAACCGATCGGCAATCTCTTGCTGCTCCTGCACTATCCACAGTGTGATCTGGGTCGAGGTCGACGATGTCACGGCCGGAGGTACTACTGGCGATACTCCGGGAGATGCTCTCGATCCAAGCATGTGCATCACGCGCTCCATGTTCTCTTCCTGGCGCTGCATCGCCTCAAACATCAGAACTGCTTGGGCCTGAATCTCTCAGGCCTCTCTCGGCTCTATCCATTTAGCTTCCCGCTATACGAGCCCCTCATCCAAGGTCAAACACGCCCTCGCCGCTGCACGGCGTCTCGGAAGCATCAAATCACTACAACAGAACAACCATTAGGACCAAAACTCTCTCGACCAAATCAAGCGAAAGTCTAAAACATGTTAACCCTTCTAAAGTATTATGTTGTCTGCAGCCAACATAATCACCTTTAGAGAAATAACATGTAAGATTACTCGCCCCAATCCTCTGGGGGAGGTACACACTCAATCGGGACTCTCGCTAAAGTCACGTCTCTCTCGACAGTCATCCTACTGCCCAACCAATAGCCTAGGGTCTCTAAGTCCTCAATGACCTATATACCTAGGCTCTGATACCACCTAATCTGTCACGCCCCGGGGTCGAAACTGTGACCCGGGCTCGCCAACAGATCCGCCGTCTGTGGGGAAACTGCCGCACAGACGAAGCGTCTATCCTGCAAAAGATCTATAGCTAACATGTATCAGAGTGGAAAAAGAACTAATATGTCACGCCCCGGGGGTTTGTTTTAGCGGAAACGGTTAATGAAAAGGTATGTCTCTGGCGCGTTCAAATATTATTTTTTTTTGAATAAAATCTTCTTCCCCGGCGCGCGCCCAGACCCGCCGCATATACAGATTTACTCTGCAAACGGATAGAGTCTTCTCTGTATATGCACGGCGTAGCGGCTAGTACAAGCTCCAAACGCAATCATCAATTCAACCACAACAGTTTCTAACATACAACTATGTACCATAACTGAGTAAAACGCACGGCCAAGTGATTTTAAAAGGATAAATCCACAGTCGTTGAAACGGCGCCTACCCGGCACTCAGGTTTTGAAAACATGTTTCGAAAACAGCATAAATCCACAGGGTTTTGAAAACAGTGCCCACACGACACATAGGTTTTGAAAACGATTTTCGTAATCTTTTCTTGGGTTTTCTTTTTCTTTTCCAAACGGCCAACAGAGATAAAAGGAGAGATAAATAAATAAGTAAATAAACAAAAGGAACCATGCCGACATCCACACCGACCCCACGAGGGTATCGAGGACCACACAAAGGACTACAAACCGTGAATGAAATGCAAAGATAAAAGAGAAAATACAGTCTGGGGTGCCCAGCGACCTAGAAGCTCTTGCCCCGTCCTCACCGCCGCCTACCTCTCCCCCCGTCTGGACCCTGTCACGATGTGGGAAGTCAGTGACAAATAATAGTAGAGCAGGAAAAGTAGTAAAACAAACCGTAAAGCTATCCGGAGCAACCACCCTCCCGAGAGGGAAAAAGATAACCTGAACCCCTGTAATCCTGCAATACCCGACCACGTCGGACAACTAAACCGACGGGCCGTACCGTACCTGCAATATCCGACCACGTCGGGCAACTAAACCGACGGGTCGCACCGTACCTGCAATATCCGACCACATCGGGCAACTAAACCGACGGGTCGCACCGCTCGCACCTCGGCGCCTCAAACCCCACAACTACAGGGGCCCCACTACGTCACCTCGTGGGTATACACGGGTGATAGATCGCTTTTCCGAAAAAACGCACCCTTTGCGGTGGCCAAACCGCGGGTGTGCGTGCTGCAGCCTCGAGCAAAGTAACCAACAGTAATCATGAATAAGCTATAACCGCTATCATGTTAGCATCATAATATATAATCGAGAGTAAGGGTATAACCACTATCCTGTTAGCAACGTCATGTAAAATTAAGAATAAAAGAAAATTAAGAATAAAAGCGATCGCTGGAATTCGGCGCTAAGTACCAAAATAAAACCCACCTCAAACACGAAGGAGAGGACGTGCGGGAGCTCCAACTAAAAGTACCCTCGTCGTGTGCCCGAACAGCTACAATAAGAATTATTTGTTAAAAACCATCGTCGTGGTTAAAAACACTCAAAAACGGGGCGAAACGGGCCAAAAACGGAGCTTCTGGGCTCTTTGGCTGAAGGCTGGTGCACGGTCCAGGCGTGGACCGGGTTTATGGCGTCGGCGGTCGCGTGGCATGCGCCGGGTGCACGCAGGAAGCGTGCACCGCGCATCCTGGACCGGGCCGGTGCACGACACGAGCGTACACCGGGCTCACGGCCGCAGGGGCCTGCGGTGCGCACCGGGTGCACGCCGCAGCGTGCACCGCACCCGAGCGGGCCGGGCCGGCGCGCGAAAGCGTGCGCCGGGTCCGCGGCTCCCGCGCCGCGGGGCGTGCACCGGGTGCACGCCCCGGCCCGTGGACCGCGGGTCGAGAATCCGTACAGTAACCCCTTTTTTCCGGTTTTCTTCTCCGTTTTCGCTCCCGTGCGACTCCGGCGACGACCCCGCGAACATGGTAACGGCGGCGGCGGCCTCCCGTTTAACAACGGCGGCGGCGGCCTCCCGTTCGACAACACGCCTCGCGCGCAACACGACAAGAAAGAAAACCTTATACCCGAAAAAGATAACCGGGAAGACCCGAACCGCTCACCCTGTTTTCGCCGGTGAGGGAGGAAGGAAGAGGATCGTCCCGCTCTCGTTCGCCGGGTTCCGTAGGGCGTGCCATCGTCCTTCCCTCTCCTCGTCTCCGTCTCGGTTCCTCACGCCCTCGGTTGAAAAGAGAGGAAATATGAATTGGGGTTTTTCCGCTTCCCTTTCTTAACAGGGCCGCCTTAAACCCTAGCCGTCAAGAGAGAAACCCTAAAATAACCGAAACAAAAATCGACGGCTACGATTGTCTCGAAAAGCATGTCAATCGCTCGAACGGATCCCTGAGCACCCAAAAAAAGGGTCCAAACTTCAAAAATTAATTCTGGGAGATCCGGGAGTCGGAATTCGAATCCGATTGCGTCTCCGTTCACCGTTTTGCGAGCTCTAGCACCAAAAAATATCCGCAAGTCCCGACGACCAGCCCAGAATTTCTCGAATTTCAACCCCTCCTTAATCAACTGAAAATATTCGGTTAGGACCCAAGATGGAAAACCGGAAGGTCGAAGTACCACTACATAAATAAAATAACCCAATGACATAAACAGATGAGAATTCCGATCACAGCAGGTTCCCCGTCCGATCGCCTCGAAGAACGTGCCGGCCACGTTCTTCGGATTTCGATGCGCCACTCAAAAGCAAACGCTTTGACCCCCATTTCGGGAGATCCGTAAATCGAAATACGAATCCGTTCGCTTTGCCGCCCTCCGTTCTTCGAGCTCAATCGCAGAAAAATACTAGCGGCCCCGGTCAGTCCATTGCAGAAAACGGTGGAAAGTTTTCCTACCAGTCCCGTCAAAATAAAAGGGAGGTATACAAGGGCAAGGGAGCGCCTGGACTCTACATCACTTTCCACAAAAAAAAAGTTTCGTCCTCGAAACTTAATCCTGGTCCGCAACGAATAAAACTGAGTAGCACTCCTCTATCTTTGACTCCCGTTCCTAAGTCGTTTCACGTTCTTCCTGGTTGCTCCACAGCACCTTCCCATAGGGGATCGCCCGGTTGCGCAATCCTTTTTGTCCTCTCGTGCTAAGGTCCACACCGGTGTTCCGTCGAAGCTCAGGTCCTCTCTACGCTCCAAGGCAGTGACCATCCGTCACCCAAAATCAAGTAAGCAGGTTCAGAGCACATCTTCGAGGATCCGGCTCATCCGCTCGGGCAGTCCGCCGGTCTGGGGGTGAAACGCCGTGCTGAAGTGTGGTTTAGTCTCTAGGGCCCGTTGCAGACTTGCCAAAGGTTCGACACCAGCCGAGTGTCTCTAGTCCACCAGAATTTCTACTTGAGGTCCTCGTACATCTTCGTGTCGCCTGGATGCACCGCGAAGGGAGCGCAGTGCGCCTCTGACAGTAACTCTTCCTTCAACATTGGCAGCTCGGGCACGCAAGTCCACCCTCGGAACGTATTGCGTCGTCCGTACTTGCTGAAAAGTCAATTGCGTGGTCCGGGGGGTCTTGTCTCGAATAAGCTGTATCCGTATGCCTATTATTCTGACCCTCCAGGATTTCTCTAAAAGGGTTGACTTGATCATCAAGGACAATAGGTCGTGCGACGGTACCGGTCCTGCCGAGTACTCGCGCTCATCGATTTCCTCCCCGATTTGGCCCTTCCTACTCAAAACATCCGCTCATATTCTCTGTGATTCCCGTCGCTGACACGATGTGCCCCAAAGAGTCCATTTCGTGAAGTCAGAACTCACATCTCTTAAACTTAGCAACCAGCTCCTGGTCCCTGAGATTCTTGCAGTTGATTGAAGACGTCGTCAATCCTGGGTTTGTTCTTCACTGTAACCTTGTTTATCTTCCTGTAGTCGATACGTAGACGTAGACTTCTGTTCTTCTTTCGCACGAAAGCACGGGTGCGCCCCAAGGCGACACCCACGGTCTAAAGAATCCTTTATCCGAAAACTCCTAGTCGTGTCTGGTAGAACCGTAGGGTGCCATCGCCTTCCACTGTAAAATCGCCCTCTTGGTCTAGGGAGATCTTGTCTCGTACGCGCTGCAAGTGTGAGTCGGTTTGTTGTCCTTCCCGGATCTTCTCAAATAGCGTCGGCTTGACCACCAAGGCTAGAAGTTGCATGACCGTGCCTGCTGGTACCACCTCCAACTGTAATCGTGCGAACTCCGCGATCAAGCTGCTCTGTTTAGTTATCGCGCCCCCAGACGCCCCTTCTTGTTGCCCTTTCCTGCTCAAAGCGTCTGCCACCACGTTTGCCTTCCCGGGGTGGTATTGAATCGTCAAGTCGTAATCCTTCAGTAACTCTAGCTACCGCCTCTGCCGCAGGTTTAATTCCTTTTAGGTAAAAATGTACTTAGGACTTTGGTGATCCGAGAAGACGTTACAGTGGACTCCAAAGAGGTAGTGCCTCCACAATTTTAAAACGAAGGCCACTGTGGCCAGTTCTAAGTCGCGTATCGGGTAGTTCTTTTCGTAATCCTTCAATTGCCTGGAAGCGTGGGCTATTACTTTCCCCTGTTGCATCAGAACACCCCCCAAGGCCGATCCTTGATGCGTCGCAGTACACTTCATAATCCTCTCCGGGTGTAGGTAGCACAAGTATTGGTGCCCTGGTTAGCCTTCTATTGAGTTCCTCGAAACTCTCCTGGCATTTGGCTGTCCATAAGAACTTCTCCCATTTTCTGGTCAACTGGTTTAAAGGGCCAGCAATCTTCGTGAACCCTTCGGCGAAGCGTCTGCAACGTCCTGCAGGCCTAGGAACTACGGACCTCTATCACCGTCGTCGGCGGCTGCCAGTCGACCACTGATTCCACTTTCTTGGGGTCCACGGCGATTCCCTTCGCCGAGATCACATGCCCTAGGAAACCCACTTCGCGTAGCCAGAATTCACACTTCTTGAGTTTAGCGAACAGCTTCTGCTCTCTAAGAGTCTGGAAAATCATTCACAAATGGTCCTCGTGCTCCTCGTCGGTGGGTGAATAGATCAGGATGTCGTCGAGGGTCGGGTAACTAAATCCACCGATGCTAAGTAGGCCACGCATCCACCCTCTACCAACCTTCTGGCCTGTGCCGCTGAGATGACCGCCGGGAAAGAGATGCTCTTGCCCGCCATATACTCATGCTCAGGAAAGCCCGGTTCTTGTAGTCGCACCTGTCGTTTCTCACAGTCAAACTTGGGCGTACTGTCACTGGGGGCCCGTAACTGGCGCTGGGTTGCAGGGTGCATGGAAGAAACAACTTACCAGCCGAGGCCTGTTTCGGCTTGGTCCGAAGAGAACAGCTTTGAAGGACCTCGGAGGTAAGGGAGGAAAAAGAAAAGAAGTCGTGGGTAAAGCCGAACAGTCTTCCATGGGTGTTCGCCCCCCAATCGCGTGTGGGAGTCAACACGGTCAAGGAAACCGAAAGGTAAAACAAAAGGCAAAAAGGTTCGCAAGGGTCATACAGGGGCGGGTTGCTCCGGCCCGAGGGGGTACTCCTATCTAGGAAGAGGAAAGGAAAAAGTAAAACAAATAAAAAAGGTACTTGTCATTCCCCAATTTGGGACGTCGCGTCGTCCGCCAGGGCGGCCGGGGAGGTCCGCCCGCAACCCTTGGGCCAGCGACGTATGGCGTGGCGGGGTGGGGATCCCGTGCTGTTGGGGTTCATCGCGCGTGGGCCCTCCGGTCGGTCCCTATGCCGGTCGGGGGCCGCGGCATTCTCTCGTCTCTCTCCGATTGCGGTGCCGGGGGTCTAGTGGTAGCCGGCTTCAGAGGGCACTCGTAAAGCGTGTGGCCCGGCCTGCCACATCGGAAACAGTGTCCGTCCCGCCATGGGCAACTCGTCACGGGGTGCGCATCGCCACATATGACGCACGGCTTCGGTGGCCTAAGTCCTTCCTTCGTCGTCTGCCCAAGGTTCTGCTCGGTTCTCGAGCGTTTGTTCGCCCGGCCCTTCCGATAGGGGTCCTCTGCCGGACGGGGGTAAGGGTATTCCTGCCGGGCGCGCTTTAGCTCGGGATGCTCGGCCAGGTTAACCGCCTCCTGGAAGGTGGGAGGGCCCATCTGTGGCATCCCGCGAGGGGCGACGTCTCTGGTGCCGCATCGGAAGTGATCGACGCCCTCGAGTTCCCGTATCAATATGCTCAGGCGCTCCGCGAGGGTCAGTAGTTGCCCAGCCACGTCGCGCAGCTGGTTGCGGAGCAGGCGATTTGCTTCGTCGGCGATGTCCATTTCCGTCGTCAGTTGCTTGCTGAGTCTGACCTCTATCTGTACACACACAACAAGAGTCAACTTTAGACTTTACTTACAAAACAACGAACCCCTTAGCGAGAGAAAGGACTCAGACTCTTCCCCCCCTTCGATCACTCGCGTTATACCTTCCTATGCCCTACCCATTTCATTCACGTGTAGGCAAGTGAGGTATCCCCACGGATGTCGGCACTAACTGTTGTGATTGAAAGAACCGCTCTGATACCATCTTAATCTGTCACGCCCCGGGGGTTTGTTTTAGCGGAAACAGTTAATGAAAAGGTATGTCTCTGGCGCGTTCAAATATTATTTTTTTTTGAATATAAATCTTCTTCCCCGGCGCGCGCCCAGACCCGCCGCATATACAGATTTACTCTGCAAACGGACAGAGTCTTCTCTGTATATGCACGGCGTAGCGGCTAGTACAAGCTCCAAACGCAATCATCAATTCAACCACAACAGTTTCTAACATACAACTATGTACCATAACTGAGTAAAACGCACGGCCAAGTGATTTTAAAAGGATAAATCCACAGTCGTTGAAACGGCGCCTACCCGGCACTCAGGTTTTGAAAACATGTTTCGAAAACAGCATAAATCCACAGGGTTTTGAAAACAGTGCCCACACGACACATAGGTTTTGAAAATGATTTTCGCAATCTTTTCTTGGGTTTTCTTTTTCTTTTCCAAACGGCCAACAGAGATAAATGGAGAGATAAATAAATAAGTAAATAAACAAAAGGAACCATGCCGACATCCACACCGACCCCACGAGGGTATCGAGGACCACACAAAGGATTACAAACCGTGAATGAAATGCAAAGATAAAAGAGAAAATACAGTCCGGGGTCCCCAGCGACCCAGAAGCTCTTGCCCCGTCCTCACCGCCGCCTACCTCTCCCCCCGTCTGGACCCTGTCACGATGTGGGAAGTCAGTGACAAATAATAGTAGAGCAGGAAAAGTAGTAAAACAAACCGTAAAGCTATCCGGAGCAACCACCCTCCCGAGAGGGAAAAGGATAACCTGAACCCCTGTAATCCTGCAATACCCGACCACGTCGGACAACTAAACCGACGGGTCGTACCGTACCTGCAATATCCGACCACGTCGGGCAACTAAACCGACGGGTCGCACCGTACCTGCAATATCCGACCACGTCGGGCAACTAAACCGACGGGTCGCACCGCTCGCACCTCGGCGCCTCAAACCCCACAACTACAGGGGCCCCACTACGTCACCTCGTGGGTATACACGGGTCATAGACCGCTTTTCCGGAAAAAACGCACCCTTTGCGGTGGCCAAACCGCGGGTGCGCGTGCTGCAGCCTCGAGCAAAGTAACCAACAGTAATCATGAATAAGCTATAACCGCTATCATGTTACATCATAATATATAATCGAGAGTAAGGGTATAACCACTATCCTGTTAGCAACGTCATGTAAAATTAAGAATAAAAGAAAATTAAGAATAAAAGCGACCGCCGGAATTCGGCGCTAAGTACCAAAATAAAACCCACCTCAAACACGAAGGAGAGGACGTGCGGGAGCTCCAACTAAAAGTACCCTCGCCGTGTGCCCGAACAGCTACAATAAGAATTATTTGTTAAAAACCATCGTCGTGGTTAAAAACACTCAAAAACGGGGCGAAACGGGCCAAAAACGGAGCTTCTGGGCTCTTTGGCTGAAGGCTGGTGCACGGTCCTGGCGTGGACCGGGTTTACGGCGTCGGCGGTCGCGTGGCCTGCACCGGGTGCACGCAGGAAGCGTGCACCGCGCATCCTGGGCCGGGCCGGTGCACGACACGAGCGTGCACCGGGCTCACGGCCGCAGGGGCCTGCGGTGCGCACCGGGTGCACGACGCAGCGTGCACCGCACCCGAGCGGGCCGGGCCGGCGCACGAAAGCGAGCACCGGGTCCGCGGCTCCCGCGCCGCGGGGCGTGCACCGGGTGCACGCCCCGGCCCGTGGACCGCGGGTCGAGAATCCGTACAGTAACCCCTTTTTTTCCGGTTTTCTTCTCCGTTTTCGCTCCCGTGCGACTCCGGCGACGACCCCGCGAACATGGTAACGGCGGCGGCGGCCTCCCGTTCGACAACACGCCTCGCGCGCAACACGACAAGAAAGAAAACTTTATACCGAAAAAGATAACCGGAAGACCCGAACCGCTCACCCTGTTTTCGCCGATGAGGGAGGAAGGAAGAGGATCGTCCCGCTCTCGTTCGCCGGGTTCCGCAGGGCGTGCGATCGTCCTTCCCTCTCCTCGTCTCCGTCTCAGTTCCTCACGCCCTCGGTTTGAAAAGAGAGGAAATATGAATTGTGGTTTTCCCCTTCCCTTTCTTAATAGGGCCGCCTTAAACCCTAGCCGTCAAGAGAGAAACCCTAAAATAACCGAAACAAAAATCGACGGCTACGATTGTGTCGAAAAGCGTGTCAATCGTTCGCACGGATCCCGGAGCACCCAAAAAAAGGGTCCAAACTTCAAAAATTAATTCTGGGAGATCCGGGAGTCGGAATTCGAATCCGATCGCGTCTCCGTTCACCGTTTTGCGAGCTCTAGCACCAAAAAATATCCGCAAGTCCCGATGACCAGCCCAGAATTTCTCGAATTTCAACCCCTCCTTAATCAACTAAAAATATTTGGTTAGGACCCAAGATGGAAAACCGGAAGGTCGAAGTACCACTACATAAATAAAATAACCCAATGACATAAACAGATGAGAATTCCGATCACAGCAGGTTCCCCGTCCGATCGCCTCGAAGAACGTGCCGGCCACTTAACACGGATTCCGATGCGCCACTCAAAGCAAACGCTTTGACCCCCATTTCGGGAGATCCGTAAATCGGAATACGAATCCGTTCGCTTTTGCCGCCCTCCGTTCTTCGAGCTCAATCGCAGAAAAATACTAGCAGCCCCCGGTCAGTCCATTGCAGAAAACGGTTGAAAAGTTTTCCTAGCAGTCCCGTCAAAATAAAAGGGAGGTATACAAGGGCAAGGGAGCGCCTGGACTCTACATAATAGCTATAGAAATCAACTGAACATCTAGATAAATGAAAGTCCTCAATACAAGTCTGATAAGCTATGAAAAATAATACAATTCTCACAAGTCCTCTCAGAATGTCCAGTACAAAAGTGGAGTCATAAAATTAAAACGGGTAGATCTACCTCTGACTCTCAATGCTGGTAAGGAACTAATCGGCCACGTCCTCACCTCGATCTGCTGTCTCCGCACGAACCAAGCCGGAACAGCTACCTCAACCTGTCACCGCAGCGGGTGTGAGATCTACTGCAGAAGGCAGATCTCAGTGGGTACCATCCCAATATCCAAGGTATGCCCACTAAGTCTACTGGAGGCAAAACAGATAGATATGCAGATAGATAGATAGATAAGGGAAAACAGGAAAAGAGCTACAACTAATGTCTCAACATACTGTGTTACGGCTTTTTGTGTTGGCATATTTCGAGAGTTGAGTAGTTGAGTTGTTGAGTTGAGTCGGAGTCTTGAAGTGATCAAATTGTCAATCAGCAATCGAAGACTTAGAGAAGATTCAACAAGATCTCAAGTTGACACTCAGTGTTTTGAGTCTTAAAGATTGAAGTAGAAGAATTGTGGATCAATTACATCAATCTTAAGGAAATGGATTCGGATTGATCAGGTACGTTTAACTAAATAATTTTGGTGATCCGAATACATTTGAGTGGTTAGAAACACTTGGATAAATTTTCATTGCTTAAAAATAAAAAACTGGACAAATTGGGATGTTTCAGAATTTTTGATCCTGAACCGATCCGGATCAGAATTCCGATCCGGATCCCGAACCTTGTTTTTTCAGGAATTGTTGAAAAAAAGACGACGATCAGGATCGCCGTAAATCCGATCCGGATCGTCGTGCGGGAAAATTTCTGTTAAGAGCCAGTTTTTGATGCTTATCTTTTTCCAAAGGTTTCTAAACTATAAATAGACATTTAGGGTTTCTCAAAACTACCGATCAATTTATTAAACACTTGAGAGCAACCCTAGAGGCTAGGTTTTCATCGTTCTTCTTAATAGCCTCTTTTAGGTCAATTCGACGGTTCTTTCAAGAACATATCTTTTGTCGAATTGATCTAATCTTTGCTTAGAGATTTCTTCTACGGTTCCTCAATGAGAATCTAAGCAAAGGATCACCATCGAAGCCAATATTCTTACCGGCTGAGTTTGCGTCGTGGATTCGACGTGGCATCGTGGATTCGGTGTGCTAAAGGCGTTTCGTGGATTCGAAACGTGTGCTCGTGGATTCGGAGTGGCGTTCGTGGATTCGACGTGTGCAGTGGACGTGCAATCGGTGAGCGCAAGGTCCGAAGAAGTTGAAGGAGGGGTTTGAGTCCGTGGAGTCGGTAATCACCTTGTTATTCTTCTTTTCTTAGTGGATTGTTATTGCGTGTTGGTCCCGTGGTTTTTCTCCTGGATTGGAGTTTCCACGTAAATCTCGGTGTGCTATTTTTATTTTCCGCATTGGTTTTATTTTGAACTGAGATTGGGTTTTATAAGTATTACACCTATTCACCCCCCCCTCTAGTTGTTTGATAGTACCTATTTAGATCCGTGGGGATCCTTAAAACCAACAATTGGTATCGGAGCGGGTTTTAGGTTTATCTATCATGTCGGGTGAAAGTGGTAATATTTTAGACCTCCTCTTTTTGATGGGACTAATTATCCTTTTGGAAGTGCGGATGAGGGCTTTTCCTCATCGCAATTGATGAGCGGGTATGGCAATCCGTGGAATACGGTTGGGTGCATCCTGTTGAGGAAGTAGGAAATTCTACTACCCCAAAACCTCGCTCTAGATGGTCCAAAGAGGAACTCGAAAGATCTTCTTACAATGGGAAAGGTATGAACGCTCTTTTTAACTCTCTTTCCTCGACTGAGTTCACAAGAATTTCCGCGTGTGAAACCGCGAAGGAAATTTGGGATATTCTCAAAATTACACATGAGGGTACTAATCTTGTAAAAATTCAAAAGCTCCAGATGCTTACAAGTCATTGACTCTATTCATATGGAAGACCATGAATTGTTTACAGATTATTACAACTAGACTTCAAGATGTGATCAATACTTGTGCTAATTTAGGAGAAAAGATCCCGGAGCCGAGAATTGTAAGAAAGATACTTCGGACTCTTCCGGAACGGTTTAGGGGCAAAAGTTACCGCCATTGAAACCGTTAGTCATCCGGATGAGATGAGTGTAGAGGAATTAGTAGGTGTTTTGCAAACTTATGAAAATGACTTTTCCTACTAGATCAGTTTCTTCCAAGTCTTCTTCTAAGCTTACAGGTATTGCATTCAAATCAACAAAGGAAGAAGATGGCGAATCAAGTTCCGACGATGAAATCTCTTTTGCCGATTTTGAAGAACAATTGGCGCGGATCACAAAGAAATTTCGTCGGAAATTTTGGAAGAATCGAACCGATGGATCTTCATCCACGAAACCATCTAAAGGATCATCGGGTTCTAAATCCTCTAACCTCAAAAGCCTTGCAAAACCTTCTAAGAAAAAAGATGATTCGAAGGGGAAATCCATGTATAGATGCAAAGGCTACGGCCATATTTCAACGGATTGTCCTTCTCCGAAATCATATAAAAAGAAGGCTTTGCAAGCGAAAACTTGGGACGATTCTACTTCTAATGAATCGACCTCAAGTAAAGAGGAAAAAGTCGTTGCTTTCATGCCTCTCAAATTCCCTCTTCTAATTTGTGTTTATCATCTTTAGTCACTGACTCTACTCCTTTGATTTTGTATGAAACATCAACAACCGGCGGAGAGTCATCAAGTGAGGGGGAGTCGGACGAAGAAGAACTCGTTGAGGCATATCAACAACTTCTTACGGAATCAAAGAAGATGGCCAAACATATTAAGAAGTTGGAAGCAACGACTTGAGTTCAAGACGAGAATCATGCTTTAAAGATAAACTTCATGATCTCGAGGAGGAACAAGACGTTTATTGGATAACAATAAAATCCTCCAAGAAAAGCTAAACCAATCGGAGACAAACGCTAAATCATATATGGACAAGATTGGTTTTCTAGAAAAACAGTTTGAGGAGATTCATGTCACCAACCAAGCATTGACCAAGCAAGTTCATGAACTCAAATCCGACATACAAAGGCTTTCAACCGTTTCCAAGAAACTAGATTGTATGTGCGGATTAGGTCAAACAAGCAAGGTTGGTTTGGGATTTAAAAGGATCAAACTGTGCATGCTTCAAGTTCCACATCAAATTGAAAGGAAGAACGTGTCACCTTTGTGGACTTGAAGGACATTTGGTGAAGATTGCCCGAAAAAGAGAAAGAAAAATCCTTCGGCAACTTCATCTACGGAGCGAACTCAACGGAATCAAAAGATACATCAAGTCAAAGGAGTTCACTCACCCACCAAAGGTCCGAGCCACAACATCAATCATACAAGTGGATCATTGCGAGGCAAAGACCTAAGGTGGATCAACAGTCAAAGCGGACAACCCCGGCCACAACGAATCAAGACAACCCAAAATCCAGCGATTTTGGATTCGGAAAGGTGATATCTTTCCTTGTCTTAAGTTCTAAATAGCTTATGACTGTATGTAATGCTTTGATTGGTTTTCCTTTCATATTTTTCTGAATCTCTGCATTACATGTTTTCAATGCTCTTTGTTTTTATGTTTTGTTTTTTTTAACAAAAGGTTTTAATGAACAAGTGCATTGAATAAAAAAAGGCTTCACGTTATTCACTCCAAATTAATTTTATGGATTATCAACTTTACTCCATAATCATAATCTTGAAGATACTTCATTATAGGAGTTTTTGATATTATAAGCATCAAATTTTAGAAATCATGTGTGATCTTTAGATGCTTAATCTATCTCGGTTGTGTGAATTCATTGTGATAAACGTGAGACAACCGATAGACTAAAATTTGGAATTTATTCTTTCACGTAAGAGATTGCATTCTTACAAGGGTAAAAAAATGAATTGCAAAAGATGTGGAAAGAGTTACATCCGAAAGGAGTGTGAAAACTACCACCACATGTTGGAAAGAGCTGCCACCCCGGTCGTCCGTTTGTGTGTGAAGCTACCACATGTTATGGATGCTTGAAAAATATTTATGAAATTTTGTTTAGTTGAAGCTTCGGAGATTTAAATTCAAAGTTTGTATTTTGAACAATCTCCTGGTTGGTATAAGGTGGGATAGTTAAAAGATGCTCAAAGAGCCACCCTTAGGTATTTTAGTGCTTATCTCAATTTGAAAGGGTAGAATTCAAGATTGATGTCATTTGGAAATCTCCGTAAGTCATCTTTGTAAATCCGTTACATCTTGATAGTTTTGGATCTCAAGATTATTTTTGATGACTTGTGTTTGATAATATAACATGAAAAACGGTTTATAATGTTTTACCTTTATTTTTCATGATTTTGGAGTAAATCTTTTTAATTTTTATAATTAATTGGATTGAATGACATCTATGTGATCTCATATTATTTCAAGCACTTAAATTGTTTTCTTGATGGAATACAAATCGGTAATTCAATTATTTCAAAATCTGGATTTGTTTCAAGAAATTATTTGATTTTTGCTTTCGCTACCGGTACGCAATCTGTTTTTTGTTATATACCGGAACTGAGCTTTTATCTCTCTTTCTCTATGAACTAATGCTGTTAGTGATTTCCTTTTGTCTAGTATGTTCACTGTTTGACAATTTGTGACAAAAAGGGGGAGAAGAGAAATAGGGAGATGAGATCATCGAGATAGGGGGAGACGGAGATGAGATCATCGAGATAGGGGAGATGATGAAAAGGAGCCGAAAAACAAAAGAACCAAAAGGACGAATCAAATGTAGGATTTACATTTAATTTCTAACGACTAACGTTTGATTTGTTTGGAGTTTTGTTTTGCAGGAATTACATCACTTTAAGACTCCAAGTCCTAAGTCATAGAGTTTGTTCTAAGACTGGTTCAATTGTAATTTTTGTTTATTGGATCTTTCACGCAAAGAAAGTCAATGTTTTGGTGATGACATTGAGTTTCGATTTTTGGTTTAAGATGAGTGTCTTGAGCGTTTTATGTATTTTTGGGTTTTGTCACGAAATTGCCAAAGGGGGAGATTGTTACGGCTTTTTGTGTTGGCATATTTCGTGAGTTGAGTAGTTGAGTTGTTGAGTTGAGTCGGAGTCTTGAAGTGATCAAATTGTCAATCAGCAATCAAAGACTTAGAGAAGATTCAACAAGATCTCAAGTTGACACTCAGTGTTTTGAGTCTTGAAGATTGAAGTAGAAGAATTGTGGATCAATTACATCAATCTTAAGGAAAATGGATTCGGATTGATCAGGTACGTTTAACTAAATAATTTGGTGATCCGAATACATTTGAGTGGTTTAGAAACACTTGGATAAGTTTTCATTGCTTAAAAATCAAAACTGGACAAATTGGATGTTTCAGAATTTCTGATCTGAACCGATCCGGATCAGAAATTCCGATCCGGATCAGAATTCCGATCCGGATCCCGAACCTTGTTTTTTTCAGGAATTGTTGAAAAAAGACGACGATCAGGATCGCCGTAAATCCGATCCGGATCGTCGTGCGGGAAAATTTCTGTTAAGCCAGTTTTTGATGCTTATCTCTTTCCAAAGGTTTCTAAACTATAAATAGACATTTAGGGTTTCTCAAAAACTACCGATCAATTTATTAAACACTTGAGAGCAACCCTAGAGGCTAGGTTTTCATCGTTCTTCTTATAGCCTCTTTTAGGTCAATTCGACGGTTCTGTCAAGAACATATCTTTTGTCGAATTGATCTAATCTTTGCTTAGAGATTTCTTCTACGGTTCCTCAATGAGAATCTAAGCAAAGGATCACCATCGAAGCCAATATTCTTACCGGCTGAGTTTGCGTCGTGGATTCGACGTGGCATCGTGGATTCGGTGTGCTAAAGGCGTTTCGTGGATTCGAAACGTGTGCTCGTGGATTCGAGTGGCGTTCGTGGATTCGAACGTGTGCAGTGGACGTGCAATCGTGAGCGCAAGGTCCGAAGAAGTTGAAGGAGGGGTTTGAGTCCGTGGAGTCGGTAATCACCTTGTTATTCTTCTTTTCTTAGTGGATTGTTATTGCGTGTTGGTCCCGTGGTTTTTCTCCTGGATTGGAGTTTCCACGTAATCTCGGTGTGCTATTTTTATTTTCCGCATTGGTTTTTATTTTGCACTGAGATTGGTTTTATAAGTATTGCACCTATTCACCCCCCCTCTAGTTGTTTGATAGTACCTATTTAGATCCGTGTGGATCCTTAAAAACCAACAATTGGTATCGGAGCGGGTTTTAGGTTTATCTATCATGTCGGGTGAAAGTGGCAATATTTTTTAGACCTCCTCTTTTTGATGGGACTAATTATGCTTATTGGAAAGTGCGGATGAGGGCTTTCTCATCGCAATTGATGAGCGGGTATGGCAATCCGTGGAATACGGTTGGGTGCATCCTGTTGAGGAAGTAGGAAATTCTAACTACCCAAAACCTCGCTCTAGATGGTCCAAGAGGAACTCAAAGATCTTCTTACAATGGGAAAGGTATGAACGCTCTTTTTAACTCTCTTTCCTCGACTGAGTTCACAAGAATTTCCGCGTGTGAAACGCGAAGGAAATTTGGGATATTCTCAAAATTACACATAGGTACTAATCTTGTAAAAAATTCAAAAGCTGTAATAGCCGCGGGTTTTCGAACCGCTTTTAGGCAAAGGGGTCCGGGGTTTGATTTCTTTTTGTCATTCTGGGCAGGCCGTCGGGGGCTCGCGGGCATTTTTTTTGAGAATAAAGCTCGCGAAGCGGAGGCCGGCGGCGCGATCGGATCGGACTTCCGACCCCGGAAGCTCCCGGAATAAATTTTCGAAGTTGCTGCGGTTCGGGTGTCCGGCACGTCCCTTTTGAGGTAACCAGACCCGGATTTAACGATATTTTTGATTCAAGCTAGTTAATTCTTTCGCACCGGCTCAGTCTAATTTTCTGTAAATTTTCGGGATCCGACATAAATTAATTTAATTTATTTCGTTCTATCTATCCGGGTTAATTTGGGGCTAGTTAGCATTTGGAGTTGGACGCGGGTTGGGCTCGATCGTACCAAACAGCTAATTAATTGGGGTTTGAGAGGTGAGGGTTGGGAACCCCTTCTCAGTCTGCTACCCCTTTGGCACGCACGACCCGAGCGAAGACGGTCGAGGAGAGGGAGAACGCCGCATCCCCACCACCACCACACCGGACCTACGAGAACGGACGATCCCCTCTTCCAAACCTTCGTCGTCCTCATCAAGGTGAGACGGGAATTTAGTTTCTTTTTCCTCGTGTTGAGTTCTTGATCATCTTGACCGGAAGGGGTGAGGCACAGGCGGCGGATTTCCCGGAATCCGCCGCACGTGCGAAGAAACCCCCCCCCCATCCGGCGCCCTCATGCGACCCGCACGGGCCAGGCGGCGCCCAGCCCCCCCCCCGCGTGCGGGATGACCCGCACGGGGCCGGGCGCACGCCCAGCCGCGTGCGGGATGACCCGCACGGGGCCGGGCGGCGCCCAGCCCCCGCGTGCGGGATGGCCCGCACGGGCCCGGGCGCACGCCCAGCCGCGTGCGGGGTGACCCGCACGGGGCTGGGCGACGCCCAGACCCGCGTGCGGGGTGACCCGCACGGCCGGGCGGCACGCCCAGCCCGCGTGCGGGGTAGGCCGCAGGGCTGGGCGGCGCCCAGCCCCGCGTGCGGGTGACCCGCACGGGGCCGGACGCGCGCTCAACCCCACGTGTGGGGTTGCCCGTACGGAGCTGAGCACGCGCACGGCCCGCGTGCGGACGGGGAGCCGCGAACCCGACGAGCGGTTCGCCCGCCTCTCGTCTTCATCCGCGTCTGAGCGTCGCTTTTCTCCTCGCGGCAGGTGTGCGAAGGAGCCGAGCGGGAGTACCAGGACGCGAGGGAGCGGAGCGTTGACGCCTACTAGCGACAGGTGGGTTGAGTGTGATATTTGGCATCGAACCACATTGATTGTTTTAATTTAAATATTATATGTTACCGTTCACTTCAGTAATCATTATTCTAGATGCTACGGATTATTGCTACACATCGATAGTTACGTGGTCTCGTGTTTTGATGCTTCAGCTACCGTCTTTCCTTCGACTATGCTAATAGTAGGGCAACATGAGTTTACACGCCTCTACCTTATTCTGATTCATGCATCATGGTTACTGCTTTACTATTTCATATACATTGCGATTACTGCATTACTATTGCTCATATATTGTGGTTACTGTGCTCGAGGCTGCAACACGTGCACCCGCGGTTTGGCCACCGTGAGGGGTGCACTTTTCCGGAAAAGAGGTCGTAGGACCCGTGTATACCCACGAGGTGACGTAGTGGGGCCCCTTATTAGCTGTGGGGTTGAGGCGCCGAGGTGCGAGCGGAGCGACCCGCCGGTTTAGTTGTCCGGCGCGGTCGCGGTGCTGCAGGTACGGTATGGGCCGTCGGTAGTGGACCGACGCGGCAGAGTATTACAGGATGCAGATATACAGGTTACCATTTCCCCCCCCCCCCCAAAAGGGTGGTTGCTCCGGTTGTCGCCACGGTTTGTTTTTTATTATTCCCCCTGCACGGCATTTATTAGTCACTGACTTCCCACTTCGTGACAGGGCCCAGGCGAGGGGAGAGGTAGGTGGCGGTGAGGACGGGGCGGACACAGCGGGACCGTTGGAGACCCTGAACTTTATACTTTCCTTTTCTTTTCAGCTTTTCATTTATATTGTGGGCATGTGTGAGGTTCCCGATACCCTTGTGGGGTCGACGTAGATGTCGGTATTTGATTATCTGTTTATGCACTACCTTTCCCTTTATTTCCTACTGGCCATTTGAAAAGCGAAACAAAACAAAGAAAAGATTGCGAAAACCGTTTTCAAAGTCTAAGTGTCGTGTGGGCACTGATTTCAAAACCTTGTGGATTTATGGATTGCGAAATGAGCTTTCAAAACTTGGGTGTCGTGTGGGCACCGTTTTCCAAAACCCGGGGGTTTATGCTGATTTCGAAACTCGTTTTCAAAACTTAAGTGCCGGGTGGGCACTCTTTAAAAACCGTGGATTTATCCTTTCAAGTTGAAGTGGCCATGCGCTTAAATATTAGAATACTGGTTGTATGTAATTGAATGTTGTGATTGAATGTTATGTTTGCTTGGGAGATGTATTCAACACACCGCCGTGCACGTACAGGGGGAGACTCTGTCCGTTTGCAGAGAGATCCTGTATGTGCGGCGGGTCTGGGCCGCACCGGGGAGAAAGAGACCTTTCAAAAAAAAAAAAAAAAAATGCCGGTTCCGCTAAAACAAACCCCCGGGGGTGACAGATTAAGATGGTATCAGAGACTTCATTCAATCACAACAGCTAGTGCCGACATCCGTGGGAATGCCTCACATACCTACGAATAAATGAAATGGGTGGGGCATAGGATTTTAGAACGTGAGTGAACGGGGCGGGAGTTTGAATCTTTCCTCGCATAAAAGGGTACACTGGTTGTAGTTACTGTCTAATTTTGACCTTCTTGTGAGTGACAGATATGGCCCGTACAAGGTCATCGGCGGGGGACGCCGAGGCGGATGCGACAACGTCGACGGCCGCGGAGAACCAACTCCTGCGGCAACAATTGCGGGAAATGGCGGGGCAATTGGCTACCCTCACCGATCACGTACGCCAGATGACGCAGCAGCAGGCCGCACCTGTGACGGCCGCCCCGGTCCCTCCGCCGGGGCCGACAGCACCGGCCGCGGCACCGCCGACAGCACCACCACCAGCGGCGACTACGGGGCCGGCGCCAGGGACAACTAGCCGGTTTATTCTGGAGGAAACGGTGGTCACGCCTACCCCTATCGCGGCTGCCGCCGCCACGAGTGGAGGGGGGGTTGTGATGACCGAACGGGATCGAGTGCGGGCCAACTTGAAGGACTTTAAGAAGCACGACCCGCCCACGTTCGAAGGGGACACGACAGATCCGTGGGTCGTGGAGAACTGGGTGGGGTCAATGGAGAAACTCTTTGAAGACTTACTTATGGAGGATCACGAGCGGGTTCCCCTAGCCGTCCATTGCTTGGAAGGGAATGCCCGCTTGTGGTGGAAGACGATACGCCCCGATCCTGCTAAGGGTACCGCTCTTCCGTCCTGGACAACTTTCAAGAAGGAGCTGTTCGAGGCCTTCTTCACCAGCAGCGTCAAGAAAAAGTTGGAGGATGACCTAAACCACATTCAACAAGGGGACCGGACGGTCATGGAATATCAACGGGAATTCGTCCGACTAGTAAATTGCGTCCCGTTCGTCGCACGGGACGAGCTCACAAGGCACAACTCTTCGTCGATGGCCTGCGAAGCGACATCTTCGAGGTGGTGAACGCGGCTGGCCTGCATACCTTTCAGGGAGTGGTCGACAAGGCCACCACGGTGGCGGGGTTTCGCTGTGACCCGTGCCAGAAGGGAGAACGCGGCGCGGCTAAGGGATCAGAAGCGACACCAGCAAGGCTGGGGGAGGGTTCTTCCAGCGGGAGCCGACCCCCCAAAAGATGGAGACCGCCGACAGGACCCCGGGGCGCGCCAACAGGAGGGCCGAGGCCGTGGAATAGGCCTTGTGTCATATGCGGGGGAGGACACCTGACGGGAGAGTGCCCCCAAAGAGACGACCATTGTTTCAGGTGCGGCAAACGGGGGCACTTCCGCCGCAACTGCCCTTAGGCGGGGGATCGCGCCCATGGGAGCACCTACGCCCAGGCCACAGCACTCAGGGCGGGGAAAAGCTCCTATGGCGTCGGCTTCCAGACCCCCCGCACCACGGCGTGAGGAGGACCGGCAAAACAAAAACAACGCGGAGGGACTCTGGAGCTACCAGTTTGTGCCCGCCTCCCTATTATGTTTGGGACGGTTGTAAATCCCCTGCCCCATTTGGGACTTTCCTTTTTTTTTTTTTTGTTTTTTTTTTTTGGGACTTGGCGGTGATCCCTTTGAAGGAGTACGACGTGGTGTTGGGCATGACTGGCTCACAAGGTACCAGGCACGCATTGATTGCGACAAGCGACAACTGCGGCTGCAAGAACCGGGCTTCCCCGAACATGTGTACATAATGGGCAAGAGCATCTCCTTCCCGGCAGTTATTTCAGCGGCACGGGCCAGAAGACTGGTTGAGGGGGGGTGCGTGGCCTATCTAGCATCGGTGGATTTGGCTACTCGACCCTCGACGACACTTGCAGATATCCCAGTGGTGAGGGACTATCCTGACGTTTTCCCGCGGAGTTGCCGGGGATGCCCTCCGAGAGGGAGGTGGAGTTCCCTATTGAGCTGCTGCCAGGCACGCAGCCTATTACGAAGGCCCCTTACCGAATGGCCTTCGCGGAGCTGAAGGAGCTTAAGGCACAACTGGAAGATCTCTTGGACAAATGGTTTCTCCGACCGTAGTGTGTCCCCCTGGGGCGCACCC
>CM055063.1:22541581-22618765 GCA_029204045.2 Tillandsia leiboldiana | reverse complement strand
GGCCGTCGGTTTAGTTGTCCGACGTGGCCGGGTATTAAAGGAATACAGGTGTACAGGTTGCCTCTCCACCTTGAGAGGGTGGTTGCTCGGTTATCCCTTCCGGTTTGTTTTATTATATCTCCTGCTCTACTATTTTTACGTCACTGACTTCCCACTTCGTGACAGGGTTCAGACGGGAGGAGAGGTAGGCGGCGGTGAGAAGGGACAGGAGCAGCTGGGTCGCTGGGGACCCGGGAACTGTATTTCTTTTTCATTCTTGATTTCATTTTACATTGTAGTTATGTGAGAGGTTCTCGATACCCTCATGGGGTCGGCGTGGATGTCGGTATGGGTTGCATTTAGTTATCCTTTATGCGTACTCTTCTTTGTGTTTTTATTCCTTTTATTTCTGTTGGCCATTGAAATGAAAAAGGCAAAAGCCAAAGAAAAGATTGCGAAAAACGTTTTAAAATCTAAGTGTCGTGTGGGCACTGGTTCAAAACTCTGTGGATTTATGGATTGCGAAATGGATTTCAAAACTTGGGTGTCGGGTGGGCACCGTTTTCAAAAACTTGTGGATTTATGCTGATTTCGAAACTCGCTTTCAAAACATAAGCGCCGGGTAGGGCGCTCTTTTAAAACTGTGGATTTATCCTTTCCAAACTGATCGGCCATACGTTTTAAATAAATTAGAATGCGGTTGTATGTTAAAACTGTTGTGATTGAATGGTTGTGTATGTTTGGAATATGTACTGAACGCCACGCCGTGCATATACAGGGAGGCTCTGTCCGTTTACAGAGTGATCCTGTATGTGTGGTGGGGTCTGGGCATGCGCCGGGGAAGAGGGGTTCTTTTATCGAAAAAAATTTATACGTCGAATGTTTGACTTTTGTGAATCGTTTCCGCTAAAACAAACCCCCGGGGCGTGACAGATTAATGGTATCAGAGAGTTCTTTCAATCACAACAGTTAGTGCCGACATCCGGGGAACACCTCACTTGCCTACACATGAATGAAATGGGTAGGGCATAGGACTGTAGAACGTGAGTGGCCGAGGGGGGGGGGAAAATGTTGAGTCCTTTCTCTCACTTTTTGTTGTTGTTAGTAGGGTAGTCTAAAGTTGACTCTTGTGATGTGTGACAGACATGGCCCGTACTAGATCATCGGCCGGGGACGCAGAGGCAGACGCGACGACGTCGACGGCCGCGGAGAACCAGCTCCTGCGGGGCAGCAATTGCGGGAGATGGCGGGGAATCTGGCAAACCTCACGGAGAACGTGCGTCAGTTGACGCAACAGCAGAAGGCCGCGACGGTGACGGTCGCCCGTTCCTCCACAGTGGAGCACTAGCACCGGCCGCGGTACCACCGACAGTGCCACCGCCGGCGGCGGCTACGGGACCGGCGCCGGGGACAACCAGCAGGTCACTCTGGAGGAAGACAGTGGTCACACCTACCCCTACCGTGGCTGCCGCCGTCGCGGGGGAGGGGACGGTTGCTGATGACCAAGCGGGATCGGGTGCGGGCCAACCTGAAGGACTTCAAGAAATCGACCCACCCACGTTCGAAGGGGACACGACTGATCCTTGGGTCGTCGAGAAATGGGTGGGGTCGATGGAGAAGAAACTTTTTGAAGACTTACTCATGGAGGATGACGAGCGGGTTCCCCTAGCAGTCCACTGCTTGGAGGGGAACGCCCGCTTGTGGTGGAAGACGGTACGCCCCGATCCTGCTAAGGGTACCGCGCTTCCGTCCTGGGCAACTTTCAAACAGGAGCTGTTCGGGGCCTTCTTCACCAGCAGTGTCAAGAAAAGTTGGAGGATGACCTGAACCATATCCAGCAGGGGAACCGGATGGTCATGGAGTATCAACGGGAGTTCGTCCGGCTAGCAAACTGCGTCCCGTTCGTCATAAGGGACGAGGCCCACAAGGCGCAACTCTTTGTGGATGGCTTGCGGAGCAATATCTTCGAGGTAGTGCAAGCAGCCGAACTGCACACCTTCCAGAAAGTGGTCGACAGAGCCACTACGGTGGAGCGGGGTTTTGCGGTCACCCGCGCCAGAAGGGAGAACTCGGCGCGGCTGGAGGACCGGAAGCTGGCAACAGCAGAACTCGGGGGGGAGGCTCTTGGAGTGGAGGCGGGGCCCCCAAACGGTGGAGGCCACAGGCGGGGCCCCGGGAGCGCGCCAGCAGGAGGGCCGAGGCCGGGGAATAGGCCTTGTGTTATATGCGGGGGAGGACACATTCCGGGAGAGTGCCCCCAAAGAGGCGACCACTGCTTCAGGTGCGGCAAACGGGGGCACTTCCGCCGCAACTGCCCCTTAGGCGGGGCATCTGCGTCCTCTGCAGCTTCTACGCCCACGCCACAGCTCTCAGGGCGGGGGAAAGCTCCGATGGCGTCGACGTCTAGACCCCACGGCGCGAGGAGGACAGGCAGCCACAACCAGGCGGAGAGTTTTCTCAATGACCCGCCAGGATACAGATCCGCCGGAAGACGCACTTGCAGGTATTACTTCCGTTTCAAATTCCCGTGCTAGAACTCTTTTCGATACCGGAGCAACACACTCGTTCATTTCTCGTGATTTCGTATTTATGCATGATCTCGAGGAGGCACCCCTCCAAACTTTCTTGACGGTTCAAACGGCGGGAGGACGTTGGAGGCGGTCAGCTTTGTGGCCGCCTGCCCGATTATGCTAGGGCGGCTGGCATGCCCTGGGGATTTGGTGGTAATTCCCCTGAGGAGTACGACGTGGTGTTGGGCATGAACTGGCTCATGAGGTACCAGGCACTCATTGATTGCGACAAGCGACAGCTGCGACTACAGGAACCGGGCTTCCCCGAGCATGTGTACATCATGGGCAAGAGCATCTCCTTCCCGGCGATTATTTCAGCGGCGCGGGCCAGAAGACTGGTTGAGGGAGGGTGCGTGGCCTATTTAGCATCGGTGGATTTGGCTACCCGACCCCCAACGGCGCTTACAGATGTCCCAGTGGTGAGGGACTTCCCCGACGTTTTTCCCACGGAACTGCCTGGGATGCCCCCAGAACGGGAGGTGGTTTTCCCTATCGAGCTACTACCGGGCACGCAGCCTATTACGAAGGCGCCTTACCGAATGGCCTTCGCAGAGCTGAAGGAGCTTAAGGCACAACTCGAGGACCTTTTGGACAAAGGTTTCATCAGACCGAGTGTGTCGCCCTGGGGCGCACCGGGTACTTTTTGTGCGGAAGAAAGACGGAAGCCTGCGTCTCTGCATTGACTACAGGGGAATAAACAAAGCTACAGTGAAGAATAAGTACCCCCTGCCCAGAATAGATGACCTCTTCGACCAGCTGAGGGGGGCGACGGTCTTCTCCAAAATCGATCTGCAATCGGGCTACCACCAACTCCGGGTTCGGGACGAGGACATCCCGAAGACTGCTTTCCGGACCCGGTATGGCCACTACGAGTTCACGGTTATGCCCTTCGGACTCACGAACGCCCCCGCAGTCTTCATGGACATGATGAACAGGATCTTCAGACCCTTCCTGGATCGATTCGTGGTGGTCTTCATCGACGACATTTTGATTTATTCCACTACCGATGAGGAGCACGAGGACCATTTGCGAACGATCCTCCAAACTCTCAGAGAGCAGGAGCTGTTTGCTAAACTCAAGAAGTGTGAGTTCTGGCTGCGCGAAGTCGGTTTCCTAGGACATGTGATCTCGGCACAGGGAATTGCCGTGGATCCCAAGAAGGTGGAATCAGTGGTCGATTGGCAGCCGCCGACGACGGTGACAGAGGTCCGCAGTTTCCTAGGGTTGGCAGGATATTACAGGCGGTTCGTAGAGGGTTTCGCGAAGATTGCTACCCCTTTAAATCGGTTAACCAGAAAAGGGGAGAAGTTCATATGGACGGCCAAATGCCAGGAGAGTTTTGAGGAACTCAAGAGGAGGTTAACCAGGGCACCAATACTTGTGCTGCCGACACCCGGAGAGGATTATGAAGTGTACTGCGACGCATCGAGGATCGGTCTGGGGGGTGTCCTGATGCAACAGGGGAAAGTGATTGCCTACGCGTCCAGGCAACTGAAGGATTACGAAAAGAACTACCCGATACACGACTTAGAACTGGCCGCAGTAGTCTTCATTTTAAAACTGTGGAGGCACTATCTCTTTGGAGTCCACTGTAACGTCTTCTCGGATCATCAAAGTCTTAAGTACATCTTTACCCAAAAAGAATTAAACTTGCGGCAGAGACGATGGCTAGAGCTGTTGAAAGATTACGATTTGACGATTCAATACCATCCCGGGAAGGCAAACGTGGTGGCGATGCCTTGAGCAGGAAAGGGCATCAGGAAGGGGGCGTCTGGGAGCGCGATAACGGAGCAGAACCACTTGATCGCGGAGTTCGCACGAATGCAGATGGAGGTGGTGCCAGCAGGCACGGTTATGCGACTTCTAACCTTGGTGGTCAAGCCGGCGTTACTTGAGAAGATCCAGGAGGGACAGCAGACCGACCTACACTTACAGCGCATACGAGACAAGATTCCCCTGGACCAAGAGAGCGATTTTGCAGTGGAGAACGACGGCACCCTACGGTTCCGCGGACGAATCTGCGTGCCGGAGTCGTCGAAGTTAAAGGAGGAAATCTTGACAGAGGCTCACCGGGCCCCTTATGCGGCACATCCAGGGGGGACGAAGATGTACAAGGACCTCAAACAGACCTACTGGTGGCTCAACATGAAGGGGGACGTCACCCGACACGTAGCTCACTGCCTAGTGTGCCAACAGATAAAGGCCGAGCATCAGCAGCCAGCAGGGAAGCTACAGCCGCTACCTGTGCCGGAGTGGAAGTGGGATCAGATCACCATGGACTTTGTCACGGGTTTTCCGCGCTCTCAGCAGGGTCACGACGCGATTTGGGTCGTAGTCGACCGGTTAACCAAGTCAGCACACTTTCTGCCAATTCATACGACATGGACCTGAGAACGGTTAGCTCAAGCTTACATTAGCGAGATCGTGAGACTACATGGAGTGCCGTCATCGATCACCTCGGACAGAGACACGCGCTTTGTCTCGAAGTTTTGGCAGAGCCTTCAGCGAGCCATGGGGACCAAACTACAGTTCAGCACAGCCTTCCACCCTCAGACGGACGGACAGTCGGAGCGCGTGATACAAACCCTCGAAGACCTACTTCGCGCCTGTGTGCTAGATTGGGGGATCGGTTGGTCACGCTACCTACCTCTCGTGGAATTCGCCTACAACAACAGCTACCAGGCCAGCATCCAGATGGCGCCCTACGAAGCCTTATATGGAAGGCGCTGTCGATCCCCGATTTGTTGGGACGATTTGGGAGAACGGAAGTTCTTGGGACCCGACTTAGTGGAGGAAACGGAAGAGAAGGTACGCCTTATCAGGCAGCGCCTGCTGACCGCCCAGGGTCGCCAGAAGAGCTACGCGGACCAAAGGCGCCGCGACTTGGAATTCCAAGTGGGAGAGCATGTTCTCTTGTGGGTCTCGCCGTCCAGAGGAGTCAAGCGGTTCGGGCTAAAAGGGAAACTGAGCCCACGGTTTGTAGGGCCTTTCGAGATTTTGGAACGCATCGGCCCAGTGGCGTACCGCCTTGCCCTACCACCAAACCTCGACCGAGTCCACGACGTCTTCCACGTTTCGATGCTCCGTAAATACCTCTCCGATCCATCACATATCCTGGATGTCGCTATACTCGACCTTAAAGAAGACCTAAGCTTCGAGGAAACCCCCGTGAGAATCCTGGCAAGGGAAAGCAAATCACTGCGAAATCGAACCATCCCCTACGTGAAGGTACTCTGGAGCAACCACGAGGAGCGAGAAGCAACATGGGAGCTGGAATCTAAAATGAGGGAGAACTACCCGAACCAGTTCACCACCATCCGGGTTTGAGTTTCAAGGACGAAACTCGTTTTTAGAGGTGAGTGGTGTGATAACCGCGGATTTATTTTACCTTTCTGGGCTTTCTGTTGATTTTATTGAACCGTTCTGTTGACAATAGGGGTCTGAGGGTAACTTTTCCTTGTTTTCTGGGCAGACAATCGGGGCTCGCGGGTATTTTTGGTTAATAAAGCTCGCGAAACGGAGACCGGCGGTGCGATCGGTTTTGGATTCCGACCCCCGGATCTCCTAGAATAAATTTCGGAAGTTGGTACCGTAGCCCAGGTGACATACACAATTACCGGGGCAGACCGAACTCTGGTCCGCAATCAGATCGATTCTAGTTGATCAGTTTGAGGTATGGGATTTAAACACCCCTTTCTCCTGTCGCTCGAGTGGTTAAATTTTAATTTGGGGTCCAAAATCCACTACGCCCAAACGACTAACTAGTCGGCATTGGGAATCAGGTTTTTCTAAACCTCACCTCCCCTCACCCTGGTGTACGATATCCGAGCGTGGACGAGGAGCGGTTCCCCAAAACCCTCGCCCTTCCCATCGGTCGGCGTGGAAGAGAAGAGATTGATCGCCACCCCGCAAAGATCCGACGAACGCGAAGAGGACGATCCCTCTCCTTTGCCCAGTACCAACGAAAACTAGGTGAGCCGTGCTTTCGTTTTCTTTCCTTGTCTTTTATCGTTACGAACGAGGGGGGGGGGGGGGGGGGTTTCTTGATTCGTCGGAGATGGAAGGAGAGGGGCGAGCCACCCGCACGCGGAGCGCCGCGCGGGGCAACCCGCGCATACGGGGGCGCCGCGCGGGGCACCCGCATGCGGGGGCGCCGCGCCGGGCAGCCCGCGCATGCGGGGGCGACGCGCGGGGCAGCCCGCGCATGCGGGGGCGCCGCGCGGGGCACCCGCATGCGGGGGCGCCGCGCGGGGCAGCCCGCGCATGCGGGGGCACCGCGCGGGGCAGCCCGCGCATGCGGGGGCGCCGCGCGGGGACCCGCATGCGGGGCGCCGCGCGGGGCAGCCCGCGCATGCGGGGGCACCGCGCTGGGCAGCCCGCGCATGCGGGGGCGCCGCGCGGGCAGCACGGCGGCGCGCTGGGGTTTGGTCGCTGCCGTCAGAGGCCGGTTGGTGTTGGGGCTTTTCTTTACTTTGTGTTTATAGGTTCTTGACCTCCCCGCCCGGGGATCCCGTTTTGCAGCTTCGGGGAGCGCGCCGGGACGCGGGGAGCCGAGCGTTGTTTTCTACTAGCGACAGGTGGGTTGAATGTGTTATTTAGCATCGGTTTCCGACGACCGTTTATTTTAGATATTACATATTATCGTTCCACTTTAAATGCTACCTATTATCGTACCTTAGGTGCTACATGTTATCGCTGCACTTTAGTAGTTAGGTGTTATCATACTCCTGACGTTACGTGTTGCTGCTTTATCTTCGATTATACTTGTTAGTAGAGTACCTTGATTACACATGTTATTATCTTACTCTTGTTCATGCATTGTGGCTACTGTGCTCGAGGCTGCAACACGCGCACCCGCGGTTTGGCCACCGCGAAGGGTGCGCTTTTCCGGAAAAGCGGTCTATGACCCGTGTATACCCACGAGGTGACGTAGTGGGGCCCCTTATTAGTTGTGGGGTTTGAGGCGCCGAGGTGCGAGCGGTGCGACCCGTCGGTTTAGTTGTCCGACGTGGTCGGGTTTCTGCAGGTACGGTATGGGCCGTCGGTTTAGTTGTCCGACGTGGCCGGGTATTACAGGATACAGGTGTACAGGTTGCCTCTCCACCTTGAGAGGGTGGTTGCTCCGGTTATCTTCACGGTTTGTTTTATTATATTCTCCTGCTCTACTATTTTTACGTCACTGACTTCCCACTTCGTGACAGGGTTCAGACGGGGGGAGAGGTAGGCGGCGGTGAGGACGGGACAGGAGCAGCTGGGTCGCTGGGGACCCGGGACTGTATTTCTTCTTTCATTCTTGCATTTCATTTACATTGTAGTTATGTGAGAGGTTCTCGATACCCTCGTGGGGTCGGCATGGATGTCGGTATGGGTTGCATTTAGTTATCCTCTTATGCGTTACTCTTCCTTTTATTTCTGTTGGCCATTTGAAATGAAAAAGGCAAAAGCCAAAGAAAAGATTGCGAAAACCGTTTTTAAAATCTAAGTGTCGTGTGGGCACTGGTTTCAAAACTCTGTGGATTTATGGATTGCGAAATGGATTTCAAAACTTGGGTGTCGGGTGGGCACCGTTTTCAAAACCTTGTGGTTTTATGCTGATTTCGAAACTCGCTTTCAAAACGTAAGCGCCGGATAGGCGCTCTTTTAAAACTGTGGATTTATCCTTTCCAAACTGATCGGCCATACGTTTTAAATAAATTAGAATGCTGGTTGTATGTTTAAAACTATTGTGATTGAATGGTTGTGTATGTTTGGAATATGTACAGAACGCCACGCCGTGCATATACAGGGGAGGCTCTGTCCGTTTACAGAGTGATCCTGTATGTGTGGCGGGTCTGGGCATGCGCCGGGGAAGAGGGGTTCTCTTTTATCGAAAAAAATTTTATACGTCGAATGTTTGACTTTTGTAAATCGTTTCCGCTAAAACAAACCCCCGGGGCGTGACAAAAATAAAGAAGAATACCACAGTCTGAGTAAAGGGTGCAGCATCTATCTAACAGCTCTCAGTCTCCCAGGAGATCTGTCACGCCCCCGGGGGTTTTTGAGTCTATCAAAGCGGAAAATTGCGTGTATTATTTTTTCCTTAACAAAGTAACTTAAACCTCATCCCCGGTGCGTGCCAGACCGCCACATACACAAATTCTCTCTGCCCACGGACAGAGTCTCTTTTGTATATGCACGGCGTCTCATTTACAACATGCGTTTCAGTTACAACGTCATACATCAACCATCAACCATACAATAGACATACATCGTCAAACAGAGTACAGTAATTTAACTAATGTTTTAAAAGACCGGTGTCCACTCGACACCTTGTTATTTTTTTTTTCAAGCGAGTTATTAAAGCGGCATCAACGTTTAGAAAGGATAAAACCAGCGGTTGCAAAACCCGTGCCCACACGGCACTACGTTTTGAGAAAACATTTTCGAAATCATTTGGTTTATCATGAAAACGTGCCGCGTATGAAAACATCACTAAAAGTATCAAAGTATAAAAGTACACCTCATCCACAGCGCTAACTAATACATGTCCACAACTAATATGATCCACAAGCAAATTAACTATTTAAGATATAAGGAAAACGAGATAAAAACCAAGTATCCTGACTACGGTCCTCGCGACGCTATCTCACCGCCATCCCGGCTAACGCACCTAGTAATACCTGTCACGGAGTGGGTAAAGTCAGTGACAAACAAAGTAGATGTCTAAATATCAATAAGGAATAAGGAGCAAACCGATTACACCGGAACCTTTCGCTAAAACCCTGTACATAACTAAGCTGGGCACCAACCCCAGGTTTATCAATTAAGTTGGGCACCAACCCCAGAGTACCTGTCGGAGAGACTAAAGTCTCCCCTCGTGCACAAACACCTTTTTGATGCTTTTAATCTCTTCACGGTGCTGGTGTGCTATTTTCAGCAGGCGCGAAGAGGTCCTCACGGCTCCCACTCCTTTGTGAGGTACACGGGTCAAAAAGACCACTTCTCCGGAAAAGTACACCCATGCGGAGGCCAATCCGCCTGTGTACGTGCAGCATCCGAAAATGGATTTGCCGAGATCGGCGTGTAGTGAGCACCGCGACCGCAGCTGCTTCAATTGTTAGATAAAATATAATTATGCGAAAGGTTAAACTGTCCATCTACTTTATTAGACAAATTAAGAGCATTTTAATGATGATAGATGCACTTACTGCACTTGTTGCACTTATAGCAACCGTACCCACCTAGTTGAAGAGAAATCGGAACACCTGAATCCTTCGTGCACCCCCGCTGCGCACCTGGACCTAAAGAAAGTCCGCAAAGATAACTATAGTCAAAAACGTGTACTAACATCCCAAAACAAAAGACCCAATTTACTCTTTTCGACGGAAAAGTCCAACACCGTCCGGGTTGACGAAAACCGGAATCCCGCGCCGCCGTCGCCGTCCGCCGGAGCCCCGCGCAGTTCGGAACCGCGCGGCGTGTCTCCGCGGGCAGCGCCCACTCGAGCAGCGGCCGCCTCGCGCGGGTGCTGCCCGTTAGGCGACAGCGCGTCGCGCAGCGCGGGGCGGCCCCGCACGGCGCTAGCGCGCGGGATGGCCCGCGCGGCGCACGCGTGGGTGGACACGCGCGGTTGAGGGGTCAAGCGGTGCTCCCGCGCGTGCTTGCCGCGCCCGGGCCCTGTGCGGGGCCGCGCGGTTAGGGTAGCGGCGGTGCCGCCCCGCGGCTGAAGGGCGGCTCCGAGGCGGGGCCGCGCCGGTGCCGCCCGCGAAGCATCCTCTCGGTGCCCGCTCGGTGGCGGGTCGCTTGGTGTAGCCCGCTCTTTCCCTTTCCCATGGGAGCCGCTCGGCGCCCGCGCGGTGCCCGGTGCAGTTGCGGGTCGCGCGGGTGCCGCCTGCGCGGTGGCCACGCGGCGCCGGAGGGTACGACCCGCGCGGATCCGCGGAGTTCCATCGCCGCATTGAGGCGGCGAGCGGTCGTCCGCGATTCTCCTCCGCGCGATGCCCTAGCGGCACCGCGCGCCTCCGCCGTCCGTTCCGTGCCCTAGCATGACGACGATGACGGCGACGGTGACAGATACGACGGAGAAACCCAAGAACTCAAAAAGAAAGGACGACGAAAAAAATCCCAAATAATTTATAACAATTATTTTACTAACCGAAGATCGACGGGAAGGTTGTCCGGTCGCGTTCTTGCCTTTGGTTCGATGTCCGGGAAGATCGGGCTCCTTCTCTTTCTCCTTTCCCTTTCTTCCGACTAGGGTTCCGTCTTTTCCTTTTTCTCTTTCTTTCTCTCCTCACCGGTTAGGGTTTTATTTTTCTTTTCTTTTCTTTCCGATAATCGGGATCCCTTATATAGCTCGTATTATATCTTTAATTAATTTCCTCTTTAATTCGTACGTAAGAAAATTCTATTTTCCGTCATCGGATAATTAATTAATTAATTAATTATCCCCTACGAGATAACCCACCTTATCTCCAACGGGTGCAAGATATTTTGCACGGATTCCGATGCATGACTAATCACCGCATCACTAAGAATTCCGTTCCGGGAGATCCCGACATCGGATTTCAGATCCGATCGCACCGTCGGCCATCATTTTCCGCGCTCTATCGCACAACAATACCAGCACCACACACTGGCCAACTCTTAAGAATTGAATAATTTTATTTCACTTAAAGGCTTAAATAATTACATGTGAGTCAAAAATACCCCTAAGGGCCGGATCACTACACCACTCACACTTTATAAAAAGTTTCGTCCCGAAACTTAAGTACAAACCCCACTAATCAATTCGAGAAGACACTCTCTCATCTTCGATTTCAGTTCCCAAGTCGCCTCGCGCTCTTCGTGGTTGCTCCACTGGACCTTTACATAGGGGATTGTTCGTTTGCGCAACTTCTTGTCCTCTCTCGCCAAAATCCGCACCGGCGTCTCCTCGACGCTTAAATCCTCTCGCAACTCGATGGTGGAGGCATCCAAGGCATGAGAGGGATCAGCTAGGTACTTCCGGAGCATTGAGACATGGAACACGTTATGGACTCATTCGAGGTTCGGCGGCAGGGCTAATCGGTACGCCACCGATCCTACGCGTTCTAGGATCTCGAACGGTCCTACGTACCTCGGGCTTAACTTTCCCTTTATGCCGAAGCGTCGGTTCCCCTTGGAGGGCGAAACTCGGAGTAACGCATGCTCACCCACCATGAACTCTAAGTCTCGGCGTCTGTTGTCCGCGTAGCTTTTCTATCTGCTCTGGGCGGTCAGTAGCCTTTGTCTAATCAATCGCACCTTTGCTTCGGTCTCCTCCACCAAATCTGGGCCCAGAAACTTACGCTCACCCAAGTCGTCCCAGCATATTGGAGACCGAATGCGGCGCCCGTACAGGGCCTCGTATGGTGTCATCTGAATGCTGGCCTGGTAACTGTTATTGTAGGCAAATTCCACTAGGGGCAAACACCGTGCCCACCCTTCGCCCAAGTCCAAAACGCATGCTCGAAGCATGTCCTCCACAATTTGTATCACCCGCTCTGATTGTCCATCGGTCTGCGGGTGAAAAGCCGTACTGAAGTGCAACTTGGTTCCCATTGCTCGCTGCAGGCTCTGCCAAAAGTTTGACACAAATCGCGTGTCCCTGTCCGACGTGATGGATGTCGGCACCCCATGCAACCTTACTATCTCGTTGATGTAGGTTTGTGCCAGTCGTTCCCGCGTCCACGTCGTGTGTATGGGCAGAAAGTGGGCCGATTTCGTCAGACGGTCCACAATCACCCATATTGCATCGTGTCCCTGTGACGATCTCGGGAACCCGGTCACAAAATCCATGGTAATCATGTCCCACTTCCACTCGGGCACTGGTAAGGGTTGCAATTTTTCTACCGGACGCTGGTGCTCGGCCTTCACCCGTTGGCACACCAGGCAGTGTGCCACAAACCGAGTCACGTCTCCCTTCATTTTGGGCCACCAGAAGGTCTGTTTGACGTCCTTGTACATCTTCGTTCCCCCGGGGTGCGCTGCATATGGAGCAGTATGCGCCTCCCGCAGGATTTCCTCTTTGAGTTCCGGTAGATCCGGCACGCAGATTCGTCCCCAAAATCGTATCGTGCCGTCGGAGTTTACTGTGAAATCACCTTCTTGGTCGGCAGTTACTCTACTTCGCACCAGCTGGAATTGGTCATCAGTCGACTGCCCCTCGAGAATTCTGTCAAGCAAGGTAGGTCTGACCACCAGTGTCAGAAGTTGTGCGACTGCACCCGCCGGTACTACTTCTAGTCGTAATCGCAAAAATTCCGCAATCAGACTATCTTGCTGGGTGATGGCACTTACCCCTGCCTCCTCGGCCAGCCCCTTGCGGCTCAGGGCGTCGGCCACCACGTTTGCCTTTCCCGGGTGGTAGTGGATCGTTAAATCGTAATCCTTCAGTAGCTCGAGCCACCATCTTTGTCGCAAATTTAACTCCTTTTGGGTGAAAAGGTACTTAAGACTTTTATGATCTGAGTACACATTGGAGTGTGCCCCATACAGGTAGTGTCTCCAAAGCTTGAGGACGAACACAACCGCTGCGAGTTCCAAATCGTGCACGGGATAGTTCCGCTCGTATTCCTTGAGCTGCTTTGACGCATAGGCTATAACCTTTCCCCTTTGCATGAGTACTCCACCCAGTCCGTTTCGCGACACATCGCAATACACTTCGTAATCCTCCCCTGGTTCTGGCAGGGCGAGAATCGGGGATCGCGTCAATCTATCCTTGAGCTCCTCGAAGCTCCTCTGACATTTGTCCGTCCAGATGATCTTTTCTCCCTTTCTAGTCAAACGGTTTAAGGGGGTGGCTATCTTGGAGAAACCCTCCACGAAGCGCCGGTAGTACCCGGCTAATCCCAGGAAGCTTCGAATCTCCGTCACCGTCGTCGGTTGGGGCCAGTCCGTCACCGAATCTATCTTCTTCGGATCGACTGCGACTCCAGCCGCCGAGATTACGTGCCCCAAGAAGCCGACCTCACGGAGCCAAAACTCACACTTTTTGAGTTTGGCGTAGAGTTTCTGTTCCCGTAGGGTCTGGAGGACTGTGCGCAGATGTTCTTCATGTTCCTCGTCTGTACGGGAGTAGATGAGGATATCGTCGATGAAGACCACCACGAACAAGTCCAGGAAGGGTTTGAATACCCTGTTCATCATGTCCATGAACACCGCCGGGGCATTTGTGAGCCCGAACGGCATTACTGTAAATTCGTAATGGCCGTAGCGAGTCCGGAAAGCCGTTTTGGGGATGTCCTCCCCCTTAACCTGGACCTGATGATAGCCCAACTGCAGGTCAATCTTTGAAAACACCGTCGCCCCTGTAGTTGGTCGAAGAGGTCGTCGATCCTTGGCAGGGGGTACTTGTTCTTAACGGTGACCTTATTTATCTCCCGGTAGTCAATGCACAACCGGAGACTTCCGTCCTTCTTCCTCACAAACAGGACGGGCGCGCCCCAGGGTGACGCGCTAGGTCTGATGAAACCCTTATCCAAAAGGTCCTCCAACTGTGCCTTGAGTTCCTTCAACTCCGCGAAGGCCATCCTGTACGGTGCCTTGGTGATGGGTTTGGTGCCAGGAAGTAGTTCAATAGGGAAGTCGACTTCTCGTTCCGGTGGCATTCCGGGGAGCTCCGCCGGAAACACGTCCGGAAATTCCCTTACCACGGGACCGCTGATCCTTATCTGGGGAGCGGCCCTGAACTACCTATCGGCCCATTGGGTTCTCGGCTGCAAGGCATAGGGTGGAGCCTATTTATTCCTTGCATGGCCTTTAACGGGCCCCGAGTACACAAGGTTCTCCTATGCTTCGAAGCCCGCCCGCGTACATCGGCCGGGGAAGGCTTCGCCTAATACTTAAGGATTTTAGAGAGAGGGAGAGAGAGAGTCTAACAGGGGTAGCAGGCTAAGGTGTAACCGGTGCTCCTAATCTAAGAGGGAAGAGAGAAACCAAAAATTACCTGCCGTTACTAGGTCTGGGACGTCGCGTCCTCCACTGTAGTATCCCGGGGAGTCCGTCCACAGCCCTTGGGCCAGCGTCGTACGGCATGCTGGGGAAGGGACTTGACGTCTGAGGAGTCTGCGGATTGCTGGTCGCCGGGCAAATCCTTTGGCTGAACGGGGGCCGCAGCACTCTCTGGTCCTTTCTGCTGTGGTGGCGCGGCGGCGGCGGCGGGGGTGGGCCTCTGAGGGCAGAAGGCACAGGAATGGTCCGGTAAGCCGCACTGATTGCAGTAATGGTACCTCCACGTACATTCCGCCACCGGGTGAGTACCCTCGCAGATTACGCACGGTCCCTGAGGTGATTTTGTGCCCCTCGCTGGTGTCGGTTCGTCCTTCCGTGCTTTCTCTGGACGTCCTCCTCCTCGGCCCTCCGGGGCGGGGCCCCCTTGCGGAATGGGTGTAGCAGTCTTCTCTGTCCCCTCCGGTCGCGGTGCCGGAGGCCTGGTGGTGCCCGGTTTCCGTGGGCACTCGTAGCGTGCGTGTCCTGGTCTGCCGCATCGGTAGCAGTGGCCGTGTCTCCATGGACAATCAGTCACCTGATGCGCCCCACTGCATATGGGACACGGCTTCCTCTGCGGTTTGGGTTCTCCTCTCATCGCCTTTCCAAAGTTCCCCTCTGTCCTCGGGCGTTTGAGTGCCGGGCCCTGCTGGAAGGGGTCCTCCGCCGGACTGGGATAGGGATAACTCTGCCGAGCGCGTGTCTCGGCCAGTTCTTGCTCTGCCCGCCGGGCCAACATAACCGCTTCGTTAAAAGTGGGGAACCCTGCCGGTGGCATTCCCCGATAGGCGTCGTCCCTGGCGTCTCGCTGGGTGCGGTCGACACCCTCGAAATCTTGAGTCAGTAGGCCTAGGCGCTCAGTGAAAGTTAGCATTTGCCCCGCTATGTCGCGTAGCTGGTTGCGGAGTAAGTGGTTGGCTGCGGCTGCGGGATCCATCCTGTCCATTGAGAATGGTTAGCGCTCGGTGGCCGGATCCTGGCCGTTGTCTGCTGTGATACAAAGCAACCACGTTAACCCTAAGGTTATAACCCTAGCACCCTGTCTTACGATTACACCTATATTACGTTCCCTTTACCCCGTACTCTCACGTACTACGCACCTATACCTTGGTTATCTCATGTCCAATTTGCTTGTGGCACCCTACACTGTGGATGTGGATCACGTCTACTATGGTTATGGTTGTTTTCTCTGATACCATTTAATCTGTCACGCCCCCGGGGGTTTTTGAGTCTATCAAAGCGGAAAATTGCGTGTATTATTTTTTTTCTTAACAAAGTAACTTAAACCTCATCCCCGGTGCGTGCCAGACCGCCGCATACACAAATTCTCTCTGCCCACGGACAGAGTCTCCTTTGTATATGCACGGCGTCTCATTTACAACATGCGTTTCATTTACAACATCATACATCAACCATCAACCATACAATAGACATACATCGTCAAACAGAGTACAGTAATTTAACTAATGTTTTAAAAGACCGGTGTCCACTTGACACCTTGTTATTTTTTTTTTTCAAGCGAGTTATTAAAGCGGCATACGTTTAGAAAGGATAAAACCAGCGGTTGCAAAACCCGTGCCCACACGGCACTTTGTTTTGAGAAAACATTTTCGAAATCATTTGGTTTATCATGAAAACGTGCCGCATATGAAAACATCACTAAAAGTATCAAAGTATAAAAGTACACCTCATCCACAGCGCTAACTAATACATGTCCACGACTAATATGATCCACAAGCAACTTAACTATTTAAGGTATAAGGAAAACGAGATAAAAACCAAGTATCCTGACTACGGTCCTCGCGACGCTGTCTCACCGCCATCCCGGCTAACGCACCTAGTAATACCTGTCACGGAGTGGGTAAAGTCAGTGACAAACAAAGTAGATATCTAAATATCAATAAGGAATAAGGAGCAAACCGATTACACCGGAACCTTTCGCTAAAACCCTGTACATAATTAAGCTGGGCACCAACCCCAGATTTATCAATTATGTTGGGCACCAACCCTAGAGTACCTGTCGGAGAGACTAAAGTCTCCCCTCATGCGCAAACACCTTTTTGATGCTTTTAACCTCTTCACGGTGCTGGTGTGCTATTTTCAGCAGGCGCGAAGAGGTCCTCACGGCTCCCACCCCTTTGTGAGGTACACGGATCAAAAAGACCACTTCTCCGAAAAAGTACACCCATGCGGAGGCCAATCCGCCTGTGTACGTGCAGCATCCGAAAATGGATTTGCCGAGATCGGCGTGTAGTGAGCACCGCGACCGCAGCCGCTTCAATTGTTAGATAAAATACAATTATGCGAAAGGTTAAACTGTCCATCTACTTTGTTAGACAAATTAAGAGCATTTTAATGATGATAGATGCACTTACTGCACTTGTTGCACTTATAGCAACCGTACCCACCTAGTTGAAGAGAAATCGGAACACCTGAATCCTTCGCGCACCCCCGCTGCGCACCTGGCCCTAAAGAAAGTCCGCAAGGATAACTATAGTCAAAAACGTGTACTAACATCCCAAAACAAAAGACCCAATTTACTCTTTTCGACGGAAAAGTCCAACACCGTCCGGGTTGACGAAAACCGGAATCCCGCGCCGCCGCCGTCGTCGTCCGCCGAAGCCCCGCGCGGTTCGGAACCGCGCGGCGTGTCTCCGCGGGCGGCGCCCACACGGCACGGCGCCTCGCGCGGGTGCTGCCCGTGCGGCGGCCGCGCGGCGCCCGCGAGGGTGCGGCCCCGTACGGCGCCCGCGCGCGGGGTTGCCCGCACGGCGCCCGCGTGGGTGCCCCGCGCGGCGCCCGCGCGATTGCGGGTCCGCGCAGGTGCCGCCCACGCGGCAGCCGCGCGGCGCCCGCGCGGTGCCCGCGCCGTTGCGGGTCCGCGCGGGTGCCGCCCGCGCGGCAGCCGCGCGGCGCCCGCGCGTTGCCCGCACGGTTGCGGGTCCGCGTGGGTGCCGCCCGCGCTTTAGCCGCGCGGCGCCCGCGCGGTTGCGGGTCCGCGTGGGTGCCGCCCGCGCGGTAGCCGCGCGGCGCCCACGCGGTGCCCGCGCGGTTGCGGGTCCGCGCGGGTGCCGCCCGCGCGGTGGCCGCGCGGCGACCGCGCGGGTACGACCCGCGCGGTGCCCGCGCGGTCCCATCGCCGCTTGCGGCGGCGATCGGCCGTCCGCGATTCTCCTCCGCACGATGCCCTAGCGGCACCGCGCGCCTCCGCCGTCCGTTCCGTGCCCTAGCATGACGACGATGACGGCGACGGTGACAGATACGACGGAGAAACCCAAGAACTCAAACAAAAAGGACGACGGAAAAAATCCCAAATAATTTATAACAATTATTTTACTAACCGAAGATCGACGGGAAGGTTGTCCGGTCGCGTTCTTGCCTTTGGTTCGATGTCCGGGAAGATCGGGCTCCTTCTCTTTCTCCTTTCCCTTTCTTCCGGCTAGGGTTCCGACTTTTCCTTTTTCTCTTTCTTTCTCTCCTCACCGGTTAGGGTTTTATTTTTCTTTTCTTTTCTTTCCGATAATCGGGATCCCTTATATAGCTCGTATTATATCTTTAATTAATTTCCTCTTTAATTCGTACGTAAGAAAATTCTATTTTTCGTCATCGGATAATTAATTAATTAATTAATTATCCCCTACGAGATAACCCACCTTATCTCCAACGAGTGCAAGATATTTTGCACGGATTCCGATGCATGACTAATCACCGTATCACTAAGAATTCCGTTCCGGGAGATCCCGACATCGGATTTCAGATCCGATCGCACCGTCGGCCATCATTTTCCGCGCTCTATCGCAGAACAATACCAGCACCACACACTGGCCAACTCTTAAGAATTGAATAATTTTATTTGACTTATGTCACGCCCCGAGTCCGCCAATTTGTACGGTTCGGGCACGCCAACAGACCCGCCAATCGGGTATGACCTTTCACTACCCGAAAGGAACGGTAACATCCATAATCATACAACAAGTATATGCGGAAGCTCAATATCAGAGTACTGAAAATCACTATAAATTTGAGCTTTCATTTTATAAACAAACAGTTTAAGCGATAATGAAAGCATACAAGAGTGAACCATAACTTAAATTTATTACACTTTACATTTCTGAACTTGGAAATAAAATTATTACAATTCCTTTACATAAATTCCTCACCAGACAAGGTTCACTCAAGAAATATATAAAAGGGATACCTCTGCTAGACCCTCTAGGTCTCTATGCTGCTGGGCCCTTGTCCCTGACGTATGCCTCGCCGTCTGCATCTGAACCGTCTCGTCCGCTGTATCCCGACCCGAACCTGTGGGGGGGGTCACCCAAGGGGTGTGAGAACTCCGACAGAGTTCCCAGTGGGTTCAACCACCGAGAAAAAGTGTCCTACACCACTTGGTCCAATGGAAGCAATAATAATAGTGCTAGGAAACTAAAATCCTCAATATCAAAATGCGACTATGCTATATAATATATCACTACACTATCTGTGTATACTCATCGACCCAGCACTACTCTGTCTAGCCACACTAGGCTGCTAAGCACCAACTCGGCCACTATGCCGCTATATACAGGGTTCAACTAACCCGGCCACCTTGGCCACTCTATCTTTCTCTTTTTTCTTTACATTCTGGTGCTTTAGTTCAAGTTAACCCTCGGAAATTCTTATCCAACGGGCCCCAGCCCGGTAGTCCTGCTACCATAAGATAAGATTTCTAAGGTTGCCGATAACACCCGCAAGTGTTACCCCGTCCTACGGAAGAAACGTCCCGAACGGGTCTCTACCCGGGAGAGGGATACTGCCCGTACCTCCAATATGGGCTGGTTTCACCGTAGGTCCGCCCGTTTTATCTTTATCTTTTCTTTTGCCTTTAGCTCTTTGTTTTGCCTTTACTTGGGAAGCTGAGTCTTGCTCACACACTTCCCCCGGGATTGACATATGCTCAACCCTCCTGTTGGCAACTTAGCTTTAATTCTTTAATTAACTTGGGAGTGACCTATGCTCAACCCTCCCAATAGCCATTTAGGCTTTTCTTTTGCAGTTTACATTTACCGGGTCCGAGGGTTCCAAAAGACGCATGCCTACAACCCCAATCAAACAAGAACAGGTTGTGGCGTCGCCTCCCGTAGTGCTCGGCCCAATGTATTTTATCTTATCCTTTTTACCTTTCATTAATCATTCTCTTTCTTTAACCACTCTCTTTACACTTTAGGCTCAGATAAGTTTAAGGCACCTTGGCACTCATCTACCCGGGAGTGACATATGCTCAACCCTCCCGTTAGCATTCATGCCTCAATGCTATTCTTTTACTTTTTCTCTTTTATTTCAAGCAATTTGCTTGTCTTGCTTATTAATCACTTTTAGCTCTATCTTGAGCAATTTGCTTGTCTTGCTTATTAATCACTTTTAGCTCTCTCTCGAGCTATTATCTCTTTTATCCTAAGTTCTTTACTCTAGGATAATTTGGGTGTCTCCAACACCAATATAGGTTTGAACATCCTGTTCATTTACATTTACACTTATTTTGCCACTTGGCAATATCTTTGGTATCCTAGCCCCTTTTAAACTTTTCTTTGCTTGTTCTCAAATACCCTTAAGATTACACTACGTCACAAGGACACTAGTTACTGTCAATTTTATCTAACTTAGAGTTTGTTAACTCTATTTCCCAATTTTTCCTTTCCTTTATTAAACTCATATTGGAGTTAAATTGTTTGTCAATTTACCCAGACGGCCTATGACTTTCTAGTATTATATTTGTTTAATTCTATGACTTGGAGATCTAATCCCCCTTTTCCTGATTTCTCACTTAATCCTAGAGTTATACTAACTCTATTTTCCTGTTCCATGTTTAACTTAGGGTTGCACTAACTCTATTTCATCACTAGAATTTAATTCCACTAGTTCGCCTTAGGTTCCTTTACATAAGTTCCATAACCTGTTTAACCTAGAGTTCTCTGACTCTATGTTGAACACTCTATTCTCAACCTTAGGTTATTTTCCTAAGGTAATGCCACACGTCCATCTAGGTGTATTCTCCTAGTTCATCATGCCACTCGTTAGACCTAAATCTAGGTTTTCTCCTAAGTCTCACTACCATCATGCATCTCTTTTCCCTTGTACTTTCACATGGTTCCTAGGGTTACACCCTAGCATGATCACAATAATAATTAATCGTTTACTTCTACGCATGCAATTATTTTCATATCCATCATAGAATAGCATTTATTCACTACGCATGCAATTACTATCATAATTCCCTAACACCTCTAACAGGCTACTATCATGCTTCTGGATCGAAAAGCAAAGGAGCAAGGGGAGAGGTCACCCAATTTCGGCAGAATCCCCCACCTCGATAATTCTCTTTGTTCTCGAAAGAGAACAAAAGTCGATCTCTTAGTCTCCAAGATTTTTCTAAAATGAAAGAAAAATTATGAAGGAATTATTTTTCGAATCCACTAATCCCATAAAAATTATAAAACTAAGAACCCTAGAATTTTCGTTACCTCTTTTAATATTCTCTTGATCAAAAGACAAGCAGTAAATGGTGTTCCCCTTTGGAATGCTCCAAAACACCCTCTACTTGGTTCATAAGAAACCTATAAGTAGAGATCATTCACTTAGCATGATTTTTCATTCTCTTTAAATCCAAAAAAACTCCTAAATCCAATAATGAAACCATTAAGGAATAATTCTATGCTCTTTTAACCTCATAAAAACCATAAAAGAGAAACCCTAGGTTTACTCTTTACTCTCTTGATGGCCTTTTTGAACCAAACGAAAGAAAAGGGGATGAAAATTTCATTCTTGACATGTTCTTATAAAGAGAAATTTTGATCTCTTTAACTTAGAGAAAATACCCTAAAAATTGGAGAAAAACCTATTTGGAATATTTTCCCAAGCTCTTGAACCCAAGAAAAGATTAAAAATTCAACCCTAGCTTTTAAATATTACCTCTTTTGATGTCTTTGATCAAGAGGGAAGGATGAAGAGGAGTGGGAGCACACTTTGGAGGGCTTCTAAATGCTCTCTTCAAGCTTCCCCCAAGTCTCGAGATGCATCCAGAAGCAGCAGCCAAGAGAAGGCTTGCTGCTGCACCTTCTTCTTCTCCTTTGCTTTCCTTTTCTTTCTTTCTCTTTCTTCTTCTCTATCTCTTCTTCTTCTCCTTCAATCTACAAATTTTTCTTAAACTTTCCACGATTTTGTTTAAATTTTTGGACTACTCTAAGCCCTCGAAAGAGAGACCCGAAAAAGCTTCGCGATAAACTGCACTGTCAAAAACTGCAGTTTCAGAATTTACGAAGCATTTTTCTTCGCTTCGTTCTCCAATTTTTCCTTAATTTCTCACCTAGGTTTTTCACCCATTTTGCTCAGAAAACTTTTGTGAGACACCCCACGATTTCTTTTAAATTTTTGGGCCACTCTAAGCCTTCGAAAGAGAGCCCCGAAAAAGCTTCGCGATAAACTGCACTGTCAAAAACTGCAGTTTCAGAATTTACGAAGCATTTTTCTTCGCTTCGTTCTCCAATTTTTCCTTAATCGCTCACCTAGGTTTTTCACCCCTTTTGCTCAGAAAACTTTTGTGAGACACCCCACGATTTCTTTTAAATTTTTGGGTCACTCTAAGCCTTCGAAAGAGAGCCCCGAAAAAGCTTCGCGATAAACTGCACTGTCAAAAACTGCAGTTTCATAATTTACGAAGCATTTTTCTTCGCTTCGTTCTCCAATTTTTCCTTAATCGCTCACCTAGGTTTTTCACCCCTTTTGCTCAGAAAACTTTTCTGAGACACCCCACGATTTCTTTTAAATTTTTGGGCCACTCTAAACCTTCGAAAGAGAGCCCGAAAATGCTTCGTGATTACGAATTTCAGAAACTCCAGAATTTGCTAAGTCCTTGGGGTTCAAGTCACTTTTCGACCCGATGCCCTTCGCGTCAGCCCGAAACGCACCGAACTCGACTGTAATCATATTTAAAACATGTTACAAGTCTTCTCGCCGTATTTCGCCATTTTGTGAATTCGGCGAACGTGGGTCTACCTTTTACAAGCTTGAAGCTTCGATTTCCAACTACAACTCACTTTTCGACTCGATGACTTTTGTATCGATTCGAAATGCTTTCAACTCACTTGTAATTACATTTGAAATGTGTTACAAGTATTCTTGCTGAATTTCGCACTTTTTGCGGAAATCGCCAAACAAGGACCTATGCTTCACAATTGAAGCTTCAATTTCTCAACTCCAACTCACTTTTCGACTCGATGACTTGTGTATCGATTTGAAATGCTTCCAACTCACTTGTAATCACATTTGAAATGTGTTACAAGTATTTTTGCTGAATTTCGTTCTTTTTGCGGAAATCGCCACACAATGACCTAAGCTTCAAATTCTCAACTCCAACTCACTTTTCGACTCGATGACTTTTGCATCGATTCGCAATGCTTCCAACTCACTTGTAATTACATTTGAAATGCGTTACAAGTATTTTTGCTGAACTTCGCCTTTTCGCGGAAATCGATGTACTACACTCTCCCCTATTTTGAATAAACCATAATTTAGCACTTTTCTCCGAATCCAATAAAAATAGTATTTCATACCATTTTTATTTATATTATTTATATACCATAAATCTGGTACATTACATTCTACCCCCCTTAAAATAAGTTTCGTCCTCGAAACTTGAATCACATCTCGACTCCTTCTTGATCGAGAGGGAGGAATTTTGTCCTCACTACTGGGCTCACTGTATATCATGACCGACTTCAAATTTCCTGCTCGGCGAGACTACATGAGCAACTCATTCATGAATCCCTATCTTAATCCAGGGACAAACTCAGACCTGGTGGCTGGCCACTTTCACCAAATAGGTGAAAGGCACAGTTGAGCACTTGCTCTCTCCATTACCACAAATTGCCCCGTCTTTCTTGCGAAATTTCCACTTTAATTCCGCCATCAACTTTTCACAATGAGGTTGCATATGCAACCAATTACATTTACCGCATATTTCGGTCGCTCCGCTTCCTAATGTGGAGGGCAAGGCCAATCCACGAGTTTCCAGCTATCACATACGCTACTAGTGCTCTAAGTCCATGGGTTATCAGCTAACCCGATATCTCGAACTACTAATAGGTTCACAGACCACGGTCCAATAGGGGCCTATAGCCCAAAACTAATCCCACAGACCCAATCGTCAAACGGGTAGATCCACACTTAGGATTACTACACCAACACTCCCACTAGGAGCTACAGTACCACAATCACCACTAGCTCTACGGCCTGGTCATATAACGCTCTCAGTGTACTAACAGTCTCAACGCTCATACGTGGCATTCCGCGTTCCCGGGTCATCGCTCGGACTACCGTCCCGACCAAATCTCTATCATGCCCCGCCCTTAGGTCTCGGGCCGCTGTCTCTCACAGCCGACTGCACCTGCCCACTGGGCTACAGGCCCACAGTCAACAAACATGGTCCAGGCACGGATCGTCCCCAAGCGAACCCGTTAATCGTCGCCACGCGACCACTATGCTCACTGAGCAAAACCAACCAACTAGTCGTCAATCCACGACCCGAACTCTTTATCAACTCTGGCCACACTGGGCAAAGGCTAATACGCCACCTAATCAGCCCTCTCTGGCTAAACGGTACCTGTGCTCCATGAGCACCCGAACAGTTGGGCATCCAGCACCCCCATGTTAACTCACAAATATCTAGTGTTAAGCAACTTGCTTATACACGCGTATGACTCCTGTACACCTCTCCCAACTAGGTTGAGGCATCACAACGACTGTTCCCCCAACTCTGGTGATTAACTCGCAAAGACTACGGTGGCAACCCTTGCCATTACACCGATTCATCAGAACGGCGCCACAAAACTCTCGCTCTTTCGAGAGGTTCCCGCATCCTGAAGCCTACTCTGGGCCTCACCAACTCTACTATGCGGCAACACAGCCACAGTTGTCGCGCCACACGGTTACTACCGTCATCAGGGGCAAATTCACGCCGCCAGGCTCGTAAATCTTTCTTGCCCTAACCCTCAGGGTACTGCAACTTGGCTCTCGCGACATAGCGATCACCATTTACCTCGCGAGTCGGTCTCTTACTGGACCTTACTAACCATACTTTGCCAGCAACCTAGCTGACACAAGCGTAAAACACCCTATGCTGAAGGTGTTGGCTGCGCCGACAAAAGTTCGGCGGCCACAGCCATTTCTTTACTGTCGCCTCTACGGGCGGCGACGCCGTATACCTATGCGTCATTTATGCAGCCTCAACTTGTTGCGCTATCAGTCACTGGAGCCCATCTATCTGCTCCAACTGTCACGCTGACGTTACTCTTAGGCGTCGAAACCTGTCTTCCTGTCGGCGGGGAATTTCCGCCGACGACAAGAAGTCTGACCTGCTGCTGGACCACTCCAACAGATGCGGTTCCCTACTATCGCAGCTCGTATACGTCGTTTGACCCCGAGCCCTCTCGTGACTCGGGTCAAAACAGGTGCGTCTCCCTATGTGGTGTCATCGCTAATATGCACACCACAACGACACAACCAGCCCAAATTTAGCCATTTGAGCAACGCGCAGTCTATACACCGACAAAAAGGCTCGTCGACCCAATCATGCGAAAGTATAAGAGGGTACTCCTTTTCATCTCCAACATTACGTTGTCGGCCACCAACGTAATATTCGAAGAATGAAAACTCGTCGCCCTCGATCAGTCCCAACATCCTTTTTGGGAACAACAATAACCAATCAAATACTTTCGCCCAATAATCCACACACTCTCTCGTGCCTAAACCCTAGAGTCTCCCTAAGGTTTGCTAACCACCTAGGACTATTCCTAGGCTCTGATACCACTCTAATCTGTCACGCCCCGAGTCCGCCAATTTGTACGGTTCGGGCACGCCAACAGACCCGCCAATCGGGTATGACCTTTCACTACCCGAAAGGAACGGTAACATCCATAATCATACAACAAGTATATGCGGAAGCTCAATTTCAGAGTACTGAAAATCACTATAAATTTGAGCTTTCATTTTATAAACAAACAGTTTAAGCGATAATGAAAGCATACAAGAGTGAACCATAACTTAAATTTATTACACTTTACATTTCTGAACTTGCAAATAAAATTATTACAATTCCTTTACATAAATTCCTCACCAGACAAGGTTCACTCAAGAAATATATAAAAGGGATACCTCTGCTAGACCCTCTAGGTCTCTATGCTGCTGGGCCCTTGCCCCTGACGTATGCCTCGCCGTCTGCATCTGAACCGTCTCGTCCGCTGTATCCCGACCCGAACCTGTGGGGGGGGTCACCCAAGGGGTGTGAGAACTCCGACAGAGTTCCCAGTGGGTTCAACCACCGAGAAAAAGTGTCCTACACCACTTGGTCCAATGGAAGCAATAATAATAGTGCTAGGAAACTAAAATCCTCAATATCAAAATGCGGCTATGCTATATAATATATCACTACACTATCTGTGTATACTCATCGACCCAGCACTACATTGTCTAGCCACACTAGGCTGCTAAGCACCAACTCGGCCACTATGCCGCTATATACAGGGTTCAACTAACCCGGCCACCTTGGCCACTCTATCTTTCTCTTTTTTCTTTACATTCTGGTGCAATAGTTCAAGTTAACCCTCGGAAATTCTTATCCAACGGGCCCCAGCCCGGTAGTCCTGCTACCATAAGATAAGATTTCTAAGGTTGCCGATAACACCCGCAAGTGTTACCCCGTCCTACGGAAGAAACGTCCCGAACGGGTCTCTACCCGGGAGAGGGATACTGCCCGTACCTCCAATATGGGCTGGTTTCACCGTAGGTCCGCCCGTTTTATCTTTATCTTTTCTTTTGCCTTTAGCTCTTTGTTTTGCCTTTACTTGGGAAGCTGAGTCTTGCTCACACACTTCCCCCGGGACTGACATATGCTCAACCCTCCCGTTGGCAACTTAGCTTTAATTCTTTAATTAACTTGGGAGTGACCTATGCTCAACCCTCCCAATAGCCATTTAGGCTTTTCTTTTGCAGTTTACATTTACCGGGTCCGAGGGTTCCAAAAGACGCATGCCTACAACCCCAATCAAACAAGAACAGGTTGTGGCGTCGCCTCCCGTAGTGCTCGGCCCAATGTATTTTATCTTATCCTTTTTACCTTTCATTAATCATTCTCTTTCTTTAACCACTCTCTTTACACTTTAGGCTCAGATGAGTTTAAGGCACCTTGGCACTCATCTACCCGGGAGTGACATATGCTCAACCCTCCCGTTAGCATTCATGCCTCAATGCTATTCTTTTACTTTTTCTCTTTTATTTCAAGCAATTTGCTTGTCTTGCTTATTAATCACTTTTAGCTCTATCTTGAGCAATTTGCTTGTCTTGCTTATTAATCACTTTTAGCTCTCTCTCGAGCTATTATCTCTTTTATCCTAAGTTCTTTACTCTAGGATAATTTGGGTGTCTCCAACACCAATATAGGTTTGAACATCCTGTTCATTTACATTTACACTTATTTTGCCACTTGGCAATATCTTTGGTATCCTAGCCCCTTTTAAACTTTTCTTTGCTTGTTCTCAAATACCCTTAAGATTACACTACGTCACAAGGACACTAGTTACTATCAATTTTATCTAACTTAGAGTTTGTTAACTCTATTTCCCAATTTTTCCTTTCCTTTATTTAACTCATATTGGAGTTAAATTGTTTGTCAATTTACCCAGACGGCCTATGACTTTCTAGGATTATATTTGTTTAATTCTATGACTTGGAGATCTAATCCCCCTTTTCCTGATTTCTCACTGAATCCTAGAGTTATACTAACTCTATTTTCCTGTTCCATGTTTAACTTAGGGTTGCACTTACTCTATTTCATCACTAGAGTTTAATTCCACTAGTTCGCCTTAGGTTCCTTTACATAAGTTCCATAACCTGTTTAACCTAGAGTTCTCTGACTCTATGTTGAACACTCTATTCTCAACCTTAGGTTATTTTCCTAAGGTAATGCCACACGTCCATCTAGGTGTATTCTCCTAGTTCATCATGCCACTCGTTAGACTTAAATCTAGGTTTTCTCCTAAGTCTCACTACCATCATGCATCTCTTTTCCCTTGTACTTTCACATGGTTCCTAGGGTTACACCCTAGCATGATCACAATAATAATTAATCGTTTACTTCTACGCATGCAATTATTTTCATATCCATCATAGAATAGCATTTATTCACTACGCATGCAATTACTATCATAATTCCCTAACGCCTCTAACAGGCTACTATCATGCTTCTGGATCGAAAAGCAAAGGAGCAAGGGGAGAGGTCACCCAATTTCGGCAGAATCCCCCACCTCGATAATTCTCTTTGTTCTCGAAAGAGAACAAAAGTCGATCTCTTAGTCTCCAAGATTTTTCTAAAATGAAAGAAAAATTATGAAGGAATTATTTTTCGAATCTACTAATCCCATAAAAATTATAAAACTAAGAACCCTAGAATTTTCGTTACCTCTTTTAATATTCTCTTGATCAAAAGACAAGCAGTAAATGGTGTTCCCCTTTGGAATGCTCCAAAACACCCTCTACTTGGTTCATAAGAAACCTATAAGTAGAGATCATTCACTTAGCATGATTTTTCATTCTCTTTAAATCCAAAAAAACTCCTAAATCCAATAATGAAACCATTAAGGAATAATTCTATGCTCTTTTAACCTCATAAAAACCATAAAAGAGAAACCCTAGGTTTACTCTTTACTCTCTTGATGGCCTTTTTGAACCAAACGAAAGAAAAGGGGATGAAAATTTCATTCTTGACATGTTCTTATAAAGAGAAATTTTGATCTCTTTAACTTAGAGAAAATACCCTAAAAATTGGAGAAAAACCTATTTGGAATATTTTCCCAAGCTCTTGAACCCAAGAAAAGATTAAAAATTCAACCCTAGCTTTTAAATATTACCTCTTTTGATGTCTTTGATCAAGAGGGAAGGATGAAGAGGAGTGGGAGCACACTTTGGAGGGCTTCTAAATGCTCTCTTCAAGCTTCCCACAAGTCTCGAGATGCATCCAGAAGCAGCAGCCAAGAGAAGGCTTGCTGCTGCACCTTCTTCTTCTCCTTTGCTTTCCTTTTCTTTCTTTCTCTTTCTTCTTCTCTATCTCTTCTTCTTCTCCTTCAATCTACAAATTTTTCTTAAACTTTCCACGATTTTGTTTAAATTTTTGGACTACTCTAAGCCCTCGAAAGAGAGACCCGAAAAAGCTTCGCGATAAACTGCACTGTCAAAAACTGCAGTTTCAGAATTTACGAAGCATTTTTCTTCGCTTCGTTCTCCAATTTTTCCTTAATTGCTCACCTAGGTTTTTCACCCATTTTGCTCCGAAAAATTTTGTGAGACACCCCACGATTTCTTTTAAATTTTTGGGCCACTCTAAGCCTTCGAAAGAGAGCCCCGAAAAAGCTTCGCGATAAACTGCACTGTCAAAAACTGCAGTTTCAGAATTTACGAAGCATTTTTCTTCGCTTCGTTCTCCAATTTTTCCTTAATCGCTCACCTAGGTTTTTCACCCCTTTTGCTCAGAAAACTTTTGTGAGACACCCCACGATTTCTTTTAAATTTTTGGGTCACTCTAAGCCTTCGAAAGAGAGCCCCGAAAAAGCTTCGCGATAAACTGCACTGTCAAAAACTGCAGTTTCATAATTTACGAAGCATTTTTCTTCGCTTCGTTCTCCAATTTTTCCTTAATCGCTCACCTAGGTTTTTCACCCCTTTTGCTCAGAAAACTTTTCTGAGACACCCCACGATTTCTTTTAAATTTTTGGGCCACTCTAAGCCTTCGAAAGAGAGCCCGAAAATGCTTCGTGATTACGAATTTCAGAAATTCCAGAATTTGCTAAGTCCTTGGGGTTCAAGTCACTTTTCGACCCGATGCCCTTCGCGTCAGCCCGAAACGCACCGAACTCGACTGTAATCATATTTAAAACATGTTACAAGTCTTCTCGCCGCATTTCGCCATTTTGCGAATTCGGCGAACGTGGGTCTACCTTTTACAAGCTTGAAGCTTCGATTTCCAACTACAACTCACTTTTCGACTCGATGACTTTTGTATCGATTCGAAATGCTTTCAACTCACTTGTAATTACATTTGAAATGTGTTACAAGTATTCTTGCTGAATTTCGCACTTTTTGCGGAAATCGCCAAACAAGGACCTATGCTTCACAATTGAAGCTTCAATTTCTCAACTCCAACTCACTTTTCGACTCGATGACTTGTGTATCGATTCGAAATGCTTCCAACTCACTTGTAATCACATTTGAAATGTGTTACAAGTATTTTTGCTGAATTTCGTTCTTTTTGCGGAAATCGCCACACAATGACCTAAGCTTCAAATTCTCAACTCCAACTCACTTTTCGACTCGATGACTTTTGCATCGATTCGCAATGCTTCCAACTCACTTGTAATTACATTTGAAATGCGTTACAAGTATTTTTGCTGAACTTCGCCTTTTCGCGAAAATCGATGTACTACACTCTCCCCTATTTTGAATAAACCATAATTTAGCACTTTTCTCCGAATCCAATAAAAATAGTATTTCATACCATTTTTATTTATATTATTTATATACCATAAATCTGGTACATTACAACTTAAAGGCTTAAATAATTACATGTGAGTCAAAAATACCCCTAGGGGCCGGATCACTACAAGATCTATCTATTCAGCGATCCCCTTACCTCGATCAGCTACCGATGGCCTAGCAGCTCCCGCAGACGACTCTGCAAAAATAAAGGAGAAGAAAGAAACAGAAAAGAACAATGGGGGTGAGAACTACCAGATAAACCAGTAGCCTCCCCTAGTGGGCAAAAACCTCAACTCTGACGCACCCACTAGGACTACTAGAGGCTAGAAAGGAATAAGTGGTAAAGCTGTAAACAGAACTGCTGAATAAAGGGAAACCACCACTAGTATGCCTCTAAATGTGATACCGAAAGAAATGATTGTATGAATGCATCAGGAAACAGTGTCTGACCAAATAACCCAATCTAGTACCACTAGTAAAACTGGTATTGCCTGCTCAGCGGAATCTGCACACACGGCTCGAAACCGCGGGATCGGCTCGCACGGCTCGCATCCCAAAATAAGTATCAGACCGGCACACACGGCTGGGTCCAAAAAGAAAAGCCTACCTCCGGAGTGGCACTCGAGGGGATCGACCCACACGAGTAAAGTATCTCTGTCATCAGTATCACAAGTATCTCTGTAGCACATGTCTCACAAGTATCACAATATAGCAGGACTGGATCATGACTATGATCAAAGTGGGAAAAACCATCCACTAAAGAGACCTGATACCCAAATCTGATGCAATAGTACTCAATAAGTGGGAAAACTCCATCCACTAGAAAAGGCCCGATCCTCAATCGGATGCAAAGATCGACAAACACAACCTCAATCTGATGCAAGGATAAACATCTGGTCAACCACCTACTGTCCGTGGTCACCGCAATACCCCACAAGTCCTCAATCTAATGCAATCCTGACTACACTATCCCAAACCCCTGCTCATACTCGAGCAACAAGCATCTGAATGCAAAGGAGAGTAATGAAACATGTTCAAATCCCAATATGATAGTGTAGCAATAAATAGTGGCTAACTAGATGTCGAGCATGCAACTGTACCATTAAAAAGCTGAAAAAAAGTGTCAAATATTTATTTTAAAAGATTGATTTACTGTACTGATATAAAAGTTCTTTGCATGCGAGATTATAGCCTTTGTCCCAATCACAGTGTCCCAAGATAAGTTATCATATAATCTGTGGGGTCATATTAAATTTTAGGAGAGTTTGTCCCAATGGTTCTCATCAATTGTCATATTAGTTCGTCCCAATTGTTCTCATCAATTGTCATATTAGTTCGTCCCAATTGTTCTCATCAATTAATTTTCAGGGGAATTCTAATAATCCCAGTGAGCTTGTCAAAAATGAGGTAAGCAACAACCGCCCACCTCGAACAGCTCAAATCACACCCAGATAGTCTCCTGGCTGTCCACAGTCCCCTAGAACTGCTGTCTGCCGAAAACGGTGCCCTACAGCAACACACATTGCACAGGGTGTAACTATTTTATTCATAAAAATACTGCTTTTGCTGTTTTTCAAATAGCACGAAAAGAGAGGAGTTTTTCACCTCAGTATATTGCTCAGAAAAATCTAGAAAAATTAAGGTTACGTTCCTTGCGACGAGTAGATCGAAATCGACTCTTTAAACGCCTCGATCTGATGCTCCTACGTCAAGATAAAAATCGGAGAAGTCGATGCTATCCAAAAATTTCCACAGCAAAAAGGGGGGTCAAAGAAACCTCGGGAATCATGCCAAAAGTACGAAATGTAGCAAAGTGATCAACATGAAAATCGAAGCCTTACCTCTTAGGAACGCGCTGCCGCAAAAATCGTTCAAAAATTCCTCCTAGTTAGCCCACAGGGATTTTTCGACTGAACTGCAACGGGAAATGGGCCGAAAAAGAAAATCATCGCAGTACGCCGCGTCGCAGATAACTCACTATCAGTAACTCCAAAAATTCTGAAATTTTTAGGAGAGAGAGAGAAGAGAGAGAGGAAGAATTTTCGTAAGGAGCCCAAGCTCTGGTTCTCTCTCTAAGGCTCGGATCCCGAGGTGGGAAAGGGAGGGGGTGGGGATCCTATTTATAATGTGCCAAAGGGAATCTTCCCACACCAGATCCCGGGCAGAACAGAAAACACCAAAATGGACCAACCAGGAAGCGCAACGTGTCCACAGAACAGGAAACAGCCTGTGCAAGGGCCACTCAGATTGCGCCACGTGGCCACATGGTGCACGTGCCCGGTCCCCGCGCCGGGTCTTCCGGAAGTTGTTGACCAATGGGGAAGCACCACGTGTCACCAATCCCGCGGCCTTCTAGAAGCCGTCCATCCAATGAGTGAACGCCACGTGGCAACACCCATCTTCGGTGCTCCCGGTGCACGCCAGGCCGTGGACCGTGCTCCCGCGTGCCTGCCCGCGCTGCCCGCGCCGCGCGCCGTTGCGCTCTGCCGCGCTCCGCCGTGCTCCGCCGCTGCGCCGCCGCCCGCCGGTCGCCGCCGGCTGCCGGAACAGTAATTCCGGCCGGCCGGAGTTACTGTTCCGGTGAACAGTAAAAATGTGGCGAAAAATAAAGTAAATATACCATTTTGACCGTTTTCGCGCGCTGAGTCCAAATCCGCTGTCCATTTCGCCAAATTCTCATCCGAAATTTTGCCGAAAGTCCCCGGAAAAGCCCACTTGCTTCGTTTCTTGTGCCGGATCCATTTTAAAAATCCGTTTTCGACACTACTAGCTCCGATACATCGTATGAGCTTCCTACATTCACTGTTTAATGTTGCAACAGTTCCTGCGGAAGTCCGGATCATCACATCCTCCCCCACTAAAAAGAGTTTCGTCCTCGAAACGAGACTGAATTAAACAACAATCCTCAGTCTGAAGTCTCAAATAAGTAGGGATGGGTATTCCTCATCTCCGACTCGAGCTCCCACGTAGCCTCGCGCTTGTCATCATTGCTCCAAAGGATCTTCACATAGGGAATGGCTCGACTGCGCAATTCTCTCACCTCTCGATCCAGAATTCGCAGTGGGCGCTCCTCATACCTCAAATCCTCGCTAATCTCCAGCGGGGTGAAATCGATGACGTGCGATGGGTCGAAGACGTACCTCCTCATAGTAGAAATATGAAATACATTGTGGACACCAGCCAGCCTCGGAGGAAGTGCAAGTCGGTAGGCAACTGGCCCGATACGCTCCAATATCTCAAAGGGTCCAATATATCGGGGGCTGAGTTTCCCACGAATGCCGAACCTCCTGATTCCTTTGGATGGCAAGACTTTCAGGAATACATGATCACCAACCTGAAACTCTAAGTCTCATCGCCGAGCATCGGCATAACTCCTTTGTCGGCTTTGGGCGGTCTGAAGATGCTGTCGGATTACTCGGATCTTTTCTTCTGCCTCTAACAATATATCTGGTCCCAAGGTCCGCCTCTCGCCCACGTCACTCCAATAAAGCGGTGATCGACACTTGCGTCCATACAACGCTTCAAATGGAGCCATCTGAATGCTCGCTTGAAAGCTATTGTTGTACGCAAATTCAGCCAAAGATAAGTGTCGAATCCACCCTCCGCCGAAATCCAGGACGCAAGCCCTCAACATGTCCTCCAGGATGTGTATGGTCCGCTCTGACTGCCCATCAGTCTGCGGATGAAAAGCCGTACTGAACCTGAGTTGAGTCCCCAAGGCTGTCTGCAAGCTCCTCCAGAAACGTGAAACAAACCTCGGGTCTCTATCTGATACTATGGAGGCTGGTACTCCATGTAGTCTTACTATCTCATCTAGATATAACTGGGCTAGTCGCTCAAGTGGCCACGTAGTATGCATGGGCAGAAAGTGCGCCGACTTGGTAAGTCGATCTACAACTACCCAGATAGCATCCGCTCCTCCTTGTGCCTTAGGCAGTCCGACCACAAAGTCCATCGTAATGTGGTCCCATTTCCACTCGGGGATTGGGAGACTCTGTAACTTGCCAGCTGGCACTCGATGCTCAGCTTTCACCTGCTGACAAGTTAAACACTGAGCCACAAATCTCCCGATATCCCTCTTCATGCCATTCCACCAAAAGTGTGCCTTGAGGTCCTTATACATCTTAGTCCCACCAGGATGTAGGGTATAAGGTGTATAATGGGCCTCTCGCAATATCTGCTCTCTGATCTCCGCATCCGCTGGCACACATGCTCGGTTCCTGTACCTCAGTACTCCCGAGGCATCCACCGTAAAGTCCCCTGACTGATCACTCGGAATATGATCTCTAATCCTGGCCAAGTGGGGGTCCTCACTCTGTTTCTCTTTGATCCTGTCCAGCAGAGTGGGCTGCAAGACTAAAGATGTCAGTCTAGCAGAGACCCCAGGGGACACAACCTCTATCTCGAGCCGTCTCATCTCCTCTAATAGCGGCGCCTGGTCTGTGATCAACATAGACAAACTTTGCACCTCTCTCCTACTCAAGGCATCAGCGACCACATTAGCCTTGCCTGGGTGGTAGAGAATATCTACATCATAATCCTTTAGTAGCTCTAACTACCTACGTTGCCTCAAATTCAGCTCCTTTTGCGTGAACAGATACTTTAGGCTCTTGTGGTCGGTATAGATTTCACAGTGTTCCCCATATAGATAATGACGCCAAAGCTTCAGTGCAAATACTACAGCAGCAAGCTCCAAGTCATGGGTAGGGTAATTCTTCTCGTAATCTTTGAGTTGCCTTGATGCATAAGCAATTACCCTCCCTTCCTGCATCAACACACAACCAAGTCCGCTGTGTGATGCATCACTGTAGATCACATATTCTTTTCCCATAACAGGGAGGGAAAAGATAGGAGCGGTCATCAATCTACTCTTTAGCTCCTCAAAGCTCCTTTGACAGTCCTCACTCCAGACAAACTTTACTCCCTTACGCGTCAAACGAGTGAGGGGTGTGGAAAGCTTCGCAAAGCCTTCCACAAACCGACGATAATAACCAGCTAAGCCCATAAAACTATGCACCTCCGAAACGGTCGTCGGTCGGGGCCAATCCCGGACCGCCTCAATCTTCGCTGGGTCCACCGCCACACCTGCGGCGGAAATTACATGGCCCAAAAAGACTACCTCCCGAAGCCAAAACTCGCACTTTGCCAGTTTGGCAAACAACTTCTTCTCTCGTAGAAGTTGCAGCACAATCCTCAAGTGCTCCTCATGCTCCGCATCACTTCGGGAGTAGACCAAGATATCATCAATGAAAACTACCACGAATCGATCTAAGTACGGTCGGAAGATCCGGTTCATTAAATCCATGAATGCGGCAGGGGCATTAGTTAGTCCGAAGGGCATAACTGTAAATTCATAATGCCCATACCGTGATCTAAATGTCGTTTTCGGGATATCCTCGGCCTTCACCTTCAATTGGTGGTAACCGGACTTCAAATCTATCTTAGAGAAGACACAAGACCCTTGCAGCTGATCAAAGAGATCATCGATACGCGGCAAAGGGTACTTGTTCTTGATGGTCACTTTATTCAATTCCCTATAATCCACGCACAATCGAAGTGACCCATCCTTCTTTTTCACGAATAGTACCGGCGCTCCCCAAGGCGATACACTCAGCCTAATAAAACCCTTATCCATTAAATCCTGAAGTTGCGCCTTAAGCTCTCGCAACTCAGCCGGTGCCATCCGGTAAGGAGCCTTAGAGATTGGCGCAGTTCCTGGGACTACGTCAATCACGAACTCAATTTCCCTATCTGGCGGCATGCTAGTAAGCTCAGGGGGAAAAACATCCGGAAACTCGCGGGCAATAGGGATATCCCCGAGTCCCGGCGCCGCCGTAGGCCCCTCAACAATACTAGCCAAAAAGGCTACACATCCTCGACGGATCATCTGCTTCGCTCGGGAAGTCGAAACCATAGAGGCAAAAAAAGCACTCTGACATCCCCGATATACCAACATCTCCTGGCCTGGCTCTCTAAAAGTGACGGTCCTTGCGGCACAATCAATAGTCGCAAAATACCGAGCCAGCCAGTCCATCCCGAGGACCACATCGAAGTCCTTCAATTGTCTCAGGACCAACAGGTCTGCTGGCATAATCCAGGACTCGATTTTCATCGGGCAGGACCAACAACACTCCTCTACGTGCAAGGTGTGATCGGGAATCTGAACCTTTCGTGCACGTGGCAATAGTCCTACCTCTAACCCATGTAATGATGCAAATGATTTACTAATAAAAGAATGTGATGCTCCCGTATCAAATAAAGTACGAGTCCTAATGCCAGAAAGTAGGGTGATACCTGCCACCACGTGATCTGCTGCCGAAGAGTCATCTACCTGTGCAGCATACACTCACCCACTCTGAGCTGGAGGGCGATAATCGGTGGGATGGGAAGAAGATGGCCTGCTCGCTGGAGCGTATGGTCGCGGAGCCGTCGACCGCTGTTGAGATGAAGATGGAGCAGATGCTGAAGAAGGGGTGGCGGGGGCCGAAAAGGGGCGCGAAGCTTGAATGTGCCCGGGCTGTCCACATCTATAGCAGCGATCCCACCGCTGGTCGCAGGTGTTGGAAAAATGCTGACCTCCACAGAAAATACAATTGCCGGGGGCCCGTGGTTGTCGTGACTGCTATTGCTGTTAAGACTGCCATTGTCGCTGAGGCTGTCGCTGCGACCCACGCTGCGACGGCTGGGATCTCTGCTGCCGCTGCTGGGGCCTCTGGGGTCCACCAGGCCCTCGCCGCTCCGATCGTCCTTGGCCGGAAAACTGTGGCTGAGACGGTCGTGGCGGCCTCCACGAACTAGCCTGTCCCCCAACCTCCGATGCCGGTCACTTCACTCCCGGGATCACCACGGGAGCTGGAGCTACCTCCTCCATCACTACCTCCCCGCATTCCACATTGAGTGCCTGCTCCATTGAGGCCTCCAAGGTCTGCAACCTTCGCGAGCGAACAAGTTGAAAAAGATCCCGGCGCAACCCTCGCTCGAACATGTAAATCCGGTGCGCCTCATCCCTGGCCACGTTCGGTACACATGCCAACAACTGATTGAAATTGGCAATGTATTCGTGTACGGGCCGATTTCCCTGGCGAAGGTTTCTCATCTGCTCCTCCAATCTCTGTCGGACGCTTTCCGGGAAGAAAGCCCCGAGAATGAGACTGCGGAACTCCGCCCAGGTCAGGAGCTGAGCCCCAGACGGACCAGCCGGTCGAACACGCCGCCACCAAGCCTCGGCGTTGTGCTCCAAAAAGTTCGTCGCTAATAGCACCTGGTATCGCTCCTCGATGAACAATGTCTCAAAACGTCGCTCCATCGCCGTGATCCACGACTTTGCCTCCCATGGCTCTGCATTCTGCCCCGAGAAATGGGGTGGGTCAAACTGGCGAAACCTCATCAACAAGTCAACCATCTCCCGCTGCCCTGCCGGGGTCAGAGGTCCCGTCAACCCAGACGACTGTCTACCAGTACCCCGAGCAACAGGTGATGCCGGGGTTACCGGTACAACTGGGGGATTCACAGCAGGGGAAGAAGGTACGAGAGAACTCTCTGGGGGTGCTACAATAGGCTGCGCCCTCTACTCTAACATCTGCGTCAGCCGACCCATAGCCTCCTCCTGACGCCGAACAGCCTCGGACATCTGGGCCATCTGAGCTTGTAGCTCTGGCACCTCACTCTGCTGGCCCTGCCCGGACTCCTCCTGGTCGGGCTCAGGGGAATCGGGCTGAGAACGCGTCAACATCCTACGTCGCGGAGGCATCCTACCACAAGAAACCACACTCACTATCATATCCCCACACGACCCAATCTAGCGAAAGTCAAAGACATCCCCATATTTCTGTGACTTTATGTTGTCTGCAGCCAACATAACGGTTCACCAGAAATTGGGCATGTCGATCCCTCTTCTCTCACTGGAAGAGTCAAACAAGAAATCAACGACTTCCGCAAATATCACGTCTCTCATGCCCTATCATCCTAGGGTCTGCCAAAAGCCTAGGGTTTCCTAAGTCCCAACTGACCTATCCCTAAGCTCTGATACCAACTTAATCTGTCACGCCCCGGAACCCGGGCTCGCCAACAGATCCGCCGTGCACACGGAATTTCCCGAGTACACGAAGCGCTGGTAACCTGCTCCGATATAATATGAACAATAAAAGAGCATAATACAGAGCTGAAGTAGAAGAACCACATAGTATCTCAGACTGGAACTACAAATAAAGCTGTAATAAGTACAATAATCTCCCAGCTCACCAAAATAGTACAACCAGCTGGCGAAAGCCAGACCTAAAATAAAAGAAGAATACCACAGTCTGAGTAAAGGATGCAGCATCTATCTAACAGCTCTCAGTCTCCCAGGAGATCTATCTATTCAGCGATCCCCTTACCTCGATCAGCTGCCGATGGCCTAGCAGCTCCCGCAGACGACTCTGCAAAAATAAAGGTGAAGAAAGAAACAGAAAAGAATAATGGGGGTGAGAACTACCAGATAAACCAGTAGCCTCCCCTAGTGGGCAAAAACCTCAACTCTGACGCACCCACTAGGACTACTAGAGGCCAGAAAGGAATAAGTGGTAAAGCTCTAAACAGAACTGCTGAATAAAGGGAAACCACCACTAGTATGCCTCTAAATGTGATACCGAAAGAAATGATTGTATGAATGCATCAGGAAACAGTGTCTGACGAAATAACCCAATCTAGTACCACCAGTAAAACTGGTATTGCCTGCTCAGCGGAATCTGCACACACGGCTCGAAACCGCGGGATCGGCTCGCACGGCTCGCATCCCAAAATAAGTATCAGACCGGCACACACGGCTGGGTCCAAAAAGAAAAGCCTACCTCCGGAGTGGCACTCGAGGGGAGCGACCCACACGAGTAAAGTATCTCTGTCATCAGTATCACAAGTATCTCTGTAGCACATGTCTCACAAGTATCACAATATAGCAGGACTGGATCATGACTATGATCAAAGTGGGAAAAACCATCCACTAAAGAGACATGATACCCAAATCTGATGCAATAGTACTAAATAAGTGGGAAAACTCCATCCACTAGAAAAGGCCCGATCCTTAATCGGATGCAAAGATTGACAAACACAACCTCAATCTGATGCAAGGATAAACATCTGGTCAACCACCTACTGTCCGTGGTCACCGCAATACCCCACAAGTCCACAATCTAATGCAATCCTGACTACACTATCCCAAACCCCTGCTCATACTCGAGCAACAAGCATCTGAATGCAGGAGAGTAATGAAACATGTTCAAATCCCAATATGATAGTGTAGCAATAAATAGTGACTAACTAGATGTCGAGCATGCAACTGTACCATTAAAAAGCTGAAAAAAAGTGTCAAATATTTATTTTAAAAGATTGATTTACTGTACTGATATAAAAGTTCTTTGCATGCGAGATTATAGCCTTTGTCCCAATCACAGTGTCCCAAGATAAGTTATCATATAATCTGTGGGGTCATATTAAATTTTAGGAGAGTTTGTCCCAATGGTTCTCATCAATTGTCATATTAGTTCGTCCCAATTGTTCTCATCAATTGTCATATTAGTTCGTCCTAATTGTTCTCATCAATTAATTTTCAGGGGAATTCTAATAATCCCAGTGAGCTTGTCAAAAATGAGGTAAGCAACAACCGCCCACCTCGAACAGCTCAAATCACACCCAGATAGTCTCCTAGCTGTCCACTGTCCCCTAGAACTGCTGTCTGCCGAAAACGGTGCCCTACAGCAACACACATTGCACAGGGTGTAACTATTTTATTCATAAAAATACTGCTTTTGATGTTTTTCAAATAGCACAAAAAGAGAGGAGTTTTTCACCTCTGTATAGTTCTCAGAAAAATCCAGAAAAATTACGGTTGCGTTCCTTGCAACGAGTAGATCGAAATTGACTCGTTAAATGCCTCGATCTGATGCTCCTACGCCAAGATAAAAATCGGAGAAGTCGATGCTGCCCAAAAATTTCCACATCAAAAAGGGGGGTCAAAGAGACCTCAGTAATCATGCCAAAAGTACAAAATGGAGCAAAGTGATCAACACAAAAATCGAAGCCTTACCTCTTAGGAACTCGCTTCCGCAAAAATCTTTCAAAAATTCTTCCTGGTTAGCCCACAGGGATTTTTCGACTGAACTGCGACGGGAAATGGGCCGAAAAAGAAAATCGTCGCAGTACGCCGCGTCGCAGATAACTCACTATCAGTAACTCCAAAAATTCTGAAATTTTTAGGAGAGAGAGAGAAGAGAGAGAGGAAGAATTTTCATATAGAGCCCAAGCTCTGGTTCTCTCTCTAAGGCTCGGATCCTGAGGTGGGAAAGGGAGGGGGTGGGGATCCTATTTATAATGGGCCAAAGGGAATCTTCCCACACCAGATCCCGGGCAGAACAGGAAACATCAAAATGGACCAACCAGGAAGCGCCACGTGTCCACAGAACAGGAAACAGCCTGTGCATGGGCCACTTAGATTGCGCCACGTGGCCACATGGTGCACGTGCCCGGTCCCCACGCCGGGTCTTCCGGAAGTTGTCGACCAATGGGGAAGCGCCACGTGTCACCAATCCCGCGGCCTTCTAGAAGCCGTCCATCCAATGAGTGAACGCCACGTGGAAACACCCATCTTCGGTGCTCCCGGTGCACGCCAGGCCGTGGACCGCGCTCCCGCGTGCCTGCCCGCGCCTGCCCGCGCCGCGTGCCGCTGCGCTCTGCCGCGCTCCGCCGTGCTCCGCCGCTGCGCCGCCGCCCGCCGGTCGCCGCCGGCTGCCGGAATAGTAATTCCGGCCGGCCGGAGTTACTGTTCAAGTGAACAGTAAAAATGTGGCGAAAAATAAAGTAAATATACCATTTTGACCGTTTTCGCGCGCTGAGTCCAAATCCGCTGTCCATTTCGCCAAATTCTCATCCGAAATTTTGCCGAAAGTCCCCGGAAAAGCCCACTTGCTCCATTTTTCTTGCCGGATCCATTTTAAAAATCCGTTTTTGACACTACTAGCTCCGATACATCGTATGAGCTTCCTACAGTCACTGTTTAATGTTGCAACAGTTCCTGCGGAAGTCCGGATCATCACATTGACAGTCTGAGAGATTTATTATATATTGTTCATAGTGGGAGATGACTATGTATTTTGGAGTGTATTATTTTCAGATGTTCATTTTTGATTCTGTAGCTACTTATTCTTATTCAGCTCTGATACATGTTTAGCTATAGAGATGACCTTTCAGGTTGGACGCTTCGTCTATGCGGGGTTTTCCGTGTAGGTGGCGGATCTGTTGGCGAGCCCGGGTCGCAGTTTTGACGTCGGGGCATGACAGTTGTGCTTGTTCTTGTTGGAGATAGTACAGTGGGAGTATTTCTGGAGTTGTTTGTGGAGTATTCTTTTGTTCATAGAGACGTTGTTGTTTTCTTGTTTTGAGGAATTTTTAATGGAGAGTTATTGTTTGATGTTGAGTTGTACTTGGGTGTTGGACTTGTTCATCTTGGGAGTTGATGTAGTATCTTTGTTGTTGGAGTTGTTTTTATTTATATACAGTTAGTCTGTGATTTATTTCTTGCTCTACATCACTTTTTGTGGTTTTACTCACTCCTGTATACTGTTTCGGGTCGTGTGAGTGTTGTATCGCTTCGTATACATGGGAAAACTGCGCGTACGGCTGATCTGTTGCCGAACTCGGGTTCTGCTTTACACTTGAGTCATGACATATTAAGTTGGTATCAGAGCTTAGGGAATAGATCATTTTGGGACTCATGAAACCCTAGGTTTTTGGCTGACCCTAGGATGATAGCACGTGAGAGGCGTGATTATGTGAAAGTCAGTGATTTGGTTTGTTAACTCTCTGGTGGAGTAGAGAGAGGAATTTTACATACCCTTCTTCTGTTGGGCAATTATGTTGGCCGCAGACGACATAAGGCCACAGAAGTGGGGCGATGTCTTTGGACTTTCGCTAGATTGGGTCGAGTGGCGGGTTGATTTTGAGAGTGGTGTTAGCTCTGCTTTAGTGTGATGACCTTTGAGTGATGTGTTCCTATGCTTTCCACTCCCATACCCTTGGAGGTTTGGGCAGGAGAGATCTAATGTGATGGACGAGTTGAGGGTTCAGATGATCCGTCGAGAAAAGAGGAACCGTAGACATGAAGAACCTTTGGCGCAACGGTCAGCACAATGAGTGAGCCAGCATAGTGAGTTATAGAGCCCTCGACCATATCCTTGAGCAGTGGCAGAGCATAGGGTTCAATCTGATTTTGGCCTCAGTTGAGTAGGGACAGATGTCGGGCGGTTGGCCCAGTATTGTAGGTTGGATGTTCTTTCGAATCGCAGGTTGGGATAAGACAGTCAAGGAAAGCATTTCTGGAGTTATTTTGTAGGATGGCTGGATCATTTTGAGGTTGAGATTGTGATAACAGGACCATGAACCCAGAATGTTCTTTTTATACATACATGATTTCAGTACGCCAACGTTTTCTTCCAAATTTCGAAGGGTTGCCAAAACCTATTCTTGCTTGATAAGGTGAAGACGTTAGCCCTTCGAGGTTTGGGAAAGTAAAACTGGTTTCAACAGATTTTCTGTCATGCCCCGGGTGTAAACCAGAACCCGGGCTTGTCAACAGATACGCCGTTCACACGAAATTTTCCATGTACACGAAGCGTCGGCAACCTGCTCAAATATAAGATGTATAATAAAAGAGCATAAAGTATAGAGCTGAACTAAAAAGAACTACATAATATCTCAAACTGGAAATAAGATACAAGCATAAAGATACAATAAACTCCCAGCTCACCAAAATAGTACAACCAGCTAGCTAAAGCCAGACCCAAAATAAAAGGAAAAATACATCAGTCTGAGTGGAGGGTACATCATCAGTCTAACCAGTCTCTAAGCATCACAGGAGATCTATCTACTGAGCGATCCCCTTACCTCGATCAGCCGCCGATGGCCCATCAGCTCCCGCAGAAGACTCTGCAAAACAAAGGGGAAAAAGAAAAGGAAAACAACAATGGGGGTGAGAACCACTAGTAAACCAGCAGCCTCCCCCTGTGGGTAAAGCCTCAAACTCCGGCGTACCCACTAAGTCTACCAGAGGCAAGGAAAAAGGTAAAGTGGTAAGGTAACTAGACCAGTGATAAGGAAAACTACCACTACTATGCCTCTAATGCAATACCGAAAGGAATGACCGTATGTATGCATCAGTAAACAGTATCTGCCAAAATGAACCCAATCAGATGGACCGGTATAGAACCCGGTACTGCCTGCTCTGCTGTCGAACTCAAGAACCTAGTAGCGGAATCGGCACACATGGCTCGAATCCCAAAATAAGTAACAGACCAGCACACATGGCTCGATCATAAGCCTACATCCGGAGTGGCACTCGAGGGGAGCGACCCACACGAGTAAAGTAACCAATGTCTCACAAGTATCACAATATAGCAGGACTGGATCATGACTATGCTCAAGTGGGAAAAATCCATCCACTAAAGAAAACAACGATCCCCCAATCTGATGCAAAAGTAAACATCCGGTCAACCGCCCAAGATCCGCGGTTGCCGCAATATCCCACAAGTCCAAAATCTTATAAAGTAACCAATATCCGGTCAACCGCCTAATATCCGCGGTCGCCGCAATACCCCACAATCCACAATCAAGTGCAACCTGTCTCAGACTCCAAGGTCCCGACTACACTATCCCCAAACCCCTGCTCGAACCCGAGCAACATGAATCAAAAGTCTAAATGAAAAGGGGAAAGGAAACAATCATGGTTTCTCCTAAGTCAAGTCCCAATATGATAGTATAGCAATAAATAGTGGCCTATTTAGATGTCCATACAAGCATGCAAATGTCCTATTGAAAGATAAAAGAAAATATATCACAAGTAGCTCCACAAAGATATAACCATCATGCCAAAATCACTAACCAACTATACATATCCATAATCCATGATCCCTAATAAATTGCCAAAGTGGTACCCGCACATAGGGTAGATCATAATGTCCCACATAGATAATCCCCTTGCATAAAAGCAAAATTCTAAACATGACAGTGATATTTCCAACATGATAGATCCACAAGAATAATCCCACCGTCATGTTCTCACGATAATATTTTCCCAATAATATCCCCACAATCATGTTTTCACTATAAAATTCCCACAATCATGTTCTCACCATAATATTCCCACATAGATAGGCTCGTGAATAATATGATCAAGTATGATTTCCAATAGGGTGTCAAATCAATAATAGTTTACGGGGTTTCTCTAATAGTCCTAGTGAGTAAATCACAGTAAGAGATAAGCAACAACCACCCACCTGGCACGCAAATCCAAGTCCACCAAAACTCCCCAACTGTAACAGACTCCTCGCTGTCCAACAGCAGTCTCTACAACACCCAAATCCGCGAGTCACTACAAAAATAATCGAACTCGGCATAAATGGGCCTCCCCCGAAACAGCCTTTGCTGTTTTTGCAAAACAGCACAAAAAAAGGGAATTTTTCACCTATGTACGGTTCTCATAAAAATTCAAAAAAATTACGATTGCAATCCTTGCGACGGGTAGATCCAAAACGAGTACTTATACGTCCTGTTCCGATGCTCGTAAACCAAGATAGAAAATAAACAAGCCCGCGCTGTCCAAAAATCCACCACATAAAATAGGGTTAAAAGGTGCCTCGGGAACCGTGCCAAAAACCCCAAAGTGACCAACATGAAAATCAAAGGCCTACCTCTTAGGAACACACTGCCATAAAAATCATCAAAAAATTCCTCCTGGTTGTCGCAAGGGATTTTTCCGACTGAACTACGACGAAAATGGGTTGCGGAAGGGAAACGTCGAAGCGCGCCGCGTCGCAGAGATCTCGATGCCGAAGACTCCTAAAATCTTGGAACTTCCTGGAGTGGTGGAGGACAGAGAGAGGAACAAAACTTCTTCAGGCCACACCCATAGTTTCTCTCTCTAAGCTCAGGAAAAACCATGAAAAGTGAGAGGGAATGGGCTATTTATAGCCCATTCGGATTCGGGCTTGGGCCCGGATTTCGGGCGCCCGAAAGCCCCTCGGGTGCCCGCGCCGTCAGCGCCCGAATTGCCCTGGGCGCGACGCGTGTCCCGAACATGGGACAGCGGTTCCCAGTAGCTCGGGCGCTGCCACGCGTCCCGCACAGGGCGGCACACCAGCGGCACCCGCCAGTGGCGGGATGCCACGTGGCGCACGCGGGCGGCGCCCCGCCCGCCACGCCAGCGGCGCCCGCCAACCGCCGCCCGACACGCAACGGGTCTTCCGCCACACGTGCATACGGCCGCAGCGCCGCGCCCTCGCGTGCGCCGTGCATGCGTGAGCCAGGGAATCCGGGGCCGCCACGTGGCGCGCCCCGGTCCATGCACCCGGCCGCTCGACCCCCGTGGACCGCGCCTCAAAGACCCGCCAATGACGCGCTGCCACGTGTCACCCGCCCTGGTCCACTGCGCCAGCACCCTCCTTCCGTGGACCACGAAGCATGAGCTGGCCAATGATAGGCCGCCACGTGGCATTCCCGCCGGTCCACAGCTCCCCCGTGCACCAAAATACACTGTAAACTTCCGGGAGTCCGTTCTTTGGCGTCCGGACTCCGAAGAATACAAGTAAATAGCCGTTTTCAAGCGTTTTTCCGCGCTGAATCCAAATTCGGCCTCCGTTTAGCCTAGATCCATTTCAAAATTTCGGCAAGAGCCGCCGAAAGCCAGGCTTCATCTAGAATCCTTACTGAGTCCGTCCAACGCGTCCCTTTGACGCGTTGCGGGCCTGACACACCAATAATAGGTGTTTCACTACCACGGATCATGGGAAAAGCTGCACGGGGACCTGGGCCATTACATTTTCCTAAGAAGTAAATTTCACTAAAATGTGTTTCTTCCAATCAAGGTAATTTTCATATATAAGTGTCATTTTTATTTCTTCGACCGGAACGGGTTCGAGTGATCTGGGTTCCAATGGCTGTTTTCACATCTGAGTATGGTAGTTTTGGCAATCCGATAGAGTTCTGAGAAAAAGCACCTAGCATAATCTGATGGAGGATAGACAAGTCGATTAAAACCTCTGAGGCTATAGTGATATCCGTTTCGAGATCATGAATCTCAGGGAGGTTGAGTTGGTTATTGATGTAGTTCCGGGAACTGCACCAAATTCTAAGACACCCTATTGGATGGCTCCTGCTAAGTTAAGAGAATTAAAGGCACGGCTGTAAGACTTGATGAACAAAGGTTTTTCAGAGCCAGTGTTTCACCTTTGGGAGCGCCGGTACTGGTTGTGGAGAAGAATGATGGTTCACTTAGACTTTGTGTGTAGATTATAGAGAATTGAATTAAGTGACCATCAAGAATCGATATCTGTTGCCTCGAATCGATAATTTGTTTGACCAGTTACAGTAGGCTTCAGTATTCTCGAAGATAGATCTTCAGTCATGTTACCACCAGTTGAGGGTGAGGGCCGAGGACATATCGAGGGCCGCATTCAGGATTCGGTACGGGCATTATGAGTTCACAGTGTTGCCTTTTGGATTAACTAATGCCCTGCCACCTTTATGGATCTGATGAACAGAATTTTCCAACCTTATTTGGATCGGTTCGTAGTGGTTTTCATTCATGATATTCTGATATACTTCCGAAGGGATATGGAGCATGAGGAGCACATGAGGATAGTGCTGCTACTTCTCTCAGAAAAGAAGTGGTTTGCCAAGTCAAAGAGGTGTGAATTTTAACTTCGGGAGGTCGCATTTTGGGCCATGTGATTTCAGCCACAGGTGTGGCAGTGGACCCGACGAAGATTGATGGAGACGGTTACCGAGATTTGTAACTTTTGGGTTTGGCTGGCTACTACCGTCGTTTTGTGGAGGCCTTTGTGAAGCTCTCTATTCCTCTCACTAGATGGACTAGAAAGGAGATCATATTTGCTTGGGATGAATAGTGTTAACAAAGCTTTGAAGAGCTGAAATACTTGTTACTCAGAAGGAGCTCAACTTGAGACAACGCCGATGGCTAGAATTGCTAAAAGATTATTGATTTGAGTATACATTATCACCCATGCATAGCGGATGTGGTCGCAGATGACTTGAGATGACGAGTTGTGGATTCATTGAGTTTGATGAGCACCCAACAGAGGCCACAGATAGAGCAGTTGAGATGTTTTGATATAGAGATTGCATTTGCTGGGATTTCTGCAAGACTTATGTTCTTAGTCTTGCAGCCCACTCTATTGGATGAGATTAGAGAGAAATAGAGTGTGGACCCTACCTTGAGAGGATTTGAAATCAGATTCAGCAAGGTCAGAGTGGGGATTCTGCTATTGATGCATCGGGAATACCGAGGTACAGGGACCGTGTAGGTATGCCCATGGATTCGGAGACTGGAGAGTAGGTACTTGATACCTCGGGGCACAGTTTTGATAGACAGTGAGGGCACACCTTTCAGACTCGTGATGGATGACATGAGCACTTCACGCCGCTGCTTATTTGAGACTTCATCTAGAGAGATGTTTAGTTTCGAGGATGAAACTCTTTGTAGTGGGGGAGAATGTGAAGACCGGGATCTTTGTGATTGGATTTGTTGGTAGATCGGTGGCTTGACGGCACCTTTTCGGTGTGTTGGAGTTGTTTTTGCGCGAAATGGACGCGAAAAAACTGACCCAGCGCAGAAAAACTGAGTGAAAAACACTTGGGTTTTTGTGTTTTTCTGCTGAGGGTCCGGACCCTGAAAAATTAGGGTCCGGACCGTTGTACTGGACCGGGCTCACCGCTCGGTTGGGGCGGCCGGTGCACCGCGCGTGCACCAGAGGCCACAGTGCGTGCCAGCGCCGCATGCGCGTGGCACGCGCTGTGGGCTGGGCTCGGGCGGCGTGGCGCGATGCCTGCGCACCACGTGGGTGCGTTGGAGCGGGTCCGTCCGACCATCCTTGGAGCGGATCCGGTGCAAGGGGGAAGGGTGGAGATGGATTAGTAAGGGGGTGGTGTGCCTTATGCTCTTTTTGGGGGATTGGATAAGCCTATTTAAGAAGGCCTAATGGCTTGGGTTAATTCTTTTGGTCTTCTTCTTCTCTTCTAGTTGCTTAAGAGACTAAGAGGAGGCCTTTACACCCTTCTTCTTCACCAAGAAACCACCATTGTTGAAGCTTGGTCTTTACAAGTTTAGTGATCCACTTCGTCGCATTTTCTTTCGAGGGACCTACAGAACTGTAGATGTGGAATTTCGTGGTCATTTTTGTGGTGTTCTCTTCATAACTTCAAGATCTTCAACTTTCCTACTGAAGAGGGGACCTAATTGGAGCTCTAAACTAGATAAATTCTGTGATCTTTGAAGCACTACTTTTTAGTTGTTGATTCTGAGCAGTGGTTAGTGTTTTTACTCCCCTGTGATGTACAAGTAGAATATAGAGTTGATTTTTAGTGGAAAATTTTCAGGACTTAAGGATATTAAAATTTCGTATTTACATGAGCTTCAAATTTGGGTTCTAAATTAGGTAGATAAAGCCATCTTTGGGACTTTGTTGAACAGCTGAGATTTTGGATTCAGTTTTGAGCAGTGTTCAGTGTTTTTACTCCTCGGGACAGTAGAAACAGCGTTTTGAGCTCATTTTTGTGGGAAAATCACCATAAATTAAAGCCCAACAATTGTTATGTTGAATGGAAAGGCTAATTCTTACTTTTAATTAGATAAATTTCACCATCTTTGAGGTCCTTTGTACAGATTTCAATTTTGGACAACTTGTGGTAATTTTAAGATTTCTCCTTTCTCCCTTAATGAAATAATGAATTTTAAGTTGAGTAATCTTCTAGATGTCAAGAGGAACAATTTGGCACCTTACTCTCCAAGTTTGGATGAGAAATGATGTACCATCTTTAACCTTCTTCTCAGTACATGTGTTGCTGAAATTCTGCATGTATGGCTTGAACACCTTTTGTTGTTATTTGAGAGATGGATATAATTTCATGGTTAATTGTGGCATTATGGCTAATCTATTGATTTGAGTGTAATTTCATAGGTATGATGAACAATTCCTGTATTGGTTTCTACTTGTAATTATATTTAAATTGGGATGTATAGCAAGTTGAACCTTAGCCTAAACTTATTTGATGGAATTGTGGACAACATTAATACATTCTTACAGGGAGCTTATTTGAAAGAGTTAAATTAGTTTTTTTGGAAATCCTTTGATGCTTCTAAGTTGATTGAGAATTGGGAATCAAGTTTGGGCTATTGTAATAATGTTAGAGAGTCTTATATAGCAGATTTTGAGTTCATCTCCTACTTGTTTGTATTTCGAAAATTTTGCGCACTCGGTAATATTTGTTTTGCTATAACTGTTTATCTGGCAGAAGCTTTGGGACGATTTCAGTTGCATTTGAAAGGTATCGACCGGCAGATTGTGGTCGCCAAAAATCAGATCGATCGAGTTTCAGATCCTTGAGCTAGCAGGTGGGTTTTTGAGCATGTCGAAATTGCGGCCTACAAGTCGACAAAACCAAAAGTGCAACCTTGTGTGATGCTTACTATTTATATTGGTTTAATCATGCTTATATTCAAGTTTCTTGTTGAGAACTATATTGATCATGTGTGAGAACTATTCCTTGATATCTGGACATATAGATAGGCCATATTTCCTTTATTCATGTTGGAATCAAACTTAGGAGAAAACATTTTCTTTTTCTCTTATACTATTATTGCTCGGGTTAGAGAGCAGGGATGGGGATAGTATAGCTATGTTGTTGAGTCGGCTGGGATAGCACCAGATTATCGACTCGAGATTTGTTTCGGCAACCGCGGATTTTGGGCGGTTGGGCAGATCAGTGTTATGCATCAGTTGGGCAGGGTATTGCATTGTGGATAGAGTGAGTCTCCACTTTGAGCATAGTGTCGACTTTTGCCTGCTTGACAAAGATACTTGACTGAGATACTGGACATGGGTTACTTATTTTACTCGAGTAAGTCGCGCCCATCGAGTGCCACTCTGGAGTAGGCGAGACCGGGTTGGTATACCGGTGAGAGAGATTGATACTTGAGTATGATTCCACGCCGTTGACACACGGTGGTGATGCCACGCCGTTGATACACGGTGGTGATGCCACGTCGTTGATACACGACGGTGAGAGGTTCTATTGACATGTGAGAGCAGGCAGGTCTGGGTTTTATTCAAGACCTTTTGATTGGGTTATATCCCGGCAGTCGTTCTTTTATGATGCACACGTATGTTTATTTGACATCATACAATCGATGACATCATTGGTATACTAGAGTAGTGGTGATCTACTGTCACGCGAATAGTTCGACAATCTCGAAAGACTGCTCGAGAAATGGAGAAGGTGCTGGAACCTGTTCTTATTTGATATGGTGAAGGTCCTAGCCTTTCAAAATTTTCGAACCTTTTACTGTCGCCAGTAGTTTCTTTCAGTTCTTTTATGATGCATACATGTATCTATTTGATATCTTTTATGATGCATACATGCATACATGTATCTAGTTGAGGGCATCATATATCATACAGTCGAGGACATCATTAAAACTGCAGTGCAAGGACAAAGTATTTGGAGTTTTAAGGATGGATTTGGAAGTTTGTGAAGCAAAATAGAACTTACCTAAAAGTAGACTAGGGATGTAATTCATCCAGGTTACTGCAAGAGAAGGGAACAAAGTACTATGTGGTGGGACTAGTCTGAAGGCCAGATAGCTAGGAAAATGGCTATGCCAATGCCAAAGATAAGGTCTTCCCGGTTGGATTTTACTTGGGTTTTAATGTAATTTCAAACTTATTTTTTGGCCTATGGGCTTTTTTGGAAGGCCCAATATTCATGGGCTTTGTTTGGAAGCCCAAAGTCTATCCCCTCTATATATGAAGTTTAGTCCCATATCGGAAACTCACCACTTGTAGAAGGTATTTATATACTCCTTCAATATTACATGTATTGGTTAGTAGAAAGTGAGAGTAGAGGTTTCTCCTAAACACACATGCGCACAACATGATCCCGAGTTGAGTCGGGTAGGGTGGGCGACGTGCGCACATCTTGACCCAATTCTATTTTTATTTATTCTTTTATTTTTGCTTGACTTAACACCTACTTGGGGAAAGGCCTTCTTGGGCTTCCCAAGAGCCTTACCTTGAAAAATGCCTGGTGGACTGCCTAAGTAACTATCCGTTGGACCTTGTCCCCTGGAGGATTGGAGAGTGGGCTCTCTCTTTGGGCTCTATATATGTAGAGCAAGAGGAGCTTGGTTAAGCGACAGTATATTACATTCTCTACTCTGATTTACAGTATATTATACTGAGATTTATAATTTTCTATTCCTCCATTTTACTTCAATCTTTACTTTTGCTGGATCTCTGAAAGTCGTTGGGTTCGCTACGCACCATCCCGAAATCGTGCCGACGGGGTGGACAGTGATCGTTGTATAGTTAGGAGTGATTGTCGGAACCTCGCACATAGAAGGACAATCTTATTTCCAGAAATGTGCTTACGCATATCTCGACATTCACATGCTTCATCTAATCTCTTATATTTCATTATTAACCGTATAATAATAATTTGTATGATAGTATTGTGAATTTAAATCATTTAAATATTATTTCACTAAAAGAATTTGTTTGAAAAGATTTTTCAACATTCCCAAGGGAGGAGAGCAAGCTAAGTTAAAAACCTGCAGAAGTGCAACAAGCAAGTTGCATTGTAACATTGCGATCCAAAGATGACCGGCTATGCCATGATCAAACAAAGCTAAGAACTGCCTGCAAATGACATAATTTGAGGTGTAATATAGAGAAGCCAAACAAACATTATTCTGGCCCAGATCATGCCCGAGAGTTGGCCCAGTATGACATGAATTGAAGGGACTGGCTTAGGAATTACCAAGCACACCTCAAACCAATATGATACGTGAGCACAGTAAAAAACCGGATCTTACATAGGTAAAAATAAATAAGAATGATCGACGAAAACAAACATGAAAATAATAAAGCAATAACAATAAAGAAAAAGGCAAAAACACAAGATTTTCAAGGTTCGACGAATGGTGCGTCGACCTACGTCCACTGGCCTCCTCAATGGCTTCTCCGATTAATGCATGGCACGGCAATACAAGAAGCAGACTGGGTTATAAGAATTCCTTTCTCAGCAGTTCTTTCACGTTTTCCTCTCAATTTAGTATATAACAATGAAGCTCTAAAATAAAAAACATAAATTATAGAGGTTTGTCCCTATGAGGCGGTGGTTTACCCTATGGTGGATGTCAGCAGTTCGAGTCCGCTTATCTCCTAGCTTTCCGGGTTTCTTGTGGGGGATTGGAAACAACCTTCAATCTCCTCTTGAAAACCCCTTTCAAGGTGTCCCTGAACTATCCCTAATCTTAAAGCACAAGATTAAATCAAGTTGCGATTGAATCCAACTGATGCATTCCGCCACGGCGTTGAGTACCCTGTACTGACAACACCCCCAGCGTATGCAGTACTAGTAGTCCAGATTGAGTACTGATACTCAATATATGATCTAGTTTTCGACAGCTTCAGGATTGGGGAACTTCAGCCTGCGTTCCGGAGCTAGATTGAGTGCCAGTACGCTTCTTTTGAGAGAACAGCTGAGTATTGCTACCTAATGTTGACTGCCGGCATGTGACATCCACTAGCGTCAAAATATATATATTCGACTTTTCGCCATGATATCGACGACTCTGAATGTGGTTTCACATAATCCAAAATGAAGTCAGATCTAGATTGTGCCAGCCCACCTTTTTCTGGTACGGGGTTTGATATGGCATGAATTCCGACCCAAAGGTAGTGGCAATTTTATGCAACGAGAGCAGCCGAAGCATGTGCCCAGCAATTTGGGCTAAAAAAAGATCTCAATAACATAAAAATTAGGTAAGAAGGAAATATCTTTTTAAGCCAAAAAGTCAACATCTCAGTATATTCATGCACACACCTTGTAATATGATCTAGTCCATTCACCACACAAGAGAAATTAAATGCACGCAATTATTCACACATTCGCATGGATGTATATAAGTGGCATCAGTAGTTGCAAGTGCTATTGTAGATTTGGGTATGATGATATACACTATTAAGGAAGAGGAAACATTCTGCATGGTGATGATACCTCGGCCTGATCAAGTTCCATACGGCTCGGTAACTCGACCTCGATTGAACTCGAACTAATAGAAGCAAACCCCGTCCTGAATCGAGCATGTCCTGCATACTCCAACCGGCACCGTACATTGGTTTGTTTTTCACAGCCACAGAGAGATTTAAGGCCAAGGAAGTTACAGTCGCAACATACGATTCCTCGCCCTAAGGTTTAAATGAGAAAAGAAGGCAATCAGAATATGAAACTTACCTGGTAGGCATAATTTTATACATTGAAACTACGCTGTGACATTGATAGAATATATAGTATTGCTATGCCTGTATACACTATCTATTTACTGTCTTTTGTTGAAAAATAAGAATGCTGCCCAAAAATATAACTACTAAAATTTCAGCTTTAGACTGAATGGACCTTCTGCTGAGCAAACTAAAGAAAACTCAAAGAGTGATCTCTCAAGGGTAGAAGAGGAGCAAAGTGGTCTATGCACAAAAATATATATATATATATATATATATATATATATATATATATATATATGAGGCATATGATTCAAAGACATTTTAAATATATACAGAGCCAATTTATCATGCTCACTACATATACCAAAGGCAGTAAAAGAGCCAAAAAAAAAAAAAAAAAAAAAAAAAAAAAAAAAAAAAAAAAAAAAAAAAAAAACCACGAATTTATAATAGCTAAATAACTAGCTAGATATACTTAATAATTTTGTAAAGGAAATAAAAAATAAATTATTAACTTTGCAATTCACAAGACAAAATAGCTTAAATCTTAGCTAGATACAGGAAATCTACCTGGTGAATAATAAAACCAGCTCTGTAAATATCAATTTTCATTTGTTAGGGATAAATACAACCCCTAATGTTTAAAGTAGGCTCATTTATTTCTAACTTCTATTTCAGCAACTGATGTAGTTAACTAGTAGAACAAAACTAAACTCCAGAAGGGCAAGTGACCCTTTCTGAACATTAATGTTCATAATTAATCGACACCAATTTAATTAAGACAAGCAAAGAAAAATCATCAAATAACAGTTCTTTGTGGTATCTCGGTAATTTGCACATTTGGTTCTCAAACTATGAGGCGGATGATACTTTAGATTTTAAACTATAATTTGTTGCAATTTGTAGCTCGAATTTTCAGAATTTTTACAATCAAATCCCATCACTTAATTTAGTTGACTAAATATTGCTGTGTCGTTTATGTAAAAATAATGCAGTATCTTAATTGTTGTCGGTGTATCATCAATCACTTAGTTTAGTTGACTAAATATTGATGTATCGTTTATGTAAAAATAATGCAGTATCTTAATTATTGTCGGTGTATCACCAATCACAACACTTGCACATCATTTTTGTATTAGCGATATATCGATATTTAGTCAACTAAATTAGGTTATAGAACTTGATTGTAACAATTTTAAAAATTCGAATAAAAATTTATAATAAATTAAAGTCTGAGGACCAAACGTGCAGTTGACCCTTTTTTTAACGTTGAATCTAGTGTCAAATATAGTAGCATAACAATATTTGCAGTATAATTATGAGCAGAGAATAGTGGAATCACTTCATTTTTCCACCTGTGAATTTGCAAATCTCAGGCGCCCAAAGGCCATTTCCAACACTGGGGGATGAACGTGCAATCCGAAGAACTTGGAGTAGTTTTCAATCTCCATGTTGATGGAACAATTGCAAGTCAGAATTTTAGTTATAACGCCCGTATTGTCCACCCCTTCTCCAAGAGTGAACTGCTCCATTTTGCCTACCTGCATTGCACGATGAATAAATAAATTTCAGGTTCAGCTGTGAGTGTCAATTTTTTGCTGCATCACACATCATGACACGTAGGGGTCTACGAAACAGGCCAGGGTTGTCCTAAGCCGAGAAATCAGCCCCGTGGCCCGGCACCCCAGCCCTGGCTAGCTCTTGGGAGCCTTGCTAACTCTTGGGGGCCAGGATTTGGGGCAATGCTCCTCACTGTTTCGCCCAAGTGAATGAGGGACTGTGCCTGCTACCTCTAATCACACAGGACAATCAAGCATTACTCTTTTTTTCAAAAAACAAAAGCTTTTCTTTGAGACAAAGATTAGAAATGTTCCTCAACTATTGCAATTCAGAAATGTTAAATGTTGAGGTTAAGTTTCAGGAGATAAATAACTGTCTTATATTTTTTAACATGATATCAGAGTATGGGTACTACGCTAGAATCTCAACATGCTTTTAGTCTCTCAAATCCAAATATGAAAAAAAGTGTCGAATATAAAATGTAAAAACAACCTTAGCTTAAGCTTTTGAATAACAACTATTTTTGGGCTTACCAAAAAGTCTTGAGTCTAAATATGAGGAAGAGTATTGAATATAAATATTAAAAATACTGTTATATGGTGGTTTTAAGTTTTTAAAAATAAACAGCTGTTTTATATTATTTATCTTAATTTTAGAGCAGAAAGTTTTGAGCTCGAATTGAGGCTCCGACAAACAAGTTAAATGCAGTCGAAATTGAGGTTGACAATTGAAATTCAATCTCCAGAAAGAGATTGAGACTCTGACAAAGAAGCTAAAATTGAGGTTATACTCTGAGAACTAAATTAATACAGTCGACAGGATGAGATAGAAAATTCATACTTGAGGACTAAATTTGTAATTAATCTGTTTTTTTTTTTAAAGTGCTTGTTTAAGTCAGCCTTCTAGAATATCCTCTTTATATTCAGAAGTAAAAGCTAAATTTCCAAACAAAAATTGGTTGCATCTGCTGTAGCAAAGTCACTGAAGATATATACTTCAATTAGGCAGTCGGTGATTCGATATATAGCAGCCATAGCAGTGAGTATCTGTACTGTCTCAATAATGCAATAATGATTTATGATGATATTCCCACCTAGTATTGGATAGTACTAATGTACGTCTACACAGACTATACCACAGACAATGTTTTTTTTTTTTTTTTTTGATTAAACAGGGATATACCCTATTTGATAAAGACAAGGTAAAAGAAAAAGTACAAACGCCCCGTTGCAACATGGAGTACACCTGAGTTGGCCTAGCACCCAAGGTAGCAACAAGAAGGGGTCTAACCGCAAGTAGAGAGGTAATACAAGAGACTAAGAAAACAAAACAACAGTACAACATAAAACAAAACCAAACTTGGCAACTGCAGGTAATTTAACCCAACAAAACTAGGCACAGCTTCACACCCTCCATTGCTAAAGCGACAGCATCTAAAAATGGCATCAACACTGGTTGGGCATTGATGGTGCTCATGGAGATGTCAGTCTCGAAGTGGTCAAAATCCCCAGGGGATGCAGAAAAAATCCTCCATTTATCTATGGAAACAAGCGATGGCCTTGTTCCGATGTAGCACCTCCATCAACATAAACAGGTGACACGAACTAGCCGTTAACGGAGATGAGATTGGATGCCCAGAACTTCGCCATAGACGTAATTCTCCTTGCCAAGTTTGTGTCGGAGGTAGAGCTGTTCGTAAATAACCTTGCATTTCTTTCTTTCCAAAGTTCCCAGCATGTCGCCGCGAAGCATATGTCGAAGAAGTCTCTGGCGGAACCCGATAGTGAAGATCTGGCTGTTCTCCACCTAGAAGTTAAGTCCCCCCTTGGTCGATGAGACGGCCTGATGTTCCTCGGCAGCCCGGTAAAAAGTCGATTCCACAGAGATTGCGCAAAGGGGCAGCTGAAGAGTAGGTGATCAAGGTTTTCCCCGCAATTGCTGCACAGCACACAGATGGAAGGTCCAATCCAACCACGCTTTGCGAGCGTGTCAGCTGTCAAAACACGATTTCTAGAAGCTAACCAAAGGAAAATTTTAACCCGGAGGGGTGCCCCGATGTTCCACAGGAAGTAGTTGTTGCCGTTCGTTACTCCGCCGAAAGTCAAGAAGCTATAGGCGCTCGAAGAAGAGAAAATACCGTTGGCATTCCAGCGCCACGAGGGAGAGTCTTCGGAGTTGGAAAGGGTGGGGATAGCAAGCAAAGCCCGGAGACGATGTAGCTCTTCCTGTGCGTGGATGGAGAGGGGCAAGAAAAAAGCCGAAGAAAGGTTGCCAGAATACCTACTTATCCAAGAAGCTGCAGAGAGGTGCTTAAGTTTCGCCGCAGCATGTAAATGAGGGAGTAGGTTGCACAGAGCAAAGTCGCCAGCCCATCGAGCGTTCCAAAGCGAAACCGACTGCCCGTTGCCCAGGACGAAGCTGACCGAAGTAGCAAAAGCGAGATCCAGGCGAAGGATATCCTTCCAAACCGGCGAGCAGCCTGATGGGAATCTGTTAGAGAACAAAAGTGGTCTGTGTTTGTAATGTTTAGCTCGAAGGAGCTGCACCCAGGGTAGCCCAGGGGAGCTGAAAAAATTCCATAGACCCTTGATGAGGAGTGCCGAGTTCGTAGGTTGCAGCTGTCTGATGCCGAGACCCCCAAGCCTTTTGGGGCGACAGACAGCGCCCCAAGAGACTAAGCAGTGGAACCCGTTTGCTAGTGCCGAACCCCTCCAGAAGAAGCTCCTTCGGATGTTGTCAATGGCCTTGGAAACCCATTTCAGGAGTCGGAAAGCCGAGCAGAAGAATGAAGGTATACCAGAGAGGACCGAGTTAAGAAGAACCAGCCGCCCGCCCCTCGAAAGAAGAAGACCCTTCCAACCAGCTAGACGAACGTCTAACTTTTCGATAAGAGGAAGAAAATCCGCTTTCCCCGGCTTACGAGGAGAGAGGGGGAGGCCTAAATACTTGATGGGGAAAGACAGAGCCGGGCAGCCGAAGAAGGAGGCCAAGTCCGAAGACTGCCGGAGTGGCAAGTTGATGGGGATAAGGGAACTTTTGTCAAAGTTGATCTTGAGACCCGAGTTCTCCGAGAAGGAATCCAGTATCAGCTTAAGTATTGCCGCAGATCTCAAAGATCCGTCGAAGAAAAGGAGCATGTCGTCTGCGAACTGTAGGGAATGGATCTTGATGTCCCCCACGCCCACCGCCTGAAGAAAACCAGAGTTGGTCGCAAGCTGCAACATATTAAACAGCACGTCGATACAAATAATGAAGAGAAGAGGGGAGAGGGGATCTCCTTGACGGAGCCCCCGCGTGCATAAGAAAGGCTCGCCCGGGACACCGTTAAGTAAAACCGTCGCCGACGCCGTCGAGAGCAGCTCGTCTATCCAGCGGATCCATCGGTCCCCGAAGCCGCGAGCCGAGAGTATCCTTTTTAGGAAAGACCAATTGATGTAGTCGAAGGCTCTTTCGTAGTCTAACTTTAGCAAAGCCGCCGGGATCTTGGAAGAATGCAGGTGGTGAACCAGGAGCTGGGCACAGCGGAAGTTATCCAGGAGATGCCGACCCTTTATGAACGCCGTCTGGAAGGGGTTAATCAACATGTGGAGACACCCTTGCAACCGCGTTGCCAACACTTTGGAGATGAGCTTGGGCAGACTGTGGAGGAGGCTGATCGGGCGAAGATCCCTGGCTGACGACACCGTTGCCTTCTTAGGAATAGGGCAAATCCAGCTAGAATTAAGTCCATCGAGCCTAATGGAGCCATCGAAGAAGCCCTCAAAAACCGCCATGATGTCCAGATGGAGGGTACTCCAAAAGCGCTGATAGAAGAGAAAGGGGAGACCATCTGGTCCCGGGGCCTTCTCTGGGGCAAGAGAAAACACCGCAGCTTTGACCTCCTCTAAGGAGAAGGGCGACACCAGAGAAGAGAGGTCAGTGGTAGAAGCCGGATAAAGCAACTGGAGATTGATCGAAGACCTGGTTGGGTGCCCCCCCTCTTGTTGCTCACTAAAGAAGGAGAAGAGGTGGCTGGCGATGTCATGATGAGAAGAGAGGGAGGAGCTGCCATCCGAAAGACACGAGATACGGTTTTTAATTCTGCGGCAGTTAGCTTTACGGTGGAAGAACTTCGAATTTGAATCCCCCGCTTTTAACCAAAGAACCCGGGAACGTTGTTTCCACATTAGTTCGTCCTGAAGGCACAGCTCCCCGTACCTGACCTTGAGCTGGGGCCTCAGGGAGTGCTCAACCACGTTCAACGTCCTTCGTTCTTCGGCTATGTCAAGCCAATTGATCCAAAAGAGGCAGCGGGCGCATTGCGTTTTGACCGCGGACGACAATCCCGCACTCCAAGAACGAAGGGCCCGTTGAACCGAAGTGACTTTAGCGGCAAAGCGGGGCACGGGCGCCAATCCGGGCGGCACTGAATTCCAGGCATCAGAAACAATTCCCGCCAGGGCGGGATAGCGGAACCAGAAGGCTTCGAATCTAAACAGAGAGGCGGAGGGTAAGAAGGAGGAAGCCGAGACCACCAGGGGGGAATGATCGGATCTAGGGCGGGGAAGCGCTCTCAAGGAGGAAAGAGGGAACAAAGAGCTCCAGCCCTGCGAGACGAAAGCGCGATCCAGTCGTTCGAGAGTGGGGTTCCTTCTGCCGTTCGTCCAAGTGAAACAGCGATTCAGAAGGGGGAGGTCCGAAAGGCCCAACCTGCTGATAACCCCCCTGAACTGTAGAATGACCGAAATGTTCGATGGCGCGCCATTCTTGTCGGCGACAGAGAAGAGTACGTTGAAGTCACCTAGGGCAATCCAAGAGTTCGGGGAGAGAGAGCTGATATCGATAAGCTCCGAAAAGAACAGCTCCTTACAGTGGCCTCCCGTTGGACCGTAGATGTTTGTGATCAAAACCAAGGAGTTATCAACCTTTCTTCTGAGAACCACGTTCAGCGAGTAAGATCCAAGCCAATCAGCAAGACAGTCAAAAAGCGCCGGATTCCAAGCCGTAAGAAGGCCGCCTTTGGTACCAACAGCATCCATCGAGCGGAAATCACTTAGACAAAGACCACACACTGACTTTAATTTGGCTAAAGACATGGATGCTATCTTTGTCTCCTGGAGGCACACCACACAGCATTTGCTATTGCGAAGAAAAGGCAGGATAGAAGCACATTTGGAGGGGTCATTTAAGCCCCGAACATTCCAAGATAGAAAGCGAAAGACTCTGTTCCTAGTCATGAAAACAGTAAAACACAACCGCAAACCTGCCGAAACCCGACGGCCAGCGCGTCGCTACAGCCCAGCTACATCCGTCCCAGAACCAACGACCGCTCCAATGCAGACCGGCGGCGCAGGGGAGAGGTCCGAACCACAGACAATGTTATTTATACATCTATATATAAATATAAATCTTAACACTCAATGTACCGTGGAGTTTACAAATTTGTTTTAAATTTATAGCTAAAAAAATAAAAAAATTGATATGACAAGTTGAAAATTAAAATTTTTAGATGAATGAGATATAAAATATATAAATAGCACAACTATCCCATAGGTTGGAAAATAAGCAAATTATATATCTCCAAACACAACGATGATTAGATTAGATCATGTGCAAAGGGGTACTATTATGGGTATCCCTTTTTTATTGTTAAATTTTTTATTTTTATTCTCAAAATAATATAATAGAGTGACAACCTCAAGAATTTCGAATAATGTTATATATAAAATATAATAAGACTAAATTTTTTAATCCGGTTATATCTTGTTGGACGGTGGATAGGCGTGTTAGAGCTAAAGTAATCTAGAATAGGTGACTTTCCTGGGAAGCGGAGTGTTGCAGTTGGTGTTAGCCGTGTGAGATGAGTTTCGGCTAAGTTAGGATTATACAGCAAGTAGAGCGCGGCACCTTGATTGACAATCGTTGTGGATGTAGTACAATTCCTCACAATATTAGTTAAGACTAACGAGACAAGTCTCGCGCCTTGTAGTCCTTGTGAATGTACTTGAACATGATGAGAGCGTCAGAATTTAAAATCAAAAAAAATATGACGTTTTTAAAATTTGAAATAGTCCTATATATAAAATATAATAAAATTAATTCTCTTAATATGACTATAGCACGTTGGATGGTGGTTAGAGAATAAATTGTAAGTGTTTTTTTGGGATGTTTATCCGAAACTTAATATACACCTATGAAAGATCAATCTTCGAGGAAAAAGTACGTGGAATTCAGAGATGAAGTATCTACTGAAATTTTATTCACCAAATATGCATACAGAAGATCTGAACACCATCTAACAAATCTAAGTCCTCTATTATAATTACCAAAGAATTAATAAAAAAAAAAAAAATCAATCTAAGGCCATGTTTGGTCCATGATTGGAATGAGAACGAAAAATAAAATTAGATTGTATTGAAATGAAAAATAACATAGCGATTTATTTAAAACTATTTTTTATTGAAATGAAATTTAGAATGAACAATTAGAAAATCTAAAATTTTGAAAGAATTTTGGTTGAGGGAGAGTAGATTGAGTGATGAAGGAAGAGGAAGAAAAAGAGTTTGTGAGAAAAAGCTTTGAGTGATTTACTCTGAAATTGTCCAATTTAGAATTTAAAGTCGGATTTGACCATTAATGGATTTAATCATTTTCAATTTAGAGTGGAATGAGAATTGGAATTCGATTCCTGTAAAACAAACAACAATTATCGAAAGCTGTAAATCTCATTTCGATTTCTGAGTTTAAAATAGGTGAATCAAACATAGCCAAAAAGCATATAAAAAATGATACTTATATACTCAAAATTATGGTAAATTATGTAGTAACCGTACAAATTTAAATGAGAAATAATTAAAAAAAAGTAAATTTCTAAAATTTTTGGAGATTTAAAATTTAAAAATTTGAATTTTTGTGGGGTCTTCGCGATGAAACGACTAATTTAACGAAACAAAATCCGATCATGACGAAATAAAATTACTACCTGAACGGTCTCGTCGCACTGAACATTGTGGTGAAGTTCGATTCTGAATTCGGCAAACTGAAACCACGAAAAAATGTGAAACAATGTATTTTTTAGTAGTTTTTATGGAAAATGCGCAACATTTTATGCGATGTTTTGCGCAAAAGATTACGGGAGAGTAATAGGGTGCAAATTATGCATGCTGCGAAGGACCCATGTAAAAATATTAGGGTATGAGGGACTAAACTACACTTTTGTTGTATTCGCATATATAAATACATATGTGTTTAGGGTAAGGGGGAACCCTAGACCTTCTCATCTAACCTCAGCTGTCGCCACTTTCTTCCCCATCATCGCAGGCTTCGTCCCCACCTCCGGCTTGCTAGCTTCGGTCGCTGGAGCCCTAGAAATCCCAGCTCTCTCTCTCCCTCTCCGGCCCTCTCTCCGTCTCCCTCTCTCTTTCTCGGTTTGCAAGAGACCAGAAGCTACCATGTATGGCTGTGTTGCCCCCATATCACAACCACCACCTCCTGGGTGTCCGACGACGCAGCCCCAGGCCAGCCCTGGCGCCACCTTGAAGCTTGAGACAAGATGGAGCACCCTGAACCCAACTAGGGCATCTTTGGCCTTGAGCTATCCAGCTCGGCCGCCGTCACTCCCTGTTCCCTTGCTCGACCTCAGGTGACCCCGTGGGCCTCCCTAGCGTTCCCCCAGCCTTCCACGACTGTCGCTGTGGCTCGGGCTCTGCCAGGGCCCGAGATCTTGCCCTAACATGGCCTTCTCCCTAGAACCTTGCGCTGCGATAACAGCCGCAACCCTTGTCGTCGCCGTTAGGTTTCTCGAACTCCGAGCACCCCACCAGAGCTGCCCCAACCTTCCCTGATCGCCCAAGGCTCGAGCTCAAACCGAGCCCGAGTTGATGCCCTAGATGGATTGCATCTTTAGATCCAGCGCCGCTGCGCTGCCGCCGCCCTCCTCTCGTCACTGTCGATCCCCCTAGGGCTCCGAGCACCCTGTCGGAGCCACCTCGAAGTCCCCAGGCCGCCGCAAGGGCTCGGGCCCAAGAATGGCCTAGCGGGCTGCGGACTCCCCTACAGCGTCGCTGCCGTCTACAACCACCAGTTGCCACCTCCTCTGACTCCCCCATGTCGTACCCGTTGTCCCTAGGCCAGGGCTTCCCTCTGGTTGCTCTTTAGTAGGATCCCTTATTGCTGTTTCTCCAGTTTATGTAGAGGGTTGAAGTTGGAGATGGTGTTTATTTCGACCAAGGATGACTCCGGCAACCTTCCCGATGGTAAGCATGGGCAACCTGAAGTCTCGGGCAGTGTCGTGCTCCCTTTTGTTGGGGTTAGATTAGCCCATGTTCGCTGTTGGTGCAACATCGGTTCCGAAAACATCAAAATCCATAATGTAAGTTGATCCGACACACTTTTCGATGCACGAATTCACTCTGGACAATGAGCACGAGATTCAAAATAATGAGACCTTCGAACTGGTGATATTGGTTAGATTCAAAATACGGCATCGAAGGTAATAATCCCATAAAACCCTAATTTTAGCATATATCATGCAATATTTATGTTTTGGGGGTTTGCGTGCTAGCAGAACACTTGCGCTGTCTCAGGCAGCGTGCACGGGCAGTATACGACCTTCGGACGGATCGTCCAAGGTCTAGATGCCTTTCGCAGAGCTAGATTTGAATTCTGGTGCAGTTTTCGGCAAACTGTCGATCGTTTTGCTTCGAAATCATAATCGAACATTGTGGGGGCTCGAGATCTCTCCTTTGCTGAGTTTAATGCACCCCTATGATGTTCGGTGATGACTAGAAGGCTTACGGTGGGTCCCGATGCCAAATCGACACTTTTCGGGTACCCAACACGTTTGTTTTGTTCTCGCACTCGAATTTTGCCATTTGGTATACGGCTGTAATATCACGACCTTTCTTGTTTTTCTTTTAATTCTTTTTGGATAAATTAGTTGTAAGTGGTTTAAATTATCAAGTTTTCTTGGGTTGACCGTCGGTGCGTGCGGACATTTTTCTATGTTAGAGCTCGAAAAACGGTGAACGGCAAAGCGATCGGATCTGAAATCCGATTTGCGGATCTCCCGGAATGGGGTTTTGAAGGTCTCGATATTCGTAGTGTGCATCGGAATCCATGCTAAGTGATCGACACGCTTTTCGAGGAGATGGGAATCTTACTTTTATATACCGAATAAGGGTTTTATTTTTGTACGTACAAGATAAATATAATATTAAATTAATACCTTTCAAGAAAACGAAAACCCTAGTTCAGAGAGAAAAAAAGAGCGATTCTTCTTCTTCTTGGATCAACGTGCCGGAGGCAGGGAGCGGAACCGGATTCTCATCAACCGCGAGGATCGAGATCAGGTCGTCTTCCCCGTTAGTGTGAGGTTAGCGGTTTTTCTCTCTCTCGCGTTTTTTATGTTCATCGTTTTGCATTTTCGGGGCTTTTTGGGGTTTTGCGTTTTGGGTTTTGCGGCCGCGTGTTGATGCCAAGCCGCCGTCGCGCCGCCGCCTCACTGCTGCCGCGCGGACAGGACGCGCACTCCCCGCGCGCCACGGAGGGACCGCTGCTTGCGCGCCCGCGCGGGGCTGGTGCCCGCGCGGGGCCGCCGCTGGCGCAGCGTGCGCCCGCGCGGGGAAGCACCCGCGCGGGGCTGCTGCGCGCTGCTCGCGCGCCCGCGCGAGGCCACCGCTGGCGCAGTGTGCACCCGCGTGGGGCCGCAATGCGGCGCGCCCGCGCGGGGCTGCTGCCCGCGCGGGGCCGCAGTGCATGCGGCGCGCCGTGCGAGGGTGCACCGCACGCAGCGCGCCGTGCGGGGCAGGTGCCCGCGCGAGGCCGTGCCGCCGCCGCTCGGTCTCCGCCTTTACTACTTTGCGTGTTCGGGATCTCAGTTTTTCGCAGGCAAGTCTAGTCTTACCTATTGTTTCTGTTGGGGACTTTTTAGGTCCGGGAGTCGTTCGATGGCGCGGGTCAGTTTCAGGTGTTTCGTTCGACGTGATTCGAGGTGGGTACCCTTTCGTGCGTTTTCTTGGAGTTTGGTTCTATTTGTAATGCAGAAGAGTAAGGTAATAGCGTTCTTGAATCTTGACTAACCCCTAAAATGCATAAAAGTTCTTATTATTACTATCTGTTGCGACTGAGCGTCGCGGTGCTCTATATCACACATTGATCTTAGTTACTATGCTCATGGATGCTTGCACGCACACCAGCGGTTTGGCCACCGCATTGGTGTACTTTTCTGGAGAGGTGGTACGTTGACCCGTGTACCCCACAAGGTGACGTAGTGGGGACTCCTTGCGGTTACTTACGGTGCTGCACAAGTGCTGTGGAGGGGTTAAAAGCATCAAGGTGAGAGCAAGGTATTTTCTTTTGCCAGAGGTCTTTAGACCATTTGGTAGGTGCTCTGTTTCGATTTACAGGGGGTTACTGTTGATTCATGAGGGGGAGTGTGGATGCTCTGGTCTTTCGGTTTGCTTTATTCTCAGTATTTATAGCATCTTACTCATGTTACATTTACCTATTACTCTTTTTGTCACTGACTTCCCACACTATGACAGGTTCGGTCAGGGGTGGGATCCGGGACGACAGTGAGGCTGCGACTAGAGGATTTTAGCCTCGTTTGGGGCTGGTGACCCTTCCTTTATTTCGTTTTGATTATCTCGGCTAGTTAGCTTATGTGTGTATGTTACCTTATTGTGGATGTTGTGGATGTTGGGATTGGTTGGTGTTCATGAACGATTTTTCTTATTTCTTGCTGGTATGGCCAATTTTTAAATCAAAGAAAGAGATTGCGAAAACGTTTTTAAAATTAGGTGTTGAGTGGACACGTACCGTTTTACAAACCCGTGGATTTATCCTTTCAAAATGTGGTGGCCTTATTGGATATGGTATATGTTATCTTTTTCCTCCTTTTATCTCCTTGACTGGTGTGGTTAAAGTATAAATTATGATTGTGATGTCGTACATATACAAAAGAGACTCTGTCCGTTTGTGGGGTAACTTTGTATGTGTGGCGGGTCTGCGCACGTGCCGGAGGGTGGGAATGTTTCAAATAATAATAATAATAATAATAATAATACACGTTTTTCCGCTTAATTAAACCCCCGGGGCGTGACAGATTAAGATGGTATCAGAGAAAAACAACTTTAACCACGGTAGTCGGTGTCCAATATCCACAGAGTACATTACCACTAGCTACTAACCAATGAGATTATCAAGGTATAGGTGCGTAGAACGCGAGTGTTTTGGGGGGGTGGGGGGGGGGGGGGGGGGGGGGTGAATTATGAGTCCCTGTTTGACCGTAGGTCTTGGTGCTAGATCAGTTAAGTCTAGGTTTGACTTGGTTACTATGTGGCAATGGCCCGAACTAGGTCGTCAACTGATGACGCAGGAGCGGATGGGGCAGCATCAACAACTGCGGAGAACCGCTTTCTTCGACAACAGTTGTAGGAGATGGCTGGGCAACTCTTAGCACTTACGGAACGCATGTACTGGTTGACGCGAACCGTCGGAGTAGCCGATCGCCTCCCCTTTGTCATGAGGGACGAATCCCATATGGCCCGGCCCTACGAAAAAGGTCCACAGAGCGACGCCTTTCAGGTAGTACCAACAGCAGGACTACCCACCTTTCAAGAGGTAGTTGACAGGGCTATTTTAGTGGAGCAAGAATTGGCAGACATCCGTGCTCGGCAGGAGGGCTATGAGCATCATCGGGATAAGAAACGACCACAGTTTTATCCTGCGGATGGCCTTCACCATGGGAGCCGACTACCCAAGCACCCAAGGACGCAGCAAGGAACCAGGAGCACGCCGACGGGAGGACAGAGGCCGGGGGACTGACCTTGCATCATCTGCGGAGGAGCACACCGGGTGATTGAGTGTTCCTGGAGGCACGACCATTGTTTCCGTTGTGGCAAGCCGGGGCACTTCCGCTCCAACTGCCCCCTAAACACGGGAACAGTACCTTCACCATCACGACACGTGGATAGGGGCGCCGCCACCGCCCCGCGGGAGGATTTACGCGACGGCTCAGCTAGAGACGGGCTGCCCCGGAGGACGTAATAGCAAGTATTAATCTACCCTTAGTTCTCTTTTTCGAGGTAGGGCCGTGTTTGACACCCCGGAGCATCCCACTCTTTTATTTTTTGCCTATACCCATAGTTTCTAGAAGTGACACCCTTCGTAGTAACGGGTCCGTTCAGACCCTGGCAACCCTTCGTGGTAGGAAGCTTTGTTCCTTCCTGCCCGGTAAGGTTGGGCAGGTCTTTATACCCCTGGAACTGGCGGAAATCCTGCTAGGGGATTCCGACGTAGTACTCGGGTTGGTTTGGCTTACTAAACACCAGGCGGTAATCGTTTGCGAGAACCGCCAGGTGCGTCCTCAAGAACTTGGCTTCCCGGAACCCGTAGGTTTAGCATGTAGGAGTACTCCTTTCTCGTCTTTCATTTCGGCATCGCGGGTAAGAAGACTGTGTTACAGCATTTTGGTGTTGGCATATTTCGTGAGTCTAGTCAGTGTGTTGAGTCGGAGTCTTAAAGGGATCAAATTGTCAATCAGCAATCAAAGACTTAGAGAAGATTCAACAAGAGCTCAAGTTGACACTCAGTGTCTTGAGTCTTGAAGATTGAAGTTGAAGAATTGTGGATCAGTTACATCAATCTCAAGAAGAAAGTATTCAAAAGGATCAGGTATGGTTAACTAAATAATTTTGGTGATCCGAATACTTTCTTATAGTGTAGAAACACTTGGATGAATTTTTAATTGCATAAAAATCAAAAACTGGACATGGGACATGTTCAGGATCCGGATCAGACAGTCCAATCCGGATCCCGAAGGGTGCTTGTTCATTGGCAAATCCGATCCGAATCAAAGGTCATTTCGATCCGGATCCCGAACATGGGTTTCTGCTGGAATACATGAACGATCCGGATCGGGTATTTCAATCCGGATCCCGAACCCCGTTTTTCTGGAATAGCCTGACTCGTTACGACGATCCGGATCACAGTAAATCCGATCCGGATCGCCGTCCTGAAAATTTCCATATAAGGTAAGTTTTTGATTCTTATCTCTTTCCAAAGGTTTCTAAACTATAAATAGACATTTAGGGTTTCTCAAAAACGGGGGGAGCACGGCCGATCAATTGATAAAACACTTGAGAGCAACCCTAGAGGCGAGGTTTTTATCGTTCTTCTTTATAGCCTCTTTTAGGTCAATTCGACGGTTCTTTCAAGAACATATCTTTTGTCGAATTGATCTAATCTTTGCTTAGAGATTTTTCCCATGGATCTTCATTGATAATCTAAGCAAAGGATCACCATCGAAGCCAATATTCTTACCGGCTGAGTTTGCGTCGTGGATTCGACATGGCATCGTGGATTCGGTGTGCTAAAGGCGTTTCGTGGATTCGAAACGTGTGCTCGTGGATTCGAGTGGCGTTCGTGGATTCGAACGTGTGCAGTAGATGTGCAATCGTTGGAGCGCAAGGTCCGAAGAAGTTGAAGGAGGGGTTAAATCCGTGGAGACGGTAATCACCTTGTTATTCTTCTTTTCTTAGTGGATTGTTATTGCGTGGACATCCAATCGGTGAGCGCAAGGTCCGAAGAAGCTGAAGGAGTGGTTTGAGTCCGTGGAGTCGGTAATCACCTTGTTATTCTTCTATTCTTAGTGGATTGTTATTGCGTGTTGGTCCCGTAGTTTTTCTCCTGGATTGGAGTTTCCACGTATATCTCGGTGTGCTGTTTTTATTTTCCGCATTGGTTTTCATTTTGCACTGAGATTGAGTTTTATAAGTATTACACCTATTCACCCCCCCTCTAGTTGTTTGATAGTACCTATTTAGATCTTTGTGGATCCTATAAAAACCTACAATTGGTATCAGAGCGGGTTTTAGGTTTATCTATCAAGTCGGGTGAAAGTGGTAATATTTTTAGACCTCCTCTTTTTGATGGGACTAATTATGCTTATTGGAAAGTGCGGATGAGGGCTTTTCTCATCGCAATTGATGAGCGGGTATGGCAATCCGTGGAATACGGTTGGGTGCATCCTGTTGAGGAAGTAGGAAATTCTACTACCCCAAAACCTCGCTCTAGATGGTCCAAAGAGGAACTCGAAAGATCTTCTTACAATGGGAAAGGTATGAACGCTCTATTTAACTCTCTTTCCTCGACTGAGTTCACAAGAATTTCCGCGTGTGAAACCGCGAAGGAAATTTGGGATATTCTCAAAATTACACATGAGGGTACTAATCTTGTAAAAATTCAAAAGCTCCAGATGCTTACAAGTCAATTTGACTCTATTCATATGGAAGAGCATGAATTGTTTACAGATTATTACACTAGACTTCAAGATGTGATCAATACTTGTGCTAATTTAGGAGAAAAGATCCCGGAGTCGAGAATTGTAAGAAAGATACTTCGGACTCTTCCGGAACGGTTTAGGGCAAAGGTTACCGCCATTGAAACCGTTAGTCATCCTGATGAGATGAGAGTAGAGGAATTAGTAGGTGCTTTGCAAACTTATGAAATGACTTTTCCTACTAATCAAGGTTCTTCCAAGTCTTCTTCTAAGCTTACAGGTATTGCATTCAAATCAACAAAGGAAGAAGATAGCGAATCGAGTTCCGACGATGAAATCTCTTTTGCCGATTTTGAAGAACAATTGGCGCGGATCACAAAGAAATTTCGTCGGAAGTTTTGGAAGAATCGAACCGATGGATCTTCATCCACGAAACCTTCTAAAGGATCATCGGGTTCTAAATCCTCTAACCTCAAAAGCTTTGCAAAACCTTCTAAAGAAAAAGAAAAAGATGATTTCGAAGGGGAAATCCAATGCTATAGATGCAAAGGCTACGGCCATTTTTCAACGGAATGTCCTTCTCCGAAATCATATAAAAAGAAGGCTTTGCAAGCGAAAACTTGGGACGATTCTACTTCTAATGAATCGACCTCAAGTAAAGAGGAAAAAGTCGTTGCCGTACATGCTTCTCAAATTCCCTCTTCTAATGTTTGTTTATTATCTTTAATCACTGACTCTATTCCTTTGATTTTGCATGAAACATCAACATCCAACGGAGAGTCATCAAGTGAGGGGGAGTCGGACGAAGAAGAACTCGTTGAGGCATATCAACAACTTCTTGCGGAATCTAAGAAGATGGCCAAGCATATCAAGAAGTTGAGGAAGCAACGACTTGAGAATCAAGACGAGAATCATGCTTTAAAGATCAAACTTCATGATCTCGAGGAGGAACGAGAGCTTTTATTGGATAATAATAAAATCCTCCAGGAAAAGATAAATCAATCGGAAACGATCGTTAATTCCCATATTAACAAGATTGATTTTCTTGAAAAACAGTTTGAGGAGATTCATGTCACCAACCAAGTTTTGACCAAGCAAGTTCATGAACTCAAATTCGACATACAAAGGCTTTCAACCGGTTCCAAGAAACTAGATTGTATGTCCGAATTAGGTCAAACAAGCAAGGTTGGTTTGGGATTCAAAAATGACCAAACTGTGCATGCTTCAAGTTCCACAATGAAATTGAAAGGAAGAACTTGTCACTTATGTGGACTTGAAGGACATTTGGTGAAGAATTGCCCGAAAAAGAGAAAGAAGAGTCCTTCGGCAACTTCATCTACGGAGCGAACTCAACGGAATCAAAAGACACATCAAGTCAATGGAGTTCACTCAAACCACCAAAGGTCCGAGCCACAACATCAATCATACAAGTGGATCACTGCGAGGCAAAGACCTAAGGTGGATCAACAGTCAAAGCTATCATCTCCCAACCACAATGAATCAAGACAACCCAAAATTCGACAATTTTGGATTCGGAAAGGTGATATCTTTCCTTGTCTTAAGTTCTAAATAGCTTATGACTGTATGTAATGCTTTGATTGGTTTTCCTTTCATATTTTTTCTGAATCTCTGCATTACATATTTTCAATGCTCTTCGTTTTTATGTTTTGTTTTTTTAAACAAAAGGATTTTAACGAACAAGTGCATTGAATAAAAAGGGTTTTCACTTTTAATCACTCCAATTTAATTTTATTTGAATTATCAACTTTACTCCATAATTATAATTCTTGAAGATATTTCATTATAGGAGTTTTTGATAATTATATTCATCAAATTTTAGAAATCATGTGTGATCTTTAGATGATTATTCTATCTCGGTTGTGTGAATTCATTGTGATAAACGTGAGACAACCGATAGACTAAAATTTGGGATTTAATTCTTTCACGTAAGAGATTGCATTCTTACAAGGGTAAATAAATGAATTGTAAAAGATGTGGAAAGAGTTACATCCGAAAGGAGTGTGAAAACTACCACCACATGTTGGAAAAAGCTACCACATGTTTTGGATGCTTGAAAAATATTTTATGAAATTTTGTTTAGTTGAAGCATTCGGAGATTCATATTCAAAGTTCTTATATTCTGAACAATCTCCTGGTTGGTATAAGGTGGGATAGTTGAAAGATACTCAAAGAGCCACCCTTAGGTATTTTAGTGCTTATCTCAAATTTGAAAGGGTAAGAAATCAAATTGATGTCGTTTGGAAATCTCTGTAAGTCATCTTTGTACATCCGTTACATCTTGATAGACTTTGGATCTCAAGATTATTTTTGATGACTTGTGTTTGACGTATATAATGTGAAAAACGGTTTATAATGTTTTATCTTTGTTTTTCATGATTTCGGAGTAAATCTTTTTAATTTTTGTGAAATTAATTGGATTGAATGACATCTATATGATCTCATATTATTCTCAAGCACTTAAATTGTTTTCTTGATGGAATACAAATCGGTAATTCAAATTTTCAAAATCTGGATTTCTTTCAAGATATTATTTGATTTTTGCGTTCGAGTACCGGTACGCAATCTATGTTTTTGTTATATACCGGAACTGAGCTTTTATCACTCTTTCGCTATGGACTAATGCTGTTAGTGATTTCCTTTTGTCTAGTATGTTCACTGTTTGACAATTTGTGACAAAAAGGGGGAGAAGAGAAATAGGGGAGAAGAGATCATCGAGATAGGGGGAGACAGAGATGAGATCATCGAGATAGGGGGAGACGGAGATGAGATCATCGAGAAAAAGAAAGGAGATGAGAAAAAGGAGACGGAGATGAGATCATCGAGAAAAAGAAAGGAGATGAGAAAAAGGAGCCGAAAAACAAAAGAACCAAAAGGACGAATCAAATGTAGGATTTACATTTAATTTCTAACGACTGACTTTTGATTTGTTTGGAGTTTTGTTTTTGCAGGATCTACATCACTTTAAGACTCCAAGTCCTAAGTCATAGAGTTTGTTCTAAGACTGGTTCAAATGTATTTTTGTTTATTGGATCTTTCACGCAAAGAAAGTCAATGTTTTGGTGATGACATTGAGTTTCGATTTTTTGGTTTAAGAAGAGTGACTTGAGCGCTTTTATGTATTTTTGGGTTTTGTCACGAAATTGCCAAAGGGGGAGATTGTTACGGCATTTTGGTGTTGGCATATTTCGTGAGTCTAGTCAGTGTGTTGAGTCGGAGTCTTAAAGGGATCAAATTGTCAATCAGCAATCAAAGACTTAGAGAAGATTCAACAATAGCTCAAGTTGACACTCAGTGTCTTGAGTCTTGAAGATTGAAGTTGAAGAATTGTGGATCAGTTACATCAATCTCAAGAAGAAAGTATTCAAAAGGATCAGGTATGGTTAACTAAATAATTTTGGTGATCCGAATACTTTCTTATAGTGTAGAAACACTTGGATGAATTTTTAATTGCATAAAAATCAAAAACTGGACATGGGACATGTTCGGGATCCGGATCAGACAGTCCAATCCGGATCCCGAAGGGTGCTTGTTCATTGGCAAATCCGATCCGGATCAAAGGTCATTTCGATCCGGATCCCGAACATGGGTTTTTGCTGGAATACATGAACGATCCGGATCGGGCATTTCAATCCGGATCCCGAACCCTGTTTTTCTGGAATAGCCTGACTCGTTACGATGATCCGGATCACAGTAAATCCGATCCGGATCGCCGTCCTGAAAATTTCCAGATAAGGTAAGTTTTTGATTCTTATTGTTACGGAATTTGAGTTGGCGTAGTTTCGTGAAAGTCTCAAGTCTTGAAGATTGAAGGTGAAGAAAGTTGGATCATTTAACTCAATCTCAAGTAAGAAGAATTCAAAAGGATCAGGTATGTTTAACTAAAGAATTTGTGTGATCCGAATACTTCTTGTAGTGTAGAAACACTTGGAAGAATCTTTCATTGCATAAAAATCAAAAACTGGACTTGGGACATGTTCAGGATCCGGATCAGGTTGTTCGATCCGGATCCCGAAGGTGGTTCGTTCATACATCGTCGCAATCCGGATCGTAGTCTCTTGATCCGGATCCCGAACGTTGAGTTTACCATCTACCTTGAACGATCCGGATCTTGCTTCGCAATCCGGATCCCGAACGTTGATGTTTGGTAAACTGTATGAACGATCCGGATCGTAGTCACATGATCCGGATCCCGAACCTTCGTTTTTCTGGAATTGGCTGTTTCGTTATGACGATCCGGATCCTAGTTATCACGATCCGGATCGCCGTCCGTAAAAATCCAGAAATTGTTGGTTTTTGATTCTTATCTCCTTCCTAGGGTTTCTAACCTATAAATACACCCTATGTCTTTCTTTCTAGTGGGAATCCACATAGCCGTCATTTTCTTGTATCATCTTATACGGCTATAGATCCACATATAGAGAAGAAAGGAAATCACTAGAGAATACTCTATGTTTCTTCATCTATATTGATTAGTTTGATTCTAGGTTTTCATACTCACATCTTGAGTTGAATCAAACTAATGAATACTTAGATGGTATTTCCGATCTATCTTTGATCTAAGTATTCGGCGGATCATCACCACCCAAAAACAACGATTTTCCCCAAAAATCGGCGCGTGGATTCGCGTGTCCTTGTGGATTCAAGGTTCAATCGCTCTCGTGGATTCGGAGCGAGGCACGTTCGTGGATTCGAACGGTGCTATTGGGTGAAGACCGTGGATTCGGTCGGACGTCGTGGATTCGACGTTGGACGCCGTGGATTCGGCGTTGGGCGCAGATCGTGGATTCGAGAAGCGTCTGGAGCGAGCGGAGAAGATCCTCTAGGAGCGTATGGAAAAGGTTGAGTCGTAAGTGTGTACGGTAAATCACCTTGTACGTGTTTTAATTCTAGTGGATTTCTGCCGTGTTATCGGTCCCGTGGTTTTTTACTCCGGTGATGGAGTTTTCCACGTAAAAATCTTGCGTGTTATTTTATTTTCCGCATTGGGTTTTATCGCAACGATTTTTGGAGTGTTTATACGTTTACACCTATTCACCCCCCCTCTAGGTGTTTCTTCCCCTATTTAGATCCGTGTTATATACGACCCAACAAGTGGTATCGGAGCGGGAATAGGGTTGTGAACAATGGTTGAAGGTGGAAACATCAATCGACCCCCTTTCTTTGATGGAACAAATTATGCGTACTGGAAAGTACGGATGAAAGCCTTTTTATCTTCCATCGACGAAAGGGTGTGGCATTCAATTGAATCAGGATGGACTAATCCAACTGAACTTATCTCTGATGTTCACACCTTAAAACCTAGGTCGAAATGGACCAAGGAAGAGTTTGAGTTATCTTCTTACAATGGCAAGGGAATTAATGCTATTTTTAATGCCTTATCTCAAACTGAATTCTCTCGCGTCTCGGCATGTGAGACTGCGAAAGAAATCTGGGATGTTCTCCAGGTGACACATGAGGGAACTAACCTCGTGAAGATTCAGAAACTGCAGATGCTTACGAGCAAGTTTGACTCTATCTTGATGGCAGAAAATGAATCTTTCACGGACTACTATACACGATTGCAAGACATCGTAAACTCATGTGCTAATCTGGGAGAGAAGATTCCAGAATTTAAGATTGTAAGAAAAATCTTAAGAACTCTTCCTGAACGATTTCGCCCAAAGGTTACTGCCATTGAAACTATTAAACAGCCGGACGAAATACGTGTAGAAGAATTAGTTGGTTCATTACAAACTTATGAAATGACTTTAATACTAACAATTCTTCTGGAAAAGCATCCACTTCTAAGTCTTCAGGTTATGCGTTGAAAACAACTAAGGAAGAAGACGCGGATACATCCTCCTCGGACGATGACGAGAACCTTTCTATGGAGGAATTTGAGAAGCAGCTCGCTCTCTTGACAAGGAAGTTTCGCCGCAACTTCCGAAGGGGTAATTCAAGCAAATCTCCATCCTTCGGAAAGTGGAACAAAGGCAAGGGTACTCCAAGTCACAAGTCAAGAAAGCAGGAGAACTTCTCAAAGGATAAGAAAAGTTCAGAAGGACAACTGCAATGCTTCAAATGTCAAGGCTACGGCCACATTGCAACGGAGTGTCCTAACAAGTATCCGGCAAAGAAGAAGGCGATGCAAGTCGTCACTTGGGATGACAACTCAACGTAAAATGAGTCGTCTTCAAGTGATGAAGAAAAGAGCTCCACGGCATTCCACGCGTCCACATCTTCACCATTCATGTGCTTTATGGCAACTACGTCTGAGTCGTTGTCCAACTCCACTGTTGAAAAGAACGCAATGGACAATGAATCGGATGATTCGGAAGGTGAAGAGTTTGCTCTAGCCTATCACAGATCTTTACAGGATTTAAAGAAAGTGGCTAAGCAAAACAAGAGTTTGAGAGGGAGATTGCATGATCTCGAAGAAGAAGCAAAAAGAGCGACTTCTCTCTCAAACGCTCTTGAAGTGGAAAGGGAAAACCTGATAAAAGCAAATGTTTCCCTTCAAGAGTCCAATGAGCAGCTCAAGAAGAACTATATAGATATGGTGAACAAAGCAAACTACTTCTTGAAGCTCTATGGCGAGGGCCGACAGGAAAGACGGGAAATGACAGAGACCATTCTCCAACTCAAGGATGACTTACAGCAATTCTTCTTAGGAAGGAGTAAGTTGGATAAACTCCTTGGTCTTGGTCAAACAAATCGGTTCGGCCTCGGGTACACTCAAACTGGAAACAGTCCAAGTTCGAGTGGGACAGTCTTTGTGCCTCAGTCGGTATCTCCTCCTCCGACATCGGAATTCAAGACAAACAACGACAACAAACCTACCTCATCCTCTTCGGAATCGTCAAGCTCAAAGGTATGTTTTCGTTGTAATTTTGCAGGGCACATCGAAAGAAAATTGCGAGATTGGAGCTCAAAGAACAAATCAACCACATCTTGCAATTGCTACCAATAAGCTCACTTCCCGGAATTCAAGGAAGGATTTTTCAAAAGGAAAGAACATTGGTAGCACCTCAAACAAGACGATGACAAAAGAAAAAGATCAATCATACAAGACGTCGTCTTCAAGGAGAATCTCTCAACCTTTACCAACATACTCCAAAACTCAAAAGGTTTGGGTATGCAAAGGTGAAACCCCTCCTTGTCCTTAATCGTTCTACGATTAATTCTTGTATAGTTTGTGTAGACTATTTTCTTTTCTTCTTTTTCTTTTGGCCGACCCGTCAACCATCCTTGGGAGGTAAATGGTACATCTTTTTATTGGTTGATGATTTCTCTCGGTTTTCATGAGTAGCATTTTTGAGAGAGAAAGCTGATACGTTTGACTCTTTTCATGAGATTTGCCATCGTATTATGATTGAAAAGAATGAAAAGATCATTCGTGTTAGAAGTGATAGGGGTGGAGAATTCATAAATTCAAAATTCATTGATTTTTGTACTTCAAATGGCATTAAACATGAATTCTCGGCACCCCATACACCTCAGCAGAATGGTGTTGTTGAGCGCAAAAACAGGGTTGTTCAAGAGATGGCGCGTGTGATGCTTCATAGCCGGAAATTACCGCTACATTTTGGGCTGAAGCTGTGAACACCGCTGTCTATGTCATTAACAGAGTGTATTTGCGCCCAGGAACCTTGAATACACCATATGAGCTGTGGTTTAGTAGAAAACCGGATATCAAGTACTTTCGTATCTTCGGGAGTCGATGTTACATCTTACGTGACCGTGAAAATCTTGGAAAGTTCGACTCTCGAAGTGATGAAGGGATCTTTTTGGGTTATTCTACGAATAGCAGAGCATATCGAGTATTTAACATTGAATCTAAGACGATTGTAGAATCTATAAATGTTAAAGTAGATGAAGCTTCTCATTTTGAATCTGAAAAATCTACCCTCGATATCTCTCTAGATGATGATTCTCCTGCTAGTGC
>CM055063.1:22425290-22541481 GCA_029204045.2 Tillandsia leiboldiana | reverse complement strand
GAATTCATAAATTCATAAATTCAACATTCATTGATTTTTGTACTTCAAATGGCATTAAACCTGAATTCTCGGCACCCATAACAACCTCAGCAGAATGGTGTTGTTTGAGCGCAAAAACAGGGTTGTTCAAGAAGAGATGGCGCGGTGTGATGCTTCATAGCCGGAAATTACCCGCTACATTTTTGGGCTGAAGCTGTGAACACCGCTGTCTATGTTCATTAACAGAGTGTATGTTGCGCCCAGGAACCTTGAATACACCATATGAGCTGTGGTTTAGTAGAAAACCCGGATATCAAGTACTTTCGTATCTTCGGGAGTCGATGTTACAATCTTACGTGACCGTGAAAATCTTGGAAAGTTCGACTCTCGAAGTGATGACGGGATCTTTTTGGGTTATTCTACGAATAGCAGAGCATATCGAGTATTTAACATTGAATCTAAGACGATTGTAGAATCTATAAATGTTAAAGTAGATGGAAGCTTCTCATGTTGAAATCTGAAAAATCTACCCTCGATATCTCTCTAGATGATGAGTCTCCTGCTAGTGCATCTTCTCATAAATATACTTCCAATATTAATTATGCATCTAAGGGTTCCTTCTAGTTTATACTGATGTGCAGGAAATCATCTCGTGTACCTCCGAGTACTTCCGTTTCAACAAACGCTACGAATCTCCAAGGATCAATCCGGAATCGAACATCATTGGAGATCCACAAGAAGGAGTTAGAACTCGAAGGCAGTTGGTTTTGCGGACTTGCCTTGCTACGTATCTTTAATTCGAACCAAAGACAATAGATGAAGCTCTTCAGGATGACTACTGGATTAAAGCAATGCAGGAAGAGGCTCCATCAATTTGAGCGAAACAAAGTCTGGGAATTAACGAAGCCTCCAAAGCAACATAATGGTGATAGGTACCAAATGGAATCTTCAAGAACAAGAAAGATGAAGATGGTACTATCATCAGTAACAAGGCACGACTAGTTGCTCAAGGCTACTCTCAAGTAGAAGGTATAGACTTTGACGAAACTTTCGCCCTGTAGCTAGACTCGAGTCATTCGTATATTGTTTGCTATTGGCTTGGCATTTTAAAATCAAATTATTTCAAATGGACGTCAAGAGCGCATTGCTAAATGGGTTTTTAAATGAGGAAGTTTATGGTAGCTCAACCGAAAGGTTTTGTAGATCAATAAACAACCTAACCATGGTTTTTTCGTTTGAAAAAGGCTCTTTAACCGGTCTGAAACACAGCACCGCGAGCATGGTACGAAAAGGTTAACAAAGCACCTTTTGGAGAAGGGCTATACTCGAGGGGGAGCTGACAGGACTCTCTTTGTGAAGCATTATCAAAATAATTTCATTGTAGCACAAATCTATGTCGATGACATTGTATTTGGTGCAACAAAAGATAATGATGCTTCTAAATTCGCGGAGACCATGGAAAGCGAATTTGAGATGTCCATGATGGGCGAATTGTCTTATTTCCTTGGATTGCAAATTAAACAAAATGATGAAGGTATTCACTTGAGTCAATCCAAGTATGCACTGGAGTTGGTCAAAAAGTTTGATCTAGAAAATTGTAAAGATTTTCCAACTCCAATGGGAACTAGCCACAAGGGACTTGGAAGTGAATCACATAGTGGGGATGTAGACGAGAAACTGTATAGAAGTATGATTGGAAGTCTACTTTACCTCACGGCTAGTCGCCCGGATATATCCTTTAGTGTTGGGATTTGCGCGAGATATCAATCAGCACCAAAGGAGGTTCACCTGAAAGCGGTGAAACGGATCATCCGGTACATCAAAGGATCAATTAACTTCGGAATTTGGTATCCTATGGGAACAAGTCTGGACATTGTTGGATACTCAGATGCCGATTGGGCAGGATCAGTGGATGATCGGAAAAGCACGAGTGGTGCATGCTTCTATCTTGGCCATTGCCTTGTTGCATGGCACAGTAAAAAGCAGAATTGCATAGCACTCTCGACTGCCGAAGCGGAATACATTTCAGCTGGAAGTTGCTCAACTCAACTCATTTGGATGAAAAGCGTATTGAGTGACTTCCGCATTTCAGCATCTTCGGTAACAATTCTTTGTGACAACACAAGTGCAATTAACATTTCTAAAAACCCTGTGTTGCACTCTAGAACAAAACATATTGAACTTAGATATCATTTTCTTAGAGAGCTAGTTGAATCAAATACTCTTCAACTTTCATATGTTTCAACTGAAGATCAATTAGCTGACTTTCTAACAAAACCTTTGGATCAAAAACGTTTTATTCATTTACGAAAAGCAATTGGGATGCTTTCCTTGAAATAATCTTCTTTTTGAAATCTTTGCTTAGGATAGGTTTTGTATTTGTTTTTGTTTTGTTCATTATCTATGTTTGTACATAGGACATTAATTGAGCATAGATCATAATTGACTTTAATTGCATCTGTTCACACATTTAGAAATTTATTATGCTTTTGCCATCATAATATTTCATTGTTGCAATGATCGTTTATGTTAATTAAATCATCTTCTAAAGTGATCAAAATCAATTTCTCTCTCAATGATCTCTTGGTATAGTCATTATCTTATTTGACTGTTTAGTCGAGTATGAAATCGAGATCAATTTTTGGTTGAATACTTTATATCTTAAATAATTGATAGCCAATTGAGGGGGAGTCAAAGATAATGTAAAATGCTCAAAAGATGTGGAAAGAGTTACATCCCAATGAGGAGTGTGAAAACTACCACCACATGGAGGAAAGAGCTACCACCTCGGTCGTCCGAGTATTGTGTGCAGTTACCACATGTATACCAAGCATGGTTGTTTAAATTTTTGATTAAGTAAAATGCATATTGAAATACTTGACTCTGTCAAATTTCAAGGTTGGTATAAGGTGGGATTTTAAAGAAAGATGCTCAAAGAGCCACTCTCTTCAACAGATTGTCTAGAAATATTATCTACTATATTTGGGATTTCAAACATCTATTGATCTTTGTATTTCATTTTCTTTACTGAATTGATGATTTGATAAAGGCATTACTCATAAGATCAAGTTAGATGTGATTGAAGGTGTTCAACTTTAAGGGATTTAATTCTTGTAAATTTTCGTTTCATTTTTGGATATTATTGATAGATTTGGCATAATCTAATTCTTGTTGTATGAAACGATGATTTTTGTTTAAAGTTGATACACATTTGTGCTTACAATCTTTTTCTGGATTTTCCTGAATTTCTCTGAAATTTTCTAAAGAAAAAGTTGGGGCCGATCCGGATCGGGCAAGGTGATCCGGATCCCGAACGCAGTTTTCTCACTGCGGGTAGCCGATCCGGATCGCAAGCTCGGGAGGATCCGGATCGCGGCTAGGTTTTTATAAAGAACAAAAGGGTTTTGATTTCGTTTACTCCAATCTTTTGTTCAAAAGTTTCCAGAGCGCTTCTCTCTAGATTTCATCCTCCTTGGAAGCTTTCAAACTCAAGTTCTTCAATTCCAAGTAAGTTTTATTGATCAAAATCTCGGTTTTTTCACCGTTTTTCTCTTTTCCTCCTCAAACGCACGAATTTCTTGGACCAACTTTGTTTGTGGATGGTTTTTGATCAAATTACTTTTGAAATAAGAACTCTGGGTAGATTAGTTTTGATTATATGCTAGGTTTTCTCCTGATTAACGGATTTTTAGGCTTCGATTTCTAAAATTTCGGTTTAGGGCATATAATAAGGATTTTCGAAATTATGCAATTGATCTATTTTTAAAAGTCCTTTTGCAAAACTAATTTGATTCTTGGCTTCTCTACATGATTATGATTGTTTGGATACAATTTTTTCAATTTTTGAAAACTAAGAATTTTTGTGTTCTTGAGTTGGTTTTCACAGGACACCTTCTTAACTCAAGCACTTTGATCAATGGCACTTAATTCAATGAGTTTCTCTTGGTTAATCCTTCTCCTGGCTTCAATGATGCACACAAGTACATCTGTTAAAAGGGAACCAGATGATTCAACTCAAAACAAGACGAAAAATGCAGAGGGAGACAGGCTACAGACGCTGATGTGTTGGAATCGCTTCGACAGGAACAACAAAGACTGTCTGCTGAACAAGAAAGAATGTCGAAGGAACTTCAGCAACTTTCCTCTAAACAGAAGAAGATCAAGAAGAAGTGCTCAACTATTTCGACAATGCTTAAAGGGATTTTGAGCAAGCTCAGTTGTACCAGCTCCGACTCCTCCGACTGAACTGCACCTTCCTTTTTTCTTCTTTTTGTGCAGGATTTTGATTTTAGGATTTAGTCTTATACTTACTTTTAGCTTAGTTCTCAGGTTTTACGTTTTATTGGAACTTTTTCACTCTCCTAACATTTCGTAGTCTTAACTACATTTTGGCTTTGTTTTGTGACAAAAAGGGGGAGAGAGTTTATAGAGAACTTGAACAATGATTGATTGAACATGATGATGTGTTGGAACATCAAAGGTAAGTTGAAACACAAAGGTAAGTAGAACTTCAACTTTATGATGTGTTGGAACATCAAAGGTAAGTTGAAACACAAAGGTAAGTAGAACTTCAACTTTTGGTTTTTCCATTTGTTTGAATGCATGCCTCGACTAACTATTTGCTAACTATTTGGGCATGTAATATAACTAACTAGTTGATGTTCACTAACAAGTTTGTGACACTTGGTTTTTGATTGCATAGAAGATATGTTGGTTCTTAACTCTGATCAATTACATATCTATATATATATAAATTTGTCACAAACATGTTCATGACATTTGGTTTTTACGTGCAAAGAAGATATGTTGGTGTTTTTTTTTTTAACTATGATCTGTTTACATATCTGAATATAAATGTCATGGTAAGTATAAATGAGTTTAAACTTCATCTCTGTTTGTGGTTTTTGAATAATACAAAATTCTTGAGGTATCTAACGATTTCTTTTGTCAAGAATGATTTCTTTTTGCAGAGAGTACAGATGTCTAAGTCTAGAGTCTGTTTTAGGAGTTTAACTCATGTATTGTATTTTGGATCTCCATTGTAAATTTTTGTTGTATGGTGATAGCAACAAAAATATCTTTTTGAATTTTCTTTAGTGGATCTATGTTTTGTCACGAAACCGCCAAAGGGGGAGATTGTTACGGAATTTGAGTTGGCGTAGTTTCGTGAAAGTCTCAAGTCTTGAAGATTGAAGGTGAAGAAAGTTGGATCATTTAACTCAATCTCAAGTAAGAAGAATTCAAAAGGATCAGGTATGTTTAACTAAAGAATTTGTGTGATCCGAATACTTCTTGTAGTGTAGAAACACTTGGAAGAATCTTTCATTGCATAAAAATCAAAAACTGGACTTGGGACATGTTCAGGATCCGGATCAGGTTGTTCGATCCGGATCCCGAAGGTGGTTCGTTCATACATCGTCGCAATCCGGATCGTAGTCTCTTGATCCGGATCCCGAACGTTGAGTTTACCATCTACCTTGAACGATCCGGATCTTGCTTCGCAATCCGGATCCCGAACGTTGATGTTTGGTAAACTGTATGAACGATCCGGATCGTAGTCACATGATCCGGATCCCGAACCTTCGTTTTTCTGGAATTGGCTGTTTCGTTATGACGATCCGGATCCTAGTTATCACGATCCGGATCGCCGTCCGTAAAAATCCAGAAATGGTTGGTTTTTTATTCTTATCTCCTTCCTAGGGTTTCTAACCTATAAATACACCCTATGTCTTTCTTTCTAGTGGGAATCCACATAGCCGTCATTTTCTTGTATCATCTTATACGGCTATAGATCCACATATAGAGAAGAAAGGAAATCACTAGAGAATACTCTATGTTTCTTCATCTATATTGATTAGTTTGATTCTAGGTTTTCATACTCACATCTTGAGTTGAATCAAACTAATGAATACTTAGATGGTATTTCCGATCTATCTTTGATCTAAGTATTCGGCGGATCATCACCACCCAAAAACAACGATTTTCCCCAAAAATCGGCGCGTGGATTCGCGTGTCCTTGTGGATTCAAGGTTCAATCGCTCTCGTGGATTCGGAGCGAGGCACGTTCGTGGATTCGAACGGTGCTATTGGGTGAAGACCGTGGATTCGGTCGGACGTCGTGGATTCGACGTTGGACGCCGTGGATTCGGCGTTGGGCGCAGATCGTGGATTCGAGAAGCGTCTGGAGCGAGCGGAGAAGATCCTCTAGGAGCGTATGGAAAAGGTTGAGTCGTAAGTGTGTACGGTAAATCACCTTGTACGTGTTTTAATTCTAGTGGATTTCTCCCGTGTTATCGGTCCTGTGGTTTTTTACTCCGGTGATGGAGTTTTCCACGTAAAAATCTTGCGTGTTATTTTATTTTCCGCATTGGGTTTTATCGCAACGATTTTTGGAGTGTTTATACGTTTACACCTATTCACCCCCCCTCTAGGTGTTTCTTCCCCTATTTAGATCCGTGTTATATACGACCCAACACTTATCTCTTTCCAAAGGTTTCTAAACTATAAATAGACATTTAGGGTTTCTCAAAAACGGGGGGAGCACGGCCGATCAATTGATAAAACACTTGAGAGCAACCCTAGAGGCGAGGTTTTTATCGTTCTTCTTTATAGCCTCTTTTAGGTCAATTCGACGGTTCTTTCAAGAACATATCTTTTGTCGAATTGATCTAATCTTTGCTTAGAGATTTTTCCCATGGATCTTCATTGATAATCTAAGCAAAGGATCACCATCGAAGCCAATATTCTTACCGGCTGAGTTTGCGTTGTGGATTCGACGTGGCATCGTGGATTCGGTGTGCTAAAGGCGTTTCGTGGATTCGAAACGTGTGCTCGTGGATTCGAGTGGCGTTCGTGGATTCGAACGTGTGCAGTGGACGTGCAATCGTTGGAGCGCAAGGTCCGAAGAAGTTGAAGGAGGGGTTAAATCCGTGGAGACGGTAATCACCTTGTTATTCTTCTTTTCTTAGTGGATTGTTATTGCGTGGACATCCAATCGGTGAGCGCAAGGTCCGAAGAAGCTGAAGGAGGGGTTTGAGTCTGTGGAGTCGGTAATCAACTTGTTATTCTTCTATTCTTAGTGGATTGTTATTGCGTGTTGGTCCCGTGGTTTTTCTCCTGGATTGGAGTTTCCACGTATATCTCGGTGTGCTGTTTTTATTTTCCGCATTGGTTTTCATTTTGCACTGAGATTGAGTTTTATAAGTATTACACCTATTCACCCCCCCTCTAGTTGTTTGATAGTACCTATTTAGATCTTTGTGGATCCTATAAAAACCTACAGACTGGTGGAGGGAGAACGTATGGTATTCATAGCTTCAATGGATTTGATCTCTCGGCCTTCAACACAGCCAGCAGACACCCCGATTTTAAGGGATTTTCCAGACGTTTTTCCAACCGAACTCCCGGGGATGCCCCCCGAGCGAGAGATCGATTTCCCTATCGAGCTTCTTCAGGGCACGCAACCTATCACAAAGGCACCGGACAAAATGGCTTTCGTGGAATTGAAGGAACTCAAGGCACAACTAGAAGATCTTCTGGATAAGGGGTTCATCAGACCGAGTGTGTCGCCTTGGGGTGCACCCGTACTCTTCGTGCAGAAGAAGGACGAGAGTTTACGTCTGTGCATCGACTGTCGGGAGATAAACAAGGTCACAGTGAAAAACAAGTATCCCTTGCCTCGGATTGATGACCTTTTCGACCAACTACAAGGAGCAACGGTGTTCTCAAAAATCGATCTGCAGTCCGGCTATCACCAGCTTAGAGTTCGGGGTGAGGATATTCCTAAAACAGCTTTTCGGACTCGATACGGCCACTACGAGTTTACAGTTATGCCGCTTGGACTTACGAACGCTCCAGCAGTATTCATGGATATGATGAACAAGATATTTAGACCCTTCTTGGACCAATTTGTAGTGGTCTTTATTGATGACATCCTGATTTACTCACGTACGGACGAGGAGCATGAGGAGCATTTGCGGGTAATTCTTTAGACTCTCAAGGACCAGAAATTGTTTGCTAAACTTAAAAAGTGTGAGTTCTGGCTTCATGAGGTGGACTTTGTGGGACACATAGTTTCAGCGACGAGAATCGCGGTGGATCCTAAGAAGGTGGAATCAGTAACTAACTGGCCCCGACCGACTACAGCGACGGAAATCCGAAGCTTCTTAGGTTTGGCAGGATATTATAGGCACTTTGTGGAAGGTTTCTCAAAAATTGCCACCCCTCTAAATCGTTTAACCCGGAAAGGGGAGAGTTTCCTTAGGACGCCTCAAAGCCAGGAGAGCTTCGAGGAACTCAAGGGTAGGCTGTCACGGGCACCCGTGCTTGCACTACCGAAACTGGGTGGGGACCTTGAAGGTCTCGGTGTTCGTTGTGTTGTATCGCGGAACGGTCAGGGTAGTGTACCGACGCAGCAAGGGAGAGTTATAGCTCGTATGTCAAGACAACTCAAGGACTATGAGCGATTGGGACTGGAGGTGGTACCGGAGGGTGCGGTTGCCCGATTCTTAACCCTTATGGCCAAGCCTACTTTGCTCGAGAAAATCCTGGAAGGTCAAATGATAGACGCTCAATTGCAGCTCGTACGAGACAAGATCACTTCAGACCAAGAGAGCGACTTTTCTATTGGAGCGGATGACGCATTACGTTTCCGAGGACGGTTATGTGTGCCCGACGTGCCAGCTCTGAGGGAAGAAATATTGACAGAGACGCACTGTGCTCCCTATACGGCGCATCCTAGAGGCACACAAATGTACAGGGACCTCAGACGGACCTTTTGGTGGCCTAAACTGAAAGGGCACGTAATGCGGTTCATGGCACACTGTTTGGTTTGTCAACAGGTAAAGGCCGAACATCAGCGCCCGGCGGGGAAACTGCAACCTCTACCAGTGCCAGAGTGGAAATGGGAGCGGATCACCATGGATTTCGTCACTGGTTTTCGACGATCCCAGCAAGGTCACGATACGGTCTGGGTCATGGTGGATCGATTGACGAAGTCGACTCACTTCCTACCTATTCATATGACGTGGACTCGAGACCGTTTGGCGCAAGTCTACATCAACGAGGTTGTGAGATTGCATGGGGTGCCGGCATCGATTACTTCGGATAGAGACACTCGGTTTGTGTCGAACTTTTGGCAGAGTTTGCAGCGGGTTTTGGGGACCAAACTACAGTTCAGCACGGCTTATCACCCCTAGACCGACGGACAATCAGAACGGGTGATCCAAATTCTCAAGGACATGCTCTGAGCTTGCGTGCTCGATTTGGATGAAGGATGGTCACCCTATCTTCCTCTTGTGGAGTTTGCCTACAACAACAGTTACCAGGCTAGCATTCAGATGGTGTCGTACGAAGCCTTGTATGGGCGTCGATGTCGATCTCCTATTTGTTGGGATGACTTAGGGGAGCGAAAGTTCTTGGGTCCAGACTTAGTGGAGGAGACCGAGGCAAAGGTGCGCCTTATCAGGCAGCGGTTGTTGACCGCCCAGAGTCGGCAGAAAAGCTATGCAGACCGGAGACGACGTGACTTGGAGTTTCAGGTAGGGGAGCACGTGTTGCTCCGGGTTTCGCCATCCAAGGGGATTAAACGGTTCGGTTTGAGAGGCAAGTTGAGCACGCGGTTCGTTTGACCTTTTGAAATCTTGGAGCGCGTTGGCCCGGTAGCTTATCGTTTAGCCTTGCCGCCAAGTCTCGATCGGGTGCACAACGTATTTCATGTTTCAATGCTCCGGAAATACCTCCCTGATCCGTCATATGTTCTCGATGTTTCTGCTATTGAGTTTCGAGAGGACTTGAGCTTTGATGAAATACCGGTACGAGTCTTGGCACGTGAGGACAAAAAGGTTGCGCAACCGGATTATTCCCTATGTGAAGGTGCCGTGGAGTGATCATGAAGAGCGCGAAGCGACTTGGGAATTGGATCGAAGATGAGAGAGTGTTTTCCAGACTTGTTTAGCGTGGGTTGAGGTTAAGTTTCGAGAACGAAACTTCTTTTAAGGGGTGTGTGATATAATATCACGACCTTTCTTGTTTTTCTTTTAATTCTTTTTGAATAAATTAGTTGTTAGGATTTAAATTATCAAGTTTTCTTGGGTAGAACGTCGGTGCATGCGGGTATTTTTCTATGTTAGAGCTCGAAAAACGGTGAATGGCAAAGCGATCGGATCTGAAATCCGATTTGCGGATCTCCCGGAATGGGGTTTTGAAGGTCTCGACATTCGTAGTGTGCATCAGAATCCGTGCTAAGTGATCGACATGCTTTTCGAGGAGATGGGAATCTTTCTTTTATATACCGAATAAGGGTTTTATTTTTGTACGTACAAGATAAATATAATATTAAATTAATACCTTTCAAGAAAATGAAAACCCTAGCTCGGAGAGAAAAATAGAGCGATTCTTCTTCTTCTTGGATCAACGTGCCAAAGGCGGGGAGCGGAACTGGATTCTCATCAACCACGAGGATCGAGATCGGGTCGACTTCCCCATTAGTGTGAGGTTAGCGGATTTTCACTCTCTCCCGTTTTTGTTGTTCATCGTTTCGCGTTTTCGGGGCTTTTTGGGGTTTTGCGTTTTGGGTTTTACGACCGCGCGTTGATGCCTAGCCGCCGCCGCCTCGCTGCCGCCGCGCTGACAGGGCGCGCGCTCTCCGCGCGCCACGGAGGGACCGCTGCTTGCGCGCCCGCGCGGGGCCGCCGCTGGCGCAGCTTGCGCCCACGTGGGGGAAGCACCCGCGCAGGGCTCCTGCGCGCTGCTCGCGCGCCCGCGCGGGGATGGTGCCCGTGCGGGGCCACCGCTGGCGCAGTGTGCGCCCAGGTGGGGCCGCACCGCATGCGGCGCGCCCGCGCGCGGCTGTTGCCCCCGCGGGGCTGTTGCCCCCGCGAGGCCGCACCGCATGCGGCGCGCCCGCGCGGGGCTGCTGCCCGTGCGAGGCCACAGTGCATGCGGCGCGCCGTTCAAGGGTGCACCACACGCAGCGCGCCGCGCGGGACAGGTTCCTGCGAGAGGCCGTGCCGCCGCCACCGCCACCGCCGCCGCCGCTCGGTCTCCGCCTTTACTTTTGCGTGTTCGGGACCTTAGTTTTTCGCATGCAAGTCTAGTCTTACCTATTGTTTCTTTTTGGGACTTTTTAGGTCTGGGAGTCGTTTGAGGGCGCGGGTCGGTATCAGGTGTTTCATTCGACGTGATTCGAGGTGGGTACCCTTTCGTGCGTTTTCTTGGAGTTTGGTTCTATTTGTAATACGGAAGAGTGAGGTAATGGCATTCTTGAATCTTGACTAACCCCTAAAATGCATAAAAGTTCTTATTATTACTATCTGTTGCGACTGAGCGTCGCGGTGCTCTATTTCACATATTGATCTTAGTTACTATGCTCATGGCTGCTTGCACGCACACCAGCGATTTGGCCACCGTATTGGTGTACTTTTCCGGAGAGGTGGTACGTTAACCCGTGTACCCCATAAGGTGACGTAGTGGGGACCCCTTGCGATTACTTACGGTGCTGAACAAGTGTCGTGGAGGGGTTAAAAGCACCAAGGTGAGAGCAAGGTGTTTTCTTTTGCCAGAGGTCTTTAGACCATTTGGCAGGTGCTCTGTTTCGATTTACAGGGGGTTACTGTTGATTCATGAGGGGGAGTGTGGATGCTCTGGTCTTTCGGTTTGCTTTATTCTCAGTATTTATAGTATCTTACTTATGTTACATTTACCTCTTACTCTTTTTGTCACTAACTTCCCACACTGTGACAGGTTCGGTCAGGGGTGGGATCCGGGACGACAGTAAGGCTGCGACTAGAGGATTTTAGCCTCGTTTGGGGCTGGTGACCCTTCCTTTATTTCGTTTTGATTATCTCGGCTAGTTAGCTTATGTGCGTATGTTACCTTATTATGGATGTTGTGGATGTGTGGATTGGTTGGTGTTCATGAACGATTTTTCTTATTTCTTGCTGGTATGGCCAATTTTCAAATCAAAGAAAGAGATTGCGAAAACGTTTTTAAAATTAGGTGTTGAGTGGACACATACCGTTTTACAAACCCGTGGATTTATCCTTTCAAAATGTGGTGGCCTTATTGGATATGGTGTATGTTATCTTTTTCCTCCTTTTATCTCCTTGACTGGTGTGGTTAAAGTATAAATTATGATTGTGACACCGTACATATACAAAGGAGACTCTGTCCGTTTGTGGGGTAACTTTGTATATGTGGCGGGTCTGGGCACGTGCCGGAGGGTAGGAATGTTTCAAAAAATAATAATAATAGTAATACACATTTTTCTGCTTAATTAAACCCCCGAGGCGTGACAGCGGCTGTCCCGACACTCAAAAAGGGTGTTCTGGGACAGTGGGGGCAGTTTAACGATATCCGGAGCATTTCAGAACACTTCTGGGTCGAACCAGACTCGAAAATGACATTCCGGGCAATACCATACTTGGATTCATGTCGCATGAGTTGCTGCTGTTCACAGTAGTTAATAGGCTCCATTTTTTGGTCATTTCATAAGGTTTGACACCTATGGTCGCAGTAAGAGGGCTGCGGGTGGTTTTCGGTGCCGAAATGAGCATCCCGGGAACCAAGTTAGCGAGTTTCGGGATCTAAGTGGGTCGTTTTGGTGCGTTTGTTTGTACGACTGGCCCAACGTCGAAATTATTGGCGTTTTGGGACAGCGGGTGATCCATTGAGACTTGTGGCACGTCGTGAAATATTTTGGAGATTTAGTTGGGTTTTAGTGGACCTTAGTGATGTTTTTCGCATGATTCAAAAATCGATTAAAGAAATCGATATTTTAGTTATTGTAGGGATGTGTTGTTGGCGACTTAGGGTCGCATAGTGATGTTGGTCATTGTGGGAGCCTGTTGGACTCTGATTGAGTTGGCTCAGTTGTCAGTCAAATCGTTAGTGGTCGGTTATGGGGACCGTTGCTCCAGTTATGTCACGATGCACTTTAGTGTTGTGGTAGGGTGTTGGTTAGTTTAATTGACTCGTGAGGGACTTACTGACACGGGATATGTGATGTATTATGTCTAGGTTCCCTTAGCGTTTAGAGACTTTAGCAGAGTCGTGGACTCGGACTGTCGTCATTCAGGTGGTATTTCGATCCGGACATTAGTATAGTGAAACCTCATTGGGTGCCATACTCAATTGGACCCTTTGATCTTCACTTAGCTCTTGTCCTTATATTTGGATAATTACATCTTTTCGCTTGAGATACCGTTCATGTTTGATTGTTGCCTTGATTTCGTATCATGTTGTGACTACGTTGCCCTGATCTTTGTGCTCCTGTGATTTGCCATGATGTTGGATACTTTGATCTCGCCTTTGGTTATTACCGTGACATTTGATCCAAAACTTGACCGCTAGCATGATATTTTGATCTCACCTATATGCACATGTCATCGTATATTTATCTGTGATTGCAACCATGTCTGATGGATAGCAGATGTCTGATCTTATACTATATTGTCATCTGATTAGTATATATATGTTCTTGTACTTACGTCACTTTGTGTTTGACTGATATCACCTACTCATTACACTGTCGACTGATTCTTGTTCACTTTGATTTGATTGTCATTGCATGACTCGTAGAGTAGGTGTTGGTGACTCCAAAGTTATAGTCTTGATTTACCCTTGTGGGTTGTGTTTCTACTGTAATTTATGATATCCTTGGTTGAGAATTTCTTGGCATTACGCTAATTATCGGTCATTGGACCGTGAGCCTTTGATGTGTGTGCATAGTTCTTGTGATCCCAGTTGGGAGTTTCTCGGCTTATTGTCGTGTTTTCGGCCTCTGAACCGCGAGTTTGAGCATCAACATTATGATTGCCATAACACTAGTTGTACATGTCATGTACGCATGTGGATTGTTCCCCCACATTGGAGTTCTTTATTGGTTGTTGGGCCGAAAAGTTGCGGTGACCAATTGGCCTTGGGGGGTGGCCTTCTGAGTGTGATGCGCCGTGTGCCAAAGGGACTAAGCGATCGGGCTGAGGAGGGATCTGCTCGGCCGGGTTCTTCTCAATCAAACTCTCGCCGGGTTCGGTCTAGATCAGCCGAACTGGGGTTTGGAGGTAAGCAGAGTTTGGCCTAGAGTAGCCAAACTGGAATAAGGAGACAAGGATTGGACGCTGCTAAGGAGTCAATTAAGAATTTGTATTGATTGGAGTGGGGTTACAACAGTAACAGGGAACCGATTACAAGTTAATCTACTCCTAGGAAATGCGGTAAAGGTTATCTAGGAAAGCAGTAAATGTAGATATGAAAGATACGAAAAAGCAGGGGTGGCCACTGGCTTGCGAGGTTGCAGTACATCTTTTTCTTCGATTGTTCGCTTATTTATACATTTTATGAACCATGTGTATAACCACCGATTTTAGAAATCGGTGTGATCTAAGGGGAATCATAGCAAATTCCTCAACTACTTTCTTTTGAGTCGATTCTCATCAGTATGATAGCAGCCGTTTTCCGTCTAGGTTCTTCCCCTAATCGATGAGCCGAAGCGTGATTTTCGGTGCTTTTCAATGCTGGGCGTCTCTTGCCGTTCCAGAGTTAGTTACGAGATTAGCGCCCAAATCTCGTACTCATTCCTTCCAGAATCTTTCCTTCTACGGCTCGAGCAGTCGATTGAGGCGATCTGATGTTTGTCTTCGACCGTGGTCAGTCCTAGATGAGGAGATAATCCTTTTGTTGGTTGCTTCTCCTATCAGCTGATGCCTTCAGCCGATGACGTATGTTACATGCCGCACTTTCACATAACTGAGGTCGGTCTTAGCTAAGACGCGGGTCCCTCTTTGTTGATGCATTTTTTTGTCGACTGATGTCTTTAGCCGATGGTATACGCCACGTGTCACTTGCCAAGGTGGCGAAAATTTTGGTCTTAACACTGGTATAGTGGTCTATTTGGCCCTTCAGCCCCAAATAGGACTAAGTAGGTGTAGGGTTATATGTCAGCCGATAAGTGTCGATCATGGCATTAGCCTTAGGTCCTTGTGACCAATAGTGGCACAAATTGGGCACTTTGTGATTCTAGTAATCACTTTGTGATTCTAGAAATCGATGCATTGTTATGATATTTCGGCTGTTTATGTGTTTGCATACCATTAATGCTAGTTATTTTTCATATCTAGTATGATACGAGTAGTACCTGATTATTGCTATAGTTTTCTATACGACATGATTTGTATTCAGTATCACTGATTACACCCTATTGTACTCAGATATGTTGATTGGGTTTCACTAATTGATTCTTGCATATGTTTTATAACGGTTGGTTTTGTATGATGATCAGCTTTTAGTCCGTATTCAAAATACATGGATTATTCCTGCTCATTTCTTATCTACTGATTTTACTTATACCATATATTATTACCCGCTGATTTCATTGTAGGTCGATTACCTTTTTGTGTTGCATATTGATCTTATCTGTTCATACTATACTGATCATATCTGTTATTACTTGCTAATTATTTTTGTCCATATTATTTATAGTATACCAATAGATTAGACTTGTTGGTCTCTTACCTCTTACTCATTGTGCCCACTAGGATACATTCAGTTGTATCTCACATCCTAATGATTGCACTTTTTTCAGGTATTTCACGATGTGGGATAGGGGACGATATTATGAGGACGATTGATGTGTTCGATAAAGCCGTCCCTGTATTGGATATGAGTAGTTAGATGAATTTTGTTTGTTGTCTGGATTATAATATATGACGATTCAGTTATCTTATTTATTGTGATTATCCTTCTGTTGGATAATTTTGATATGTGTATTTTGTTGTTTCTTATATATTGTCTAGTTGTGCGTGTATAGAAAAGACTCTGTCCGTTTGGATTGAAAAAATTTTATGCACGTGGCAAATTTGTTCACGTTCTAAGAATCAAAATATTTTAACTTTGATAAAAAAAAAAAATAAATAAAAATAAATAAATAAATAAATAAAATTAGATCACTTTTTCATCTCACAAATGAAATCAGTTATAAAATATTAACCCTCAAATAGATAGTGTGTAAGATTTATATTTACTTTTTTATTGTACAAATAGCATTGCTTAGAGTATATAGTATATACTTAACCAGTAACGACAACTAGTGAAATAGCCACACTTATTGCGAATCTTTACTTTTTGTGATGATAGGTCATCACAATATAATTAAGAGAAGTCTTTACATATTAAACTTTTCATAATTATTATATTTAGATTTCTTTTTGTTGGAAAAAATAATCTTTCTATTTTCTTTTAATGTGATATAACTAATAAATAATTAAAATATTTTGAAAATATTTGAAGAATAGTTTTTTTAGATTTGCAAACAAGATTCAATAATATAATAGTAAAGAGATTAAAATATTAGATGAGATTTGTGAATCGAGACGAGTGAAGCATTGCCCTAAAAGCAAGATTGTTCATTCTCATTCGAGGTTTCGACAATCACTTCTAATGATACAACGATCACTATCCACTCCATCGGCACGATTCCAAAATGACGCATATCGAACCGCATCGACTTTCAAAGATTCAACAAAAGAGTAAAAGATTAAAATAGTAATGCTCAGTATAGAAGAAGAAAGAAGATCAAAGCAAATTGTACTTAACCTTATGTACCCATCAAAATATATAATAAAGGCAAGCTGCCGCGTGCAGCCCAAGTGCAAGCGCGGTCCAGCGGCTATGTCTCAAGTTGGCCGTTGGACCAAGGAGACTCTTAGATAGCCCGCCGTTGGACCAAGGAGACTCTTAGTGTGACACCCCCGGAATTTGGATTAGTCCTATATATAAATGATATAATAGGACTAAATCTCTTAACCCGGCTATAGCATTTTGGGTGATAGAAAGACCCAAGAGGTTAAGAGAGTTAAGTGTGCTAGAGCTAGAGTAGTTCTAGGATGGGTGACCCCCTGGGAAGTTGGGGCGTCACAATTAGTATCAGAGCCATTCACCAGCCGAAAATGTGAGATGAGTCTCGACTGAGCCAGGGTTATTTAGCAGGTAGAGCGAGGCTCCCCGGCTAATGACCGTTGTGGGTAGAGTGCAGCTCTCCACAAGGTCGGCTAAGGCTAGCGAGACGAGTCTCACATCGCCTGGTGCTTGTGAGTGTCTTTGAGCCTGACGAGGACGTCAGGACTTAAAGGGGGGAAGAATGTGACACCCCCGGAATTTGGATTAGTCCTATATATAAATGATATAATAGGACTAAATCTCTTAACCCGGCTATAGCATTTTGGATGGTAGAAAGACCTAAGAGGTTAAGAGAGTTAAGCATGCTAGAGCTAGAGTAGTTCTAGGATGGGTGACCCCTTGGGAAGTTGGGACGTCACACTTAGGTAGCCCGTAGAGCCTTTCCAAAGTAAGGTTAAGTCAGCTAAAAAATAATAATAATAAAAAACATAAACCGAACTAAGACGGCATGCGCGGCCAACCCGACTCGTGCTCATACCGTGTGCGCGTGTTTTGAGAATTACCTTATTCTCGCCTTCGCTTAAGCAACTCACTTGCTTAAGAATGAGAAAATAAATAAAATATGATGAATTTTTAATAGGTGACTAAATATCATATATGGTAAGTACATTTTGGATTTTCAGATAAAGTCTATTATTATTGGACAACTTAGAAAGTCCAAAGATTAAAATATAAATTTTAAATCACAAAATTTAAATAAAATCTAACATTTTTTTTTCAATACTATGTCTTTCACTCATTATCCCATTCAACCACGTGATAAAATTATTGCATACACCGAATATAGACTGCACTATATTTTAAAACTCTAGTTAATTTTTTTTTCAAAATTATATTTGTTAAATATGACCTATATATAATTTTTAAAAAGGATTTAGTATCATAGATTATTAATTATTTGGCTTAATTCAAACCTAAATTGATTAAAATGGGCTATTTAAAGGTAAAGTATAAATCTAATTTACATATGATGGTGTATAAACTAGATATATCAGGTGGAAACAGTAACCAATTTCTCCTTTCCTCGCACGGGAAAGAGAGAAGAGGACAAAAAAAAGTGAGTTAACTAGGGTGAGGGTGGAAGGATTGTTTCCTTCCTCTCCATCACACTATTCATTTATAGTTAGAAAACTCTATTGGCACACCCCAATTCGGCGTGTAAATCTTACACCATTATAATCTAAGGGTTGGGATTAATTTTAAATTTTTTTTTATAAAAATGCCTGATATCTTCAGTTCTTCACTCCTTTTATCTCATTAATTAATTCTCCCTCCACTACATTCCTTCTCCCCCACACACTCTCTCTCTTTTCCCATCTTTCCTTTCTTTCATATCACGAAATCAACATCCAAAGCATCAAAATAAGCAATCTGAGCAAGAGAGCTCTGGGAACAACGGGAGATCGTGAGATCGAAGGGGAGTGAAGTGGCGATCGATCCGACGGCTCACCTACGGACGGGGTGAATCGCGTTGGCGAGGGGCAGCGGCGACTGCGGTGGCGACAGATGAGGCGGAAGAATGGGGGATTCGGATGGAAGCGATCGAGCGAGCGAATTTGGGTTTTGCATTGGGTTGGTGGAGGGAATGGTGTAGGGACGAAGGGGGACGGAGCGACGTCGATCTCTTTCTCTCTGTCTCCCCTCTTCTTTTTTTTTCTTTTTTTTCTTTTTTTGATGATGAATCTATGGCTTGCAGTTACGAGAAAGGATTGGAGATAGGGGTTTGCGATGGAGAGATTGAGCATTTTAGAGAGAGTAAGAGGAATGAGAGAAGGAAAAAATGAGAAGGTGAGGGTGAGAATAAAAAGAGCTTTTTTTGTCAATTTAATCTCAAAAATATCTAATTAGGGCGTTAGATTTACACCCCAGATAAGAATGTAGGGATAGCAATGTAGCAATGTAGACTTAAAATACATTTCATTGTAACTTTGTAAGGAATTTTTTTTTTTTGTGTTGATTTCTTCTATACAATTATTCAAATTCCAAAAAATATATCTGTTAAGGTAATGTTTGGTTCGAAAATTATGAGTTTGGGGATAATTTTTTTTATTCCTGGAATAGTTTGCTATTCCGGAATAGTCAGGGATAAATGAAAAATAGTGTTTGGATTGTAAAGTTGTTATTCTTAGGAATAGTTGAAATTATGTTTGGTTCATTTTTTAAAATAAACTATAAAAGTAAAAAAATAAAAATAATTATAATTTTAAAATAATAATATTTTATCTAATTAATTAATATAAAATATTAATTAAATAATAATTAATATTTGTATAAATTAAAATATTTTGCAATGGGTAAAAGATTATGCAAAAATTTTAATTTTTAAATTTTTATAAATTAAAAAATTTTTATAAAAAAATTAAAAATTTATATATACAAAATTTGTATAAATTTTAAAATTTTAAAATTTTAAATTTTAAAATTTATAAAAAATTAAAGTTAAAAATTTTAAAATTTATAAAATAAAAAAATTTAAATTTAAAATTTTATAAATTTTATAAACTTTAATTTAAATTTAAAAAAAAAATTAAAAAAAAAAAATAAAAATAAGGTTGTTCTCGGATGGGAATAACCTTATTCCCATCAATGGAAGAAATTGTTATTCCCTTCTTAACGGGCTATTCCAGAATAGTCCGTCAAGGAAGGGATAACAAATTCCTTATTTTTTTTTTTGTATTTGAAAAATAAATGAGGGATAAAAAAGTTATCCCTCTTTATTTTCAACCAAACATAGCCTAAAAATTTTGTTGAAAATCTCAAGATTATAGACTCAAATGCCGAAAAGTTAAGTGTCTTTTGAGGTTTTCAGAAGGTGTATTAAATAAGAATTTTTTGGGGAGTATTTAGTTTCCTCTTTTGATTTGTAACTTTGTGCCGCTTCGCGTTTTTTTATTTGCTATTTGGACGAGTTGTCTCTAAGTACTTGTGGCCTTCACTCCCATTAGACAATTTACTTATAATTTTTTTATTTTTAAATATAAAATAGCATTTCTTCGACTTTCTTTCTTATACTAAATCTTAAAACGAGTAAATTCAAGCGAGCAAGTAAAAAGACAAATTTGCTCAGTTCGCAAAAAAAAGATGAGCACTAATTTTGCTTAAGTCCATAACATTATAGTCTAAGGCTCATTTGGGAAGTGGAACTAGGAGGATCAGGAGTTATCCCCCTAGTTATATCCAAACACTATATTTGGGGGTGCGCTTGGGATGGAAATGGAAACAACCGTTTTCATCCCCAGGTGGAACAACTCCACCTGAGTTGTTTAACGAGCTTATTTTATTTTTATTTTTTTTTTATTTTTTTATTTTTAAATTAAAAAATTTTAAATTATAAAATATTTAAATTTATAAAATTTAAAATTTATTTATTTTAAAATTTTATAAATTTTAAAATTTTTAACTTATTTTTTAATAAATCTAAAAATATAATTTTCTTATGTTTTTTTAAAAATTTATTAATTTTAAAATTTTTAAATTTATGCAAATTTTTTTATAAAATTTTTTAAATTTATACTAATTTTAAAATTAAAATTTTTGCTTCTACTTTCTTAATTTTTTGAGACAATTTAAATTAAATTTTTTAATATTTATACATTTTTAAATTTTATAATTTAAAATTTATAGCTTTTAAATTTTTTAACTTAAATTTTTAATAAATTTACAAATTTATAAAATTTTAAATTTTATTATTTTTACAATTTATACAAATTTTAAAATTTTTAATTTTAATTTTTAATAAATGTATACCAAATTTTTAAAATTTTTAAATTTATAAATTTATACCTTTTTTATATAAAAAATTTTGAATTTTAAAAAATATTATAAATTTTCAAAGACCAAAATTTTTTTAATAAATTTTTTTATATATAAGTAAAATATAAATTTTAATAATTTTTTTAATAAATATTTTAAATTCAATATTTAAAATTATATCAGTAAAATTTTTATCTTAAATTAAAATTTTAATCCTCTCTATTCTTCTTATTCTTCTTTAATTTATCAAACATAATTTTTCTTATCGTACAACTCTTATATTCAACCAAACACAAAATTACGTAAATTTATGCTTTACCTGAACTTATACCTATTCCAAAAATAATCGATTTTTGCTTATTCTTCATTAACTTACCAAGCATAATTTTTTTTATCCCCGGTACAACTCTTATATTCAACCGAACACAAAATTACTTTAATTCATGCTTGTACCTGAACTTATATCTATCCAAAAAATAATCAGTTTTTTTTTATATCCGAACAAAACGCAGCCTAAGTGTTAAAGTGAAGGACAAGAAGTTGGGGGCAACGATGGAAAGGTGATGGGTGTAACTGGAAGGGCGAAAATTTTGTCGAAATGCCCTCCTTTTATAGCAAATCAAATGCTAGTCCAAATTAATTTATTTGAGATCAATTTGATTTCATAAATTAAAACTCAATATCATCTTGAACTCAGAACTAACATTAAAATCTTGAATTTATTTTTCAGAAAGTACTTTTATGTGGATTTGATATTGATTTAGGTTCGGATTTAATAGTATATATATATATATATATATATATATCAATCCTTTACTTCTCTAATTATTATTTTATGTAAGAATAAAAAAAAAATTAAAAAAATAGTTTGATTTATGTAAATAAAAATAATTAAAGTTGAGATAACTTATTTGAAAATGACTTTTAGTTGAGGGGGTTCACATATACTAATATCTATAATTTATATGTATTGATATACATATATCTCAAAAGAGGTGTATGATATACACCGTATTTATCTAATAAATGAGATTTTTTTTATCTATCGCATGATTCACATCATATGACAACTAAATAAATCTCACCTATTAGATGAATGAGATGCATATTATACACTCCAAAATAATTGTATGGATATTTTTTTTATTGATATATGTTAGTATATTTATATGTACATAAAAATGAAAAGGTGAAAACTCAACAAATTTTCTCTTAAAAAAAAATTAACCCTCTCTATATAACATATATTTTTATAAAAAATAAATATATCACATCATTATGAAAAATAAAAATTAAAAAATTTGACAAAATTTTATTGTCTTCTCTTTTTATATATATACACTAATAAATTACCCGATACTACGAACATAAAATATTTTAATAATAAATTTTAATTAAAATATTTATATTATTTATTTTCATAATTATTAATTAAATAAATTTTAAAATTAGTTTGTGCCATATAAATTATTTTATAAAGATATGTGTGAAACTTTTTTTTACTAAAAAGTTTTATATAAATTAAAAATATAATAAATTTAATAGATATATTAACTATTAACTATTTTAGTTAATAAAAATATCACATACACAAAATCGACTTTTAATAACCACACCTACTAAATATAGAAAGCTTAAAGGAAGAAGTTCATTAATTTTCATACATAGAATATAAAAAGAGGGATGCTAGGTGTACACTCTATAAGATTCACCACCATTTAAGGTTCTATAAGGTTCACCATTCAAACTAAAATATAATTTAATAAATATAATATATATCATATAAAAAGCATATATAAAAAATATTGCTCGAATTTTGTATAAATTTTAATTAATTAAAATTAATCATAAAAAAGTTAGAAATTATAAAAGTTATTTGAAAAAATAAATTTGAGTGGTATGTTTTAAAGAGTCTTAATATATAGTTGAGAAAGGTCTTCACACAATTTTTACCAAATTTTTTTACTGTGAAAATGTATAGAAACTTTCTAAATTTTTAATTTTTTGACTAAAGTAATTTTATCAAAATCTTTATAAATTTTATTAAATTTATTAGTAATTTCATCATATTTAAAATTTTAATTATCTTTGGTCTTTTAATTTAAGTATATATATATATATTTTAAAAAAAATTAGAACTTGAGTGGGTCCCAATTCAAAAAAGATTATAGCTAGAGAGATATCTATATAGTTTTACCTACATAAAAGTAGATGATACTATTTGGTGAACCGGATATATAGATAAATTTTATACACTTTATCTTTAGAAATCGTTATAAAATAATATTTTGATTTTATAATATTAATTATTAAAAATAAGGGTTAGTGTATATAATACTTTTAAATGGGATGTAGGCAATTTTATTTTTTATAAATGATGAGCGAGTTGGAAGGAAATCATTTTATACTCGTCCTTATTAATAAATCTCTATTATTAAAACTTAAACTCTATAATATTTTGTATATAGACTTTGTATATAGCGTAAATTATATATGTTAAATTATATTTTAATTTTAAATTAAAAAATAAATTTAGTGCATATAGTATTCTTGTAAATTAGGTGCATGCAAATTTTTAAAAGAAAGAATAGAAGAATAGATTAGCAGATGCGTATGCTTTGCTGGGCACATAAATGGTAAGTAGTTGAAAGTAAAAAAAGTTGCCATAGCCACATCTATCTATTTTCTATCTATGTATATTTATCTATCTATCTATCAATCTATCTATTTTATCTTCTATTACTTTAAAGGAGGGTTGGGGAATCTGTCCTCTAACCCTCCACTTCTATTATATATATATATATATATATATATATATATATATATATATATATATATATATATATATATATAATTAATTTATTAATTAATTTTATTAATAAATTATGTAATAAAATTTAATTTGATAGATGCGATCTAAATTACGTAAAATACCGATGTATAAAAAAAACATAATTTAAATTTCTAATAAAATTTTAGAAATACGGTGTGTGTATAAAATTTAATATATCTATATATATATATATATATATATATATATATATATATATATATATATATATATCTGTATAATTAATTAATTAATTTTGTTAAACAATTTCTTCTTGCTATTTTATTTTTTTATTTATTAGTTTATTTTAATTATTTTAATAGATTTCTCTCAAATCTTTTTCAAATAAGCCTTTATAAAATGTTTTAATTACTAATAAGCTATTATATAAATTTATGTTGAGCGTATATTAATTTTAATTATTTTTATTTAAATAAAATTAATTATAAAATTTGTTTTATATAATTTTTTTTAATTAATAATTAGACTAATAAAATTATATAAAATATACTAAAATATAAACTAAAATTTATTATTAAAATATTTTTATATTCATAGCAAATATCGCACCGGTCTTCTACTAGTCTATATTTAAGAGATAGTGAAGTTAATTGAAATAAATATGAATTCAATTTAAAGTTTTCCAAATTTTATTTTCTTAATATTTAGCAAAATTTAATTTTATAAAAATTATTTGCACGCACGGATAGAAGATGATACGGCATTGTACATTATGTACAAATTAATTTCTTAAATATGTTTCTATGATCTAAAAAAGTCTATCTATCAGTGGCGGATCTAATTTTTTTTTTTCGATCAAATATATAAGTGAAAAAAAATATACAAAAAAGAAAAAAAAAAGTGAATTAGTCGTTAATGTTGTATATAGAAAAGTATCACTTCATTTTAGATTAACTATGATAGGAAGAGGGCAAAAAGAAAAATAACGTGGGATAGAAAAAATTAGAATTTTTTTTATTAAAATCTTTTTTAACTTTATACTACTGCTAAGAATAAAAAAAAAAAAAAAAAAAGTTAGCGGGTCATTGAACGACCTTTTTTTATTTAATACCACTCAAAATTTTGTTGGACTCGACTGATCCACTTTGATCTCGAAGTAAGGTTAATAATTATATAGAAATGACCAACTAAAAAAATCAACTATGTAAGTGGGATCAGCTAATTAAATAGATTTTTCTGTACCATTCTAAGTAGGGTCGGTCAATAAATGTCACTGAAAAAGAATTGAATCCGCCGTTACTATATACGCAGACTAGCTCTTTCGGCTAAGAGTTTAATAAGTTAGTATTTGAGATTTCAAATTAAAAACTTAATTGCTTTATATATCTAATTTAGTTTATTTCTACAAAATAAATAAATAAATCGGAAAGCTTTCTAGCTTTTTCTCTTAAAAAAAAAAAAAAAATCTAGCATATAAATGATCCACGTGCTAGACTATAGATGGTTTAAAGTTTACATTTAATTTATTAGACATGTTATATATTATTTAGAAAACCTAAATATTTAGATCACAAATTTTCAGTTTACCTATTGAATTTAAATTTACAATGTTTAATTTAAGAGCAAGAAAAAGTACCTTGAAGGAAACCTTGGGTGGTTTAGGCTTGGTAGCCAAGAAGAACACAAGCAGTCCGAACCCGGCGCTCATTGCAAGCTTCCACATCACTTGAAACAGAATACAGACACAAGGCGCAGTAGGATCCAATGGCAAGAACCTCCAGAGCCCACTCCTCCTCCCACCACCACCATCCTCCTCCTCCTCCTCCTCATCCTCATCCTCATCCTCTTGCCGGCCGGTCACTATTCTTAACACCTGTCTGCTGCCGCCGCCGCCGCTCCCGTACTGACCATCTGTGCTCACGCCGCGGCCGCCGTATGCTACCTTTTAATCAAGATGTTAAAAATATATTGTCAATAATTAGCTTTGATTTTAATTTAGAGTAACTAATTAATTATTTTTATACTGTATCAGAGTAGAATATTATAAATCCAAAATCTGATATACATATATATATATATATATATATATATATATATATATATATATAAACTTAATTCAGCCTTTTTAATTTCCTAATTTTTTAAATATATTACACTTTAATCCAATGGCCATTAAAGAAAAAATTAAATTTATATTGTAAAAGAATATTTAATCATTCTGAACATAAACTCAAATAAATGAATTATTTGTATAGAAAGATAAAATTGTTATTTTAGGATGAAGTTAAAGTGAAAATACGTCTATCAAGTTGCAACATTCAAATAATCCTGGAACTGTCCGCACATACTACCCTTAAATTTAATTTACTCTACATCTGGGCTTTTTAAAAAGTTTCGAAACCATATGTAAAAAAGAGTGCTAGAATATTAAAAAATATTAATTTTTAATCGGCTTGAGTTTTCAAAACACCTTCTTCTCGTGGAGGAAGGAGTTGTTGGAGCCGCGGGAGGAGGAGTAGCGGGAGAGGGCGAGGCGGCGGGAGGCGTCGGCCGCCTCATCCCGGTGGTGGTGGCGGTGGTGGCTGACAAAGGTAGTGACGACAAGGTCGGCGGCAGGGAAGGGGGAGAGGAAGGCGGAGTTATTGTCGGAGGGGGGTTGGGTGCTGTTGGCGTGGGAGGTGGTGGAGGGGCTCTGCACGTAGTAGACGGCGGCGCACGGTGAGGCCGGGTAGTGGAAGAGAGCTTCTTGCTCTTCTCCTATGCTTTCACTAGCCATGTTTGCTGTGCGGTCGAGGAAGCAGTGGTAGCATTAGCTTTATATGCATGCAGAAGAGCTAGGAAGGTTCGATGTTAATTAAAATTAAAAAGAGTTTATGTATGTGCTATTATTCGAGAGAGTGAGGTTTTACTTTTAACTAAGAATAAGAACAGGTATGAATTCATCACCTACCATATATATATATATATATATATATGAAAATGCTATGTGTACACCCGTAAGGGGTGTACATCTCACACCCCCACCCATCTAAGGGTGGGGGTGTGATGATGGGTTACTTGATGTGACCCGTAAAAAATATCGCCACCATTAAAATGGTAGAGATGTATGATGTACACCCCTTCGGGGTGTACATGTAGCATTACTCATATATATATATATATATATATATATATATATATATATATATATATATATATATATATATATATATATATATGCATGCATGTGTTGAATAAATTTCAATTAGTCTTCTGTATGATTTGATCAATACTACTCATACACTCCAAATAGAATAAATAATATACATCTTACTAATAATTTTTATTTTTACATTAATAAAATTCATTCCACTCATTTTTAAATGAGATATAAAATATAAATTTCATTTGAAATATAAAAGTGATATTTTTTTATATAATTTAATTTAATATATTTTTACTTTACTAATATTTATTTTAAAAAATTATATTTAACTATTCTGTTAGTTTATTTTTATTTTACATAAAGATCGACTTTAAAGTAGCAAAGTGATACAATTTAAAAATCATCAGGTGATAGAGTACGTGCGCATTATAAGCTAGTAAAATACTATATTATACTTTATGATTTGTAAAATGACATTATTTTTGCTACCTTAATTAATGATAGGTCCATTGGGTGAAACAAAAATAAAAAAACAGAGTAATTAATTACAAATTTTGAGCCATAGAATAATAAAATAAAAATGTACTAAACCTTGAGAAGGCAAATTGAAGTTCAATTTTTTTTTCTTTTTAATTTTGCATTAAGACATCATTTCTACCAACAATCAAGTGTGGTATGCTAAAAATCTCTAGCGCTATAACATACTTATATGATAAGCGTAAACTTAATTATATATAATACTGTTTAGAGTAGTTAAGAAGTATATATATTTTGAATAAAATATTAATAAAGAGCTTTTCAAATAAGGAGGGTGGTTGTGAGGCGCAAATGCCTCATCTAGTCTTATTGATAATAATAATAATAATAATAATAATAATAATAATAAATTTTTTACTTTTTTTTTATTAAACAGGGTTAAACCTTATTTGAATGAGAGTTATAAAAGTAACCGAGATGACCACCCCCCCCCCCCCCCCCCCCCCCCCCCCCCCCCCCCCAAGTGTGGGGTTGGTGCCCAAAAAAAGACCCTAAACAACAAAACCAAATATTACAACAACAGCAACAGCAGCAGAGAATTGGCAATCAAAAACAAACCGCGTCGACGCCCGCCGCAGCAACTTCGACCCAATGTAATGTCAGCAACCAGTAATTAACGGAGAAAAAATTGAAGTCCATGTGCATGGGAGTCCAAACAACATTACCCAGAACGACTACATGCTTAAATTTCACAAAAGAACTCAGCCTTATAATGTTATCTCTGAGACCTTCTTCTAGCTGATTAAGGGCTTCCTATAATTCCTCATCACTCCATACCTGAGCTTATAAACATTGGTCAATTTGTGTCAATCCATGATCAATCATACGAGCCTCAAAAGCACCCTTTGATAGTAAAATGCGAAAGAACAAAATGATGACTTTAGCAACCTTCTATTTAGTTGATCCTTTTCCAACCACTACAAATCTTGACAGTACCCTAGTAGCAGCCATGTACTCGAGCGTCTTAACAAAAATGACAGGAGCCAAATACAGAGGCAAGTTTCACATAGGAGTTGAAAAAAACTGCTGCTGATTGATTGCTGGAGATATAAAAGGAACAAGCAGTTTTTAGCCGTCGGTTTGCACAAAAGAAACTCGAACACCGGCTTCTCTAAGCAAAACTAGTAAGTTATTTATAGCCGTCGAAACGGAACTACTGGGGTGAGATGGATTCTTCAAGTGAAAGCAAATCCATAATGCCATATTGTTTAACACCTCATTAATAATTGTAAACTTGCTAGTTGAATCAATGAATCTCCATTCGGAACCCTGCCATCATCAACATTGGGTCGAAACCACACAATGAGAGACAAAAATATGCTGCAATTTTCCTGCATGAACCAGTTGCTACACTCAAGCAATCTTTGGTAGCCCATGTTGCCCAAGTTTTTCTTCATAGCCATACAGGTAACAACGAAGATGCCGAGATTGATACACCAAATACTCTCCGAGGAAGGCGACAGTCGGCACTAGAGCACCAAGAATGGATCTGAGTAGCCATAATGCAGGAACTAAAACTTTAAAACTTTCTTTCGAACAATCTTATGTGTGGGAAAAAATTTGATTTCACCAAGTCAGATAAAATCCAGATCCGCCTTCCCGGAATCGAAGAAATAAAGATTGAAAACAAAGATTGCGCCATGGTGCCCTATGTCGTCAAAATGTTTCCTAGTTCAACTTCTGAGACCAAATTAAAAGAGCAGTCAAAAAAGAAGAGAAATGCCGTTGACCAAGCGGGAGAAATCTCATAACTTCACCAGAAAGATGGATCCAACACACAAACCACCCTTAGTGCTAAAACAACAACATACCCAGCTTTTCGAGAAAATTTATAGTAAAGAAACCCGACACTTAAGAGGCGGCAGTAAGGTATGGAATGGAGTAAGGAAGGAAGATCAAGAAACTCAGTACCAGAAAAGCTCACTTACTCCATTAACCATAAAGTAGAAATTAATGCACCACATGAACTTTCAAATTCAAAGCTATCATGTGACCAAGCTTTCTCAAGCAGAAGTCAAGTTTCCTTAGTAGATGAAACTCACCACCACTAGAACAGAGTACACTCCTCCTTCGTCAATAAGCAGAAAAAAGCATTCAGTCTCAAGCTTGGTCACCCAGCGCAAAGATCCAGAACTTCGCAGTGTTATCCACTCTTCTACCGCAATCTTCGCACGATTTAGAAGTATTATCGAAGATTCTCCTATTCCGTTCATTCCAAATTTCCCAGCACGCTGCTGCAAACCAAATATCGAAAGTACCTTGCAGACGATCCGGCAGAGACAACCTGCCTCTCCTCCATCTAAGAGCTAGATCGCATGTGTCGATGCTTAGTCGCTGCCTAGTGGTCAGAAAATTCTGGAGGAGCCTATCCCACATAGATTTTGCAAAAGAACAGCGGAAAAAAAGATGATCCAGATTTTCAACGTCTGCGCCACATAACGCACAAATCGAAGGGCCATGCCGACCCCGTTTAGCTAAAAGATCCGCAGTTAAAAGCCTATATCTCCCAGCCAACCAAAGGAATATTTTGACTCTAAGTGGAATCTTGATCGACCAAAGATGAGAAATTTTACGGTCGTCAACTCCATCGAAAGAGATAAAATTATATGCGCTGCTGACAGTGAATGTCCCATTACTACACCATCTCCAAGAAATTAAGTCCATTTCCTCGTTGAGCGTAACACCTTCAATCAGATTGCGAACAAGCCCCACCTCTTGCTGTTCCTCCCAACTTAGGTTCTGACTGAAGCCCAAGTTACTTGTGTTGGCAAAGCGAGAAATCCAATTTTTGACCGACAAATGTTTAGAGTTGGAGACAGCGAACAAATTTGGAAAAATATTGCGCAGTAGAAATTCCCCACTCCATCTCGAGTTCCAAAAAGCCGCCATTGTTCCATTCATGAGAGAGAAGGAAACAGAAAGATGAAAAGGTGAGGACGTAGAGAGGATTCCTTTCCAAACGGGGCAGCATCCAGCAGGCACCAAAGGGGCAGAGGCAGGAGATCTGAATCTGTAATGCTTCTGTAAAAAAAGGCGCACCCAAGGTAGGGTTCTCGAGTTGTAGAAGTTCCAAAGACCCTTCATCAAAAGCGCGGAATTCATGGATCTAATGTTGCGAATACCTACTCCGCCAAGCCTTTTAGGCCGACACACCTGATCCCACTTGACGAGGCAATGGAAACCATTGGATAGTTTCTTACCCTTCCAGAAAAAGCCTCGGCGGATCGAATCAATGGCTCGAGCCACCCAAACCGGGAGCTTGAAGATTGAACAAAAGTAACTGGGGATGCTGGAGAGCACTGAGTTAAGCAGGACAAGGCGACCACCCCGTGAGAGCGAGAATGCCTTCCAACCCGCCAGCCGCTTATCCACCTTCTCGATAAGCGGCAAATAGTCGGACTTGCGAAGCACCTTGGGAGATAGAGGAAGTCCCAAATAATTAAACGGAAACCCATGGAGAGAACGACCAAATAAGTTGGTGAGGGCTGAAGCTTGAGAGCACGGTAGGTTGATCGGAACAATGGAGCTTTTATCGAAATTAATCTTGAGTCCCGAATTCAAAGAGAAGGCGTCCAAAATCTGTTTAATAACTCCAGCAGACCGAGAGGTGCCGTCAAAAAAAATAAGGAGATCGTCGGCAAATTGAAGGGTGTGAATCTTGACATCCCCAACACCTATGCTAGGGAGCGATAGACTGTCGGATGCCACCTACAGCAGTCTAAAGAGCACATCAATGCACAAAGTGAAGAGAAGAGGAGAGAGAGGGTCCCCCTGGCGAAGCCCTCACTTGCAAAGAAAGCGTTTGCCGGGGACGCCATTAAGAAGCACCGCGGCCGAAGACGAATGGAGGAGAGTGGAGATCCAGCTAATCCACCTAGCACTGAAACCCCTCGTCTGCAACAAATCCAACAGGAAAGTCCAATTAATGTGATCGAAAGCCCGCTCAAAATCGATCTTTAGAAGTGCAGCCTGTTGTTTGGTGGAATGAAGATGATGAATAAGGATGTGAGCAGAGTAAAAGTTGTCAAATATAGAACGCCCTTTGATGAAAGCCGTCTGAAAAGGATTGATAAGCAGCTCCATAAGTCGCTGTAATCTTGTGGCCAAAACCTTCGAAATAAGCTTGATCAAGCTATTCTCCAGACAGATGGGTCGAAGGTCGCGAGCAGTAAGAACCTCACTCTTCTTCGGAATCAAACAGATCCAACTATTATTAATGCCCTCGAGATTTAGAGCTCCATGGTAGAATTTAGAGAACATATCCAGTATGTCGTCACGAAGGATGGGCCAAAAACGCTGAAAAAAGATCATAGGAAAACCATCCGGTCCCGGCGCCTTCTCCGGGCCACAGGAGAAGAGCGAGCTTTCGATTTCGGCCAAGTCGAACGGAGCCTGGAGGCAAGGGAGAGAAGGTGGTGCACTAGGATAGAGCAGACCGAAGTTCAAGGCTCCACCGGTTGCAGGATCCGCTCCCAATAAGTTCTTAAAGAAAGAGAACAGGAGGTTCACGATCGAACTGTGATTGGAGAACAAGGAAGAACCGTCCGATAGCCGGGAAAGAGAGTTTCTACTCCTGCGAGAACAAGCTTTCAGGTGGAAAAATCTAGTATTTGCATCTCCCGCCCTAAGCCACTGGACTCTCGATCTCTGTTTCCATTTAATCTCATCCTGTAAACAAAGTTCTTCATAACGAGCTTTAAGTAGAGGTCTTAGGGTACATTCCGCGAGAGTAAGCAGTCTACTCTCTTCCGCCTTGTCAAGCCACTCAATCCATTTCAAGCAAAGAGAAGCCTGTTTCTTGATCCCCGATGCTAGCCCAGTGCTCCAAGAGCGAAGGGCCCTTTGAACCCTAACAAATTTTGAAGAAAAAGGGCACTCCTTCTGAGCGTCATTAACACTAGGAGACCAAGCATTGCTAATCACCTCGGAAAGGGCCGGGTACCGGAGCCAGAAGGACTCGAACCGAAAAAGCTGCGGAGAGGGGATAAACGAGAAAGCCGATAGCAATAGAGGGGAATGATCTGACCTTGGGCGCAGCAGAGCCCGGAGAGTAGAACAAGGAAAAGAAACATGCCAATCCTTCAAAACAAAAGCCCTATCCAACCGCTCGAGTGTCGGCAATCGTCTACCAGTGGACCAAGTGAACGACTTGTTGAGCAGCGGGAGGTCAATGAGTCCAAGGTCACGGATAGCATTCCTGAAAGCCAAAGTATCTGACAAGTTCGAGAGGGGGCCATTTTTATCCCGGAACAAAAGAAGAGCATTGAAGTCGCCAATAACGGTCTAGACGCCCACAGCCAGTGTTCCAATGGATCGGAGTTGAAGGAAAAAAGCAGATTTAAGCGATTCACAGGTGGGACCATAAGTATTGGAGATAGTGAAGCAGCTCCCATCTGCCTTTCTTCTCAAGACAATACTGAGCGTGAAGTGGCCCGCCCAATCACTCACACACTCAAAGAGAGAGGGATTCCAAGCAGTTAAGAGGCCACCCTTAGTACCCTCCGCATCTAGAGTGCGATACTCTCGGAGATGGAACCCACAGAAGGAGAAGAACTTGGAAGGGGGGGTTGACGCCAACTATGTTTCTTGAAGACAAACCACACAACATTTACTGAACCTGATCAAAGATTTGACCAGAGTACACTTGGCATGGTCGTTAAGGCCCCTAATGTTCCAAGACAAGAACTTAAACGATCTATTCCTTGCCATGAGGAAAACAACAAAACACAAGCACCCAGTGCCTCAGTAGCAGCGACTACACTCCCTCCGAAACGCCCCCTGGTAGGGCTTCTTTATCCGTAGAAGCAGGTTGAAGAGATGAAAAGTCCACACCCACATCCACTATCCCGCAAGCAGCCTTAATCAGATGCATTTCCTCCTTCGAGAGCGGATTCATCAAATCCGACCTAGGCGAGGTAACATCATCAAACCCCGAAGTAACATCAGCAGCAACCGGGGGCGGAATGGTAGAGGCCACCTGCGAACAGGGTACCTCCAGCCCCCCTAACGGGAGAGCAGACGAGGACGAGGAGGAGGAGGCGGCCCGGGCTACTTTAGAAGCGAATCTCACCATCCTAAGTTTTTTGCACATTAAATCTTGGGCACGAATGAGCGACGACTTTTTTCCCCCCCTAAGCTTGGCAGCCAGACGCGAGCTACGCCTATGGGCAAAATGATTGCCATTGGCGGGAAGGTCGAAATTAATAGCCAGAGAGAGGGCTTTCTTACCCTTGTCTAAAGCCAAAGCAGGATGCCCCAGAAGCTGTCCCGAAGAAAGGCAGGTGGATGGCTCAAAGTCCGCAGCAGGAGGGAGGCAGGAGTCAGCAGGAGATAGGGCAAAATCACCCCGCTGTTGCGGCAACGGTAGCAGTCCAGAGGTCGGATCCAGAACTGGCTGACACACAGAGTCGCAAACAGGACCAACAGACTTAGCCACAGGGTCGCCAGTGCATCCAAACAAAGAAGGCCCCGGAACCAAAGCCAGCGGGAGCGGGGGGGGGGGGGGGGGGGGGGGGGGGGGGGGCGGAGACTCGGGAAATCGCTCATCTCCAGACGAAACTCTTTGGACCCCTCCCCTACAATACGACGCCCCGACCGGTTGCCCGGAGGGGAGCACACCCGGGAAGCAGGACGATTGCTCTGCTGGAAGGCCGCAGGAATCGAGCGAAAACCCGAAAGCCTGAGGAAAGAGTCCTGAGCCTCCGAGGAAGAAATGTCCAGGTGTTGATCGAGAGCTTCCCCGAGAAGGATAGGACGGGCCTCCTCCCAGGATTCGACCTCGATGGGAATGCGAAATCTCCGGTCCTCCACCATGAGATCGAGGGCCTCGGGCACATCACGGACATCTTGGCAGCGAATTTTCACCCTGAAGAACGAAACATCCGAACGCCCGCTGCCGGTTGCCCGGAGGGGAGCACACCCGGGAAGCAGGACGATTGCTCTGCTGGAAGGCCGCAGGAATCGAGCGAAAACCCGAAAGCCTGAGGAAAGTGTCCTGAGCCTCCGAGGAAGAAATGTCCAGGTGTTGATCGAGAGCTTCCCCGAGAAGGATAGGACGGGCCTCCTCCCAGGATTCGACCTCGATGGGAATGCGAAATCTCCGGTCCTCCACCATAAGATCGAGGGCCTCGGGCACATCACGGACATCTTGGCAGCGAATTTTCACCCTGAAGAACGAAACATCCGAACGCCCGCTGCTGCCGGCATCAACCTCCCATAATTCGCCGAAGCTGCTGACGGCCGCCTTAACATCCTCTTCATGCCAGCAAAGGATCGGCCAATTAAGAAGTCGGATCCACGCCATGTGTCGAAGCCGGCCCCTCGGACCCTCCCCCATCTCCACCCAGTTCGAGAAGGAAAAGCAATAATCCTCGAAGCAGATCGGACTGTGCCCAATGGCCGACTCCCTGGTAACCCAGTTGGGAAAGAAGACCGTCAGCGAAGATACCCGAAAGTCTGCCACCAGAAAGTCGGAGCACTTGCCCCCGAACCTGGCCGCAAGTCCCCTTGGGACCACCTCTTTGATGAGACCAGGAAGGAGACCGTCAGCATCCACACTCGCCACGCAACCCGCTAGGGAGGGATGGCCGGTGGGGGTGGCCCTGGCCGGGAGAAAGGCGGCGGCAGTACGCGGGCGGCCCGCAAGCGGGCCAGGAACCGAGGGCGGCGGCAGTCCGTGGGGGCTACGAACAACGCAGCGAGCGGCCGAGTGGCCCGTCCTCATGCAGAGAAGGCACCTCTTTGGTCCTCTGCAGGAAGCAGCACGGTGCCCCTTCAGGAAACACCTGAAGCATCTCCCCGAGAGGGACTGACTGAGAAGGAACCTCGGAGGAGCAGGGGGCAAGGCGGAAAAAGGGGCGGAAGCGAAGGAACGAGGGCCGCGAAGGGGGGCCGCGAGGGAACGAGGGCTCACAGGAGGAGTCAACACAGCGTCTTTAAAAGAGAAATTAGGTCGGACACGTGTACCTCTGAGAGGGAGCCACGGGCGAGAAGGAGGGGAGGTGTGGCGGACGGCTGGGCAGTGGGAGTGGGGACCTCCGAGAACGAGGGGGCGACGGGAGTGGGGACCTCCGTGCTCGAGGGGGCAGTGGGGGTGGGGACCTCTGAGAACGAGGGGGCGATGGGAGAGGGAACCTCCGTGCTCGAGGGGGCAGTGGGAGTGGGGACCTCCGTGATCGAGTGGGTGATGGGAGTGGGGACCTTCGTGCTCGAGGGGGCGGTGGGCCACACGTGGGACCGGCGAGGGACGAAGAGCACGCAGGGCGGTCCCCTCCCCCCCCGCGTCTCCCCCGCTCTCTCTCTCTCTAGACATTTTTATATATCTATGCATGAGCATATATTATAATTTTTTTTTTAAAAAAATAATCTAATTTTATTTGAATAAATTAGAGAAAAAAAAGTAACTTAATAATATTTATATGAGCTTATACGTTAATTAGAAAATAAATTTTTTTTCCCCTCCTACTTTTTAAATAATTTAATAATTTTATTAATTTAAATTATTTATTATTATTATTATTATTATTTTATTTAATTATATAATTGATATTATTAAACATTTGATAAAAATACACGCTCAAAAATAAAATTTAATATTACTGATATCAAATATAATATAAAATAATATAATTGTATACTACATATAAATAAATATAGTATTATTACTATTATTATTAGATACTCGATATTAGATACTCGATATGATTAAATATTTAAAATGACTACATACTGAATATAATATTGATGTTAATAAAAATAATACGACTATATATATTTAACATAATTAATTATTCGATATAAATACACATGAGGTAACAGTTGATATGACTAAAAAATTAATATGATATAACAATAATATGATCATGTATTACAAAAAAGTAAGTGGTATAACTACATAGTAGATATAGTGTCTTGAAAAATGAGGGAGGAGAGAGAAAAAATAATAAATTTTCTCTCCTAATTAACATATAAACTCACATAAATATTATTAAATTACTTTTTTTTTTCTAATCCATTCAAATGAATCTAAATTAGATTTTTTTTTTTTAAAAAAGAAGGTGTTGGGGCCGAAAATATCGCGCTGACCGTTGACCGGGTTTGGTCGTCGATCGGCCCCGTGTTGGTTGACCCTCTCGATGTGATGCGTCGCGTGCCAATGTATCAAGCGATCGAGCCCAGGAGGGATCCGCTCGATCGGATTCTTCTCAATCAAACTCTCGCGACCGTCCGACTTAGATTAGCCGAATCGGGATATGAAGGTAGAGAAAGAGAGAGTTCGGCCTAGAGTAGCCGAACCGGGGTGTAGAGACAGAGATTTGATACGGCTAAGGAGCCAATTATAAATTTGTATTGATTAAAGTGGGGGTTACAAGAGTAACAGGTAGCCAATTACAAGTTAATCTACTCCTAGGAAATGTGGTAAATGTAGATATGAAAGATATGAAAAACTAGGGGGGTGATCCTAGCTTACAAGGTTGCAGGACCTCTTATTCTTCGATGGTTCGAATTTTTATATACTCCCGAACTATGAGTATGATCGCCGATTTGAATAATCGGCATGGTTTGGGAAAAGTTATCGAAAAATCCTCAACTGTTTCCTTTTGAATCGAACTTCCTCAAAAGAGATAACAATCATTTTTCCGTCCAAGCTCATCCCTTTATCGATGCCCTGAAACGTGATCTTCGGCGCTCTCCAATGCTGGGTGCCGCCTGCCGTTTCCGGAGTCAGTTACGAGATTCGCGCGCAAATGTCGCATTTCTTTCTCTCAGAGTCTTTCCATCTTCAGCTCGAGCAGCCGATAGTTTACCCTGACTTCGTCTCCTCCGTCGCTCGACTGAGACGGTATAATGTTTATCATCGGCCGCGGTTGGTCGTGAATGAAGCGAAAATTTTTTCTTGTCGGCCGCTTCTCCTATCGGCTGATGTCTTTAGCCGAAGGTATACGCCACGTGTCGTTTCTTCAAGTGGCGAAAAATCTGGTCTCAACAATGCTCCCTCGGTAGTCGCCTGACGTGCCGTTTGAGTGATTATCGAAGATGAGTCAAAGGACCTGGCCTGCATTCATCGAATGCGAAGCTTTCTTTAACCTCTTCCTCAGCCATGTTTGGTCGAGTCCTCGGTCCGTGTCGCCATAGCCGAGTTTATTTTGTCAGCTTCTTGTGCAGGTGTGACCCCGCCTACTGACTTCTTCGGCCTGCGTTGCAACGACCAAATTTGCCGGCTTCTCGTGCCGGCTTGTTTTCCTCGAGGCCTTGATGTGGCCTCGCTCACTGGCCCCCTATGTGCCACTTGATCCAAGCCGGGGGGCCCTCACCTGCCGTTATCCGGCTGGTTTTGTCGAGGAGCTTAACTTGCATCCTCTCCTCGGTCACCCGGACGAATGAGATCCGATTCGTATCTTCATCGGCCCAATTCACATGACCGATTGACTCCATGCTCACGTCTGCAAGCTGTAGCCTCCCTTCAGCCACTACCTCATCCACTCTGTCGCCTACCCACTAAAGTCGTTTCCCATGGAGTGTGGAGGGAATGCACTCGTTGGCGTGAATCCAGTCACGCCCTAGGAGCAAGTTGTAGTGGCTTGCGGATCCACTACAAAAAAGGCAGTCCTCAAGGTCTTAGAACCGACCGTGATCTCGGTAGTTAGGACCCCTCTCGCTGCCTGACTGCCTCCGGTGAAGCCGGTCATCGTCGTGTCAGTCTGCTTGAGCTCCTCCTTACTCTTCCCGATCCTTCTTAGGAACGTGGTGGGCATGACATTGACCATTGCCCCGCCATCTACCATTACGTGGCCAACTGGCCGCCCCTCAATCAAAGCCTGTATATACAACGACCTTATGAATCGGGTCTGAAAGGACGATGGTTTTTCAAACACCATCACTTCGGCTTCCACCTTGCGCTTCGTCAGCTGGAGCTCGGCTACTGCCAGACCCTCGTCATCGGAGGTTTGCCTATTAACCTCTTCTTGAGGCATGGTCACCTTGAAGGACAGCGGCAGGACGTAGACCATGTCGATCCCGCTACCTTCTCATCAACCGACTTGGTGTCGGTCCTTGGCTTCTTCCCTTTGGCCTCAATCTCGGCCGAAGACGGGATAAGGGCCTCTTCGTCGTCCGTTGGTGGCCATCTTGCGCGTCGGGCCACCCTACCAAGATCCCACTTGATGGGTTCCTCAGCTTCCTGTCGCTCTTCCGGTGCTTCTGGGCTGCGCCTTACCGCGGCATCCAAGGCCTTTAAACGAGCGCCCAACTCTAGCCGGACGGCTTCATCCATTGGCTTGGCGATCACCGATTGAAGTATCGGCGTTTTCTCCTAAGGCGACACGGTAGAGCCTCTCGCCTCCTGGTCATGGCGCATCGGCGCAACGGGGTGCCAATGCGTGGGCCGCTCCCGCCTCTGGTTCGGCCATGGCCATTGGGTCGTGACGCCATTGCTACGGGCGTCAGCCTCTAATCTCTGTATGCGACGCTTCTGCGTCTTTGTTATGACCGGCCCCTGCCAATGGGCCGGTCTTGTCGATGTGAACCATTGCTCTATCGGCATGTCTGCCAGCGGGTCCATCTTCCTCAGGTGTTCCCTGAGTATCTCTTTATTTTGCTACGGCTTGGGCTATGGCTGCATTCGGAGTTCCTGGGCCAGCTGAATGCCCAAAGTCTGCATTTTCCCCTTGGTGAGCCAGGGGAAATCTATATCGAGAACCGAAAGGGCTTCTCTTGCCCCCAGTGTGTAGAATACCGGGTTTCCGGATGGCGCGCCGACCTTGCAAGATGGTATGGTGCGCAGGGTTTGCCTCGGACATGTTGCTTGGTGTTTACAGATGATGTCGGGTTGATTCGGATCAACGCGGAAGCCCCAGCTTGATTCGGGATTTTTTCGGACATTGTGCACTGATTGAGGACTGGAATTGGGAATACCAACTTCACAGTGGAGTGCAGGAATTCGGGTACACTTGGAACAGGTGTGTTTTCGATTTACAGCGGGGTTCGGGAGGTTCCGGACTGACGCGGAGGACCCGAAGGCGAAAAGTGAGTCGGAACTGGCAGTTTTGGGAGCCGGTTTTTGGATTGAGCACACCGACTCCATAGTTGAGCTTTTTGAGAGGGAAAAGCTTTGAACATGTGTATTTTCAGTTTACAGCGGAGTTCGGGAAGTTTCAGGTCCGTGCGGAGGCCCCGAGGGCAAAAAGTGAGTTGACGGGGGCTTTTGATGAATTATTTAATTATTTTATTTAATTGTGGCTTTGGTCTGTGAGTTATTGTATAGAATGAAAGAAAATTAATTGGAAGAGAGAAGCTTGAGATATTTTCTTTGAAGGTGTATTTAATGCTGCCAACCACCCCACCACTTCAATTAAGCTTTCCCTTAATTAATGCCTCCACGTCATCGTCTCCTTCACAAAGCAAACAGAGGAAAAAGCTATGAACAGAGGAAAGGGAAAAGTGAGAAATGAAGGAGGAAGGTGATGAAAAGTGATGAGAAAATTTGGAAAAGAGAGGGAATTGTTGAGAGGTTTGATGTTGAACTTCCTCCCTGCAGTCTTGTGGAGCGAGCGGAGCGCGCACGCGTCGAGCCTCCAACTTTGGTATGTGCTGTTTTCTTTTAGAAGCATGGGTTTTGGGTCTTTAATGGAGGTTTTGAGATTGTTTTTGGTGTTGGTGTGGGTGGCTTGAGTTTGGACTGTTGTCCCTTGGTGGCTGGCGGCAAGCAGCAGGGAGGGGGGGAGCGTGTGCGGTGCACTATGCGCGCAGCGCGCGAGGCTGGCGCGCAGTGCGCAGCACGCAGCGGCCCGCGGGCGCGTGCGGCAGGCGGCTGGCCCAGGCAGCGGCAGCGTGGGCTGCGGGCGCGCTGGTGCCGCCCGGAAAGCGGCAGCGGCAGCGCGCATCGGTGAGTTCGCCGGAATGCCTACCGCGCTGCGTTTTGTTGGCCGGAGTTGGGCTTTGACGGCGAGCGCGCGTGTGGGCCGAGCTTTCTCTGTTTATGTTTTATTTATTTATTTTTATTTCTTTCTTCCTCCCTTTTCCTGGCAGATTGTGGAGCTGCTGTGCAGATGGCCGCGTGTGCGGAGGGTTGCATCTGAACGCGGAGCCCGGATTGAGCGCGCGATGATGATGATGATGATGATGATGAAGATGATGATGATGATGATGATGGTAATGATGATGATAATGATAGTGTTGCTGATGGTAGAAAGTAGGAGTGGAATTAAGGGATTATGTACTTGTGATCTTGAATTATTATGTGAATGTAAAAGAGCTTGGAGGTTTCGCAGAGTGTGTTTGTGGGTGTGCTTTTGATGCTGTGAGTGTGTGGGGAGTGTGCAGGAGAGGGGAATTTGAAAGTGTAATGTGTGTGTGTGAAGTGTGAGTGCACTGTGGATTCATTATGAGTGCAGAGGAATTTTTGGATCAATGTTGTTGGATTTGTGGATAGTGGAAACTTAACAGATTGAGTATTTGTGGACTTTAAGTATTAGTATGTGCCTTTGGAGCTCTTAATTATGCTGGATCTTTGGTGAATGTGTGTTGTGGATGGTTAGAGCTACAGAGTGTATGTGTGCTGTGGTTTTGGAATGTATAAGAGCATCTTATGTGTTTTATTGTTGGCAGTTGGATTGAGGTGAAGGTAAATGGACTGTGATCACCTTGTAGCAGCTGATGGACTTAGTTTATGTGTACTTGTGTGCTGTGGATGTGTGGTGTGAGCCGTTGCGCGCCGGAATTTTGTGTGGACTCGAGAGAAATTATTGGAGCTTCCGAGGATTTTTTCGGGATTTGCGACACGATTTTCGAGGTTTCGTCAGTTCGAGGTACCAGCACTTCACCGACTTCAGCAATTGCCTACGAAAAGCGTTCCAGGTGGGTTGGAGTTTCTCCAAAATTTATGGAATGCCCTCTAATGCTTCTGTAAGCATATTGATTATGTTTAGCTTATTTATCATATATTGATCATGATTAGCTGATTTATTATATATTGATAAATCTAATAATTGCCTAGAAAATTATAGAATGACATTCTTGAGCCCCAGACATTTTTAGTATGATCTAGAGGTTATTTGACACTAGACTGCATGTTCATTTGAGATTCAGGCTGCATCTGGACCTTCATATATTTTTAGTGCCCCGTTTTAAGTAAAACTCCATTTTTAAAAGGGTTTTTAACTATTGAGAACATTATGAATGGTCCAGAGTGTTCGAATTGATTTTGTACTCGTGCCTGAGGGCCGAAGGTATTTTTAGAGCTTCGTTTGTCGAGTTCTAGTGTCATGAGAGTTCTCCTTCCTTGTTGGGATCATGGGTTGTGTTTATGATTTAGTGGTGGAGGTAGTTCTCCCACTTAGCTTTGAGGATTTCGGGGTTCTGGCAGATCGAGTCGTGGAGGTTTCCCGACTTAGCCATGGGTTATACATTATTAGATTGAGTCGTCGAGGTTTCTCCGACATAGCTTTGAGATCGTGTGGGCATTTCCTGATCGAGTCGAGGGGTCTTTCACCGACCGAGTTGTGCTTTTGAGCTCGTGATACCGATCTATTTGATCATGGATTATAGCCTGCTGAGCCTGGCATTTTATGCCAGTTATGAGATACTTGAGATACTTGAGATACTTGAGTTCGCGGGGTCGCTCCCCGCGAGCTACGCTCCGGATGCGATGATGATACCGAGCCTGATGAGGCTGCGATGTGGTTACTGAGATAGTCCTTGAGGGACACCCTACGTAAGACCAAGTCCTGTTTGGACGTAGTGGCAGTAGGTTTGGCGCAGGCTTGACTGGACCCTATGAGGCAGTCATTGAGATTGGGTGTTTTTGAGCGGGTGGTTTCATTTTATGTTCTTAGATGAGTTTTCCTTTGAGCATGATACTTGAGGCATGTTAGCAGTAGCGAGTGTATGCACATTTCATCATTTGTATAGTTTCTTGAGCATGATGACTGAGACATGATAGCTATAGTTCCTTCCAGCTTTTATCTATCTATCTATCTATCTGCATACCTATCTGTCGTGCCTCCAGTAGACTTAGTGGGCATACCGTGGATATTGGGACGGTACCCACTGAGATCTGCCTTCTGCAGTAGATCTCACACCCGCTGCGGTGACAGGTTTTCTGAGGCTGCTGTTCCGGCTTAGCTCGCACGGAGACAGCTGATCGAGGTGAGGACGTGGCCGAGTAGTTCCTTACCAGCATTGAGTTTCAGAGGTAGATGTACCCGGTTTTATATTTTATATTTCCACTTTTGTACTGGACATTCTGAGAGATCAGTGAGAATTTTTTTTTGTATATTGTTTTATAGCTGAGAGACTTTGTATTGAGATTTTATTTATATCAGATGTTTAGTGGATTTCTGTAGCTATTAGTTCTTTTTCAGCTCTGATACCTATTTAGCTATAGATCTTTTGCAGGGTAGACGCTTCGTCTGTACGGCAGTTTTCGTACAGATGTCGGATCTGTTGGCGAGCCCGGGTCGCAGTTTCGACCCCGGGGCGTGACACAGTGTCCCTCGGTGGGGAGGTCGTATCATCGACCTCCTCCAAGGGTGGCTGGTTGGGCCTCTCCGTGCCCCCGGCGGTCCAAGCTCTTGTGGGGTCCGATCCATTTAGGGCACTGTGCCGGCTCAGGCGTTGGTCCTCCTTTGGCCTTTTGGTCGAAGGATCCATGGGGTACTCCCTGGTTCCGGCTCTTCTTTTGGCCGTGGAGGGGACCCAGTTGCTACCGTGGGGCTCGTGGCCCTTTGTGGTTGATTAGAGTCGGTCTTGGCCTTTCTTGGCCATGGAACACTTGCAAGACCCTCTGGATGAGGAGGTCTTGCTCTTCTTTCTTGTACTCTTCTCCGGAGGACAGCTTGTGTCAAGTGGTTATGTTGTTAGTATGGAACCTTGGGTGACGACGTAGAGTCGTGTCATGGCAAATGTTAGAGTTATACATGAGCATGCTAGATAGAGTTTACAGCTTTTAATATTATTGTCATCTATTATATTGCTTCCATTGAACCAAGCGGTGTAGGACATTCTTTCTCGGTGGTTGAACCCACTGGAAACTTTAAGTAGTTATCACACCCTTGGGTGACATTATTACAGGTCCAAGTACATCGAGCGAGGCACGCGACAGGGGCAAAGGCCTAGCAGCTTAGCGACCTAGCAGTCTAGAGTCGTCAGTTTATTTTGGTTTTTATTTTGAGCTAACTTATATGTGAGGGAAAAATATTGTAAATATTAAATGTTAAAGGTTCATTTTGGGCAAGTGAATGATGTAATCTATTTTAAGTGTTAGCTTTCATTTGAGTTCCTAAAAAAGAGTTGTAGTTTAATTAAAGTTTAATGTATCGCTCAAAGTTTGCACTTTCATTTCCTTCTAAATGTTTGTTTGGATGAATGGAAGTATTATTTACATAGTTTAGTACTCTGATTGATACTCTTCTGCTTACACTAAACTGTGTTTGTTTTGGATGAACAGTTCCTTCCGGGCCCGATTGGCGGGTCTGTTCACGCGCCCGAACAGACCAAATTGACGGCCTCGGGGCATGACACGACCTCTATCCTATCGACTCAAAAGGAGGCCGTTGAGGACTTCACATCAATTCTCCCCAAATTACGTCGATCATTCGAAATTCAAAATCGGCGCCAAATAATCTTGATTCGAAACTATATAAATAAGTGAACCATCGAAGGAATCGGGATCCGGCAACCTCGTAAGTCCGGTACCACTCCAGCTTCTTCATTTATTTAGGAGTGGGCGTAACTTAACTCTTTTTTCTTTTTTTTTTTTTTACTGCTTTCCTAGGAGTAGACTTAATTGTAATCCTTCTATCCCTTTTTCCCACTTTTATCCCCTTCTTCTTATCAATATAAAGTGTAAACCGGCCTTTCGGTCGTGTCTTTATTTATCCTTACATTTAGAGTGTAAACTGGCTCAGCTGTGTCTTTATTTGCTTCTTTTTTTTTTTTTTTTTTCTTTAGAGTGTAAACCGACCAATCAGCCGTGTTTTTATTGGTGATTTTTGTGCAATCGGCTCATCAGCCGTACATTTACTTCAAACCGGTTTGACTCATTTAAGTTGAAACCAGCGATCCCTCTCTACCTCCGCGAACCTTCGGCAGTCACCGGTCGTTGCGGTTGCGAGGAGTTACCAGAGGAGAACCCGACCGAGCGGATCCCTCCTCGGCCCGATCGCTTGATTGTTGGCATGCGGCGCACTTTGACACCTCTGGAGGGTCACCCAGCAGGGGCCGATCGCGTGCAAGAAACATTTTGGCCCTAACAACCTTCTTGGCACGCTCGGTGAGAAACTCAGGTATTTTCTACCTAATCCTACCGCAAGCATGTCATAGTTTCTAGAACTGTATAGAGGATCGGCTCTATCGGAGCCATCTATGACCGAGTTATATGGGCGGTTAGCCCGAATGATGAGGTCCCTCGAAAGGAGGACTCTAGCCTGGGACACCAACGCGGTGGTCTCGGATGAAAACCTTGCTCGCTTCGAGCAGTTCTTGGCCCGAAAGGAGCCTTGTTGCGAAGGCATGCTCTGTCTTCGTCCACCCCACCGCAATCATCGTAGGTGGCTACAGCCCCGATAGCACCGGCGATGCTATCAGGGCAGCTGCAAAGAGATACACAACTAGCGGCGCCGGTCTACATGGCCCAACCACTGGGGGCAGGCCAAGTACCAATGACGTTACAACTGCTTGGCCTCCGCGGGCCACCGCTTTCCCCAACGCAGCTAGCGGCTCCGACACCCCGGGTCGGACCCGTCGAAGCAGCTGGGGGCAGGGATGTTAGGCTGGCCCCTCCACAGGGACCGCCTCAGATTCAGGCGGGCTACCAAGGGCCGCTGTCTCCCTCGGCTCAGTCAGCGGCTCCGGCGTCCCAGGCCGGATTCGCCGAGATGACCGAGGGCAACAGTGACAAGCAGGTCTTGCAGCGAAGACCGCCTTAGAGCCAGGGCGGCCTATACAGGCCACGGCCTGTGCGGGTACAAGCGGTAGCCTCGGCGCTTGGAACCGGGCCCACCGAAGATCTTCGGATCAACCAACACAGGCCGCTACCTTCGCTAGCGCAGCCGACAGGGCTCGCCGAAAGAACTGGGGCCAGGAGCTATAGGCAGGTCCTTCAGCATAGACCGCCTCAGAACCTAGTTGGCCATTACAGGCCACTGCCTCCGGTGGGACACCTTAATGGTCACGCCCGGATAAAGGAGTTCGGCTACAACGCTGGCGGCCCGGGGGTTGGACCGGGGATGCAGCCCATATGCAAGTCCCCTAGTCTTGCGCAGGCGGACATGGTTAGCCTCAAAGGAAAAAGGGCAATCCGGGAACCCGTACCTCCCGCGGAGAAAGGATCAGCTCAAGACAAGTTTCGGTGCTGCATTAAATGTAGGGCCGAAATGTCGCAGGAAGACTGGGACATCCTTTTCCTCGACGTCTTAGAAGAAATGAAGAAATGGGTCACCCCCGTTAAACATAGTGAAGGCGCGACCCATTGTGACCACCGGCTGACCCCAAACTCGGCCAGAGGCCCTGAAAATCGCATTTCAAGCAAAGGGGAGCAAGGCTATCCCTTTCAGAGGGTCTTACGAGAATCTTACAGCCGAGGAAAGCCAAGGCCGGCCTCAGTCAGCCAAGAAGGGTCACAAGCCTCGTGACGTCAGCAACAACCGGGTTCTCGCCACGACTACCAAGAAAACCAAAGCCAGGGGGGACCTTGAAGACATTGGGGTCTACAGGTCGAAGGAGTGTCAGCACACGAGCCTTTGCAATGACCGGGATGGATAAGGCTCCTGCAAAGGACTGGACCGCTAGGGGCACGAGAGGACCGGGTTAACCATTGGATGAGAGGAATGCCGCCGCCATCCTTTTACTGGGGGATGCCGAGGGCAGGTGAAGTCCCCACGATCCCTAATATCGACGTTAGTCAGCCCGTCAAGGGGAAGGTGGAGGATGAAGGCGTTCAACTAGCCCAAAAATTCGGGATCCAGCGGTGGCCAAAGCCATGGCAAAGAAAGGGGATCCCCAGCGAATATTGGGTGAGAAGGAGCTCGCCGATAAAAATACCAGCGGAGCAATGGTTTACAAGACCGACCCGATGGAAGGCACCAGTCGTGACAAAGACGCAGAAGCGTCGAATGCAGAGGCTAAAGGCCGAAACCCGCAACGGCGGTGTCACGACCGGACGGCCACAGCTAAACCCGAGTCGGGAGCAGTCCACACGTCAACTCTCGGAGGCACTAAAGCACCGTAATAATGAGGAGGAAGGACCTACTATGCCGCCTCAGAGGGAAGCACCAATGCTTCAATCAGCAATCATAAAGCCGATGGACGAGACTGACTGGTTAGAATTAGAAGCTCGATTGAGAGCCCTAGAGGACGCTGTGAAGCACAGCAAGAAGGGACAAAGAGACAATTAGAGGCCAAGAAACCTAACATGCGGGATTGCAGTAAGGCGGGCAGGCATGGGAAATGGCCACCTAAGGACATCCAGTCACCGTCTTCGGCCGGAACCGAAGCCGAAGAAAAGGAAACCGAGAATCCCGTCGAACGAGACCTCAAAAAAATGACTTCACGCGAGAGATAGGGCAACGAAGGAAGCACAACCACATCCTTGATGGAAACAGAGCCTGGAGAAAAGCGAACTGACGATATGTCAGTCGTTGAAAACTCGGACGAAATTTTCCTTTGTTCGGGTAACCAAGAAAGACTGGCTGAATAACGGTAATAACTGCCCCCCAGCCTGAGTCGACTGGCATGGGAGGTGGCAAGTGGGCAAGGCCACATTGACACCTTGAGGGAATAGGCCGGCACAAGGAGCCGGCAGATTCGGTCGTAGCACTAGAAATCGTATCCAGGCCTCGGGCGTAAAAGCCGTGTGATGACCTGGATCTCTGCAGAGCTGTGGTAGAGTCATTGGTGACATCTGGGGAGCTTGTACTGTGTGTTGGAGGTGTTTGTGCACCAATTGGACAGTTGTGGCGGACTTCGGGCTTACTGGATCACGTGGGTGATCAATGGACTCCGTCGGATCGTTAGAAGTGGTTTTGCGCGATGCGGATATTAAAAATGGACTCAGCGCGAAGTTTGGACCAAGGAATACCTTTCCGGATGCCATCGGCAAATTTTGGGGTTGGAATTTGGCAAAATGGACATCAAATTCGGATTCAGCGCGCGAAAACGGTCAAGACGGACTACCCACTTGTTATTTTTGAGCATCGGGTACTGTTCATGCCGGAACAGTGTTTTCGGCCGCCGGCGGGCAGCGGCGGCGGCGGCGGGCAGCGGCGGAGCACGGCGGACGGGCTCGGGCAGGCGGCAGGGCGGCCGCGGGCAGCGCGTGGGCGCGGGCAGCGCGCGGGCAGGCGCGCGGGTGCGCGGGCAGGCGCGCGGTCCACGGGCCGTCGTGCACCAGGGGTTGGACACGTGGCTTCTTTGGATTGGTCGGTGCAGTGGACTTGGACCACGGAGCAGGCGGGCGCGGTGCATGGACCGGCGGGACACGTGGCGGTTTCTGGTTGGCGGGCTCACGCAGGCAGGGACCACGGAGCGCGGGGTGCCTCGGAACAGTGCACGGCAGGGGGTGCCAGGCGGCGCGCCAGGGTTGGTCGGGGAGGGGGGTTAGTGCGGGCCAGGTGGCGCCCTGTGATTCGCGGGCGCCACCCACCCGCGTTGACCAGGTTGCCACGCGGCGCTACACGGGCGGCGGGGAAGGCTGTTGCCTGTTCGGGGGCGACGTGGAGGCCCGTGGCGATTTCGGGCGCGCACAGTGTTGGGCCGGGCCTAACACTGTAGTAGCCCGAAAACCGGGAGCGCCCGAAAGTGGGGACCCATTGGTCATTTCTCCAATTGTTTTTCATGGCCTATAAATAGGCCGAGTTCTGCAGTGAAGAACTCTTTTCCTGTTCCTCCTTTCACAGTGCCACCTTCACGAGATTTCTTCATCTCCCAGAGCCGGATCCATCTGCAGATTCCAGGACTTTTCTGCGGCATGCATCCCAAGGTTTCTATTTTTACGGCGCGGCACGACGCTCGTTCGTTTGTGATCTTCTTCGTCGCATTTTGGTGTGAGGACTCCCCCGGCTTACTCCGACCTCCGAATGAGGCGATTCTTGCGCCGTTGGACTCACGACAGGTAGGGCTACGTTTCCCATGTGTACTGGTTTTTCCCATTCCGAGCTTTTCATGGGTTTTTCGGATCATCTTGTGACCTCATTTTCTGGGGCGGAGTTTTGGACAGTGTTGCAGTATTTTGATGATATCTTCGCGCACAGGCATCGGATTGGAGCGATTCAAAAGGCGTTTTGCATCTACACATCACGAGGAATATCCCCAATTTTTCGAAGGTGAGAAATCTCTGGTTACAGGAATTAGTGCTACAGTTTTTGTGAGCAGATTATTTTGGGGTGGTTCCCTTGTCGGATTTATTTCTCAGTGTGGGAAACTCGGATTTGGACGTGCAGGTACACGTTTCGACTGGTTCGTCGCGAGGATCGTGAGGGTATTTTTCTTGGATTTTTCCGGGCACTCCTCGCAGGTAAAAACAGGGCATCTTTGGACTGTTAGCTTTGGGACAGCATGTGTTGAGTTTAATTGTATGTTTTGGGGTAAATCTTGTTCAGTGATCGCGGCGGTTTAGCTTTTGGCCTGGAGCACTTTTCGGACTTGGAATTAGCGGTCGAGGTGGGTGGTTGTTATACACCTCATTTTTCTGACATACCCCTAGGAATATTGGAGAGATCCTCCAATTGATTTATTGAATGATTAATTATGGACATGCATGCTTAAGGTAATGATTGTGAGCCTATCATATGAAAATTACTATTGTGGAACTTTGATAGTGGTTGGGGGTTATACATGTTCGTATGGGTATAGTTTGGCACCTAACCTTGCATGTGGAATTTACTTTTATGCCGGGATAAAATGAAATGTCTTGTGGGAGGGTACCACTTGAGGATCTTTTGGGACATGCATAGGTGGATTATTTGGGTGAGGGAAAGTTGTGGATTTTAAACATGTGTGGTTGGATAATGTTTTAGCATGATGGTTATATCTATGCGGAGCTTTTAATTGATACACATGTGGGGCCATTATTTGTCGCACTTTCTTTATCTTTCATGAGGACATCTGCATGCTTGTTTGGACATCTAGGTAGGCCATCTTTTATCGCTACACTTTCATGCTGGAACTTGACTTAGGAGAAACCTTGCTTGTTTCTTTTCTCCTTTCGTTAGTCAGGTGGTATTTGCTGCTCGGGTTTGAGCAGGGGTTGGGATAGTGTAGCTGGGGCATGGATTATGTATTATGGGTTTTGGCGGCAACCGCGGATATTGGGCGGTTGACCGGATGTCGGTTATAGGACATCGGTGATAGGGCGTGATTATGGATTAGAGGGTTTTGTGGCAACCGCGGATAGTAGCCGGTTGACCAGATGTCGGATGTGGGACATGGTTGTGATTGTGGGGTATTGCGGCAATCGCGGATATTGGGCGATTGACCGGATGGTTATTTTTGCATCTGATTGGGAATCAGTTTTCTTTTAGTGGAGGGTTGTGTTCCACTGGGGCTTTATAGTTGTGATCCAATCCTGCTTTTATCACCGGCGCGGTTATTGCCCGGTGATGCTTTTATCACACCGGCGCGGTTATTGCCCGGTGATGCTTTCCTCGTGTGGGTCGCTCCCCTCGAGATCCCCTCCGGAGGCCGGGGCCAGACAGTCAGGGACAGTTTTGCTATCACATCGGCGCGGCTTATTTGCCCGATGATGAGGGCGGCAGCAGGAATTTTGCTATCACATCGGCGCGGCTTATTTCCCCGATGATGAGGGCGGTACAGATTGGGTTCATCTGGGACGATTGGTTATTGTTGCATACGGTTATTCCAGTCTAGGACTGTATTTTAGGGGCATAGTAGTGGTAGATTTTCCTTTTGCAGCGGTTTCATTTCTTACCACTCTTCTTTCCTTTTTGCCTCTGGTAGACCTAGTGGGGGTGTCAGAGTTTGAGGTTTTACCCACTAGGGGAGGCTACTGGTTTACTAGTAGTTCTCACCCCCATTCTTCTTTTTCTTTTCTTCTCCTTTATTTTGCAGAGCCTTCTGCGGGTGCTGCTGGACATACAGCGGCGGGTCGAGGAGAGAGGACGGCTGAGTAGCTAGACAGTGGGCCGACAGTGAGTAGCTAGACTGGTACCTCTTATGTATCCTATCTCAGACGGTTGTACTTTTACTTTTGGGGTCTGGCTTTAGCCAGCTGGTTGTATTTTGTGGTGAGCTGGGAGAGAAACTTGTACTTTATTCTACAGTCATTTTGTATTTTCTTTTACTTCCAGTTCAGTCTGAGATGTAGTATTTTTTAGTTCAGCTCTGTTTTATTGCTCTATTTTGTATCTGTTTTATTTGAGCAGGTTACCGGCGCTTCGTGTATGCGGAAAATTCCGTGTGCACGGTGGATCTGTAGACGAGCCCGAGTTCTGGTTTACACTCGGGGCGTGACAGATTAGGTGGTATAAGAGCTTAGGGATAGGTCAGTTGGGACTTAGGAAACCCTAGGCTTTTGGTTAGCCCTAGGATGATAGGGCGTGAGGGACGTGACAATTTGCGAAAGTCGGTGATTTAGTTTTTGACTCTTCCAGAGAGCGAAGAGGGATCGACATACCCTATTTTCTGTGGGACCGTTATGTTGGCTGCAGACAACATAAAGTTACAGAAATAGGGGGATGTCCTTGACTTTCGCTAGATTGGGTCGTGTGTGGTTGTGTGGCTGACTTGTGGTTTCTTGTGGCAGATGCCTCCCCGACGTCGGATTCCTACCAGGGGTGCCCCTACACCCCCTGTTGAGCCAGGACAGGCTGGACCTTCTGAGATTGCTGAGTTGAGGGCCTTGGTGGCCCAACTGGCTGAGACCAACCGCCGGCAGGAGCAGCGGATTGAGCAGCTACTGGCGCAGAGAGAGGCGCCGCCTCCGACAGTTCTTGAGGCCTCGACACCACCTGTGGTACCACTGGTGCCGACGACACCATCATCGAGTAGCGGGGCTCGGGGAGTGGCCCAGACTTTGACCCCGGCCGAGGAGCAGGATATTGCTGACAAACTTGTTAAGTTTTGTAAGCGCGAACCGCCTAGATTCTCGGGGCGGGACATGCAGCCGTGGGAGGTTGGAACATGGCTATCAGCGATGGAGAAGATTTTCAGGGATTTCTTCATCGACCCGAGGTACAGAGTTCATCTGGCGGTACACTGCCTGGATGGAGATGCAGATGTTTGGTGGCGTCGAGTGGAGCCACGGGATTTCCAGATTTCTCGACAGTTACCCTGGTCTGAGTTCCGGCGTATGGTATTGGATACCTATTTTCCGACGAGCGTGAAGAGAAAACTGGAGGATGATTTGAAGAACCTTCAGCAGGGCGATCGACCGGTTCAGGATTACTATCAGGAGTTCATACAGTTGCTTAACTGCGTGCCCTTTGTCGCCCGTGATGGACCACACCAGGTCGAGTTATTCGAGGCAGGCCTCCGCAGCGAGATTTATACCCTAGTGCATGCACAGCGACTCCAGACTCTTAAGGAGGCCGTCGAGCATGCTGAATGGGTGGAAAGAGGCGACGCAGTAGTGGCGAGGCGAGGCGGGATGGTCGCACAGAGTTCCGTTAAGAAACGACCAGTACCCGAGGACGAGGGACAGGCTAGCGTGTGGAGACCGCCGCGGTCTCAGTTACCTAGCCGTGGGCGTGCGGATCAGCGAGAGCCTAGTGGATCTCAGAGGCCATCGCAGCAGCAGCCGGAGTCTCAGCATCAGACACAGGGACAGCATCAGCCGGGACAGCCACCGCTTCGCGACAGAGACAGATGTATATTCTGCGGGGGATCTCATTTGTCGCACACCTGTGATCAGAGGTGGGGTTGTTGTTACAGGTGTGGACAGCCAGGCCACATTCGGGCTTCGTGCCCCTTTTCGACTCCAGCGGCACCTTCATCAGCATTGGCTCCTTTTCCGCCTCAGCAGCAGCTGTCAGCTCAGCGGCCTTATGCTCCAGCGAGCGGATCACCTTCTTTTTACCCGGCGGATCACCGGCCACCGGCTCAGAGCGGTCGGGTCTACGCCGCTCAGGTGGAGGATTTTACGGCAGCCGACCTTGTGGTGACAGGTATTATTTTTGTTATTTTATTTTAATTACCGGCATTGGTTTTGCATTGTCTAGCACTGGAGCATCCTAGTCTTTGGTTAGGGGTAGGACGGTTACCTTGTGTTCGGGAGGTTTATATTCTCGATCCTCGGCTTGTAGGGGAGTGATGTTGGTCCTGCCCGGTGTAGTTGAGTCCTTGATAGTACCGGTAGACCTGATGGTCTTATGCTAGTTTTGGGTTTTGGATTTGGTACTTAGGACGGTTTGGCTGGCTCGGTTTTCTTCTTTTCGCGGCGGTTGATTTGTGCCGCGAGGACGGTCCTCTAGGGAGGGGCTAGGCCAGGGGTAGATGGTGTGTTGGGGTTGCTCGAGGGCTATCTTTGCCTCTATGGTTTCGACTTTGTGAGCGGGGCGGGTGTCCCGCCGTGGGGGCGCAGCCTTTTTGGCTAGCGTGGTTGTGGGATACCCCGGGAGTGCGGAGGTACTCGCGTTGAGCTTGTTGCTCTTGGACTTGGTAGCTCGAGCGGTTAGCCCAGTTGTACTTGGACGAGGTGGTGCGGTTTCCTGGAGTGCCCGCCTCTATTCTGTTCTTGTAAGAGACCCGAGGATTGCGTCGCGTCTCTGGAGGAGGTATTTGGCAGCTTTGGGAGCTTGAGTGGTGGATGATTGGATTTTTACTCCCTCTATTTGGTTGAGGTTTCGGGTTGAGGATTGATTTTAGTTTCGAGGACGAAACTTTCTTTTAGTGGGGGAGGATGTGATGACCTGGATCTCTGCAGAGCTGTGGTAGAGTCATTGGTGAGATCTGGGGAGCTTGTACTGTGTGTTGGAGGTGTTTGTGCACCGATTGGACAGTTGTGGCGGACTTCGGGCTTACTGGATCACGTGGGTGATCAATGGACTCCGTCGGATCGTTAGAAGTAGTTTTGCGCGATGCGGATATTAAAAATGGACTCAGCGCGAAGTTTGGACCAAGGAATACCTTTCCGGATGCCATCGGCAAATTTTGGGGTTGCAATTTGGCAAAATGGACATCAAATTCGGATTCAGCGCGCGAAAACAGTCAAAACGGACTACCCACTTGTTATTTTTGAGCATCGGGTACTGTTCATGCCGGAACAGTGTTTCCGGCCGCCGGCGGGCAGCGGCGGCGGCGGCGGGCAGCGGCGGAGCACGGCGGACGGGCTCGGGCAGGCGGCAGGGCGGCCGCGGGCAGCGCGCGGGCAGGCGCGCGGGTGCGCGGGCAGGCGCGCGGTCCACGGGCCGTCGTGCACCAGGGGTTGGACACGTGGCTTCTTTGGATTGGTCGGTGCAGTGGACTTGGACCACGGAGCAGGCGGGCGCGGTGCATGGACCGGCGGGACACGTGGCGGTTTCTGGATGGCGGGCTCACGCAGGCAGGGACCACAGAGCGCGGGGTGCCTCGGAACAGTGCACGGCAGGAGGTGCCAGGCGGCGCGCCAGGGTTGGTCGGGGGGGGTTAGTGCGGGCCAGGTGGCGCCCTGTGATTCGCGGGCGCCACCCACCCGCGTTGACCAGGCGGGCCACGCGGCGCTACGCGGGCGGCGGGGAAGGCTGTTGCCTGTTCGGGGGAGACGTGGAGGCCCGTGGCGATTTCGGGCGCGCACAGTGTTGGGCCGGGCCCAACACTGTAGCAGCCCGAAAACCGGGAGCGCCCGAAAGTGGGGACCCATTGGTCATTTCTCCAATTGTTTTTCCTGGCCTATAAATAGGCCGAGTTCTGCAGTGAAGAACTCTTTTCCTGTTCCTCCTTTCACAGTGCCACCTTCACCAGATTTCTTCATCTCCCAGAGCCGGATCCATTTGCAGATTCCAGGATTTTTCTGCGGCACGCATCCCAAGGTTTCTATTTTTACGGCGCGGCACGACGCTCGTTCGTTTGTGATCTTCTTCGTCGCATTTTGGTGCGAGGACTCCCCCGGCTTACTCCGACCTCCGAATGAGGCGATTCTTGCGCCGTTGGACTCATGACAGGTAGGGCTACGTTTCCCATGTGTACTGGTTTTTCCCATTCCGAGCTTTTCATGGGTTTTTCGGATCATCTTATGACCTCATTTTCTGGGGCGGAGTTTTGGACAGTGTTGCAGTATTTTGATGATATCTTCGCGCTCAGGCATCAGATTGGAGCGATTCAAGAGGCGTTTTGCATATACACATCACGAGGAATATCCACAATTTTTCTTGGAATTTTCTGAATATTTTTCTAAGGTGAGAAATCTCTGGTTACAGGAATTAGTGCTACAGTTTTTGTGAGCAGATTATTTTGGGGTGGTCCCCTTGTCGGATTTATTTCTCAGTGTGGGAAACTCGGATTTGGGCGTGCAGGTACTCGTTTCGACGGGTTCGTCACGAGGATCGTGAGGGTATTTTTCTTGGATTTTTCCGGGCACTCCTCGCAGGTAAAAACAGGGCATCTTTGGACTGTTAGCTTTGGGACAGCATGTGTTGAGTTTAATTGTATGTTTTGGGGTAATTCTTGTTCAGTGATCGCGGCGGTTTAGCTTTTGGCCTGGAGCACTTTTCGGACTTGGAATTAGCGGTCGAGGTGGGTGGTTGTTATACTCCTCATTTCTCTGAACTCCTAGGAATATTGGAGAGATCCTCCAATTGATTTATTGAATGATTAATTATGGACATGCATGCTTAAGGTAATGATTGTGAGCCTATCATATGAAAATTACTATTGTGGAACTCTGATAGTGGTTGGGGGTTATACATGTTCGTATGGGTATAGTTTGGCACCTAACCTTGCATGTGGAATTTACTTTTATGCCGGGATAAAATGAAATGTCTTGTGGGAGGGTACCACTTGAGGATCTTTTGGGACATGCATAGGTGGATTATTTGGGTGAGGAAAAGTTGTGGATTTTAAACATGTGTGGTTGGATAATGTTTTAGCATGATGGTTATATCTATGCGGAGCTTTTAATTGATACACATGTGGGGCCATTATTTGTCGCACTTTCTTTATCTTTCATGAGGACATCTGCATGCTTGTTTGGACATCTAGGTAGGCCATCTTTTATCGCTACACTTTCATGCTGGAACTTGACTTAGGAGAAACCTTGCTTGTTTCTTTTCTCCTTTCGTTAGTCAGGTGGTATTTGCTGCTCGGGTTTGAGCAGGGGTTGGGATAGTGTAGCTGGGGCATGGATTATGTATTATGGGTTTTGGCGGCAACCGCGGATATTGGGCGGTTGACCGGATGTCGGTTATAGGACATCGGTGATAGGGCGTGATTATGGATTAGAGGGTTTTGTGGCAACCGCGGATAGTAGCCGGTTGACCAGATGTCGGATGTGGGACATGGTTGTGATTGTGGGGTATTGCGGCAATCGCGGATATTGGGCGATTGACCGGATGGTTACTTTTGCATCTGATTGGGAATCAGTTTTCTTTTAGTGGAGGGTTGTGTTCCACTGGGGCTTTATAGTTGTGATCCAATCCTGCTTTTATCACCGGCGCGGTTATTGCCCGGTGATGCTTTTATCACACCGGCGCGGTTATTGCCCGGTGATGCTTTCCTCGTGTGGGTCGCTCCCCTCGAGATCCCCTCCGGAGGCCGGGGCCAGACAGTCAGGGACAGTTTTGCTATCACATCGGCGCGGCTTATTTGCCCGATGATGAGGGCGGCAGCAGGAATTTTGCTATCACATCGGCGCGGCTTATTTGCCCGATGATGAGGGCGGTACAGATTGGGTTCATCTGGGACGATTGGTTATTGTTGCATACGGTTATTCCAGTCTAGGACTGTATTTTAGGGGCATAGTAGTGGTAGATTTTCCTTTTGCAGCGGTTTCATTTCTTACCACTCTTCTTTCCTTTTTGCCTCTGGTAGACCTAGTGGGGGTGTCAGAGTTTGAGGTTTTACCCACTAGGGGAGGCTACTGGTTTACTAGTAGTTCTCACCCCCATTCTTCTTTTTTTTTTTCTTCTTCTTTGTTTTGCAGAGCCTTCTGCGGGTGCTGCTGGACATACAGCGGCGGGTCGAGGAGAGAGGACGGCTGAGTAGCTAGACAGTGGGCCGACAGTGAGTAGCTAGACTGGTACCTCTTATGTATCCTATCTCAGACGGTTGTACTTTTACTTTTGGGGTCTGGCTTTAGCCAGCTGGTTGTATTTTGTGGTGAGCTGGGAGAGAAACTTGTACTTTATTCTACAGTCATTTTGTATTTTCTTTTACTTCCAGTTCAGTCTGAGATGTAGTATTTTTCAGTTCAGCTCTGTTTTATTGCTCTATTTTGTATCTGTTTTATTTGAGCAGGTTACCGGCGCTTCGTGTATGCGGAAAATTCCGTGTGCACGGCGGATCTGTAGACGAGCCCGAGTTCTGGTTTACACTCGGGGCGTGACAAGCCGGCACAAAAAATCGGCAGAAAAGTCCGGCTGAAGAGGCCGAGGGAAACAGGATGACTCCAGGGAAACGTCGATCGAGAACGGCAAGATTCCTCAGTCAGAGTTTGATCGAACGGGAAAGGGTCTTTCCGCATCAGCCAAGTAGTCGAAAGAAGACACTGCAACTACTCGAGAAGTCAAGAAAGAAATCGGCCCTTGCTCACAAAACCCTCGAGCAGTGAGAAGAAATCCTGCCAGGGTATGGGAAAATCGTAGGGCAGCATTATCAGTGCCTGGAGTTAACTCATTTTCGACAATTGCCCGAACGACACATCAGCCAATTGCCAAGGGGGCATTATTTAGACAAGATTTTTTGCCACACCAGAAAGCGACACGTCGCGTACACCATCGGCTAAAATCATCGGCCAATGAAAGAAAGGGTCAACCGAAGAAGGGCCCGCATACTGATCTGGATCGATTTTAGTTGCATAAGAACCACAGCTCGCTACACCCGCCATCGGCTGAGGGCACCAGCCGATAGGAGAAACAGCCGACGAAAGAATCCGTCAACGAAAGGAGTCGCGAATCACTCAAGACCGACTTCGGCTGACAGCGTCTACTAAACCTCTTTGGCCAATAGACGGAAGAGGCGGGAATCGGAGTTAGCGTGCGGGTTTTCAAACCAAGAAAGCAATAAAGGTGAGATTCAGGTGCGAATCTAGTAATAGACCCCGAAGTGGCAAGCGGCGTGTGACGCCCCACTTCCCAGGGGGTCACCCATCCTAGAACTACTCTAGCTCTAGCACGCTTAACTCTCATAACCTCTTGGATCTTGCTACCATCCAAAATGCTATAGCCGGGTTAAGAGATTTAGTCCTATTATATCATTTATATATAGGACTAATCCAAATTCCGGGGGTGTCACATTCTTCCCCCCTTTAAGCCCTGACGTCCACGTCAGGCTCAAGCACACTCACAAGCACTAGGCGATGTGAGACTCGTCTCGCTAGCCTTAGTGGACCTTGTGGGGAGCTACACTTCACCCACAACGGTCATTAGCCGGGGAGCCTCACTCTACCCGCTATATAACCCTGGCTCAGCCGAGACTTATCTCACATTTCCGGCTGATGAATGGCTCTGATACCAACTGTGACGCCCCACTTTCCAGGGGGTCACCCATCCTAGAACTACTCTAGCTCTAGCACGCTTAACTCTCATAACCTCTTGGATCTTGCTACCATCTAAAATTCTATAGCCGGGTTAAGATATTTAGTCCTATTATATCATTTATATATAGGACTAATCCAAATTCCGGGGGTGTCACACGGCGTCCAGCCAAGGGAAGCGTCGAAGATCACGCTTCGTTACACTAATTAAGGGGTTAACCCAGAAGGGCAAGCAACGCGCAGCACTGGAAAGTGCCGAGAGTTATTCCTCGGCGCAACGATCAGGGGACGAATCTAGACGGAAATCGACCTCTATCCTATCGATTCAAAAGGATGTCGTTGAGGACTTCACGTCAATTCTCCCCAAATTACGCCGATCATTCAAAATTCAAAATCGGCGTCCAATAATCTTGGTTCGAAACTGTATAAATAAGCAAACCATCAAAGGAATCGGGGTCCGGCAACCTCATAAGCCCGGTACCACCCCAGCCTCTTCATTTATCTAGGAGTAGGCGTAACTTAACTATTTTTTCATCTTTTTTACTGCTTTCCTAGGAGTAGGCTTAATTGTAATTCTTCTATCCCTTTTCTCCACTTGTATCTTCTTCTTATTATCAATATAAAGTGTAAACCGGCATTTCGGTCGTGTCTTTATTTATCCTTGCATTTAGAGTGTAAACCGGCTCAGCCGTGTCTTTATTTAATTTTTTTCCCTTTAAAGTGTAAACCGACCAATTAGCCGTGTCTTTATTGGTGATTTTTGTGTAATCGGCTCATCAGCCGTACATTTACTTCAAACCGATTCGACTCATCTAAGTCAAAACCAGCGATCCCTCTCTACCTCCGCGAACCCGCTTCGGCAGTCACAGGTCGTTGCGGTTGCGAGGAGCTACCAGAGGATAACCCGGCCGAGCAGATCCTTCCTCAGCCCGATCACTTGATTGTTGGCACGCGGCGGACTTCGACACCTCTGGAGGGTCACCGAGCAGGGGCCGATCGCGCGCAAGCCACATTTTGGCCCCAACAGTTACTATCTATTTATTTTTAATGATGAAGTTTTTAATCGACGATAACATCGTTGAACATAATTTACACCACTTGAAATATTAAGAAATCAAATTTCAAATCTTTTCAACATCATTAACCTAATAAGTAAAGGGTTGTAAAATTTATAATTTTAATGATATATATAAGTGTTTTGCTTGTTTAACGGTGTAAAAAAATTTGAATTAATTTAATTTTGGTTGAATTTTTTTTAAACTATTTAAAACAAGATTTATACTCTCGATCTGTGACACCCCAATAGTCCCACATCGGATGGAAATTAGATTGTGATTGGGTATATAAGTGATAATGTGTCGCGCCCCGCGGTTGAAACTGCGACCCGCTCTCGCCAACAGATCCGCCATCTGTACGGAAACCCCCGCACAGACGAAGCGTCTACCCTGCAAGTCAGATCTATAGCTAAACATGTATCAGAGCTTAAATAAAACCAGTAGCTAAAGAAAACATAAACTGAACATCTGAATATACAAAATCCACAATACATAGTCTCTCCCGCTATGTAACAAAATATACAATCCCAGACTGTCCAGTACAAAAGTGGAATCTCAAAATACAGGGTACCTCTCCTCTGACTCTCAAAATAAAAGGGTAAGGAGCTAATCGGCCACGCCCTTACCTCGATCCGCTGCCACCGCTCGAGCTAAAGCCGGCACAGCAACGTCTGGAAAACCTGTCACCGCAGCGGGTGTGAGAACTACTGCAAAAGGTAGTTCCCAGTGGGTACCATCATCAATATCCACGGTATGCCCACTAAGTCTACTAGAGGCAAAACAATAGATATGCAGGTAATAGTAAAGCTGAAATGAAACTACAGCTAATATGCCTCATGTATTATGCTCAAAGGAAAAACTCAACTAAGAACATGCTATGCATTCACTCGCTCACGAGGTGCTCACATCAACCACAAATCTCACTGACTACCAAAACTAGTCCAGTCAAGCCTGCGCCCCCTAGTGTATCAACTAGGGTCCTACCGGTACTCCAACCCGGTCCAAAACTCAATCTGATCGCCCGGTACACCAACTCGGTCCAATCGGAAAATCACAATGTCACGCAAAGCAGCCTCATCAGGCGCATAACCATCATTGCATCCGGAGCGTCTCTCGAGAGGAGCGACCCCACCGAGGAAAAGCGTGTCTCATTTGTCTCAATAAGCGGCATCTGCAGGCTATAATCCACGATCAAACAGATCGGAAATTCGAATGCCAACAATCTCTCTATCATGCCTAGGTCGGAGAATCCTCCACGGCTCAATCTGATAAAGCCCATAAAACCCCCAAGACACTAGAAGACCCATCCGCTGAGTCAAGAAAAATCCACTCGGCCCCCAGGCACGAGGATATATGAATCCTGGACCTATCCAACTCCTCTGGGCAATCACAAAATTTAAAAGCTATTTTTAAATCCCATTTTTCATTAAAACGGTTCCACGATTTTTAAAATGGTTCAGATGCAACTCTGGTGCCAACTAACCATGTAGTCTAGTGTTATATGATGTCAGAAGTCTACTAAAAATAATCTGGGGTTCTGGTTATCCTTCTGTAATTTTCTAGGCAACTATCAGATTTACCAGCTGTAAAAACAGATGATCTAGACATGCTAAACATGCATACAATAGCATTAAAAGGCATTCCACAAAGCTTGGAAGAATTTCCAACCCACCTAGATTGCTTTCCACAGGCCAAGCCAAAATCGACGAAGCGCAGACTCGCTCTCAGACGAAAAACCCGCTGAAACAGCACCCTCGGCTCACGATCACACGCGCTTCAGCTGCAGCCCAAGGAAACATCCTGGCGTACACAACCACACTCCACAGCCACAAGCAAAGCCTCCACTGCACTCCGGACAACACCGCAGTCAACTCCTCCCGGTCCACCGCACGCGCGCGCACCACGTCGGCTCCGCGCAGTACCCCGGCTACAACGAGCTCCGCGTCTCCCGCTGCCCTCTCCCTGCGGCTCTGCTCAACACAGGGAAGAAGCAAAAAGAGGGGAAAAAAACCAATCCCAGCTCAAAACTCAATCCATGAAAATCCGAGAAAAAATCCGAAAACTCGGAAAGGCACAGTGATCACCTCTACGGCTGTGTCCTCGCGCGCGTGAGCTCCACCCAAGCTTTCCTCAACAGGACAAGCTTTCCTCCGTGCTCACGATTAATATCCGAAGCTCTGGCACGAAGAAGAATCCCACACTCACAGCCAACTCCCTCTCTTTCACACTCTCACTCTGCTCACTCATTTTCTCTCCTTCTTCCTCTTGGCATCTTATTTGAGAAGAGGAGGGGTGGGTGGTCCAATTAATGGGGAGTAGAGAGGAGTTAATGCTACAGTAGTGGGTGGTTGGGATTGTGAAGTTACTCTTTTGCCCTTACTAAAACTAAAAATTACCTCACCGCCCCCAAGTTCTGGAGGCCGAGTACCGGTACTCGGGCTCCCAGTACCGGTACCCAAGCTCAAAAATCTCAAACCGAGGGCCAAATCCACCCAGTCCAACCCAGTGTTCCGGTACCCACCCCCGCGTTCCGGTACTCAAGCCAAATGGGATATGGGGTACCGGTACGCGTGGTCCAGTACCGGTACCCAGGGACTTAGAAAATTTCCACAGTTTTCTCCCAACCGAAGCTCTCTGTCGGTTATCCATTTAATTCGTTTCGGTACCCAACCTCGGGTACCGGTACGTAATGTCCCCAAAATCTGTAATCAGTTGGGGCTCCCAATCTCGACGCCGCCAACTCACTTTTCGATCCGGAGACTCCTGCGTCGATCCGAAACGACCCGAACTCAAGCGAAATCAGATTCTGAACACGCTACGGGCGGTCCCACTGCACCGCGTTAAACTGTGGAGTCGGTGCAGCAAACAAAGCCCTGGTACTCTACATCCTCCCCTCCTTAAAAGAGTTTCGTCCACGAAACTAAAAGAAATCCAAATCTCAGGAGGGTGATTCAAACAAATGGGAATAGAAGATCCTCAACTCATCCTCAGGCTCCCAAGTGGCCTCTCTCTCATCTTGGTGGCTCCATTGGACCTTCACAAAAGGTATGACTCGATTTCGTAATTCTTTAGCCTCCCGGGCAAGAATCCGCATCGGTCGCTCCTAGTACTCAAATCCTCGTCCAACTCTAAGGAAGTGAAGTCCAAAACATGCGAGGGATCAAATAAATACTTCCTCAGAACGGATACATGAAAGACATCATAGGTGCCTGCCAAGCGTGGCAGTAGCGCAACCCGATAAGCCACTGCTCCAATGCGCTCTAACACCTCAAACGGGCCAATGAACCGAGGACTCAACTTCCCGTGCACTCTAAATCGGCGTATCCCTCAAGATGGTGAGACTTTCAGGAAGACATGATCTCCAACCTGGAACTGTAAGTCTCGCCGCCTCCTATCGGCATAACTCCTCTGCCGGCTCTGGGCGGTCACCAAATGTCGCCTAACGACCTTGACCTTTTCTTCAGCCTCCACTAGCAAGTCAGGCCTTTCACCCACCTCACTCCAAAATAATGGTGATCGACATTTTCGTCCATACAAAGCTTCGTAGGGCGCCATTTGAATGCTCGCCTGGAAGCTATTGTTGTAGGCGAACTCGGCCAATCTTAAATGTCAATCCCAACTGCAGCTAAAGCTCAGGACACATGCTCTCAACATATCCTCCAGAGTCTGAATGGTCCGCTCAGACTGTCCATCAGTCTGTGGGTGAAAGGTGGTCCTAAAATGAAGCTGGGTCCCCAAGGCTGTCTGCAGGCTCTTCGAGAAATGCGAAGTAAACCTCGGGTCCCTATCAGATACAATCGAGGCTGGTACACCGCGCAGCCTCATGATCTCATCCAAATATAGATGTGCTAACCTTTCCAGAGTCCAACTCGACTGTATAGGTAGAAAATGGGTTGATTTGGTCAATCGATCCACAATCACCCAGATAGCATCAGCTCCACTACGTGACCTCGGTAATCCAACAACAAAATCCATGGTCACACGGTCCTATTTCCATTCAGGTATTAGAAGGCTTTGTAACTTGCCAGCTGGAACCTGATGCTCAGCTTTAACTTGCTGACAAGTTAGACAATGGGCAACAAACCTTCCAATATCTCTTTTCATGCCATTCCACTAAAACTGTGCCCTCAAATCTCTATACATCTTAGTTCCTCCGGGGTGAAGAGTGTAAGGTGAGTAGTGAGCCTCTCTCAAAATCAGCTCTCGAATTTCTGAATCCACGGGCACACAAATGCGGTCCCTGTACCTTAGTACTCCCGCTGTATCCACAAAAAAATCCCCACTCTAACCATGCTGAAACTGGTCTCTAATCTTCTCAAGATAGGGATCCACACTCTGCTTCTCTCTGATCCTGTCTAACAGAGTGGGTTGCAAGACCAAAGACATAAGTCTTGCAGAGTCCCCCGGGGACACGACCTCGATCTCCAGTAGTCTCAACTGCTCTCTCAGTGGTATCTGCTGAGTGATCAACATACTCAATGACTGCACTGCTCGTCTGCTCAAGGCATCCGCGACCACATTGGCTTTGCTGGGATGATACTGTATGCTCAAATCATAATCTTTCAACAGTTCTAACCACCGGTGTTGCCTCAAGTTGAGCTCCTTCTGAGTAAACAAATACTTCAGACTTTTGTGGTCAGTAAATATCTCACAGTGCTCACCATATAGGTAATGTCGCCACAACTTCAAAGCGAATACTACAGTGGCTAGTTCCAAATCATGCGTAGGGTAATTCTTCTCATAATCCTTTAACTGGCGCGAGGCATAAGCAATTACCCTACCATGCTGCATCAACATACAGCCTAGGCCGCTATGGGAGGCATCACTGTAAACTACAAATCCCTCTCCCATCACTGGCAATGCAAGAACCGATGCTGATATCAACCTCAGCTTCAACTACTCGAAGCTCTGCTGGCACTGCTCGGTCCAAACAAATCTGGTCCCCTTCCTTGTCAAACGGGTGAAGGGAGTAGAGAGTTTCGCAAAACCCTCTATGAACCGTCGATAATAACCTGCTAGGCCCAAAAAGCTCCTGACCTCTGTCACTGTCGTAGGTCTAGGCCAACCCCGAACGGCATCAATCTTCGTCGGGTCTACTGTCACTCCAGCGGCTGAAACCACATGGCCTAAAAATGAAACCTCTCGAAGCCAAAATGTGCACTCTTTCAACTTGGCATACAACTTCTTCTCTCTTAGAAGTTGCAGCACTATACTCAAGTGCTCCTCATGCTCTATGTCACTTCGGGAGTAAACCAAGATGTCATTGATGAATACTACTACGAATCGGTCCAAGTACGGTTGAAATACTCGGTTCATCAAATCCATAAAGGCGGCAGGTGCATTAGTCAGTCCAAATGGCATCACCGTAAACTCGTAATGACCATACCGCGTTCTGAAAGCCGTCTTGCATACGTCCTCGGCCTTCACCCTCAACTGGTGGTAACCGGACTGAAGCTCTATGTCACGCCCCGGGGTCGAAACTGCGACCCGGGGTCGCCAACAGATCCGCCGCCTATGCAAAACCCCGCACAGGCGAAGCGTCCAACCTGCAAGAAAAGGTACTACAACTAACAGATATCAGAGCTATAAATAAAAATCTGCTGTAAAACTAAAATCAACCACTGTACAACTGGAAATAATACAATAATATCCATCTCCCCAAAAATGATAATAATACAATATCCTCAGATACAAAACCCAGAACTCAACAGGGAGGTATCTCCAATAAATACATCAGTGTACAGGCTCTTAATACATATCATATCCTCACTACATCAATCTCTCAAAAGAGGAAATAAAATAACTAATCTACTGAAGATCTCCTCTGAAGGGGTACCGCTACTCTCCAACGACGGGTAGGGATCTAGCTCGCGACTCCCTCGCCTCGATCAACAACCGCAGAATCAGCAACACCCACTAAGACTCTGCAAAACAAAGGAGAGAAAAGAAAGGGAGGGGGAAAAACCCAAATGGGTGTGAGAACTACACCAAAAAGGGAGTTCTCAGTGGGTACCACCGCCAGGCCCGACGATCTGCCCACCAAGACTACTAAAGGCAATAAATAACCATGCAGTAAAAACTGAACCAGAAAGGCTGGGGATACCCTACAGCTACCATGCCTCTATCTAAATGGTCAATGGGTGGTACAGATGAAAATATATGTAACTACTCGCACCCAAGGTGCTGAATCGACCCAATCGAACTGACTGCCTCATAGGGTCCAGTCAAGCCTGCACCCACCTACTGCCACACATCTACAAGAGGATGGGACTTACGTAGGGCGTCCCACACGGACTAACTCACCCCTCGCGCAAAACTGCCTCAACAGGCCAAACATCGCATCCACTGCGAGAAACTGTCTCAACAGGCCAAACAGGCCAAACATCACATCCACTGCGAACAACTGCCTCAACAGGCCAAACATCGCATCCACAGCGAACAACTGCCACAACAGGCCAAACATCGTATCCACTGCGAGAAACTGTCTCAACAGGCCAAACATCGCATCCACTGCGAACAACTGCCTCAACAGGCCAAACATCGCATCTACTGCGAACAACTGCCTCAACAGGCCAAACATCGCATCCACTGCGGCATCTCAGGGGGCGCGACCCTAACTGAGGAAAACGGCGCGGCATAGAGTATCGAACATTGGCACATGCAGGCTATAGTTAAAATCCACGCTCACTCTCAGAACAGAAAGACTCAAGATCCCCAAATATCTCGCACCACAGTCGGAGTACTCTCAATGACTCTGCTAACAAGCTCTCACGAATCTCGAGACACTAGCGAACACCACCAACTCGTGGCACTAAACTCACAGGCTGGAGATACTCCACAGTCGGGGATGACCCACAACTCAGGGCTAACAAAACTGGTCGGACGACACTCAACGACCCGGGACCACCGTCAACCTCAACGGTTCCCAACAACACTAGCACAGGTCTAAACTCAGCTACCAGACTCTACTCAGCCCCCGGGCACGAGTGCGACAATGTCCCACAAACTAACTCCAATCTGTCCCAGACACACACTCCCGACTACACTATCCCAAACCCCTGCTCGAATCCGAGCAACATGAATCTAGGGAAAAAGGAGAAAGAACAAACATGGTTTCTCCTAAGTCAGATTTGAACAAGATAGTGTAGCAGTAAAAGATGGCCTATCTAGATGTCCAATCAAGCATGCTTTTGTCCTCAAAAACGATAGAAGAGAATGAAACATATAATAGCAAGGCATGCTAAAGTATTCCTAATATGATATACCAATCTCACATAAGTAGGCCAATGAATAATCATGTATGATCTCTATATCATCTAGTGTGGGATAAATATAACCGTCTACCATATGCTAAGTCTCTAATTCACCAAACATGTACAATAATCAGGTAAGCATCGACCCACATGATCTAGGCCATTTCCCTGCTTACCTCTCACTCATATAGGTAGTACATTAATTATGCATGCTATCAATCATAGGGGGTGACATTCCCATAGGTGTACTTACATTAACCATAACTTAAACATCCATTATTACAACTCCCATAAGGCACAACATGCATAAAAACCTTATCATTCCCTTATACAGTAACCATTATTAAGCTTACCCACTTGAAGCGCTTAATCCAAGGCAAACCTGGAGTCGGTGAAGAGCGTGGCCACATGCTAACAAATCCACTAAACCCGCATCCTCGGTACATGGTTGCACAAGCTTCAGCTCTGAACAGCATCACCCCAACATGCAACACCACAACAAACAACAACACAACACAACTCACTAATCATACCCCAAAACGTACACCAATAGCATTGCTGTTTTTCCCAAACAGCACAAAGAAGGGCATTCTCACCTCCAAGAAGTGCTCCAAAAATTCCAGAAAATTCACGGTTGCGATCCTCGCGACGAGTAACCCCAAAACGAGTATTTATACACCCCGTTCCGACACCTGTAGGCCAAGATACAAATTAAACAAGGTAGTGCATCGGCAATCCACAATACTGCGAAAACTGCGGGATACAACCCCAAAGAAGCTTAAATCTCACCCTCGAGGAATTCTCAGAAAAATCCAATAAAAATACGAACGCGTTCCTCTCGAAGAGTAGATGTCAATCGAGTCCTTAAAAGCCTCATTCCGATTATCGTAGGTCGAGATAGAAAATCGACAAGCCTCTGCTGTCCAAAATCTCGCAGCAGAAAAAGGGGTCACAGAAACACCTCAAAAAAAATGCTGAAAACTCTAAACAAGGAGAAGTCAACAACATGGAAAATGAAGCCTTACCTCTCATGAACGCGCTGCCGCAAAAATCGGCTAAAAATTCCATCGGGGTGATCCGGTGTGCCTTGCGGACTGAAGAGCGACAGTAAAAGCCAAAAATCCAAGGTGCGTCGATGTGCGCCGCGTCGCAGAAAACGTCGATGCCGCGACCTCCAAAAATCCCGAAAATCCATCAAAGTGTGAAGGGTATAGTGGGGAAGTGCTCTTCTCACAGGGCTCCCAGAAAACTGGCCAAAACTTGCACCCAAAGCCTCAACTGCCTATTTATAGGCTAAAATCCAAGCCAAAAAGCCACTTCCTGGTACATTTTCCGGGCGCCCGAAACTTTCGGGTGCCAACAGTGCGCTCGAAAGCCTCCCCCGCGATGCGCCCGAAATGAGCAGGTTACACCACATCATCCACAAAACAGCAAACAGCCGATGCAACCACCCAGCATGCGACACGTGGCCCCCCCGGAGGATGACGCGTGGCGTGCACCCGGTCAACGTGCGCCTGGCGCGCGCATGTGCGCGCTGCCAGCGCCGCCTGCGACCCCTGCCAGGCACGCGCCCTGAGGCAGCCCCCGCCTGCTCTATGGTCCCAGTCCACAGCACCGACCTATCCTGGCCTGCCACGTGTCCGCACCCATCAAATAGAATAGCGCCACGTGGCACGACGGACCCGTGCACCGCGCGCCTGCCCGCGCCAGCTCCGCCGCCTGCCCGAGCCTGCACTCCGCCGCTGCCCGCCGCCGCCGCCCGCCGGAACAGTGCCAAGTGCCTCAAAATCCGTGCACATCATCCGGGCTCCGAAAAATACAAGTAAATAGTCAAATTTCATCGTTTTCGTGCGCTGAATCCAAATCCGATGTCCGTTTTGCTAAATTCCAACTCTAAAAATTGTCGAAGGCATCCGGAAAGGTGTTCTTTTGTCCAAACTTCGCGCTGAGTCCAATTTTAATATCCGTTTCGCGCGAAACCACTTCTAAACATCCGACGGGGTCCTCCGATTACTCACGTGATCCATTTTAAGCCCGAAGTCCATCACTTGTGTCCAAATTGTGCACAAACACCACCGACACACCACGTAGGCCCCCCGTAAGCTGCCAATCAACCAGTAAACTCATCGTGGGGATCCGGGTCCTCACATCCTCCCCCACTAAAAGAAAGTTTCGTCCTCGAAACTAGCTCAATTCCACCAGGAGTCACAACACCAAGGGTAAGTACTCAACATCACCATCTCCAGCTCCTAAGTCACCACTCACTCCCCGTGATTACTCCTCAACAACAACAACAACAACAACCAGTACGGCATAGCCCGGTTGCGCAAACCTTTAATCTCGCGATCCAGAATTCGCAACGGGCGTCCCTCGTACTCAAAACATTCCTAGATCTCAAATAGGGCGAGTAACTCACGGGCGAGGAATCCAAAAGCAAAACACTCCTGAGCTAAGACGTGAAAAAAACTAAAGTGGCTCCACAAAAAGGCTGGGGGAAAAGGAAATCACCACTAGTGCAACACGCACCAAACCACATCCTGTGTCAACTCAACCAAGGCAACCAGAAGCATACCCACACTATCATCCAATAAGGAAAAGAGCCTTAACAAGGAGGGGTCCTCACTCGGTCACTCCCGAATCTTGACCATCCAAGTGAACTACTCAGCCGCGGTCTATCATCCAAAGGAACCCTCAGGGACACAACCACAAGCCATGTTTGTCTCAACAGTCCACACAGCGCCCACTGTGGAATCATCAAACTCAATCCCGGACAGCTCTCCTGCTCCAGGTATCTGCCATCACAGTGGCCCTGTCGGGGTAATCCAGAATGCTCAACAATAACCCAACGGTAATTCCACAGTCACTAAAGGAGGCATCACTAAAACTCGCAAATCCCTCTCCCAACTCTGATAATACAAAAATTGGCGCTGGTATCAGTCTCATCATCCATTCGCCATGCTCTCCTGGCACTGCCAAGCCCAAGAAGCTCCTCACTTCAACAATAATTGTCGATCTCGACCAATTCCCAAATAGTATCCATATTGGCCGAATTTCCACCGCCGCCCCTACGGCTCGAACAAGGTGACCCAAGAAGGTATGCTCTCGAAGCTAAAACTTGTACCTCAATAACATGGAATACAGCTTCGTCCACACAGGCATGGTAGCATATCCACAAGTGCTCCTCGTGCTCCAAGTCGCTCTGGGAGTAAACCATAAAATTCCTGGAGAATCTTGCTACCAATCCATTCAAGTACAGCTGGAGCACAATTCCTCAAATGATAAGAGCGGCAGGGCATTAATCAATCCAATTGGCCTCACTGTGAGCTCATAATGCCCCTACCGTATCCTAAACGCCATCTTGGCAAAATACTCAGCTGTATCATTCCAAATAGGTACTCGCATCATACAATAATTGCCGGAGTAGAACTCCTCCAAAATGTCCTAAATAATATCCGGACCTGCCTGTGCTCAAGTCACAATGAACCCCCATCGTCGTGTATCACGACGTGGCAAGTGATCAACTCACCAAAAGAACTCTCGATTCATCAGATCCTGTAACTCCGCCATCAGCTCTCTAACTGCTCCACTGGCGATATCCAATGAGGTGCTGTTGAGGGTGGTGCGGTTCCCCGAACCATGCCAAACGCAATCTCTATCTCCCAAACCGGCGGCATCATCAACAGCTCAGGTGAAATCACACCCGGGATCTCGTGGGCAACAGGGATATCCTTGAGTCCCGGCGCTGCCGTAAGCACCTCTCACACCGTCGCTATAACCTGTGTGCCCTAGCAAACTCAACCACCAAGCCTCCTCTTGTCTGCCTTGCAGAAGGTCAATGTCACGCCCCGAGTTTCAAAACAGCGGGAGATTTTTTTTTTTTTTTTTAAATCAGAGTTCAAACTTTAAACTTAAGACGTGAGCAGACCACCACATGCATAGGAAATTCTCTGTCCACACGGACAGAGTCTCCCCTATACATGCTCGGCTAGGCAAGTGCAGCGATACCATCAGAGAGCAACATAATCAACAGCTAAATCAAAAACATAAAGCTCTACAACTACTCATGACATAATCCACAAATACTCCAACTCAAAAATACATAGACAATCTAAGATCATGATACGGTAACTGCAAATACTAGCACTGGGCCACTGCGGCCCATAGCAGGGGACAACTCTAGCGCGACAGCTCACTGGATCGTCCCAACCTCTAGCACCCTACTGACCTGAAAAATGGTCACCCAGGGGGTGTGAGATACATCGACAGTGTATCCCAGTGGGCACGACGGGCCGAGAAATAGCAAGTCGTACCTACCGGATACAATAATAAGCGGATAGTAAAAGCAAGAAATACTGAAGCTGAAAGGTAAGATGCAGATATAAAATCTAAGCATGCTGAAATGGAAGCAGGGGTGCTCATATATCAAGCTAATCATGCTGTAACTGGCAAATCAGACAAGCAAGAGCTCATGCTGTAGAGCAGAGCTAGTATGATAATCAATGATATCAATGCTGTAAACAGGGAATGCTGATAATCACGGAAGGGAAGCAGGGTACTCATGACTGTAATTGATCATGCTATAACTGATAAATCTGACAAGCAGGAAATGATCATGCTATAAACAAAGCTGGTATATAGCAATGCTGTAAACTGAAAGAGCTGAATAATAATAACTGTAAGTACCCAATCAGTGCCGTCATCAGTCACGAGGACCTAGACCAATGCCAAAGCTGGCACGTTCGGCTGACATATAACCCAGCACCATCGGTGCACTCAGGGGCACACGTGTCGCCACTCTCGTCCACTATGTGCAGCCTGGGGCTCACGGGTCGCCACTATCGACCACTTCACTGGTAAAGAACGCGTTGTGGGGGATCAATCCCACGGCGTACGTGAAATGAGCAGCTAGTGCTATGGCGATCATAAGGCTGATGCTCAAGCTGAACAGCCGGCAATGAGCCAGATAATCCCTGTCGGGATGCTGAAAGCTGTAATAATCACGGATGCTGTAAGCTGTAATAATCTCGGATACTGTATAAACGAATCTGAGCAACAGGAGCTGAATATTTGAGCTGTAACTGAAACTAAAACTGAATAGCAGGACTGTACTCCTATTCTATCATGCAACGTAGAATAGGAAATGCTACTATAACTAGGCTGATGACCAAACAAACATGGCATATGTCAAGCTATATATATAGGTATACTAAATGCTGAACATGAAATCATACCGGGAACTGAACTGCAAGATCGATACTACATAGCTATACACAGTGAATGCTGGAATGAGAGCAAATAGAAAGGCTCAAGCATAGTGTCACGCCCCGAGTCTGCCAATTTGTACGGTTCGGGCACGCCAACAGACCCGCCAATCGGGTATGACCTTTCACTACCCGAAAGGAACGGTAACATCCATAATAACACAACAAGTGTATGCGGAAGCTCAATATCAGAGTACTAAAAATCACTACTAATTTAAATTTTTGCAATAACTAAAGCGAAAATGGAAGCATACAGAGTGAACTATAATATAAATTTATTACACTTTACATCTCTGAACTTGCAATTAAAATTATTACAATTTCTTTACATAATTTCCTCACCATACATAGTTCACTCAAGAAATATATAAAATGGGATACCTCTGCTAGACCCTCTAGGTCTCTATGCTGCTGGGCACTTGCCCCTGTCGAATGCCTCGCTGACTGCACCTGTATCCGTCCCGACCGCTGCATCCATGCCTGTACCTGTGGGGGGGGGGGTCACCCAGGGGGGGTGAGAACTACGACAGAGTTCCCAGTGGGTTCAACCACCGAGAAAAAGTGTCCTACACCACTTGGTCCAATGGAAGCAAAAATAATAGTGCTAGGAAACTAAATCCTCAATATCAAAATGCAGCTATGCAATATAACATATCACTACGCTATCTGTGTATAACCATCTACCCAGCACTACTCTGTCTAGCCACACTAGGCTGCTAAGCACCAACTCGGCCACTATGCCGCTGAATACAGGGTCCAACTAACCCGGCCACCTTGGCCACTCTATTTTTCTTTATTCTTTAGATTCTGGTGCTTTAGTTCAAGTTAACCCTCGGAAATTCTTATCCAACGGGTCCGAGCCCGGTAGTCTTGCTACCATAAGATAAGATTTCTAAGGTTGCCGATAACACCCGCAAGTGTTACCCCGCCCAACGGGGAACTTGTCATACGGGTCACTGCCCGGGAGAGGGACACTGCCCATGGCTCCGACAAGATCTACGTTTCACCCCCGAAGGTACTCCCATTTTATCTTTTTATATTTTCTTTCTTTTCTTTCTACTTTAGTTCTTAGCCTCTTTGCCTTTGAACACTTGCTTTCCTTTCTTATTCAGGCTTATAGCTCCCTTTTTGCCACTGGCAAATCACTTTCTCTTTTCTTTGAGCATTTAGCTCCTTGCTTTCACTTTTAGCCATTCGAAAGTACCTCGTCCGACGGGTCACTGCCCAGGGAGTCCTGCTCCACTTGACGAGTCTCAAATTCGAAGGCGCCAATTACATTTTCTTTATGCTTTTAGCCACTTTTAGCTTGCCTTTTAGCCACTTTAATCTTTGCCTTTTAGCAACAATTTTTTTCCTCTTATCCTAGGTCTTGCCATAAGGATAACTAGAGAGCCTCCTGGACTCTTAAACATTTCTCTTTTATTTCTTTAACTCAAATTGAAGTTAAAGTTATTATCCATTTGCCCAGACACCCTATGACCTTCTAGGGTTATATTTGATCAACTCTTTAAACTGGGGATCTCATCCCACATTTCTGATTCCTCACTGAATCCTAGAGTTAACTAAACTCTGTTTTCCTGCTTCACCATTAACTTAGAGTTACTCTGACTCTAATTCCTTGTCTGTGAGTTTAAACTTCTCTGGATCACTTTAGGTTCCCTTTACCTAAGTTCCATATTATACTCATCCTAGAGTCCCTCGACTCTATGTTGATCACTCTATCCAGTGTCCTTAGGTTATCACCTAAGACAATGCCACTCGTCCAATCCTAGGATAATCTCCTAAGTTTTGATGTCACTCAGTGAACCCTGAAACTAGGTTTTTTCCTAGTCTTGCTACCAACATGTTTCCTTTCCTTATGTCACATGATTCCTAGGGTCATACCCTAACAGGATCACAATCATAATAGCTAATCCTTTTTCATGCATGCAATTATTTTCATCTTATTCATAAAATAATAATTATCTCTACGCATGCATAATCATCATATATCTTTGGCAACCAACAGTTGCACTTTTGCTCTGGGTCCATTTGCACATGCACATCTATTCCTCCATCTCTGGCAACCAACAGTTGCACTTTTCATCTGTGTCCTTCTACACAGGCAATCATAATCATAATTACCTAACGCCTCTAACAGGCTACTATCATGCTTCGAATCGAAAAGCAGAAGAACAAGGGGAGAGGTCACCCAATTTCGGCAGAATCCCCCACCTTGTAGTGTACCCAAAATTCCTTTCATGTCACCACACTTGCACTATTCTTCCAATTGCTTGTAGACACTTGCAATTGGCTTCCACGCGGCTCCACTTTGTACCTCGAGCTTGCACGCAAAACGGAGCATGCTTCTCTTAAGGTCGCACGCAAAATGATGCGCGACCTCTCATGCCCTGCACGCAAAACAGTACACACTATTAGTGACGGCACGCTAAACAGTGCGCGACAACGCGACCTGCACGCGAAACGGAGCACATACCTCAAAATGGCACGCAAAACGGTGCGTGCTCCACTGTAAGGTTGTACATGGAACGGTACACCTTCATCCAGTCCTGTACGCAAAATGAGATGCATCGTTAGAACCGGCAAGCAAAACGGTGCGCGATAACACGAACTGCACGCGAAACGGTGCACGTACCTCGAAACTGCACGCAAAACTGCGCACATCTGACTGTGGGGTTGCACGCAAAACGGTGCGTCTTCATCCGGTCCTGAACGCAACACGAGATACATTGTTAGAGTCTGCACGCAAAACTGTGCGCGATAACACGACCTGCACGCGAAACGGTGCACGTACCTCGAAACTACACGCAAAACGGTGCACATTTAACTATAGGATCGCACGCAAAACGGTGCATATTTTATCGACCCTGCACGCAAAACGGGGCGTATTGTTAGAGTCTACTCGAAAAACAGTGCCCGCTAGTCCAACCTGCGCGCAAAACGGAGCACATACCTTGTATCGGCACGCAAAACGAGACGCGCCAAAAACGCCCGCAAAACTCGGGCAGTAAGACGGCACAGTAAAACTTGGTCCCTAACACGCATGTAAGCGTGGGAGTCAAATCCAAAATCCAAAAGGAAACCTTGAAACTGTGCCAAGAATACCACAAAAATGACACACGGGGCCTACCTCGACAATGCCGTGTCGTCCATCGCGTCTTTTAGTCTCTTTGGAGTACTTTGCACGCTCCACGGGGTCCACGGCGCGCTCGTGCGCCCTCGAAAACCCCGGTGAAAATCGCCCTCCTCCCCTCCCCGCGCGCTCGGGTGAAGCCAGAAAGGGAAAAAGGAGGAAAAGGAGTCGTTTCGGGCCTTTATAGGCCGTTTCCGAACTTTCGGGTGCACCTTTCGGGCGCCCGAAATCTTTCGGGCGGCTACAGTAAAAGCCCCCGCCGCGGTCCACGAGTCCACGCCGCGCCACCTCAGCGCCACGTCACCTTGCTCGGCCAATCATGGAATGACACGTGTCCTTGGACCCGTGCACCGCGACCAACGAAATGTGGCGGCCAATGGTTGGCCGCCACGTGGACCGCACTACCGCCTGTTCTGACGCCCGCCGCAGCGTCGCGTCGCGTCAGCGCGTCGCGTCGTGCTGACCGACGAACGGGAGGCCGACACGTGGCCGTCCCCGCTGACACGCGCCAGGCGCGTCGCGCCTTCCCCGCGCATGCCCACGCTCCCCCAGTCAGAGCGACCAATAGGGAGGCGACACGTGGCCTGTCCCCGCTGACCGCTACAGTGCCCGCGCGCTTTCCCCGCCCACGCCTGCAGCCCTCGGTCGGAACGGCCAATGGCGAAGCGACACGTGGTGCTCCCCAGCCACCACGCGCGCCTCGGGCCGCGCGCCCATGCCTCGGGATCCGTGCCCGCTGCCTCGGGATCCGTGCCAACGCCTCGGGATCCGTGCCAACTCGGGATTCGGGCGCTGCTACAGTAACTTTCGGGCGCAACCTCAATCCGGTCCGGACTGCTACAGTAATCGGTCCGCCCGAGCCGAACCGGGTTCGCTACAGTGCAAAGAACCCGGCTTGCTACAGTATTTTCCGGGCGCCCGGTTCCCACTTTCGGGCGCCCGAAACTTGGGCCCAAGCCCAGTTTCGCCCGTTTTCGTCCGTTCTTGCCCGTTTCTCGCCCGTTTTCGCTCAAATTTGACGGGCAGCCACAGTTTAACTTAATTTACCTCATGGCACTTTCACTTTTCAGTTTGGACCCTCTTTGGGTTACCAAAGGTCCCATTATATTCGAGTTCGCTGGCGGAGCCCGTTCTCTCTATCCGGGTGTCCGATCAACGCGAAACTTTTACCGTGGCCTTAAAACATATTTACGGAGCTCCCGTAATTTTCTAGGAATTTTCCGAGACTGTAAATTTTCTACTTATAATCTGGGCCCACTTTCTCACATAAGATTCTAGATATCTTATTTTAATCCCGATTTGGGCCCAATTCATTTCTAGGTCATTCTTCACCTCAATAAACAATAGTATTTCATACTATTTTTATTTCCATTTATTTATATTCCAAATTCCGGTTCACTACACATAGGTTCAGGGCTACACAAAAATAGGGGTCCGACCTACCACGGTACCCCATAGGGCCAACCTGATAAGCCCGGACCGAAGATAAACCCACCTCAATGTAGATGATCACGGTGGCTGTTGGATGGCTCGCAAGCTGGCGGCTGACTGCTGGGACCTGAATCATATGTACAGGTCAGAAAGTAAACTCTCACACATACCCAACCCCTGACTCGCAACGCACACGAGGCTTAAACCTGGATCTTTTTCAGATTATCGTAACCTGCCGAAAATCCGCCGATCGGTCAACTTTGACCCAATCAGCGCCTACAGATTTCCGAATTCAGCGAGACTTGACGTGTGGCCCCAGAACGCTTCACTGAAGATGTTCGGGCAAGTACATACTTCTAGATGTGTCTCGTCTCTAAGATAGACCGATGCCACAATTACTAAAATACCCCCCAAAAATCCCTTTTTGGTTTTTGGGAGTCGCCAACAATAAACCACGGCTGCTGGATCCACCAGGACTACACTGGGAACCTCAAATAGAACAACTTAATCGCCACAAGTCTTCGAATTGCGCGATTAAAACCGAGTTGCCGATAAACCGATAATTTTGCCGATTTACGGTCCGATAACCGATTTTCGCTCAACGGAAGTTATCGGATGTCCAACGAAAAGCTTAAAGATCATAGGCACACCGTCCAAGACAGCACGCTAGGCAACATTTGCATTTAGACCCCTCGGGTTTCTTGAATTCACATAAATACATGCATTGTAGGGCCTTTTTCGCTCGTATTAATTCTCGGGGCATTATTAAATCGAATCAAGACCACCAGAAGGTGGCCCTCGACTTGCTGGACACTGTGCTCCCATTTGGAAGCAGCGCGAAACCCAAGAATAACTTCGGGCTATCTTTTACTTATGCGATTAGGTTTATTTTGCATTTTAAATATATTTACTCGATCAATCCCTCATTTAGGGTGAGCATCATGCTCAGTAGGTCGAGGGGACACAGCGGCTCACCCTGAGGGTGCAACATAACTGCTGGAACAGCTTAAGGAAGCAACATGGCTTATTTAGAGCTCGGCGCACAAGATCTGCACATACCATCAGTCCATATTTGGACAGAGGTGAGCATCAAGCTCAGGGGATGGCACAGAGTCTAGGGCTCACTGTCTCGTGACTACAGCACTGTCGAAACACCCTAAGAACCATTCTTAATTAACATAGAGCTCAACATGGTCTATCTTTCTAACCACTCGGCCACTTTGCAAACTGAGGTGAGCATTAAGCTCCTGGGACTGAGGGAGGTTAGAGGCTCACCACTGGAGCATCGCAGACCTACGGGAAAGATCACCGGAGCAAGCTAGGCCACGGCTCGAGCACCCAAAGCTCGGCTTGGGCCAACTGAGCAAACCGGAGCCACTTAATGCAAGCATCATCCTTATCAGCTCTCTGGAGTTGCAATGGGTGCAGCTAGCACCCCATCCGGCGCCGAGAAGCGGCGCAAGGCCGGAGCCAAGCTTCGGCCAAACTTGAAGCTCTTTAATGGCAACTTCCCATCCATGGGGATTTAGGTGCAAAGGACAGCACCACAATTTTTCTAGCAAGGTTTTAGGAAGGTTTGGGCTTATCCCCGCCGTCGGCGATCACCTAACGGTCGGCCGCCATTAGAGGGGTCGAGCTCGGGCCATTAATGGTGGATTTCAAACCGGCTTGCATGGACCACATGCAAGTGGATGGGTGAGTTATTGTCGGCCACAGGGAGTTTCCTGGGCATGTGTCCGGCGGTGGGAGGCGGTGCCGGCGCCGGAGCAAAGAGCTCGGCCGGTGCACATTTTGCCCAAAGCTAGGGCAACAATTTGCGAAGCACATACTTAACCAATTGCCACAAAACTTTGTGGAGAGGTTCTCTAGAGACTACAGTAAAAGTCCATCATTTTGGTTCAAAGTTTGAACCAACGAGCGCGGCGCACGACGGTGGGGAGCGCTATAGGGTTCCGGCGGTGATGTTTATCCCCGCCGGCAACCGGGGTCATACCGAGGGTCGGGACTTGGCATGGGGCATTTTCAGAACCTACAGAGCTCACTTCTAAGGGTCTCAGGTAGTAAAAACCGGAGGATGAAGAGGGTTTACCTCGCCGGAGTTGGAGAAGAAGAGGATGAAGCCGGTTCTCCTCCCACGTCGCGCAGCCACCAAGCTTCCTCGGGCTCACTCCCAGGAAGCAGGAAAACTCTCCAGAAGGCTCAGGGATCCACTTGAAGAACCCGAGTTGCTCTCTCCTTCTTTCTCTCACAAGTTCGGCCAACGAATATGTGTGGTGTCTCCTCGGCCACCCCCGCACCCTGGGCTTTGTCTGGGGCATGCAGAGGAGTGTGGAGAAACCTTGGAACCCAGGTATGGCCCCTCGTACTCCCCACAGGTAGCCCAAAAGCCACATGCATTCAATGCATGATTTTTGGAAAATTTGCATCTACACCCTTGCACTCTTGTTCTTTAACACCTAGCTCCCATCGGTAGGCTACAATTGCGGCCAGAACCCTAACCTATAAGCCACTCTCAATTCGACACATAAAATATAGGGGTTTTTACGAAAATACCAGCTCTTTCGGTGTATTTCACGCATTTCGAGACATACGGTTCGTCGAATTGAAAAAAAAACTTCGCCACGGCGTCCGGCTCGACGAAACCTATCAGGTAGAAATTTTGGTTCGCTAAAATTGAGCTTCATAGTTTTTAAAATCCATTTTATACTATAAATTATACAATTCGGCACGCTTTACGATGCTTTAGGCTCGTCAAATGAAAATTTCGTCAGCGCCACAGTGCTCAGAACGACGATGCCATTCAAATTGACTATCTGGATCGTCATATTCGGACTCCAAACGGTCGATCGGCCGACGTTGGCCGGCGAGGGAATTAAATCAGGGGCTACTATTCATTGGTACTATTCACTTAAGTCACGGGTCCCACCCGTAACTTTGCTGATTTTTGGACAATCCGACCGTCGGATCGAAAATCAGTTTATATCATTTTCAATCGATTCGACGAGACGGTCGCACTGACGATTTCAGATTTTTGAAATCAGACTCGGATCTGAAAGGCAGACATAGTGCTCCGAAAACTGTGCAATTTGCACACCGATATACAACCACTTAGGTTCAATTTTGCATTTTCCTCATTCACATTCACATTTGAATTCTTTAAATTCAAATTTGAGTTTCTCGGGTACTACATTACCCCCTCCTTAATAGAAGTTTCGTCCCCGAAACTTAACTACAGTAGGACATCAAACAATCCACTAACACGGGGTGCCTGACTAACAAATACACAGCGACAATCAGTCGCAGAACATCTGCACTGTCTAAATCATCCACTATGACAATCAGTCACACAACACCACTGAAAGCTGTAAAGGTGCACTATAACAAACCGGAAAGCTCATCGAAATATCAATACTGTCTGACACAATTCAGGGCTACTAGTTTCGACAGGTTGCTTGTAAAGGCCGACGTCGCTTGTATAGACGTCCATCAATCACAGTGACAACTAGTCAACTGCGCGCATGTACGGTAGAGATCTGTCCAAAATCTAATCATAGACTGCGATATCACCTCTAGGGTAATCACACCGTGCTCAAAAGGCAACAGCAAGGCTAACTTATAGGAAAGTACACATACAGACCCAATCATAATACCCCCCCTTTTTGCGGGGTAGAGTATTTCATCCACAATTTATCGCCAACAACTTGTTGGAGACATAACTCACACTGAAACCAACAGGAGGACCAATGTACCTTACTACACCAATCTCAATACCAATACTGAAAACAAATATCAAATGCCACTAACACATCGTGGTCACGAGTGCCACTTTAGAAACTCACCAGAAATCGAAAATGATATCTCAGTGCTCACTAACACTTTGAATTCCACACTAGTTTCTAACACAGCTCTAGCGACACTAGTCGCAACTTAAAACATCAACAGGGATGATCGCAACCCCTCTAGCGGATCCTCAGGCTATCAGCCAACTGGGTACATTCACATTCACATTTGAATTCTTTAAATTCAAATTTGAGTTTCTCGGGTACTACAGTCAAAGTCCTCTCTTTTCGCAGCCAAACATCCTATGGCACTATGCTAAACAATCCCAAGCACTGGGTCAAAACATCGAACTGCCACAATTACCAATAAGTCTGCCAGTATAACTCACGGTTTCAACTGCACTGGACATGATCCACAGGCCTCCTCCACATGCACAACAACAACAAAAACCTGTACCTCAAGTGCATGTGGTAACGACTCTACCTCTATTCCATGCAGGAATGCAACCTGCTCTAACATCGATTGCTGTGATGAAATCCCACCTGTGACACTCGATCCACTACCGTGGCGCCCTCCAACCGGGCGGCACAGATTCATCCACTCGATGCAAGTGGTCGTCGCTCAGTCTGCCACAACAAATCTTGATTATCCACATAGGGAGCACGACCTCTGCCTCTGTCCACGCTGGGGCGACGAATATGGTCCTCCGCAGATAACAAATCCATAACGGAGGGACCAACTAAACTGAAAGGTATCCTGGCGCAATCCACTCCCAGCCACACATGTCCTATGCGCCTCGTCCCTCGAACCTGGAGCGCACAGTTAAGAAACTGCGTAAACTCTCTAGCACAGGAAGGCACTCAAATAGTCTCTCCAATACCACCAACCACGATTCTGTCTCCAAAGGCTCCAAGCTCAATCCTACGAATCGAGGTGGTTCAACTGCCAACACTGTTTCGATAGATCGATCACATCCCCTCAGCTCACTAGCTGTCAACTGTCCACCCTGCCTCGGTGCCTCGGCACAAAACATTGGCACAGAGGGGGCTACTCAGTGCTCCGACAATTGTGTCACCAAGACCAGCTGCTCACTCAGTCGCTGATATATCTCTAACAATCCTGTCATCTGGGTCCGGAGCTCTCTGACCTCAGTCCGGGTATCCGGCCCAAAACCAACCACTCAAGCTCAACTGCTATGACAGGATGTACACGGGTCCCAAACCCAGCGTCGGGGAGACACCGCTCGCCAGGACGAAACATCAAAACAGCACATAACAACACTCGACCCAATCCAGCGAAAGTCTAAAGCATGCCACCCGTTCAACAGTATTATGTTGTCTGCAGCCAACATAATTACTTAGGAGAATAAACATGCCGATCACTCCTCCCGTCCCTTGGGAGAGGTATAAAACTCAATCAGGACTCTCGCTATAAATCACGACTCTCACGAAGTCAACCAAGGGTCAAACCATAAGCCTAGGGTTTCTAAGTCTACCATGACCTACAACCTAGCTCTGATACCACTCTAATCTGTCACGCCCCGGGGTTGAAACTGCGACCCGGGCTCGCCAACAGATCCGCCGCCTATGCAAAACCCCGCACAGGCGAAGCGTCCAACCTGCAAGAAAAGGTACTACAACTAACAGATATCAGAGCTATAAATAAAAATCTGCTGTAAAACTAAAATCAACTACTGTACAACTGGAAATAATACAATAATGTCCATCTCCCCAAAAATGATAATAATACAATATCCTCAGATACAAAACCCAGAACTCAACAGGGAGGTATCTCCAATAAATACATCAGTGTACAGGCTCTCAATACATATCATATCCTCACTACATCAATCTCTCAAAAGAGAAAATAAAATAACTAATCTACTGAAGATCTCCTTTGAAGGGGTACCGCTACTCTCCAACGATGGGTAGGGATCTAGCTCGCGACTCCCTCGCCTCGATCAACAACCGCAGAATCAGCAACACCCGCTAAGACTCTGCAAAACAAGGGAGAGAAAAGAAAGGGAGGGGAAACACCCCCAATGGGTGTGAGAACTACACCAAAAAGGGAGTTCTCAGTGGGTACCACCGCCAGGCCCGACAATCTGCCCACAAAGACTACTAAAGGCAATAAATAACCATGCAGTAAAAACTGAACCAGAAAGGCTGGGGATACCCTACAGCTACCATGCCTCTATCTAAATGGTCAATGGGTGGCACAGATGAAAATATATGTAACTACTCGCACCCAAGGTGCTGAATCGACCCAATCGAACTTACTGCCTCATAGGGTCCAGTCAAGCCTGCGCCCACCTACTGCCACACATCCACAAGAGGACGGGACTTACTAGGGCGTCCCACACGGACTAACTCACCCCTCGCGCAAAACTGCCTCAACAGGCCAAACATCGCATCCACTGCGAGAAACTGTCTCAACAGGCCAAACAGGCCAAACATCGCATCCACTGCGAACAACTGCCTCAACAGGCCAAACATCACATCCACTGCGAACAACTGCCTCAACAGGCCAAACATCGCATCCACTGCGAGAAACTGTCTCAACAGGCCAAACAGGCCAAACATCACATCCACTGCGAACAACTGCCTCAACAGGCCAAACATCGCATCCACTGCGAAAAACTGCCTCAACAGGCCAAACATCGCATCCACTGCGGCATCTCAGGGGGCGCGACCCCAACTGAGGAAAACGGCGCGGCATAGAGTATCGAACATTGGCACATGCAGGCTATAGTCAAAATCCACGCTCACTGTAAAGTACCGGGGCTTTGGATAGCGCGCCGACCACACAGATGACTTGGAGCAGAGAGTTGCCTTGAGCATGTTGTATCTGAGGTTACTGTTGATGCCGAGTTGATTCGGATCAACGCGGAAGCTCCAGCTCGATTCGGGGTTTTTCCGGGCTTTGTAGGCCGATTGAGGATGAGATTGGAAATTTCCGACTTCACCGTGGAGCGCGGGAAATTCAGGAACACTTGGAACAGGTGTGCTTTCAGATTACAGCGAGGTTCGGGAGGTTCCGGACTGACGCGGAGGACCCGGAGTCAAAAAGTGAGTCGGAACTGGCAATTTTGGAGCCTGTAATTGATTTGAGCACCCCGACTCAACGGATGAGCTTTTTGAAGAGAAAAAGCTGTGGACACGTGTACTTTTGATTTACAGCGAAGTTCGGGAGGTTCCGGACTGACGCGGAGGACCCGGAGGCAAAAAGTGAGTCGGAACTGGCAATTTTGGAGCCGGTAATTGATTTGAGCACCCCGACTCAACGGACGAGCTTTTTGAAGAGAAAAAGCTGTGGACACGTGTACTTTCGATTTACAGCGAGGTTCGGGAGGTTCCGGACTGACGCGGAGGACCCGGAGTCAAAAAGTGAGTCGGAACTGGCAATTTTGGAGCCGGTAATTGATTTGAGCACCCCTCCTCAACGGATGAGCTTTTTGGAAAGAAAAAGCTGTGAGCGCGTGTATTTTTGATTTACAGCGGAGTTCGGGAAGTTCCGGGCAGCGGCGGAGAGCCCGAAGGCAAAAAGTGAGTTGGAGTTGGAATTATTGGAATTAATTAATTAGTTAATTAATTAATAAAGCTTTTGCTTTATAAAAGCTTCCCCAGCCACCCTCTGCAGCAGAGAGAAAGAAAGAAAAGGAAGAAAGAAAGAAAGGGAAAGAAAAGAGAGGAAAAAGGAAAAAGAAAAGAAAGAAAAGGGATTGGAGCTTCTTGGATTTTTCGACTCGCCGTTGGAGGCCGCGAGGAGCTCGTGGGCGTGCGGCGAGCGTCGTCAAGGTAAGTAAAATTCTGATTTTTGGGTTTTTAGAGGTTTGGTGCAGTTTTTCTTGTGCTTTGGGCTTTTAATTGGTTTTTAAAAGCTGAAAAAAAATGGATTTTTGGATTTTTGGGATTTTCGGATTTTATTGGGTTTTTTGGAAATTGCCGTCGCCGGCGGCCGCGCGCGCGCGCAACGGCGCACGCGCGGCGCCAGGGTGCTGCTGTTGGCAGCACCCTGCGGCGACTTGCCGCTGGGCGCGGCGCCGCGTGCAGCAAAGAGAGGCACGCGGCGCTGCCCGGCCGCGCGCAGGGGCGCGCGGCAGGGCCGCGCGCAGGTGCGCGCGGCACCTCCTGGCCGCGCGCAGGGGCGCGCGGCAGGGCCGCGCGCGTGCGCGCGGCACCTCCTGGCCGCGCGCAGGCGCGCGCGGCAGGGCCGCGCGCAGGGGCGCGCGGCAGGGCCGCGCGCGTGCGCGCGGCACCTCCTGTCCGCGCGCAGGCGCGCGCGGCAGGGCCGCGCGCGGGCCTGCGCAGGCGCGCGGCCGCGCGCAGCGCAGTGGGCTGCGCGCGGGCCCGCGCGCAGCGCCGCTGGGCGCCGCGCGCAGCGCCGCTGGGCGCCGCGCGCAGCGCCGCTGGGCGCCGCGCGCAGCGCCGCTGGGCGCCGCGCGCAGCGCCGCTGGGCGCCGCGCGCAGCGCCGCTGGGCGCCGCGCGCAGCGCCGCTGGGCGCCGCGCGCAGCGCCGCTGGGCGCCGCGCGCAGCGCCGCTGGGCACTGCGCGGTGCGCTCCGGCACCGCGCAGCGGGTCGCTGCGCGGCGCTGCTTGGGTTGGCGCCGTGCGGCGGGCCTCCCTCGTCGCGCGGCTGGGGTTTTCGCCGCTCGGCGTGCTCCCGGGACAGCGGTGGCGCCTCGGGTTGCGTGCCGGCGCCGTTTTTTCGCCGTCGGAGCCCGTTGGTCGTCGTCGGCCGCAGTTTTAGCCGCCGCACGCTGTTTTTCGCTGTCGGCTGCTGTTTTCGCTCGCTGATTTCGCGCAGGTTTTCGTCGTTTTTCGCGAGCAGGTTGCGAGCAGTTTCGCAAGCGGTTTCGCTGTTTTCGCTCGCTGATTTCGCGCAGTTTTTCGCCGTTTTTCGCGAGCAGGTTGCGAGCAGTTTCGCAAGCGGTTTCGCTGTTTTCGCTCGCTGATTTCGCGCAGGTTTTCGCCGTTTTTCGCGAGCAGGTTGCGAGCAGTTTCGCAAGCGGTTTCGCTGTTTTCGCTCGCTGATTTCGCGCAGGTTTTCGCGCGGCTTTCGAGGCGTTTTCGCAGGGTTTTCGCGAGCAGTTTTGCGCAGTTTTCGCAGGGTTTTCGCGAGCGGTTTGCGCAGTTTTCGCTGGTTTTTCGCAAGCTGTTTTTGAGCAGTTTTTGCGCCGACGGAGCTGTTTTCGCCGTCGGGCGCTGGTTTTCGCCGACGGGCTGTTTTTCGCCGTCGGGCGCTGATTTTTCGCTGACGGAGGCTGTTTTCGCCGACGGAAGCTATTTTTCGCCGTCGGATGCTCGGTTTTGACCTTTTTGATTGATTTCGCGATTTCTTCGCTTCTGGCAGCTTGCGGTGCGGGTTTAGCTTCCGGGGAGCGCGCGGTCGTGTGGTTGATCGCCGCGTGCTCCGTTTTGCGTGCGATTTCTGGCATCGGGCTTCGTGTTGCGTGCGGACCCCTTGGAGGCCAGGTAAGCCCGCTGAGCCAATTGCAAGTGTCGACGAGCAATTGGTGGCTTTCTAAGGTGGGTTGGTTTTCTCTCCAAGTCTACGGACTTCCTTCTAATTCTATTGTGTTAGGATTGCATGCTAGTTTAAGTGTTTTCTTGGAACTTAACTAGCACCCCCGTCATATGTGCATGAGTTTGACCAGACCATTTGTGAACCTTAATTTGGGCTAGGTTCCTTTATGCTTTAGACATCCCGCACTTTTTATATCCTTCGGGACTTAGAGTTTCCTCGCCCGGGTAGTGGGCTGAGTGGTCAGAGTGTTGTGGGACGGGTGTTGCACTCGGGCCCGGGGGCCGAGTGGGGTCTGGTGGCTGGGTTAGGCCAGTGTTAGCATTTTGGGGAACCGTTTCAGATGAACGGTGGTCCCGGGGGTTTTCCTTTCCGCTGTTCTTCTCGTCACCACCAGGTTGGGATCGTGGTGCACGTGTGTTAGCAGGACCTTGAACCCAGAACCTTTTTGGATAAATACATGATTTTAGTCAGCCAATGTTTCTTCCAAGCCTCGCAAGGTTGTCTGAGTCTGTTCTCGTCCGTTGGGACGAAGGCATCAGCTCTTCGAGGCTTGGGCATAAAACTTGATTTCAAAGGGTTTTCCTAAAAAAGACTAAAAATCATTATAAAGATGGCTTTCCCTCAGATCGAATGAGTTTCTGAAATAAATGACATGGTTTCTTATAAACTTATCCACCCGAGCGGATTCGAGTGATCTGGGTTCTAAGGGCTGCTTTCTCTCTTGGGGACGTAGATGTTAGTCTCCCTGGGTTTCGGACCCTTCGTAGATCTGGCCGTGGAGTAGCTCCGGCCGTGAGTTGAGTGTTGAGTTCAGTGGAGTTGTGTTGTGGGAGCCGTGGGAGAGACGGTGGTCCCAGCTGTGTAGTACCTTCGTTGAGTGGGTCTGTGTTGTGAGATTGAGTCGTGGAGGGTTCTCCGACTGAGTTTGTGCTTTGAGCATCGAGATACCGATCTGTTTGATCGAGGACCACAGCCTGCAGGAGCCACTTGTGAGACAGTGATACTGATGAGATACTTGAGTTCGGTGGGGTCGCACCCCTCGAACCACGCCCTGGGTGCGTTGATGATTCCGAGCCTGATGAGGCTGCGATGATGATACCGAGCCTGACGAGGCTGCGATGATGCGCCTAGTTCATATACTAGAGGTCGCTTGATACCCCTGGCCGTGCTACCATGGGGTCACTGTGTGAGATATCGAGTTTGTCCGTTGGGACACCCTGGTTGATACACCAGGGGGCGCAGGCTTGACTCGACTGGACCCTGTGGGGCAGTCGCTGAGATTTGAGATACTCTGAGAGAGTGATGGCGTAGCATGTGTCATAGTAGAGCGTCTTGGGCTTAGTACTTGTGACATATTGTCAGCAGTGAGTGACTGCATACCATCATCCATTTTCTCTTCTTATTGAGCATAGTAGATAGAGGCATGATAGCTGTAGATTCTTTTCCAGCTTATTTATCTTATCAGCAGTCTTTTCTCTATCTTATGCCTCTGGTAGACTTAGTGGGCAGACCGTGGTTCTTGGAGACGGTACCCACTGAGAACTACTGTAGGATGTAGTTCTCACACCCTCTGTCGGTGACAGGTTGCTGAGGCTTTCTTCCGTTCCTGCTGTGCTTGATTGGACGGACCGAGGACAGGGAGTCGCGTGTTAGTTCTCCACCATCATTGTTACTTTAGAGAGAGGTAGATGTACCATCCCGGATTGTGGGAGTGGGTTATGTTTCTTGTTAGCTATCTCCCATTTGGATTTGTAGATGTTGTATAGGTGCACTTCTTTTTGTATCATCTGATTTTGGGAGATAGGCTATGTGTTGTAGCAGCTTTGTAGTTGAGAAAAAAATTTATAGTACAGCTTTTTATTCGCTCTGATATCTGTGTAGCTGTAGTTTTGGCTTTTGCAGGCTAGACGCTGCGTCTGTACGGCAGTTTCCGTACAGATGGCGGATCTGTTAGCGAGCCCGGGTCGCAGTTTCGACCCCGGGGCGTGACACTCACTCTCAGAACGGAAAGACTCAAGATCCCCAAATATCTCGCACCACAGTCGGAGTACTCTCAACGACTCAGCTAACAAGCTCTCACGAATCTCGAGACACTAGCGAACACCACCAACTCGAGGCACTAAACTCACAGGCTGGAGATACTCCACAGTCGGGGACGACCCACAACTCAGGGCTAACAAAACTGGTCGGACGACACTCAACGACCCGGGAACACCGTCAACCTCAACGGTTCCCAACAACACTAGCACAGGTCTAAACTCAGCTACCAGACTCCACTCAGCCCCCGGGCACGAGTGCGACAATGTCCCACAAACTAACTCCAATCTGTCCCAGACACACAGTCCCGACTACACTATCCCAAACCCCTGCTCGAATCCGAGCAACATGAATCTAGGGAAAAAGAAGAAAGAACAAACATGGTTTCTCCTAAGTCAGATTTCAACAAGATAGTGTAGCAGTAAAAGATGGCCTATCTAGATGTCCAATCAAGCATGCTTTTGTCCTCAGAAACGATAGAAGAGAATGAAACATATAATAGCAAGGCATGCTAAAGTATTCCTACTATGATATACCAATCTCACATAAGTAGGCCAATGAATAATCATGTATGATCTCTATATCATCTAGTGTGGGATAAATATAACCGTCTACCATATGCTAAGTCTCTAATTCACCAAACATGTACAATAATCAGGTAAGCATCGACCCACTTGATCTAGGCCATTTCCATGCTTACCTCTCACTCATATCGGTAGTACATTCATTATGCATCCTATCAATCATAGGGGGTGACATTCCCATAGGTGTACTTACATTAACCATAACTTAAACATCCATTATTACAACGCCCATAAGGCACAACATGCATAAAAACCTTATCATTCCCTTATACAGTTATCATTATTAAGCTTACCCACCTGAAGTGCTTAATCCAAGGCAAACCTGGAGTCGGTGAAGAGCGTGGCCACATGCTAACAAATCCACTAAACCCGCATTCTCGGTAGATGGTTGCACAAGCTTCAGCTCTGAACAACGTCACCCCAACATGCAACACCACAACAAACAACAACACAACACAACTCACTAATCATACCCCAAAACGTACACCAACAGCATTGCTGTTTTTCCCAAACAGCACTAAGAAGGGCATCTCACCTCCAAGAAGTGCTCCAAAAATTCCAGAAAATTCACGGTTGCGATCCTCACGACGAGTAGCCCCAAAACGAGTATTTATACGCCCCGTTCCGACACCTGTAGGCCAAGATACAAATAAAACAAGGAAGTGCGTCGGCAATCCACAATACTGCGAAAACTGCGGGATACAACCCCAAAGAAGCTTAAATCTCACCCTCGAAGAATCCTTAGAAAAATCCAGTAAAAATACGAGCGCATTCCTCTCGAAGATTATATGTCAATCGAGTCCTTAAACGCCTCATTTCGATGCTCGTAGGTCAAGATAAAAAATTGACAAGCCTCCGCTGTGCAAAATCTTGCAACAGAAAAAGGGGTCACAGAAACACCTCGGGAACCATGCCGAAAACTCGAAACGAGGAGAAGTGAACAACAAGGAAAACGAAGACTTACCTCTCATGAACGCGCTGCCGCAAAAATCGGCTCAAAATTCCATCGGGGTGATCCGGTGTGCCTTGCGGACTGATGAGCGACGGTAAAAGCCAAAAATCCAAGGTGCGTCGATGTGCGCCGCGTTGCAGAAAACGTCGATGCCGCGACCTCCAAAAATCCCGAAAATCCATCAAAGTGTGAAGGGTACAGTGGGGAAGTGCTCTGCTCATGGGGCTTCTAGAAAACTGGCCAAAACTCGCACCCTAAGCCTCAACTGCCTATTTATAGGCTAAAATCCAAGCCAAAAAGCCACTTCCTGGTACATTTTCCGGGCGCTCGAAACTTTCGGGCGCCAACAGTGTACCCGAAAGCCTCCCCCGTGATGCGCCCAAAACGCGCAGGTTGCGCCACGTCATCCACAAAACAGCAAACAGCTGATGCAACCACCCAGCATGCGACACGTGGCCCCCCCGGAGGATGACGCGTGGCGTGCGCCCGGTCAACGTGCGCCTGGCGCGCGCATGTGCGCGCTGCCAGCGCCGCCTGCGACCCCTGCCAGGCACGCGCCCCGAGGCAGCCCCCACCTGCTCCATGGTCTCGGTCCACAGCACCGACCTATCCTAGCCCGCCACGTGTCAGCGCCCTTCAATAGAATAGCGCCACGTGGCACGACGGACCCGTGCACCGCGCGCCTGCCCGCGCACCTGCCCGCGCCAGCTCCGCCTCCTGCCCGAGCCCACGCCGCCGCGCTCCGCCGCTACCCGCCGGCCGCCGGCCGCCGCTGCCCACCGGCCGCCGCTGCCCACCGGCCGCCGGAATAGTGCCAAGTGCCTCGAAATCCGTGCGCGTCATCCGGGCTCCGAAAAATATAAGTAAATAGTCCATTTTCATCGTTTTCGCGCACTGAATCCAAATCCGATGTCCGTTTTGCCAAATTCCAACTCTAAAAATTGTCGAAGGCATCCGGAAAGGTGTTCTTTTGTCCAAACTTCGCGCTGAGTCCAATTTTAATATCCGCTTCGCACGAAACCACTTCTAAACATCCGAAGGGGTCCTCCGATTACTCACGTGATCCATTTTAAGCCTGAAGTCCATCACTTGTGTCCAAATTGTGCACAAACACCACCGACACACCACGTAGGCCCGTAAGCTGCCAATCAACCAGTAAACTCATCGTGGGGATCTGGGCCCTCACAGTCTATCTTCGAGAAGACCACCGCTCCTTGAAGCTGGTCAAACAAGTCATCAATCCGTGGGAGGGGATACTTATTCCGGATGGTCACTTTGTTCAGCTCTTTGTAATCCACACACAATCTAAGTGATCTATCCTTCTTTTTCATAAATAAAATTGGCGCTCCCCATGGAGAAACACTGGGTCTAACAAACCCTCTATCCATCAAGTCCTGCAACTAAGCCTTCAGCTCTCTCAACTCTGCGGGTGCCATCCTGTAGGGTGCTTTGGAAATTGGTGCAGTTCTAGGGACTACATCAATTACAAACTCTATCTCTCTATCCGGCGGCATAGAAGATAACTTTGGGGGAAATACTTCCGGATACTCTCGGACAATAGGAACGTCCTCGAGTCCGGGCATCGTCGTTGGCACCTCCACTACAGTCGCTAGAAAAGCGATACAACCACGACTCAGCATCTGTTGTGCTCTGGCGGAAGATACAGTCGCGGCAAACAAAGTACTCTGGCATCCTCTATAGACATACTCCTCCTGACCCGGCTCACGGAGGGTCACCGTCTTCTCTCTACAATCAATGGTCGCATAGTACTGGGATAACCAATCCATACCCAACACTACATCAAAATCTCGGAGCTGACGTAGGACCAACAAATCAATGGACAAAATCCAGGGTCCTATCTGTACTGGGCAGGACCGACAACACTCATCTATGTGCAATACGTGATCTGGAATCTGAACCTCATGTGCACAAGCTAGCGGTCTTATCTCTAGCCCATGCGATAATGCAAATGCTCTACTGATGAATGAGTGCGATGCTCCAGTATCAAATAATGCTTTAGTGCGAATAAAGGAGATAAGAATAATACATGCTACCACCTGATCAGCAGCAAAAGAATCCTTAACCTGAGCGGCGTACACTCGCCCGCTCAGAGGTGGTCGCCTGTCTGGCTGTCGCGACGAAGTGGCCCGATCCGCCTGGCCAAAGCTCGGCGAAGCTCCTACTACCTGCAAGGGCGAAGGAGGTGTCGATGCTGCCGATGGTGCTGGCGACCCTGCCCTCTGACAAGACGACGCAAAATGTCCCGGCTATCCACAACGGTAACACCGGCCCTAGTGCTGCTCACACTGCGGGGGAGCATAAGGCCCGCCGCATATAACACACCGGTCGAGGCACCTCTGCTGCTGCCTCGGCGGTCGAAAACCTCATGGCATCTGTCTCATCTGTTACGGAATTTGAGTTGGCGTAATTTCGTGAAAGGTTCAAGTCTTGAAGATTGAAGGTGAAGAAGGTTGGATCATTTAACTCAATCTCAAGAAAGAAGAATTCAAAAGGATCAGGTATGTTTAACTAAAGATTTTTGGTGATCCGAATACTTCTTGTAGTGTAGAAACACCTGGAAGAATTTTTCATTTCATAAAAATCAAAAACTGGACATGGGACATGTTCAGGATCCGGATCAGGCATTCCAATCCGGATCCCGAAGGGTGTTCGTTCATACACTGGTTCAATCCGGATCGCAGCATCTCATGATCCGGATCCCGAACACTAGTTTTACCTGTTTACTTGCACGATCCGGATCAGGATTTGCAATCCGGATCCCGAACGTTGATGTTTGGTGAAACTGTATGAACGATCCGGATCAGCCATTTCGATCCGGATCCCGAACTATCATTTTTCTGGAAACCGTCTGTCTTGCTACTGCAATCCGGATCGCCGAAATCCGATCCGGATCGCCGTCCTAGGGTTTCTAATCTATAAATAGACCCTATGTTTCTTTTTCTAGGGTTAATCCAAAATAGAGCCGTCATAATCAAATATCATCTTATACGGCCCTAGATCCACATATAGAGAAGAAAGGAAATACTAGATTTAATTCTATGTTTCTTCATCTATAGTTGATTGATTTGATTCTAGGTTTTCATACTCAGATTTTGAGTAGAATCAAATCAATGAATACTTAGATGGTATTTCCGATCTATTTCTAATCTAAGTATTCGGCGGATCATCACCACCCAAAAACAACGATTTCCCCAAAATCGGCGCGTGGACTCGCGTGGCCTTGTGGATTCAAGGTGCAACCGCTCTCGTGGATTCGGAGCGAGGTACGTTCGTGGATTCGAAGCGTGCTACTGGGTGAAGACCGTGGATTCGGTCAGACGTCGTGGACTCGACGTTGGACGCCGTGGATTCGGCGTTGGACGCAGATCGTGGATTCGAGACGCGTTGCGGAACGAGCGGAGAAGATCAACTAGGAGCGTATGGTAAAAGGTTGGGTCATCTGTGAGTACGTTAAATCACCTTGTACGTGTTTCAATTCTAGTGGATTTCACCGTGTTATCGGTCCCGTGGTTTTTTACTCCGGTTTGGAGTTTTTCCACGTAAAAATCTTGCGTGTTCTTTTATTTTTCCGCATTGGGTTTTATTGCGCAATGATTTTTTGAGTGTTTATTGTTTACACCTATTCACCCCCCTCTAGGTGTTTTTTCCCCTATTTAGATCTATATTACATATAACCCAACAAGTGGTATCGGAGCGGGAATAGGGTTGTAAACAAAGGTTGAAGGTGAAAACATCAATCGACCCCCTTTCTTTGATGGAACAAATTATGCGTACTAGAAAGTACGGATGAAAGCCTTTTTAATTTCCATCGACGAAAGGGTGTGGCAATCAATTGAATTAGGATGGTCTAATCCAACTGAGATTATTTCTGATGTTCGCACCTTAAAACCTAGGTCGAAATGGACCAAGGATGAGTTAGATTCATCTTCTTACAATGGCAAAGGAATTAATGCTATTTTTAATGCCTTATCTCAAACTGAATTCTCTCGCGTCTCGGCATGTGAGACTGCGAAAGAAATCTGGGATGTTCTTCAGGTTACACATGAGGGAACTAACCTCGTGAAGATTCAAAAGCTGCAAATGCTTATGAGCAGATTTGACTCCATTTTCATGGTAGAAAATGAATCTTTCACGGACTACTATACACGATTGCAAGACATCGTAAACTCATGTGCTAACCTAGGAGAGAAGATTCCAGAATTTAAAGTTGTAAGAAAGATCTTAAGAACTCTTCATGAACGATTTCGCCCAAAGGTTACAGCCATTGAAACTATTAAACACCCGGACGAAATGCGTGTAGAAGAATTAGTTGGTTCATTACAAACTTATGAAATGACATTTACTACTAACTATTCTTCGGGAAAAGCATCCTCTTCTAAGTCTTCAGGTTATGCGTTGAAAACAACTAAGGAAGAAGACGCGGATACATCCTCCTCAGACGATGACGAGAACCTTTCTATGGAGGACTTTGAGAAGCAACTCGCTCTCTTGACAAGGAAGTTTCGCCGCAACTTTCGAAGGGGTAATTCATGTAAATCTCCATCCTTCGGAAAGTCGAAGAAAGGCAAGGGTATTTCAAGTTACAAGTCAAGAAAGCAAGAGAACTTTTCTAAGGATAAGAAAAGTTCAGAGGGACAACTACAATGTTTTAAATGTCGAGGCTACGGCCACATTGCAACGGAGTGTCCCAACAAGTATCCGGCAAAGAAGAAGGTGATGCAAGCCGTCACTTGGGATGACACCTCAACGTCAAATGAGTCATCCTCAAGTGATGAAGAAGAAAGCGCAACGGCATTCCACGCGTCCACATCTTCACCCTTCATGTGCTTAGTGGCAAGTACATCCGACTCGCTGTCCAACTCCACTGTTGAAAAGATTGCAACGGACAACGAATCGGATGATTCGGAAGGTGAAGATTTTGCTTTAGCCTACCACAGACTTTTACGGGATTCAAAGAAACCGGCTAAGCAAAACAAGGGGTTGAGAGGGAGATTGCAGGATCTCGAAGAAGAAGTAAAAAGGGTAACTTCTCTCTCGACCGATCTTGAAGTGGAAAGGGATAATTTGATAAAAGCAAATGTTTCCCTTCAAGAGTCCAATGAGCAACTCGAGAAGAATTATATAGATATGGTGAACAAAGCGAATTACTTCTTGAAGCTCTACGGCCAGGCCCGACAGGAAAAATTGGAAATGACAGAGACCATTTTCCAACTCAAGGATGACTTACAGCAATTTTCTTCTGGAAGGAGTAAGTTGGATAAACTTCTTGGTCTTGGTCAAACAAACAAGTTCGGCCTCGGATACAATCGAACTGAAGACAATTTTAGTTTGGTTGGGACAGTCTTTGTGCCTCAGTCGGTATCTCCTCCTCCGACACCGGAATTCACGACAACCAACGACAACAAGCCTACTTCACCCTCTTCGGAATCGTCAAGCACAAAGGTATGTTTTCGTTGTAATTTTACAGGGCACATTGAAAGAAATTGCAAGATTGGAGCTCAAAGATCGAATCAACCACATCTTGCAACTGCTACCAATAAGTTCACTCTCCGGAATTCAAAGAAGGACTTTTCAAAAGAAAAGAACATTGGTAGTACTTCAAACAAGACGATGACAAAAGAAAAAGATCAATCATACAAGACGTCTTCATCAAGGAAAATTTCTCAACCATTGCCAACATACTCCAAAACTCAAAAGGTTTGGGTATGCAAAGGTGAAATCCTTCCTTGTCTTTAATCGTTCTACGATTAAATGTTGTGTAGTTTATGTAGACTATTTTTCTTTCTTTGGGCCAACTCGTCAACCATCTTTGGGAGGTAAATGGTATATTTTCTTATTGGTTGATGATTTCTCTAGATATTCTTGGGTAGCATTTTTAAAAGAGAAAGCTGATACTTTTGATTCTTTTCATGAGATTTGCCATCGTATTATGATTGAAAAGAATGAAAAGATCATTCGTGTTAGAAGTGATAGAGGTGGAGAATTCATAAATTCAAAATTCATTGATTTTTGCACTTCAAACGGTATTAAGCATGAATTCTCAGCACCCTATACACCTCAACAGAATGGTGTTGTCGAGCGCAAAAACCGGGTTGTTCAAGAGATGGCACGTGTTATGCTTCACAGTCGGAATTTACCGCTACATTTTTGGGCTGAAGCTGTGAACACTGCAATCTATGTAATTAATCGAGTTTATTTGCGCCCGGGAACGTTAAATACACCATATGAACTATGGTGTGGTAGAAAACCCAACATCAAATATTTTCGCATCTTCGGGAGTCGGTGTTACATTTTACGTGACCGTGAAAATGTAGTAACCATGATTTTAAAATCCAGAATTCAGGTTTAAATAATTTCCAGAATTATTTAAATAGCAAAAATTGGTAGATAGTAGTGCAACAGTGGCCCTAAAATATCGACTTTTGATCGGGGTCTGATCTGGAAAATCCGAGGTCACCATTGCGATCGTCTCGTCGAAACATAGAAGTTTCGTATTCATATGTTTTCGATCCGACGATCGGATCTTCCAGAAATCAGAAAAGAAGCGGGCAGGCCCCACAACTTAAGTGAATAGTAAACACTATAATTTAATTCCCCTTAGAACACTAAAGGCCGATTCACTGTTTTAGAATATGAACATAGGAGTATTAGTAATGGATCCTAGCTAATTTCGACGTTCTGAGCGCAATGGCACTGACGGATTTCGCGTTTGGCGACCCGGGTGCATCGAAGTGCGTGCCACGCGCAATAATTCGACGAACTTTATGGAACGACTTTTAATCCGAGCGTCGAACAAACCAAACAAACACGCTACCTGATAGGTCTCGACGAACCGGACGTCGTGGCGAAGTCCGCTTCGCAATTCGGCGAACAGTTTGTCTCGAAATGCGTGAAAGGTGCCGAAAAAGCGGGTATTTTTGAAGAAACCTTAATATTTTATGTATCAAAATTAACAAGCTTAATTCACTAAGGTTCTGAATGCAATTGTGAGCTACAGCTGGGTCCTTAAGGCTTAGGGTTTCTTGTACAAGGGTTATTTTGCAAAATTGCAAAATCTAGCATTTATGCAAAGGTGTCTCTTGGTCTGCCCGTGGAGGTTACACGAGGTGGCTCTTCGGATTTCCTAACTCCCAAGAGTTATTCCTCATAAGCCCGGAGTGCTGGGTGGCCGAAGAGACACCCACTCCTTGATGAGAGATCCGAGAGAGGAGAGGGAAGCTTTGAGCCAACTTCAACCAAATTGGATTTGGAGTTTTCTGGGGTGTTCCCTGGTGACTGTGGAGCATCTGGAGGCTTTCTGTGGCCGCGCGAAGGAGGAGGAAGAGAACCGGCTTCTTCCATCTTCTACAACTCTGGCCAAGGTGAGGCTATTAAACCATCGGTTGTTTGAACCCAAGACCACTAGCAGTAGGTTAGTTAAGTCCTAAGGATGCTTCGTGCAAAGCCCGAGCTTCCCATGCACGCTGGTTGGCCGGCGGGAGCAAACCCTCGCCGGAAACCTAGGGAAGCTCCGCCTCGGCCAAACTCTTCAACCAGTGGACCAAAATGAACAAAGGTTGGTGGAAAAATACTGTAGGAGATGAGGATCAACCCCACCAAATTTGGTGAAGTTTGATCAAGTGTGGAAGTCGCAGATCAAAACCCTAATTTTCGGGTATTTTGCACTTGGCCGAGCTCTTTGCTCCGGCGCCGGCGAGCCTCTCCACCGCCGGCCACTTGCCCAGAACTCTTCCTGGGAGTGAGGGGATCTCAACCATGCTTTTGCATGGCAACCATGCAGCCCGAAATGGTGGCGGCCATGGTTGACCCGAAATTGCACCATGTTGCGGCCGCCGGCGCTCCGGCCATCTTTGGGCGGGGTGAGATGGTCGGGAAGCTTCGTGTGGACCATTAGAGTATTTCCATCCAAGTTGGAGGGATCTAAAGTGGCTCTGTGAAAATCCGCCATTAGAGGTGCTAAGCTCCAACTCGAGCTTGGCTCCCCGCCGCCGCCGCACCCCACCGACCGGGCATGGGCACAGGAAGCTTCAGTGAGGTATTTAGCATCTGTAGGTGCCTTTGGTTTGGTCCCAGAGCTTCTGGTTGAAGCATCACGATTTTCAAGAATTGAGCTCCATCTTTCTCCTCGAGCTCGGCCAAAACATGGTGCCAGCCTGCACCCGAGTTGCTGGGAAAGCTCCAGTAGCTTAGTAGAATGATCTTTTCCAAGTTATAATGCTCTAGGGGTAACATCTGCAGAGAACCCAATTCAGATTGGTGCTTGCGTATGTGTGTATGAGTTATGCATGTTAGATGTTTGATAAAATGCCTCAATGAAAAAAATGTTGGATTTAGGCTTCTATTTAAAAATAAAATTTGCTCCAATTTATTCCCTGAGCTTAATGCTCACTTCCGACCAAGATGGTTCTGTGTGAATTAAAAATTGGAGCATTGTGAACTTGTATGTGTGCAAGGCTATGGTTCTGGTTGAACCAACAGATTTGGGCTACAATTAGGGTGAGCCCTGGTATCTTCACACTGTCCAGAGACACTTTCATATACAAAGTTTTAATAAAAGATGTGTAGGTTAAAAGTTATAGTATTAACTACCTTTAAGAGTAATTTTTGCCCAAACCTTGTTTTAGGTTGTTTGCGAAGCCGCGACAGTGTATTCCTGGCTAATTTGGGGTCACTGGACGCGATGCTCGCGTTAAAAACAGAGTTGGAAGTCTCGGAGAAACAAAAATGCAAAAAGGGCTATGTTAGAGGAGAGTTTTATGACCCGAAGTTTTCCTCGGGTTCCGTGCTGCCGCAAATTGGTGAGCACGGTGTTCAGCAAGATAAATGTCACCTGCTGGAAGTGACGGTTCGTTAAAATGAATTTCCAGTAAAAAGAACGAGCGAAAACAGTGCTAAAAAGAGGTTTTAAGTTGATTTGAAACTGTTGGATTAAAAGTTAAGTTAATTCCTGAACAATATGTTTAATTCAGGTCTGTACGATCTACATCTGGTTTTCAAGTGATCTGTTGATACAAATAGTCGCCTGCGATTTATCAGGTGGGTTATCTTCGGTCCGGGCTTTATCAGTTCGGCCCTCGGTGTACGGTATTGGTTGGACTCCTGTTTTTGGTAACCTAGTTTATCTTGAGCCTGTCTGCCTTTGGTTGCAATATATATTACTGTTAGTTGCTTTGACTGATTGGCCATTTCGTAGTTGCACTCCTATGCTTGATTATTATATTAATCTACCAATGCTTGAGCCTGCGCTTCCTTTGATTCAGTTATTTGCTACGTTATACCTGCTTTATGCCTGATTATGATCTTCTTTAGTGATCTTTACCATATCTGCTGATTAGTTGTTTCCAGTGGTTATATTATTGCTCTACATATTGCCATTCCTGTTTGGTCATCTGATAGTTGAGCTTGCTTCCTTGTTGTTCGCCTGTTATGCTGCTAAATACATGATCTTCTAAAATAAATATTTTTACCAAGCCTTGTAGGGTAGCCTGAGTCTGTTCTTGTTTGATAGGACAAGGGCAACGCTCTACGAGGTTTGGGACCCAAAAACCTATTGTTTTCAAAGGTTTTCTTAAAAAACATGTGTTTAGTTGCATAAAGGGTTAGTCTGCCTGATTGGTTGTTAGATGTTGAGCTATGCCTGTTATCAGTCCTATTCTGCCTTACATGATTATTCATTGTGCCTCTGGTATTTATATCTTATCTTGGAACATTTCCATGTTGGATTGGTGAGCTTGCTTGTCCTGCTGATCAAATGATACACTGCTGAACACATAGATTTATTTAACTGATGTTTTACCGAACTTCGTAGGGTCGCCGGAGTCTGTTCTTGTTTGATAGGACGAGGGCAATGCTCTTCGGGGTTTGGACTTTTCAAAACAGTTTTCTTAAAAATATGTGTTTAAGTTTTGTATCATTTGGTTGGTCTGCATGATTGAGTTGAGTTTTTCGGTTGAGCTTATGCTGAGTTGAGATTTGCCTTGATCTTGCATATGAGTTGAGATTCAGTTGATTGTGTACTTGCATCCCAGTGGGGATTTCCCGGCTTGTAGCCGATTACCCGGTCAGTGGACCGCCAGTTTGAGCATTTGCATATGATTCGCCCGCACCGTTGTTCTTCACGTACACCAGCGGATTGATCCCCCGTAGCGGTGTACTTTACCGGTAAAGTGGTTAGCTGTGGCAACCCGTGACCCTTGTGAAGGGAATGTCAACCAGGTTGGTGCTAGGTTGGGCAGCCTTGCCTGAGGTCTTGTGAAGGCCAATATGGTAGCTTGTGATTGGGTCTCTGTGTTTTCATCTATTTGATGCATGTGTTGTTAAGTTGCTTTAACATGCTTCTTTGATTCTTTGATCTGGCTTCTAGTTATCTACCTATATATGATTCCATGTGATGCCTTTGATTATAATCTCATTGTTATATTGCTGATTGTCCTAACTTCTTGATGCTTTGATTATAGTTTCATTGTTATCTTGCTGATTGTCCTAACTCCTTTATGCGTTGATTATCCTGATACATGTTTGTCCTGTTTTAAATTCTGCTAAAATTATCTCCTATGCTTGTACCCAGATTATAAGTTTTGCTTTCTTTACAGCACCAGTTATATATCTGCATATCCTAACTATGATTATATATCTGTTGATCTTCATGATTGAATATCTGATTACTCTAACCCCTGATTATTACTATCCTCTAGTATTGTATACCAGTAGGTACGATCTGCTATTTCTCGGCTCATCGTGCCCACTGGGATACACTCCGGTGTGTCTCACACCCTCGGGTGACTGTTTTTCAGGCCGAGCGGGTGCTGGGATGTCGGGACGTGTTGGTGAGATTCCGTGTTAGATGTTGACCCTGGACAGCCGAAAGTTCATGTATTATTTGATGTTAAAGGAAAGAGTTGTAATTCAGATGTAAATAATTGTAAAGTTAATTATAACTTTTGCTTGTAGTTGTACGTAGTTAGTACTCTGATGTTGTTGCCAAGCTAGCCGTGCATATATAGAAAAGGCTCAATTCCATTGGGGATTGGGACTCTTCTATATATGTGGCGGTCTGTCATTGCCCTAGTTGTTTTTGCAACTCTGATTTAAAAAAAAAAAAATAAAAAATTATACACTAGTTTTTGGACTCGGGGCGTGACAGAAAATCTTGGAAAGTTTGACTCTCGAAGTGACGAAGGGATTTTCTTGGGGTATTCTACAAATAGTAGAGCATATCGGGTATTTAACTTGGAATCTAAAACGATTGTAGAATCGATAAATGTTAAAGTAGATGAAGCTTTTCACTTTGCATCTGGAAAATCTACCCTCGATATCTCTCTAGATGATGATACACCTGCCATTGCATCTTCTCATGATAATACTTCCAATATTAATGATGCATCTAATGGTTCTTCAAGTTTATCTGATGTGCAGGAATCGTCTCATGTACCTCCGAGTACTCCGTTACCTCAAACTTTACGCATCTCCAAGGATCATCCTGAATCAAACATCATTGGAGACCCACAAGAAGGAGTTAGAACTCGGAGGCAGTTGGTTTGTGGATTCGCTTGCTACGTATCTTTAATCGAACCAAAGAACATAGATGAAACTCTTCAGGATGACTACTGGATTGAAGCAATGCAGGAAGAGCTCCATCAATTTGAGCGAAACAAAGTCTGGGAATTAACGAAGCCTCCAAAGCAACATAATGTGATAGGTACCAAATGGATTTTCAAGAACAAGAAAAATGAGGATGGTACTATCATCAGGAACAAGGCACGATTAGTTGCTCAAGGCTACTCTCAAGTAGAAGGTATAGACTTTGATGAAACTTTCGCCCCTGTAGCTAGACTCGAGTCCATTCGTATACTATTTGCTATTGCTTGTCATTTTAAAATCAAATTATTTCAAATGGACGTTAAGAGCGCGTTTCTAAATGGGTTTTTAAATGAGGAAGTTTATGTGGCTCAACCGAAAGGTTTTGTAGACCATAAACAACCTAACCATGTTTTTCGTTTGAAAAAGGCTCTTTACGGTCTGAAACAAGCACCGCGAGCATGGTACGAAAGGTTGACAAAGCACCTTTTGGAGAAGGGCTATACTCGAGGGGGAGCTGACAGGACTCTCTTTGTGAAGCATTATCAAAACAATTTCATTGTAGCACAAATCTATGTCGATGACATTGTATTTGGCGCAACAAGAGATAATGATGCTTCTAAATTCGCGGAGACCATGGAAAGCGAATTTGAGATGTCCATGATGGGCGAATTGACTTATTTTCTTGGATTGCAAATTAAACAAAATGATGAAGGTATTCACTTGTGTCAATCCAAGTATGCAATGGAGTTGGTTAAAAAAAAGTTTGACTTAGAAAATTCGAAGGATTTTCCGACTCCAATGGGAACTAGCCACAAGGGACTTGGAAGTGAATCACATAGTGAGAATGTAGACGAGAAACTGTATCGAAGTATGATTGGAAGTCTACTTTACCTCACGGCTAGTCGCCCGGATATATCCTTTAGTGTTGGGATTTGCGCGAGATATCAATCAGCACCAAAGGAGGTTCACCTGAAAGCGGTGAAGAGGATCATCCGGTACATCAAAGGATCAATTAATTTCGGAATTTGGTATCCTATGGGAACTAGTTTGGATATTGTTGGATACTCAGATGCCGATTGGGCAGGATCAGTGGATGATCGGAAAAGCACGAGTGGTGCATGCTTCTATCTTGGCCATTGCCTTGTTGCATGGCACAGTAAAAAGCAGAATTGCATAGCACTCTCGACTGCCAAAGCGGAATACATTTCAGCGGGTAGTTGTTCAACCCAACTCATTTGGATGAAAAGTGTGTTGAGCGACTTTCGAATTTCAACAACTTCGGTAACAATTCTTTGTGACAACACTAGTGCTATAAACATTTCCAAAAACCTTGTGTTGCACTCTAGAACAAAACACATTGAACTTAGATATCATTTTCTTAGAGAGCTAGTTGAATTAAATACTCTTCAACTTTCATATATTTCAACTGAAGATCAATTAGCTGACATCTTAACAAAACCTTTGGATCAAAAACGTTTTATTCATTTGCGTAAAGCAATTGGAATGCTTTCCTTGAAATAAACTTCTTTTTGAAACTTTTGCTTAGGTTAGGTTTTGTTTTTGTGTTTTTGTTCTTTATCTATGTTTATACATAGTACACTAATTGAGCATGTGTATTATTGACTTTACTTGCATCCTTTCATATAATTAGAAATTTATTATGCTTTGGATATCATAATAATTCAGTTGATGCATTGATCATTTATTTAAATTAAACCATTTTTAATTGATCAAAGTCAATTTCTCTCTCAATGATCTCTTGGTATTGTTTTTATCTTATTTGACTATTTAGTTGAGTATGAATTCGAGATCAATCCTTGGTTGAATACTGTATATATTAAATAATTGATAGCCAATTGAGGGGGAGTCAAAGAAAGGTAAAATGCTCAAAAGATGTGAAAAGAGTTACATCCCAATGAGGAGTGTGAAAACTACCACCACATGGAGGAAAGAGCTACCACCTCGGTCGTCCGAGTACTGTGTGCAGCTACCACATGTATACCAAGCATGGTTGTTCAATTTTTGATTAAGTAAAATGCATATTGAGATACTTGACTCTGTCAAATTTCAAGGTTGGTATAAGGTGGGTTTTTAAGGAAAGATGCTCAAAGAGCCACTCCGTCAACAGATTGTCTAGATACATTATATAATTTATTTGGGATTTCAAACATCTATTGATCTTGGTATTTCATTTTCTTTACCAAATTGACGATTTGATAAACGCCATACTCATAAGATCATGATGGATGTGTTTGAACTTGATCAACTTTAAAAGTTTTAATTTCTGTAAATTGTCATGTCATTATTTGAATGTTATTGATAGATTTAACATAATTTATTTCTCTTGACATGAAACGATGATTTTTGTTTAAAGTTGATGTGCTAAAATGCTTACATACTTTTTCTGGATTTTATGGATTTTTTCTAAATTTTTCTGAAGAAAAAGTTGCAGCTGATCCGGATCGGGATAAGTGATCCGGATCCCGAACGCAGGCTTCTTCCTGCGGCTAGCCGATCCGGATCGAAATCTCGATCCGATCCGGATCACGGCTAGGGTTTTAATAAGAACAAGAGGGTTTTGATTTCTTTTACCCTAATCTTTTGTTCTCAAGTCTCTAGAGCCTCTCTCTCTAGAATACTTGCACCTTGGAGCTTTCCTAACCCAAGTTCTTCGAATCCAAGTAAGTTTTATTGATCAAAATCTCGTGTTTCACAGGTTTTCTCTATTTTCTTCAAAACGTGATGAGATTTTTCTATCCTTTTCGTTTGTGAATGGTTTTTGGTCAAATCTCTTTTGAAATAAGAACTCTGGGTAGATTAGTTTTGATTATATGCTAGGTATTCTCCTGATTAACGAATTTTTGGGCTTCGATTTCAAAAATTTCGGTTTTAGGGCATATAATGGGAATTTTCCAAAATCATGCAATTGATCTAGTTTTAAAATTCCTTTGCAAAACTAATTTGATTCTTAGTCTCTCTACATGATTATGATTGTTTGGGTACAATTTTTCAAATTTTTGAAAATTAACAATTTTTTCATGTGTTCTTGAGTTTGTCTTCACAGGATTTCAATCTTCTTAAGGCACTTGGATCAATGGGATTCTCTTGGATCATCCTTTTGTTGGTCACTATGGTGCACACTCGGGCCACAAACAAATTAAAGAGAGCTAAGAAAACACAACAAAAAGGTGAGTTTCTTCTGATCAGCGACACAGAAGTGGAAGCAGATTGTCAAGAGGTAGATTGGACTGAATTAACAGATGATGATGACTCATTGCCTGAACAAAAGGCGTCTGATGGATCAAAAGGAAAGGCACCCATGGACACAGGAAAAGCGCCTATGGCTAAACCAACCATCTCTGTGAAAAGAAAACGAGTAACTAGACGCTTTGGACTACGACGAGACGCTGATATTGACACGCCGATAGTTCCTGACTCCCCGCCTCGCGTGGAAGGAGTGTTCGTCAGCATGGATCGCCTTCGAGCGTTTGAATGTCGTGAATGCATCGGTGAACGTCATGTCAACATTGAAGCTCTCCGAAATCACTCACCAGAGTTTGGAACCTTGATTGAGCAAGCTAATCTCATCCAAGTCTGCCGATTCCCCGAACTACTTGGGTATTGTTTGTATCGTGTAAGAACCTTTTACACGAATGCAAGACATCTTCAAGAAGATGAACATGGATCAATGCATTTCTATACAAATATCCAAGGGATGAAACTTAAAATCACTCCGCAGCTAATTGGCGAAGTCCTTGGAATGGAATCTAACACATCGGGGCTCAACTTTTTAAAAGGAAGAAGTTTGACGAATGCCTTGTGGCAAACAGTGATAGATAAAATTTGTTTGGAAGGAACGAAATCAGCTGATGGTAAAAGTGTAAAATCCAAACATCTAAGACTGGAGTACCGATTTCTAAATTTCATCACGTGTTACAACATTCTACCTAACATGCAGACTAAGGTCGTGAGATGGGAGAGACTGCTATTCTTATATCTCATAGGTCATCCCTCTGAGGCTGTAGGATTGAACATGAATATCCCCTACATAATTTGGAATAGAATGTCAAGATATATTGTGCATCCTCATCCTTCTGAGCGACTTCCGTTTCCTTTAATCATCATGAGGATCTTACAAAAGTTTGACATTGATATAAGCTCGACATCCTATCAACACTGTTGGGGGATGATAGATGAGTCAACGTTTGTGAAGTCACTTCACAAATTACCTCATGTTACTCCGACACCGTCCACTGGAAAGAAACCTTGTGTCGGCACCTCGGCCTCACCGTCTCAACAAGCACCTGGCGCGGATGATGACGCATCAGTAACTTCGATTTTCAAGCAACAATAGCGCCTATCTTTTGAGCAAGAGCGGATAACCATAGAACAAAGGCGAATGTCTGAAGAACTCAAGATCATAACGGCATCCCAAATTACATTGACCAAGAAAGTAAATTCGATGAAGAAATTGATCAAGAACATGTTCGCTAAGATGGGACATAGTGCGTCTGAGGATTCAGACTCCGATAACTAAGTTGTGCTCTAACAATTTTTGTGCAGATTTGTGCAGGCTTTTATCTTTTTAGATTTTAGTTCAGTTTTTAGGACTTACTCTTAGTTCTAGTTCTTACATTTCCTTACACTTTTGAAATTTTTAACTCTCCTTAAATTTTTATAATTTTGGCTTAGTTTGTGACAAAAAGGGGGAGAGAGTTTAGAGAGAACTTGAACAATGATGATGTGAAAACTGTGTGAATGTGTGAACATCAAGGTAAGTATCACTTCAACTTCAACTTTGGTTTTTTATCTTGTGATTTGTTGCATGTTCCTACTAACTATTCGACTAACGATTTGGGCATGTAATTCGACTAACAAGTTGATGTTGGACTAACACTTTGTGACATTTGGTTTTTGAATGCATAGAAGATATGTTGGTTTTTGACTATGATTCTTTTACATATCTGAATTCTCAAATGTCATGATGATCAGATAAACTCTATCTCTGTATTTGGTTTTGTATGTTTCAATTCTTGAGGTATCTAACGATTCTTTTTTGTCAAGAATGATTTCTGTGTGCAGAGAGTACAGATGTCTAAGTCTAGAGTCTGTTTTAGGAGTTTATCTCATGTTTTTAAAATTTTTGGATCTCCATTGTAAATTTTTGTTGTATGGTGATAGCAACAAAAATATCTTTTTGAATTTTCTTTAGTGGATTTGTGTTTTGTCACGAAACTGCCAAAGGGGGAGATTGTTACGAAATTTGAGTTGGCGTAATTTCGTGAAAGGTTCAAGTCTTGAAGATTGAAGGTGAAGAAGGTTGGATCATTTAACTCAATCTCAAGAAAGAAGAATTCAAAAGGATCAGGTATGTTTAACTAAAGATTTTTGGTGATCCGAATACTTCTTGTAGTGTAGAAACACCTGGAAGAATTTTTCATTGCATAAAAATCAAAAACTGGACATGGGACATGTTCAGGATCCGGATCAGGCATTCCAATCCGGATCCCGAAGGGTGTTCGTTCATACACTGGTTCAATCCGGATCGCAGCATCTCATGATCCGGATCCCGAACACTAGTTTTACCTGTTTACTTGCACGATCCGGATCAGGATTTGCAATCCGGATCCCGAACGTTGATGTTTGGTGAAACTGTATGAACGATCCGGATCAGCCATTTCGATCCGGATCCCGAACTATCGTTTTTCTGGAAACCGTCTGTCTTGCTACTGCAATCCGGATCGCCGAAATTCGATCCGGATCGCCGTCCGTAAAATTTCCAGAAATGGTAGGTTTTTTATTCTTATCTCCTTCCTAGGGTTTCTAATCTATAAATAGACCCTATGTTTCTTTTTCTAGGGTTAATCCAAAATAGAGCCGTCATAATCAAATATCATCTTATACGGCCCTAGATCCACATATAGAGAAGAAAGGAAATACTAGATTTAATTCTATGTTTCTTCATCTATAGTTGATTGATTTGATTCTGTTACGGCTTTTTGGTGTTGGCATATTTCGTGAGTCAAGTCAGTGAGTTGAGTCGGAGTCTTAAAGGGATCAAATTGTCAATCAGCAATCAAAGACTTAGAGAAGATTCAACAAGAGCTCAAGTTGACACTCAGTGTCTTGAGTCTTGAAGATTGAAGTTGAAGATTTGTGGATCAGTTACATCAATCTCAAGAAGAAAGTATTCAAGAGGATCAGGCACTACAAGAAAATTTACATATTGTGGCGAAACTAATGGCCACAATAATAGACAAATTGGTCACAAAATACTTATTGTGGCCAAATTAGCTTCGCCACAACGTCGCCACAATAGGACTGCTACAAAAGGTTATTGTGGTCAAAATAATAATTCGCCACAAAAAGTACTCTGCATTTGCGGCGATAGAATTCGTCACAAAACTTCTAACCTCCTCTACAAAAAGTTACCATATGGCTACAGATAGTGATTAAAATAATAATTAATATTCTAACATTTTGTGGCCAAAATTATTTTTGGCCACAAAAGACATCATATAATTTATGACCAAATATTAAATTGGCCACAATACGTGGTGTAAATATAGTGGCGAAATTAAGTAGTCGGCCACAAATAATATTGCAAGTATTGTGACAAATTTATTTGATGGCCACACATAATGCCACACATTTTATGGCCAAATATAATATTGCCCACAAAATATAGTATAAATATAGTGGCGAAATTAAGTAGTCGGCCACAAATAATGTTGAAAATATTGTGACAAATTTATTTGATGGCCACACATAATGCCACACATTTTATGACCAAATATAATATTGCCCACAAAATATAGTATAAATATAGTGGCGAAATTAAGTAGTCGGCCACAAATAATGTTGAAAGTATTGTGACAAATTTATTTGATGGTCGCACATAATGCCACACATTTTATGGCCAAATACAATATTGCCCACAAAATGTAGTGTAAATATAGTGGCGAAATTAAATATAGTGGCCACAAAATTTATTTGACTGGAACAATATTTGGCCACACTATATTTACATCACATTTTGTGGCCAAATATTGTTCCAGTCACGGTAAAGTTTTCAAATTACATATATTGTGGCTATTTATTATTTAGCCACAGAAAATTTGTAGTACTAATTTAAATAAAAAAAATAATAAATTTTACATATTATTGCTGCACAATAATAGTTGAATACTACTCAATCAGGATTTAAACATAATATCAATCACAATAATCAAGATATGTTCAACAAAATATAGAAATCAAATATATGTTCAACTGACATAATCAAAATAAGCTAACAGTTAATCGTTTACATTAGAATAAAGATAATAAAAATTCTAGCCTAAAAGTGAAATGAAATTCTTGAGATGATCCGACTATGAAATATTGAGCTTCCAAGGTTTAGTCCTGTAGAATAAAAAAGAATAATGATAATAATTATGCATATATATTATCTATTTATTTTATCAAAAAAGTAAAATATATTGTTAATAAATATAAAAAGAACAAAAACAAATAAACAAATAATTAGAAATATAGTAACTATAAAAGATTTTATTTAAAACAAAGTAAAAAGAGAAAATCCTAATAAATACTTACATGAACAAGTTGAACCATCTTATCAATTGTATAAGTAGGGATTTTACTCCACTTATCAACATTCAACATCCCGATAAAAAAAAATACCGACAAAAATAAAAAATTTTAATGCATTAATAATAAAATGATAATTTAGTAAGACAACATAATTATCTTATATCAATACAAATATTTATGAAAGGTATATAGACACATGCAAAAGACGTCAAACACAATAAATTTACTAAGCAAAACAAAAAAAAAAAAATTTCATAACGTTTCAAGAAGTACCAAATATTAATTCAACAGAAGTATCATATATTCAACATCCATAATAAACAAAAAAGATTATCAATTTTATCGCAACAATAAAAAAATATCAGTATACTTCAAGTACATATGTTTAAGTCATAAACAAAATAAAGATGCCTTGCAATTAGTTAACAGATTGCTTCTCTTCTAGTAATCAAATCCTGCATTTGAAAAAAAAAAAAATCTATTAGACTGTGAAACAACAAAAAAATATTTAGCACTTTTGTGAATAACGTATCCAACACTTTGGCACATTAAAATCTCACTGAAGATGATGATTAACAATTTTAGAAAACATCCCCCATTTGAAAGAGGGCAAGCATGCATGGATCTAAAATTTTGTTGACTTTTGTAGTGCAGGTTCAAAGACAGAAAATTTAAGGCATATGGGATCAATTTGATCTAATTAATATATATTAATTGTTCCAATTTCCCTCTACCTTACAAGTTTAAGTAAGATATAAGGTAATTAAACTGCCATGTTAACTAAAGAAAATCACAAATATATGTATGTAAATGTATAGATTCGTGTACTTATATTTATATATATATATATATGTATGGATGTATATACATATGTAAGTGCCTCTCCTGATAGTACTATAATAAAGATAGCCAATTAAGAAAATGCTAGCTGTATAATAAAGTTAACATTCTGCAGACACTGAGCAAAGTTAACTGAACACAATCACAATGACAAAATGGAATAATAAACAGCAAAAACACTCAGCAATTCTCCCACATACTCACATCTGGAAGACAAGAGGAAGGGTTGCACTACGTTCACTTTACTTTTATCATTTCCAAATAGATTTCTTTTGATGTTCTTCACAGCAAGTCAGGCATCTCAACAATCAAGAGACAACACACAACAGTACGGAAGTGAATAATAGCACATATTCTTACAGCAGATCTTAGACATAAATATCCAAAACTACAAGAATATAGTAATATAGGATATCAATTGAAGTAGAAAAGTTAGAAGGAAAAATGACACTTATGCACATATATATTCAGTCACTATAACATTGTTCTGAGAAAATAATACTAGTCACTTTTCATTTTATCTAATTTAATGAATAGACCTATCAGCAAAAATCAATGACTAATCAGAAAATCATTACGGAAATTTAAATAGCAAGTTTAACTCTTAGATAGTAAAATCTACTTAAATACATGTTTTAGGTCACTAGTTTTACTTTGTAAAATCTTTTGTTGTAGTACTTAGGCAACTAAGCACAACTATTCCTCACCTTAACATATAACTTGGCCCATTCGCATACAGGAGGTGGGGCAGAGGAGGAGGTGGCGGCGGCAGCGTCACCCACTCGTCGTCGTCGTCGCCGCAAGGAGGAGGCGGGGCAGAGGAGGAAGCGTGGCCGAGGAGGAGGCGGGGCAGAGGAGGAGGCGGCGGCGCGGCGGCGTCGTCTCCCACTCGTCGTCGTCGTCGTCGTCGTCGTCGCCGCAAGGAGGAGGCGGGGCAGAGGAGGAGGCGGCTGCGGCGTGGGCAGAGGAGGAGGCGGGGTAGAGGAGTTAATGAATTAAGGCTTGGGTTTGGGCATAGAAGAATATTGGGCGATGAATTAATTAGGCGGCGTGGGCAGAGGAGGAGGCGGGGTAGAGGAGTTAATTAATTAAGGCTTGGGTTTGGGCATAGAGAAATATTGGGCGATGAATTAATTAATGTATGTACGTAGCTAGGTTAATTTTAGGGTATTTTTTTAATTCCAAGAGGCCTTAATTAATGTATGTAGAGGTTCAGGTTGGAAATTTTTTTAATTCCAAGAGGCCGGTTTGGGATTTTTTTTTTTTTTTTTTTCCTTACGCGCGAGCGTGAATTTTGTTACCGCGTGCGTAAAAAAAATAATTAAAGAGATTTTTTATTGGTGGCGCTTTTAATTATTTATTGGTGGCAATTTTAATATTTATTGGTGACACTTTTACGGGGTATTCAATTAGTGGCAATTATCTTGTATTAAAGTGCCGCTAATTATCTTAAAATTACACGAATTAAAAAATAAATAAATAAATAAATAAAAAATTTTATTAAAGGTATTTATTTAAAAGTGCCACCAATACATATTATTTGCTAGCATTTTTTACAAAAGCCACCAAGAAAATGCCACTAAAGATGATTTATGGTGCAGTGACTGTTCATCTACAGTAACTCACTTAAAAGTACTGTGCACAGGGCCACTGTTACATTGGTCGCGATATTCGCCCGCTTCTTCGCTGATTTCTGTAAGATCCGACCGTCAGATCGAAATTTGCTGAATATGAATCTCGCTCAGTTCGACGAGACGATCGCAATGGTGGTCTCGGATTTTCAAGATCATGTCTGGATTGAAAAAAAAACCTTTTTGCTTCGTAAATTGTGCAAGTTGCACACCGGCGTTTGACCAGTCTGGTCATTTTAGACTTTTTAAACCCGAACCAAAACTGAATTTCACTTTTCTTTCTATTTATTTAAAAATAGAAAAACCTGACTATTACAGTTACTATTCATAACTTAAGTTGTGGGCCCCACTTCACTCTTCGCTGATTTCGAGACAATTCGACCGTCAGATCGAAAATTGGTTTACACCATTTTTTATCAATTCGATGAGACGGTCGCACTGGTGATTTCAGATTATCGAGATCAGACTCGGATCTGTAAGTTGGGGGACCGTGTCCCGAAAACTGCAATTTGCACACCGGTACACAAACACTTAGGTTTCTTTTGCATTTAAATTTCACGAGTCTTACATTAAGTGGCCAAATTTTATCGACGGTTACCAATAGTGAATTGAATAGATAAATGTGTGGCAACAAAATTTGCCATAATAATTACTTATTGTTATTGTGGCCAAAATTTATTGTCGGCCGCAAATAGTGCATCGAATTAGTGACGATCATTAAAACACCCCTATCGTAGGTATACGAAAATTCTGATTAAGATTAATAGTGAAGACAAGTTGAAAATAGCCACGAAAATCTTAATAAATATGTGGCCAAACAAATTCGCCACAGTTAATTATGATTATTTTAGTGGCCCAACGTTATCGATGGTGACAAATGGTGAATTGAAAAGTAAATATGTAGCGATAATATTTGTCACAATTATTTCTTACTATTATTGTGGCCAAAATCTAGTAATGGCCGCAAATACTGCATCGATTTAGTGACGATCATTAAAACACCCCTACCGTAGGTATACGAAAATTCTGATTAAGATTAATAGTGAAGACGAGTTGAAAATAGCCACGAAAATCTTAATAAATGTGTGGCCATACAAATTCGCCACGGTTAATTATTATTATTTTAGTGCCCAACGTTATCGATGGTGACAAATAGTGAATTGAAAAGTAAATATGTGGCGATAATATTTGTCACAATTATTTCTTACTATTATTGTGGCCAAAATCTAGTGATGGCCGCAAATACTGCATCGAATTAGTGACGATCATTAAAACACCCCTACCATAGGTATACGAAAATTCTGATTAAGATTAATAGTGAAGACAAGTTGAAAATAGCCACGAAAATTTTAATAAATATGTGGCCATACAAATTCGCCACAGTTAATTATTATTATTTTAGTGGCCCAACGTTATCGATGGTGACAAATGGTGAATTGAAAAGTAAATATGTGGCGATAATATTTGTCACAATTATTTCTTACTATTATTGTGGCCAAAATCTAGTGATGGCCGCAAATACTGCATCGAATTAGCGGCGCTCATTACTAAATTCCTACGGTATGTATATGAAAATTTGAGTTAAGATTAATAGTGAGGAAACGTTGAAAATAGCCACAGAAAAGGTTAATATAGTAGAGTTCATTAATTCGCCACAAAATATTGGCCACAAAAGATCTATTTTCTTGTAGTGAGGTATGTTTAACTAAATAATTGTGTTGATCCGAATACTTTCTTATAGTGTAGAAACACTTGGATGATCTTTTAATTGCATAAAAATCAAAAACTGGACATGGGACATGTTCAGGATCCGGATCAGACCTTGTAATCCGGATCCCGAAGGGTACTTGTTCATTAGCAATTTCAATCCGGATCCTAGGCCATTCCGATCCGGATCCCGAACATGGGACTTTGCTGAATTGCATGAACGATCCGGATCGGACCTTGCAATCCGGATCCCGAACCCTTGGTTTTCTGGAATCGTCAATCTCGTTACGACGATCCGGATCGCAGTAAATCCGATCCGGATCGCCGTCCTGAAAATTTCCAGATAAAGTATGTTTTTGATTCTTATCTCTTTCCAAAGGTTTCTAAACTATAAATAGACACTTAGGGTTTCTCAAGAACGTGGGTTCTCTACCGATCAATTTATAAAACTCTTGTGAGCAACCCTAGAGGCTAGGTTTTCATCGTTCTTCTTAATAGCCTCCTTTAGGTCAATTCGACGGTTCTTTCAAGAACATATATTTTGTCGAATTGATCTAATATTTGCTTAGAGATTTCTTCTACGGTTCCTCAATGAGAATCTAAGCAAAGGATCACCATCGAAGTCAATATTCTTATCGACTGAGTTTGCGTCGTGGATTCGACGTGGCATCGTGGATTCGGTGTGCTAAAGGCGTTTCGTGGATTCGAAACGTGTGCTCGTGGATTCGAGTGGCGTTCGTGGATTCGAACGTGCGCAGTGGACGTGCAAACGGTGGAGCGCAAGGTCCAAAAAATTGAAGGAGGGGTTAAATCCGTGGAGACGGTAATCACCTTGTTATTCTTCTTTTCTTAGGGATTGTTATTGCGTGGATATCCAACCGGTCAGCGCAAGGTCCGAAGAAGCTGAAGGAGGGGTTTGAGTCCGTGGAGTCGGTAATCACCCTGTTATTCTTCTATTCTTATTGGATTGTTATTGCGTGTTGGTCCCGTGGTTTTTCTCCTAGATTGGAGTTTCCACGTAAATCTCGGTGTGCTGCTTTTATTTTCCGCATTGGTTTTTATTTTGCACTGAGATTTGGTTTTATAAGTATTACACCTATTCACCCCCCTCTAGTTGTTTGATAGTACCTATTTAGATCCTTGTGGATCCTTTAAAAACCTACAATTGGTATCAGAGCGGGTTTTAGGTTTATCTATCATGATGGGTGAAAGTGGTAATATTTATAGACCTCCTCTTTTTGATGGGACTAATTATGCTTATTGGAAAGTGCGGATAAGGGCTTTTCTCATCGCAATTGATGAGCGGGTATGGCAATCCGTGGAATACGGTTGGGTGCATCCTGTTGAGGAAGTAGGAAATTCTACTACCCCAAAACCTCGCTCTAGATGGTCCAAAGAGGAACTCGAAAGATCTTCTTACAATGGGAAAGGTATGAACGCTCTTTTTAACTCTCTTTCCTCGACTGAGTTCACAAGAATTTCCGCGTGTGAAACCGCGAAGGAAATTTGGGATATTCTCAAAATTACACATGAGGGTACTAATCTTGTAAAAATTCAAAAGCTCCAGATGCTTACAAGTCAATTTGACTCTATTCATATGGAAGAGCATTAATTGTTTACAGATTATTACACTAGACTTCAAGATGTAATAAATACATGTGCTAATTTAGGAGAAAAGATTCCGGAGTCGAAAATTGTAAGAAAGATACTTCGGACTCTTTCGGAATGGTTTAGGGCAAAGGTTACCGCCATTGAAACCGTTAGTCATCCGGATGAGATGAGTGTAGAGGAATTAGTAGGTGCTTTGCAAACTTATGAGATGACTTTTCCTACTAATCAAGTTTCTTCCAAGTCTTCTTCTAAGCTTACAGGTATTGCATTCAAATCCACAAAGGAAGAAGATAGCGAATCAAGTTCCGACGATGAAATCTCTTTTGTCGATTTTGAAGAACAATTGGCGCGGATCACAAAGAAATTTCATCGGAAATTTTGGAAGAATCGAACCGATGGATCTTCATCCACGAAACAATCTAAAGGATCATCGGGTTCTAAATCCTCTAAACTCAATGGTGTTGCAAAACCTTCTAAAGAAAAAGAAAAAGATGATTTCAAAGGGGAAATCCAATGCTATCGATGCAAAGGCCACGACCATTTTTCAACGGATTGTCCTTCTAAGAAATCATACAAAAAGAAGGCTTTGCAAGCGAAAACTTGGGATGATTCTACTTCTAACGAATCGACCTCAAGTAAAGAGGAAAATGCCGTTGCTTTTCATGCCTCTCAAATTCCCTCTTCTAATTTGTGTTTATCATCTTTAGTCACTGACTCTACTCCTTTGATTTTGTATGAAACATCAACAACCGGTGGAGAGTCATCAAGTGAGGGGGAGTCGGACGAAGAAGAACTCGTTGAGGCATACCAACAACTTCTTGCGGAATCAAAGAAGATGGCCAAGCATATCAAGAAGTTGAGGAAGCAACGACTTGAAGTTCAAGACGAGAATCAAGCTTTAAAGATAAAACTTCATGATCTCGAGGAGGATCGAGAGCTTTTATTGGATAATAATAAAATCCTCCAAGAAAAGTTAAATCAATCGGAAACGATCGTTAATTCCCATATTAACAAGATTGATTTTCTTGAAAAGCAATTTGAGGAGATTCATGTCACCAACCAAGCATTGACCAAGCAAGTTCATGAACTCAAATCCGACATACAAAGTGTGATGACTTGGATCTCTGCAGAGCTGTGGTAGAGTCATTGGTGACATCTGGGGAGCTTGTACTGTGTGTTGGAGGTGTTTGTGCACCAATTGGACAGTTGTGGCGGACTTCGGGCTTACTGGATCACGTGGGTGATCAATGGACTCCGTCGGATCGTTAGAAGTGGTTTTGCGCGATGCGGATATTAAAAATGGACTCAGCGCGAAGTTTGGACCAAGGAATACCTTTCCGGATGCCATCGGCAAATTTTGGGGTTGGAATTTGGCAAAATGGACATCAAATTCGGATTCAGCGCACGAAAACGGTCAAAACGGACTACCCACTTGTTATTTTGAGCATCGGGTACTGTTCATGCCGGAACAGTGTCTCCGGCCGCCGGCGGGCAGCGGCGGCGGCGGCGGGCAGCGGCGGAGCGGCCGCGGGCAGCGCGGCGGGCAGAGGCGCGGGCCGCCCGGTCCACGTGGCAAGCGTGCACCGGGGGTGGGACGCGTGGCGGCTCGGGAGTGGGCCGGTCCGTGGGGCGGGGTCTACGGAGAGTGCGGGGCGCACGGTGGACAGGGGTGGACACGTGGCGGTTTCTGGTTGGCGGGCTCACGCAGGCGGGCACCACGGAGCGTGGAGTGCCTCGGAACAGTGCGCGGCAGGGGGCGACAGGCGGCGCGCCAGGGTTGGTCGGAGAGGATAGTGCGGGCCAGGTGGCGCCCTGTGATTCGCGGGCGCCACCCACCCGCGTTGACCAGGCGGGCCACGCGGCACTGCGCGGGAGGCGAGGAAGGCTGTTGCCTGTTCGGGGGGCGACGTGGAGGCCCGTGGCGATTTCGGGCGCGCACAGTGTTGGGCCGGGCCCAACACTGTAGCCGCCCGAAAACCGGGAGCGTCCGAAAGTGGGGACCCATTGGTCATTTCCCCAATTGTTTTTCCTGGCCTATAAATAGGCCGAGTTCTGCAGTGAAGAACTCTTTCCCTGTTCCTCCTTTCACAGTGCCACCTTCACGAGATTTCTTCATCTCCCAGAGCCGGATCCATCTGCAGATTCCAGGATTTTTCTGCGGCACGCATCCCAAGGTTTCTATTTTTACGGCGCGGCGCGACGCTCGTTCGTTTGTGGTCTTCTTGGTCGCATTTTGGTGCGAGGACTCCCCCGGCCTACTCCGACCTCCGAATTAGGCGATTCTTGCGCCGTTGGACTCAAGACAGGTAGGGCTACGTTTCCCATGTGTACTGGTTTTTCCCATTCCGAGCTTTTCATGGGTTTTTCGGATCATCTTGTGACCTCATTTTCTGGGGCGGAGTTTTGGACAGTGTTGCAGTA
>CM055063.1:22367589-22425190 GCA_029204045.2 Tillandsia leiboldiana | reverse complement strand
TTTTGATGATATCTTCGCGCACCGACATCGGATTGGAGCGATTCAAAAGGCGTTTTGCATCTACACATCACGAGGAATGTCCCCAATTTTTCTTGGAATTTTATGAATAATTTTCGAAGGTGAGAAATCTCTGGTTACAGGAATTAGTGCTACAGTTTTTGAGAGCAGATAATTTTGGGGTGGTCCCATTGTCGGATTTATTTCTCAGTGTGGGGAACTCGGATTTGGGCGTGCAGGTACTCGTTTCGACGGGTTCGTCGCGAGGATCGTGAGAGTATTTTTCTTGGATTTTTCTGGGCACTCCTCGCAGGTAAAAACAGGGCATCTTTGGACTGTTAGCTTTGGGACAGCATGTGTTGAATTTAATTGTATGTTTTGGGGTAATTCTTGTTCAGTGATCGCGGCGGTTTAGCTTTTGGCCTGGAGCACTTTTCGGACTTGGAATTAGCGATCGAGGTGGGTGGTTGTTATACTCCTCAATTTTCTGACATGCCCCTAGGAATATTGGAGAGATCCTCCAATTGGTTTATTGAATGATTAATTATGGACATGCATGCTTAAAGTAAATGATTGTGAGCCTATCATATGAAAATTACTATTGTGGAACTTTGATAGTGGTTGGGACTTATACATGTTAGTATGGATGGAATGTTAGCGGTTAACCTTGCATGTGGATTGGGTTATTTATTTTGGGCTTTATGATTATCCTGTTAGTGGTTGGTGCTATTGAGGATTTTATGACATGCATAGGTGGATAGTGATACTTTATTATGGAACGTGGATTATAGACATGTGTGGTTGGATAATGTTTTAGCATGATGGTTATATCTATGCGGATCTATTAATTGTTACACATGTGGAACCACTATTGGTCGCCTTTTTCTTTATTTCCTTGAGAACACTTGCATGCTTGTATGGACATCTAGGTAGGCCATCTTTTATCGCTACACTTTCATGCTGGAACTTGACTTAGGAGAAACCTTGTTTGCTTCTTTCTCCTTTTCGTTGGTCAGGTGGGTTTGCTCGGGTTTGAGCAGGGGTTTGGGATAGTGTAGCCGGGGCCTGGATTATGGATCATGGGTTTTGGCGGTGACCGCGGATATTGGGCGGTTGACCGGATGTCGGTTATAGGACATCGGTGATAGGGCATGATTATGGATTAGAGGGTTTTGTGGCAACCGCGGATAGTAGGCGGTTGACCAGATGTCGGATGTGGGACATGTTTGTGATTGTGGGTTATTCCGGCGACCGCGGGTTTTGGGCGGTTGACCGAAGGTCGGTTGTGAGACCTGGTCGTGGATTGTGGGGTATTGCGGCAATCGCGGATATTGGGCGATTGACCGGATGGTTACTTTTGCATCTGATTGGGGAATCAGTTTTCTTTTAGTGGAGGGTTGTGTTCCACTGGGGGCTTTATAGTTGTGATCCAATCCTGCTTTTATCACCGGCGCGGTTATTGCCCGGTGAGGCTTTTATTACACCGGCGCGGTTATTGCCCGGTGGTGCTTTACTCGTGTGGGTAGCTCCCCTCGAGATCCCCTTCGGAGGCCGGGGCCGGACAGTTATGGACAGTTTTGCTATCACATCGGCGCGGCTTATTTGCCCGATGATGAGGGCGGCAGCAGGAGTTTTGCTATCACATCGGCGCGGCTTATTTGCCCGATGATGAGGGCGGCACAGATTGGGTTTATCTGGGACGGTTGGTTACTGTTGCATACGGTTGTTCCAGACTAGGACTGTATTTTAGAGGCATAGTAGTGGTAGATTTCCCTTTTGCAGCGGTTTCTTTTCTTACCACTCTTCTTTCCTTTTTGCCTCTGGTAGACCTAGTGGGTGTGTTAGAGTTTGAGGTTTTACCCACTAGGGGAGGCTACTGGTTTACTAGTAGTTCTCACCCCCATTCTTCTTTTTCTTTTCTTCTCCTTTGCTTTGCAGAGCCTTCTGCGGGTGCTGCTGGATTTACAGCGGCGGGTCGAGGAGAGAGGACGGCTGAGTAGCTAGACAGCGGGCTCGACAGTGAGTAGCTAGACTGTACCTCTTATGTATCCTATCTCAGACGGGTGTACTTTTACTTTTGGGGTCTGGCTTTAGCCAGCTGGTTGTATTTTGTGGTGAGCTGGGAGAGAAACTTGTACTTTATTCTACAGTCATTTTTGTATTTTTACTTCCAGTTCAGTCTGAGATGTAGTATTTTTCAGTTCAGCTCTGTTGTATTGCTCTATTTTGTATCTTTATTATTTGAGCAGGTTACCGGCGCTTCGTGTATGCGGAAAATTCCGTGTGCACGGCGGATCTGTAGACGAGCCCGAGTTCTGGTTTACACTCGGGGCGTGACAGATTAGGTGGTATCGGAGCTTAGGGATAGGTCAGTTGGGACTTAGGAAACCCTAGGCTTTTGGTTAGCCCTAGGATGATAGGGCGTGAGGGACGTGACAAATTGCGAAAGTCGGTGATTTAGTTTTTGACTCTTCCAGAGAGCGAAGAGGGATCGACATACCCTATTTTCTGTGGGACCGTTATGTTGGCTGCAGACAACATAAAGTTACAGAAATAGGGGGATGTCCTTGACTTTCGCTAGATTGGGTCGTGTGGGGTTGTGTGGCTGACTTGTGGTTTCTTGTGGCAGATGCCTCCCCGACGTCGGATTCCTACCAGGGGTGCCCCTACACCCCCTGTTGAGCCAGGACAGGCTGGACCTTCCGAGATTGCTGAGTTGAGGGCCTTGGTGGCCCAACTGGCAAGACCAACCGCCGGCAGGAGCAGCGGATTGAGCAGCTACTGGCGCAGAGAGAGGCGCCGCCTCCGACAGTTCTTGAGGCCCCGGCACCACCTGTGGTGCCACTGGTGCCGACGGCACCATCATCGAGTAGCGGGGCTCGGGGAGTGGCCCAGACTTTGACCCCGGCCGAGGAGCAGGATATTGCTGACAAACTTGTTAAGTTTTGTAAGCGCGAACCGCCTAGATTCTCGGGGCGGGACATGCAGCCGTGGGAGGTTGGGACATGGCTATCAGCGATGGAGAAGATTTTCAGGGATTTCTTCATCGACCCGAGGTCTGCCTGGATGGGGATGCAGATGTTTGGTGGCGTCGAGTGGAACCACGGGATTTCCAGATTTCTCGACAGTTACCCTGGTCTGAGTTCCGGCGTATGGTATTGGATACCTATTTTCCGACGAGCATGAAGAGAAAACTGGAGGATGATTTGAAGAACCTTCAGCAGGGCGATCGGCCGGTTCAGGATTACTATCAGGAGTTCATACAGTTGCTTAACTGCGTGCCCTTTGTCGCCCGTGATGGACCACACCAGGTCGAGTTATTCGAGGCAGGCCTCCGCAGCGAGATTTATACCCTAGTGCATGCACAGCGACTCCAGACTCTTAAGGAGGCCGTCGAGCATGCCGAATGGGTGGAGAGAGGCGACACAGTGGTGGCGAGGCGAGGCGGGATGGTCGCACAGAGTTCCGTTAGGAAACGACCAGTACCCGAGGACGAGGGATCGGCTAGCGTGTGGAGACCGCCGCGGTCTCAGTTACCTAGCCATGGGCGTGCGGATCAGCGAGAGCCTAGTGGATCTCAGAGGCCATCGCGGCAGCAGCCGGAGTCTCAGCATCAGGCACAGGGACAGCATCAGCCGGGACAGCCACGGCTTCGCGACAGAGACAGATGTATATTCTGCGGTGGATCTCATTTGTCGCACACCTGTGATCAGAGGTGGGGTCGTTGTTACAGGTGTGGACAGCCAGGCCACGTTCGGGCTTCGTGCCCCTTTTCGACTCCAGCGGCACCTTCTTCGGCATCGGCTCCTTTTCCGCCTCAGCAGCAGTTGTCAGCTCAGCGGCTTTATGCTCCAGCGAGCGGATCACCTTCTTTTTACCCGGCGGATCACCGGCCACCGGCTCAGAGCGGTCGGGTCTACGCCGCTCAGGTGGAGGATTTTACGGCAGCCGACCTTGTGGTGACAGGTATTATTTTTGTTATTTTATTTTATTTACCGGCATTGGTTTTGCATTGTCTAGCATTGGAGCATCCTAGTCTTTGGTTAGGGGTAGGACGGTTACCTTGGGTTCGGGAGGTTTATATTCTCGATCCTCGGCATGTAGGGGAGTGCTGTTGGTCCTGCCCGGTGTAGTTGAGTCCTTGATAGTACCGGTAGACCTGATGGTCTTATGCTAGTTTTGGGTTTTGGATTTGGTACTTAGGACGGTTTGGCTGGCTCGGTTTTCTTCTTTTCGCGGCGGTTGATTTGTGCCGCGAGGACGGTCCTCTAGGGAGGGGCTAGGCCAGGGGTAGATGGTGTGTTGGGGATGCTCGGGGGCTATCTTTGCCTCTATGGTTTCGACTTTGTGAGCGGGGCGGGTGTCCCGCCGTGGGGGCGCATCCTTTCTGGCTAGCGTGGTTGTGGGATACCCCGGGAGTGCGGAGGTACTCACGTTGAGCTTGTCGCTCTTGGACTTGGTAGCTCGAGCGGTTAGCCCAGTTGTACTTGATCGAGGTGGTGCGGTTTTCTGGGGTGCCCGCCTCTTTTCTGTTCTTGTAAGAGACCCGAGGTTTGTGTCGCGTCTCTGGAGGAGGTACTTGACAGCTTTGGGAGCTTGAGTGGTGGATGATTGGATTTTTACTCCCTCTATTTGGTTGAGGTTTCGGGTTGAGGATTGATTTTAGTTTCGAGGACGAAACTTTCTTTTAGTGGGGGAGGATGTGATGACTTGGATCTCTGCAGAGCTGTGGTAGAGTCATTGGTGACATCTGGGGAGCTTGTACTGTGTGTTGGAGGTGTTTGTGCACCAATTGGACAGTTGTGGCGGACTTCGGGCTTACTGGATCACGTGGGTGATCAATGGACTCCGTCGGATCGTTAGAAGTGGTTTTGCGCGATGCGGATATTAAAAATGGACTCAGCGCGAAGTTTGGACCAAGGAATACCTTTCCGGATGCCATCGGCAAATTTTGGGGTTGGAATTTGGCAAAATGGACATCAAATTCGGATTCAGCGCGCGAAAACGGTCAAAACGGACTACCCACTTGTTATTTTGAGCATCGGGTACTGTTCATGCCGGAACAGTGTCTCCGGCCGCCGGCGGGCAGCGGCGGCGGCGGCGGGCAGCGGCGGAGCGGCCGCGGGCAGCGCGGCGGGCAGAGGCGCGGGCCGCCCGGTCCACGCGGCAGGCGTGCACCGGGGGCGGGACGCGTGGCGGCTCGGGAGTGGGCCGGTCCGCGGGGCGGGGTCTACGGAGAGTGCGGGGCGCACGGTGGACCGGGGTGGACACGTGGCGGTTTCTGGTTGGCGGGCTCACGCAGGCGGGGACCACGGAGCGTGGAGTGCCTCGGAACAGTGCGCGGCAGGGGGCGACAGGCGGCGCGCCAGGGTTGGTCGGAGAGGATAGTGCGGGCCAGGTGGCGCCCTGTGATTCGCGGGCGCCACCCACCCGCGTTGACCAGGCGGGCCACGCGGCACTGCGCGGGAGGCGAGGAAGGCTGTTGCCTGTTCGGGTGGCGACGTGGAGGCCCGTGGCGATTTCGGGCGCGCACAGTGTTGGGCCGGGCCCAACACTGTAGCCGCCCGAAAACCGGGAGCGCCCGAAAGTGGGGACCCATTGGTCATTTCCCCAATTGTTTTTCCTGGCCTATAAATAGGCCGAGTTCTGCAGTGAAGAACTCTTTCCCTGTTCCTCCTTTCACAGTGCCACCTTCACGAGATTTCTTCATCTCCCAGAGCCGGATCCATCTACACATTCCAGGATTTTTCTGCGGCACGCATCCCAAGGTTTCTATTTTTACGGCGCGGCGCGACGCTCGTTCGTTTGTGGTCTTCTTCGTCGCGTTTTGGTGCGAGGACTCCCCCGGCCTACTCCGACCTCCGAATGAGGCGATTCTTGCGCCGTTGGATTCACGACAGGTAGGGCTACGTTTCCCATGTGTACTGGTTTTTCCCATTCCGAGTTTTTCATGGGTTTTTCGGATCATCTTGTGACCTCATTTTCTGGGGCGGAGTTTTGGACAGTGTTGCAGTATTTTGATGATATCTTCGCGCACCGACATCGGATTGGAGCGATTCAAAAGGAGTTTTGCATCTACACATCACGACGAATATCCCCAATTTTTCTTGGAATTTTCTGAATAATTTTCGAAGGTGAGAAATCTCTGGTTACAGGAATTAGTGCTACAGTTTTTGAGAGCAGATAATTTTGGGGTGGTCCCCTTGTCGGATTTATTTCTCAGTGTGGGGAACTCGGATTTGGGCGTGCAGGTACTCGTTTCGACGGGTTCGTCGCGAGGATCGTGATAGTATTTTTCTTGGATTTTTCCGGGCACTCCTCGCTGGTAAAAACAGGGCATCTTTGGACTGTTAGCTTTGGGACAGCATGTGTTGAATTTAATTGTATGTTTTGGGGTAATTCTTGTTCAGTGATCGCGGCGGTTTAGCTTTTGGCCTGGAGCACTTTTCGGACTTGGAATTAGCGATCGAGGTGGGTGGTTGTTATACTCCTCAATTTTCTGACATGCCCCTAGGAATATTGGAGAGATCCTCCAATTGGTTTATTGAATGATTAATTATGGACATGCATGCTTAAAGTAAATGATTGTGAGCCTATCATATGAAAATTACTATTGTGGAACTTTGATAGTGGTTGGGACTTATACATGTTAGTATGGATGGAATGTTAGCGGTTAACCTTGCATGTGGATTGGGTTATTTATTTTGGGCTTTATGATTATCCTGTTAGTGGTTGGTGCTATTGAGGATTTTATGACATGCATAGGTGGATAGTGATACTTTATTATGGAACGTGGATTATAGACATGTGTGGTTGGATAATGTTTTAGCATGATGGTTATATCTATGCGGATCTATTAATTGTTACACATGTGGAACCACTATTGGTCGCCTTTTTCTTTATTTCCTTGAGAACACTTGCATGCTTGTATGGACATCTAGGTAGGCCATCTTTTATCGCTACACTTTCATGCTGGAACTTGACTTAGGAGAAACCTTGTTTGCTTCTTTCTCCTTTTCGTTGGTCAGGTGGGTTTGCTCGGGTTTGAGCAGGGGTTTGGGATAGTGTAGCCGGGGCCTGGATTATGGATCATGGGTTTTGGCGGTGACCGCGGATATTGGGCGGTTGACCGGATGTCGGTTATAGGACATCGGTGATAGGGCATGATTATGGATTAGAGGGTTTTGTGGCAACCGCGGATAGTAGGCGGTTGACCAGATGTCGGATGTGGGACATGTTTGTGATTGTGGGTTATTCCGGCGACCGCGGGTTTTGGGCGGTTGACCGAAGGTCGGTTGTGAGACCTGGTCGTGGATTGTGGGGTATTGCGGCAATCGCGGATATTGGGCGATTGACCGGATGGTTACTTTTGCATCTGATTGGGGAATCAGTTTTCTTTTAGTGGAGGGTTGTGTTCCACTGGGGGCTTTATAGTTGTGATCCAATCCTGCTTTTATCACCGGCGCGGTTATTGCCCGGTGAGGCTTTTATTACACCGGCGCGGTTATTGCCCGGTGGTGCTTTACTCGTGTGGGTAGCTCCCCTCGAGATCCCCTTCGGAGGCCGGGGCCGGACAGTTATGGACAGTTTTGCTATCACATCGGCGCGGCTTATTTGCCCGATGATGAGGGCGGCAGCAGGAGTTTTGCTATCACATCGGCGCGGCTTATTTGCCCGATGATGAGGGCGGCACAGATTGGGTTTATCTGGGACGGTTGGTTACTGTTGCATACGGTTGTTCCAGACTAGGACTGTATTTTAGAGGCATAGTAGTGGTAGATTTCCCTTTTGCAGCGGTTTCTTTTCTTACCACTCTTCTTTCCTTTTTGCCTCTGGTAGACCTAGTGGGTGTGTTAGAGTTTGAGGTTTTACCCACTAGGGGAGGCTACTGGTTTACTAGTAGTTCTCACCCCCATTCTTCTTTTTCTTTTCTTCTCCTTTGTTTTGCAGAGCCTTCTGCGGGTGCTGCTGGATTTACAGCGGCGGGTCGAGGAGAGAGGACGGCTGAGTAGCTAGACAGCGGGCCCGACAGTGAGTAGCTAGACTGTACCTCTTATGTATCCTATCTCAGACGGGTGTACTTTTACTTTTGGGGTATGGCTTTAGCCAGCTGGTTGTATTTTGTGGTGAGCTGGGAGAGAAACTTGTACTTTATTCTACAGTCATTTTTGTATTTTTACTTCCAGTTCAGTCTGAGATGTAGTATTTTTCAGTTCAACTCTGTTGTATTGCTCTATTTTGTATCTTTATTATTTGAGCAGGTTACCGGCGCTTCGTGTATGCGGAAAATTCCGTGTGCACGGCGGATCTGTAGACGAGCCCGAGTTCTGGTTTACACTCGGGGCGTGACACAAAGGCTTTCAACCGTTTCCAAGAAACTAGATTGTATGTGCGGATTAGGTCAAACAACCAAAGTTGGTTTGGGTTTTAAAAAGGATCAAACTGTGCATGCTTCAAGTTCCACATTCAAATTGAAAGGAAGAACATGCCACTTATGTGGACTTGAAGGACATTTGGTGAAGAATTGCCCGAAAAAGAGAAAGAAGAGTCATTCGGCAACTTCATCTACGGAGCGAACTCAACGGAATCAAAAGACACACCAAGTCAAAGGAGTTCACTCAACCCACCAATGGTCCGAGCCACAATATCAATCATACAAGTGGATCACTACGAGGCAAAGACCTAAGGTGGACCAACAGTCAAAGCGGACAACCCCCGGCCACAACGAATCAAGACAACCCAAAATCCAGCGATTTTGGATTCGGAAAGGTGATATCTTTCCTTGTCTTAAGTTCTAAATAGCTTATGACTGTATGTAATGCTTTGATTGGTTTTCCCTTCATATCTTTCTTAATCTTTGCATTACATGTTTTTCAATGCTCTTCGTTTTTATACTTTGTTTTTGAACAAAAGGGTTTTTACTGAACAAGTGCATTGAATAAAAAGGGCTTCACGTTTATTCACTCCAAATTAATTTTATTTGGATTATCAACTTTACTCCATAATCATAATCTTGAAGATGCTTCATTATAGGAGTTTTTGATATTATAAGCATCAAATTTTAGAAATCATGTGTGATCTTTAGATGCTTAATCTATCTCGGTTGTGTGAATTCATTGTGATAAATGTGAGACAACCGATAGACTAAAATTTGGGATTTAATTCTTTCACGTAAGAGATTGCATTCTTACAAGGGTAATGAAATGATTTGCAAAAGATGTGGAAAGAGTTACATCCGAAAGGAGTGTGAAAACTACCACCACATGTTGGAAAGAGCTGCCACCCCGGTCGTCCGGTCTGTGTGTGAAGCTACCACATGTTATGTATGCTTGAAAAATATTTATGAAATTTTGTTTAGTAGAAGCATTCGGAGATTTAAATTTAAAGCTCTTATTTTGAACAATCTCCTGGTTGGTATAAGGTGGGTTAGTTGAAAGATGCTCAAAGAGCCACCCTTAGGTATTTTAGTGCTTATCTCAAATTTGAAAGGGTAAGAAATCAAATTGATGTCATTTGGAAATCTCTGTAAGTCATCTTTGTAAATCCGTTACATATTGATAGAGTTTGGATCTCAAGATTATTTTTGATGACTTGTGTTTGATGAATATAACATGAAAAACGGTTTATAATGTTTTACCTTTATTTTTCATGATTTTGGAGTAAATCTTTTTAATTTTTGTAAAATTAATTGGATTGAATGACATCTATGTGATCTCATATTATTTTCAAGCACTTAAATTGTTTTCTTGATGGAATACAAATCGGTAATTCAATTATTTCAAAATCTGGATTTGTTTCAAGAAATTATTTGATTTTTGCTTTCTGGTACAGGTACGCAATTTGCATTTTTGTTATATACCGGAACTGAGCCTTTATCTCTCTTTCTCTATGAACTAATGCTGTTAGTGATTTCCTTTTGTCTAGTATGTTCACTGTTTGACAATTTGTGACAAAAAGGGGGAGAACAGAAAATAATGATCGTATCACAAAGGGGGAGAACATAAATGCTCAAGACAGGGGGAGAACATGGAACATGGAGAACATGTTAGAGATGCTCATGATAGGGGGAGATAAAGAAAGGACTGAAAGAGCCGAAAAACAAATGAACCAAAAGGACGAATCAAATGAAGGACTTTAATTTCTAACGACTAACGTTTGATTTTGTTTGGAGTTTTGTTTTGCAGGAATTACAACACTTTAAGACTCCAAGTCCTAAGTCATAGAGTATGTTCTAGGATTGTTTGGTTCAAATGTAATTTTGTATTTATTGGATCTTTCACGCAAAGAAAATCGATGTTTTGGTGATAACATTGAATTTCGACTTTTTGGTTTAAGATGAGTGACTTGAGCGCTTTTATGTATTTTTGGGTTTTGTCACGAAATTGCCAAAGGGGGAGATTGTTACGGCTTTTTGGTGTTGGCATATTTCGTGAGTCAAGTCAGTGAGTTGAGTCGGAGTCTTAAAGGGATCAAATTGTCAATCAGCAATCAAAGACTTAGAGAAGATTCAACAAGAGCTCAAGTTGACACTCAGTGTCTTGAGTCTTGAAGATTGAAGTTGAAGATTTGTGGATCAGTTACATCAATCTCAAGAAGAAAGTATTCAAGAGGATCAGGTATGTTTAACTAAATAATTGTGGTGATCCGAATACTTTCTTATAGTGTAGAAACACTTGGATGATCTTTTAATTGCATAAAAATCAAAAACTGGACATGGGACATGTTCAGGATCCGGATCAGACCTTGCAATCCGGATCCCGAAGGGTACTTGTTCATTGGATATTTCAATCCGGATCCTAGGCCATTCCGATCCGGATCCCGAACATGGGACTTTGCTGAATTGCATGAACGATCCGGATCGGACCTTGCAATCCGGATCCCGAACCCTTGGTTTTCTGGAATCGTCAATCTCGTTACGACGATCCGGATCGCAGTAAATCCGATCCGGATCGCCGTCCTGAAAATTTCCAGATAAAGTATGTTTTTGATTCTTATCTCTTTCCAAAGGTTTCTAAACTATAAATAGACACTTAGGGTTTCTCAAGAACGTGGGTTCTCTACCGATCAATTTATAAAACTCTTGTGAGCAACCCTAGAGGCTAGGTTTTCATCGTTCTTCTTAATAGCCTCCTTTAGGTCAATTCGACGGTTCTTTCAAGAACATATCTTTTGTCGAATTGATCTAATCTTTGCTTAGAGATTTCTTCTACGGTTCCTCAATGAGAATCTAAGCAAAGGATCACCATCGAAGTCAATATTCTTATCGACTGAGTTTGCGTCGTGCATTCGACGTGGCATCGTGGATTCGGTGTGCTAAAGGCGTTTCGTGGATTCGAAACGTGTGCTCGTGGATTCGAGTGGCGTTCGTGGATTCGAATGTGCGCAGTGGACGTGCAAACGGTGGAGCGCAAGGTCCAAGAAATTGAAGGAGGGGTTAAATCCGTGGAGACGGTAATCACCTTGTTATTCTTCTTTTCTTAGGGATTGTTATTGCGTGGATATCCAACCGGTCAGCGCAAGGTCCGAAGAAGCTGAAGGAGGGGTTTGAGTCCGTGGAGTCGGTAATCACCTTGTTATTCTTCTATTCTTATTGGATTGTTATTGCGTGTTGGTCCCGTGGTTTTTCTCCTGGATTGGAGTTTCCACGTAAATCTCGGTGTGCTGCATTTTTTTTCCGCATTGGTTTTTATTTTGCACTGAGATTTGGTTTTATAAGTATTACACCTATTCACCCCCACTCTAGTTGTTTGATAGTACCTATTTAGATCCTTGTGGATCCTTTAAAAACCTACAGATTCTAGGTTTTCATACTCAGATTTTGAGTAGAATCAAATCAATGAATGCTTAGATGGTATTTCCGATCTATTTCTAATCTAAGTATTCGGCGGATCATCACCACCCAAAAACAACGATTTCCCCAAAATCGGCGCGTGGACTCGCGTAGCCTTGTGGATTCAAGGTGCAACCGCTCTCGTGGATTCGAAGCGAGGTACGTTCGTGGTTTCGAAGCGTGCTACTGGGTGAAGACCGTGGATTCGGTCAGACGTCGTGGACTCGACGTTGGACGTCGTGGATTCGGCGTTGGACGCAGATCGTGTATTCGAGACGCGTTGCGGAACGAGCGGAGAAGATCAACTAGGAATGTATGGTAAAAGGTTGAGTCGTCTGTGAGTACGTTAAATCACCTTGTACGTGTTTCAATTCTAGTGGATTTCACCGTGTTATCGGTCCCATGGTTTTTTACTCCGGTTTGGAGTTTTTCCACGTAAAAATCTTGCGTGTTCTTTTATTTTTCCGCATTGGGTTTTATTGCGCAATGATTTTTTGAGTGTTTATTGTTTACACCTATTCACCCCCCTCTAGGTGTTTTTTCCCCTATTTAGATCTATATTACATATAACCCAACATCCTCTAAGACCCACGACCCTGAGACTGGAATCGTGGCGCCCTCGGGGGTTTCGATCTACTGGACTGTCCAAAATCCGGCGGCGCTGGACGCTTCTCACCGGAGCCGATCCCTGGCGCTCCATCCCTCTCGGACATAATCACCGATCCTCGTTGAACCCACCGAGCATGCTCTATCGCTGCATCTAGCGTCGGCGCTCGCTGTGAAAGCATAAAGTGATAGGTATCCCGATGCAGTCCCCTCTCAAACAAGTCAACCTTCTAGGCCTCATCTCTGGCAACATAGGGCACACTGCTCAGCAGTCGCAGAAACTCACAGACATACTCCTAAAGAGGTCGACTCCCCTGCTGTAGGCGTCTCAAATCCCCTTCCAGCTTCTACTTCGCACTGTCGGTAAAGAAGGCCCCGAGTAGTAAAGCACGAAAATCACTCCAGGTCATCAACTAGGCCCCGGGTGGTCCCACTGGACGAACTCGATGCCACCAAGTCTTGGCGTCCTTCTCCAAAAAGTGCGTAGCCAGATGCACCTGATGCTTCTCTTGAATGAACAGGTTCTCAAATAGCTTTTCCATCGCCGCAATCCAGTTCTCTACCTCCCATGGCTCTAAGCTCTGCCCTGAAAATAGTGGGGGATGAAACTGGCTGATATATGATAATCGATCCGTAAGCTCTCGCTGCTCCTGCACCGTCAACGGTGCAATCTGGGTCGACGTCGACGATGTCGCGGCTGGAGGTACTACAGGTGACACTACAGGAGATGCTCTCAGCTCGAGCATGCGCATCATGCGCTCTATGTTCTTCTCTTGGCGCTTAGCCGTCTCCTCCTGCCGTCGTAACGCCTCAGACATTTGGGCTACCTAGGCCCGCAACTCACGGTGTAGTAGCCTCGATCCCCGTGTAGCTTTCCCCATGACCCATGATGTGGAACACCTCTTATTGGTGTGTCTGACCCGCAACGCATCAAATGGACGCGTTCGACGGACTCTGGGAGGCTTCTAGATTGAGCCTGCCTTCCGGCTATTTTTGTCGGAATTTAGAAAGGGCTACAGGCAAATCCGAGGTCATATTTGGATTCAACATGGAAAAACGTTGAAAATCGGCTATTTATTTGCCTTTTTCGGAGTCCGGATGCCCAAAAACGGACTCACGGAAGTTTTTTGTACATTTTGGTGCATAGGGGAGACCGTGGACCGGCTGGATGCCACATGGCGGGCTCTGATTAGCCGGCGCACGCGGCGCGGTCCATGGAATTGGCGCGGGTGCAGTGGACCAGACGCGGGGGACACGTGGCGGCTCTTGGTTGGCGGGCTCACGCGGCGCGGTCCACGGGCGCGCGCGGCAGGTGCAGTGAACCAGGGCGGGCCATGTGGTGGCCCCGGGTTCGCTGGTCCACGTGCGCGCGACGCACGCAACGCGGGGAGTGGGTAGCGGGGCAGGTGCAGCGACGTGTGGGCCACGGCGGGCATGTCACGCCCCGGGGTCGAAACTGCGACCCGGGCTCGCCAACAGATCCGCCACCTATGCCAAACCCGCATAGGCGAAGCGTCCTACCTGCAAGAAGAGTGTTACAGCTAAATAGATATCAGAGCTAAAAGATATAACTGCTGAAAAATTTAAAACCAATGATCTGTACAACTGGAAATAAAGGTACAAAGTCCATCTCCCAAAAATGATAATCATACAATAATCTCAAATACAAAACTCTGGACTCACCAGGGAGGTAATCCTGAATAAATAAATGATACATCAGTGTACAGACTCTCAGTACAAGTCAGATGCTCACAATACAACAGTCTCTCAAAGAGAAAATAAAAACACTAATCTACTGACTGTACTGAAGATCTCCTCTGAAAGGGGTACCGCTACTCTCCAAAGATAGGTAGGGGTCTAGCTCGCGACTCCCTCGCTTCGAACAACAACTGCAGAATCAGCAACACCCGCAAAGACTCTGCAAAACAAAGGAGAGAAGGGACACAAAAGGGGGGAAACCCCCAACGGGTGTGAGAACTACATCAAAAAGGAGTTCTCAGTGGGTGTCGCCACCAGGCCCGACGATCTGCCCACCAAGTCCACAAGAGGCAAAAGATGACTAATGCAATGAAACTGAAAGAAGAAGCTGGAGACACTCTACAACTACCAAGCCTCTATCTAAAAGTTCAAATGGGGAAACTCTGATAAAGATATGCAACAGTCACTCACGTGGTGCTCAATCGACCCAATCGAGCTGACTGCCACATCGGGTCCAGTCAAACCTGCGCCCACCTACAACCACCTCCCGCTGACGGGCAGGAATTACGTAGGGCGTCCAAACGGACTAACTCGCTGTTGAGTAGTGGCTCATGTAGGCTATAGTCATAATCCATGCCCTCTCTCTCAGAACGGATAGACTCAAGATGCTCAACCTCTCACACAATGGTCAAAGAACTCACAACGACCCCGGGACCACCGTCAAACCCCAAACAGTTCCCAACAACACTAGCACTGGTCTACACACAGCCACTAGACTCCACTCAGTCCCCCTGACGTGAGTGTAACAATCAATAAATGCCTGTAATAGACCCAATCTTGTGCCACCAGTAAAACTGGTATTGCCTGCTCTGCTGTCGAACTCAAGAAATGAGTAGCGGAATCTGCACACACGACTCGAATCCGCGGGATCGGCCCACGAGCTCGCATCCCAAAAATCTGAGTAGCGGAATCTGCACACACGGCTCGAATCTGCGGGATCGGCCCACAAGCTCGCATCCCAAAATCTGAGTATCAGACCTGCGCACATGGCTCGGTCTAAGGCCTACCTCCGGAGTGGCACTCGAGGGGAGCGACCCACACGAGTAAAGTTACTCTGTCATCAGTATCACAAGTATCTCTGTATCGAGTATCACTGTAGCAGGACTGGATCCTGACGATGATCAAAGTGGGAAAAACCCTCCACTAAAGATAACCCTGGTCCTCAATCAAATGCGAAAATACTCAAATAGTGGGAAACTCCGTCCACTAGAGAATACTGATACCCAATCTGAGGCATAAACAAATATCCGGTCAACCGCCCAATATCCGCGGTTTCCGCAATACCCTGCCATCTATAATCAAGTCCTATAACCGACCTCCGATCAACCGCCCAAAGTCCGCGGTCACCGCCAAAACCCTGCCAGTCGCAATCCAGCACAACCGGTCCCTGACACCAATGTCCCTGCCACACTACCCCAGACCCCTGCTCGCACCCGAGCAACACCGACCGCCTGACTAACAAGAAGGAGAAAATAAAAGCATGGTTTCTCCTAAGTCAAGTTCCAACAAGTAGTGTAGCAATAAAAGGGGGCCTAACCATATGTCCATACAAGCATGCATTTGTCTTCAGAGAAGAAATAAGAAAATAAACCTCATGCCCAAAATTAACAATGACTATACCTGTCCATAATCCTCGATCCATAACCGCTCCTCAGAGTGGAACCTGCACATAACTACATAATCCTATCCCATTGCATAAACCAGCCTCATAAAAGGTTATGTGCTAACATGGCATGATAAATAATTATATAGGGTAACCTTGCCTTAGGTAAGCTTCCACTAATCAACAACATGAATATCTGATTAATACCATTGTCATAATATGAATAATTAACTTGCCATTCTCATAAAGTCAACATTGTTAAGCTTACCGATCAATCCCAGGTATTGTACCCTACACCCGCGCGCAATTCTAACATGTAGAATTAGAGAACCGTCCACTGGTTCTCGGAATAAAGCACCCACCTGAAACGCATTCCGCAGGCAAAGCCGAAGTCGGTGAAGTACGCAGCCACACGAAAACCAAATCCGTCGGAACCGCACTCTCGGTAAATAGTAGCACAAACCACTGTTCCAACAAACAACATCGAAGCCGAGAATCAAATACATCACAACCACAACTCTCAAAAACAGCATATGCTATTTTTACCGACCAGCAGAGAAAATAAGCCTTTTCACCTGTATAAAGACCTCCAAAAATTCCATAAAAATCACGGTTGTGATCCTCGCGACGAGTAGCCCCAAATCGACTGTTTAAACGCCCCGTTCTGATACTTGTAGGCCAAGAAACAATTCGGACAACTTTGGAAGCCATTCCCTCAAGAACACAATCCTGCTGGAAAAATAGCAGTAAAGAAGCTTAATTTTCACGCTATAAATTACCTCAAAAAAATCCAATAAAAATACGGGTGCATTCCTCTCGAAGAGTAGATATCAATCGACACCTTAAACACCTCATTCCGATGCCCGTAGGCTGAGAAATAAATCCAACAAGCTCATGCTGTCCAAAATCAACACATAAAAACAGTGGCTCAGATATGTCTCAAAAACCTTACCATAAGCTCTGAATACAGCAAGATGATCGACACGAAAATCGAAGACGTACCTCTCGTGAATCCAACGCGGCAAAAATCGTCCAAAAATACCAAAGGAGTAGGTCTGTAGACCTCTCAGACTGAAGTGCGACGGAAATAGGCCTCCAACCGAAAATCGTCGCACTGCGCTCCGATGCCGAAGTCGTCGACGCCACGGCTTCCAAAAATTTCGGACCTCTGCCAGAAGATGCGCAACATGAAGATATACAACTTTGCTAGAGGGGCCAAGGGCAGAGGAGCTCGAGAAAGGGGACAAAAATGCTCAGCAAGCAGCCTATTTATAGGCCCAGCCCGAAAATCCACCCTTTTGGACTTTTGGCCCAAACTTTCGGGCGCCCGGAACTTCCGAGCTGCTACAGTAACGGGCGCGGCCCGTTACTGTTCACTCCCGGAAAATCCCCAGGCCACCACGTGTCCACCCAAACAGCAAACAGCTGTTTGGGCCAACGGCGCTGCGCCTCGTGGTCGAACCGGGTGCCGACACGTGGCGCCGACAAGCGGGAGTCGCGGGTCAACGCGCCCACGTCGCCCCCACGCGCGCCCACTCGCGCCTGTCGGGCACGCAGCCCGAGGCCACCCACTCTCCGCACCGTGGACCGCATACACAACACTGCACCATCCACCACGCGACACGTGGCCAATCCTCGGTCCACCGTGCACCCCGCCAAGTCCGTGGACCGCGCCTGCTGCGCCGGCCAACCGGGAGCCGCCACGTGGCCAGCGCCCGGGTGCATGCCTCCGCGGTGGACCGCGCGCCTCCGCCGCCGCCAGCTGCCGTGCTCCGCCGCCCGCCGCCACCGCCGGCGCCTCTCCGGCCGCCGGAACAGTAACCCCGAACCTCGAAATGCGTGTTTTTGCATCCGGACTCCGAAAAATATAAGTAAATAGTCCGTTTTTACCGTTTTCGCGCGCTGAATCCAAATCCGCTGTCCGATTTGCCAAATTCCAACTCCAAAATTTGTCGAAGGCATCCGGAAGGGCATTTTTAATCCAAATTCTGCACTGAGTCCAATTTTGATGTCCGATTCATGCAAAACCACTTCTAAACAATCGACGGGGTCCCCCGATTACCCACGTGATCCATTTTACACCCGAAGTCCATCACTTGTGTCCAAATTGGTGCAGAAACACCGCCGACACGCCCCATAGGCCTCCAAAAGCTGCAGGTCACACTGTAGAAGCCCTGTAGAGATCCGGGTCACCACAGGGCAGGTAGTACGGGCGCCACGTGTCGCCTGGTGATTCGCCGAGGCCACCCACTCCGCTGATTCAGTCGGGCCACGCGTCAGTGCCTGAGGCGCCCCGCACGCGCTGTCCGCTATGCGAGATGCGTGTCAGCGCCTGGGCGATTCGGGCACTGCGCGTAGCGGGTCGCCGCGGGCCGATTTCAGCACTGTAGGCGCCCGAATTCTTTCGGGCGCCCAAAAAATGGGCCCGAAAGCCCATTACTTGGATTTTTTTGGGCCTTTTTGTGAGAGGGCCTATAAATAGGCCTCTTCTTCTCTGGTTTTGGGCTTTTTCCCGAGCCCAAACCCTCTTGAGTCCTCAAGCAAGTTTGATCTTCATCTTGTTCTGCATCTTGTGAAGGAGGCTCGGATTTTTTGGAGGCCGCAGAATCGATGTCTTCGGCGGGTTAGCGCAGTGTGACGTTCTTTCGTCGGTGGCATATTTCAGTCGCATTTCGGTCGACGAGGTCCACAGAGCTACTCCGAAGAAATTTTTGGACGATTTTCATGACATCGAAATCATGAGAGGTAAATCTACGATTTTTGTATTTTCCACTCCTCCCAGATTTGAGTTTTTTTTGGGGTTTCTGGTACATTTTCAAGCCCCTATTTTGCTGGTGGTTTTTCTTGGATAGCAGAGAATTGTCGAATTTTTATCTCCATGCTCGGGTATCGAATTTTGACATATGAGGACTCGATCGACATCTACGATTTGCGAGTATCACCATCGTATTTTTATTGGAATTTTTGGAGTTTATCTCGCAGGTGGTAATTAAGCTTCTTTGGGACTAAATTTTCAACAGCTTGTAATCTTGGGATTTTTGTATTGATTGCAGTGTTTGGACTATATCTTTGTACCCAGGAGGAGTTTTTGGGTGTTTTTGGACCCGTTGGAATCATGGGAATCCGAGGATTGTCCCCGTGCAGTTTCAGCCTTTTTGGACTTTGGATCGATTTGCACTTCCAGGTGGGTTGCTTCGTCTTCAAAACCGGTGGACGGTTCATTAACTCTATTGTGTAATGAACATGCATGATTTTGAGATGTATTAGGAAGCATGCTAGAAAGAGAAAATTGATACTCCTTGTGTTGCTATGTTGATCAGTGTTGATTTATTGCTTCATAAATATGTTTAATTAATGTTACCATTGGAACTTGACCTAGCACCCCGTCATATGTTGCATGTTTAACTAGACTAGTAGAAAACTCCAACTTGGGCTAGGTTATTTATGCTTTAGACATTCCCACACTTTTATCTATTATTTTAACTGGACATAGAGTTTCCTTGCCCGGGTAGTGGGCCGAGTGGTCGGGTTGTTGTGGGGTGCATGTTACACTCGCGCCTGGGGGCCGAGTGGAGTCTGGTAGCTGTGTTTAGATCAGTATTTTGTTCTGGGAGCCGTCTGAGTCGACGGTGGGTCCCGGCTGTGTGGTTTTCCAACCTGTGAGTGAGAGTTGGTATTGTTGGTTACTGTCGATCTTGTTGATCGTGGATTCGGACTATAGCCTCCATGAGCCGCATTGAGCTCGACAGTGATGCGCGGATACTTTTCTTGGTGGGGTTGCGCCCCTCGAGTGCCACTCCGGAGTTGGGCCTGTTACTTGCTATCGTGACTTGTCGACGCAGTCCCTCTGGCTGGGCCAGTTTTGGCAGTCACGGACGCCCTACGTAAGTTCGGTCCTCCTTGGATGTAACGGCAGTAGGTGGGCGCAGGTTTGACTGGACACTATGTGGCAGTCAGTGTAGATTGGGTGATTATATTTGAGAGATAGTAGATGCATCATGTTTCCATCTGTAGCACTCCTTGAGCATTTAGATAGAGGCATAGTAGCTGTAGAGTTATTTTCCAACTCTTTTCCTTTCAGTATTGCATTTGTTACTTTATGCCTCTAGTAGACTTAGTGGGCAGACCGTCGGGCTTGTTGGCGGTACCCACTGAGAACTACTGTGGGATGTAGTTCTCACAACCGCCGTGGTGACTTTTCCCTAGGGACCTCTACTCCAGTTCTTGCTGCTCCAGTTGCTGATCCTGCTGATCGAGGTAAGGGAGTCGCGAGCTAGATACCTACCAGTCTTCTTCCAGTGAGAGTAGTTGTACCCCCTTTTTGGTGATGCACTAGTACTGTCAGTGATTTTGGGATTGTATCATGTACATTTTACTTTTGAGAGTTTTAGTTTTGGAGAGACTTAGGTATTGTGAGGACCTGGTGTGATGACCTGTGTGAGAAACCAAAATTCCCACGTATGGTTTACTATTACATCTGCAGCTTTTGGAGGCCTATGTGGTGTGTCGGCGGTGTTTGTGCACCAATTGGACACAAGTGATGGACTCAGTGTGTTAAATGGATCACGAGAGTAGTCGGATGACCCCGTCGAGTGTTCAGAAGTGGTCTCGCGCGGAACAGACATCAGAATTGAACTCAGCGCGAAATTTGGGTTAGGAACACTTATTTGGATGCCTTTGGCAAATTTTGGAAGTGGAATTTGGCAAAACGGACATCGAATTTGGATTCAGTGCGCGAAAACGATGAAAATGGACTATTCACTTGTATTTTTCGGAGGCCGGATGCCCGTGCATGGATTTCGAGGTTAGTGTACTGTTCCGACGGCCGGCGGCAGCAGGCAGCTGCGGAGCGCAGCGGCGCGGGCGCGGGCAGGCGCCGGAGTGGGCGCGGGTAGGCACGCGGTGCACGGGGGCGTCGTGCCACGTGTCGTCTTCCCGTTGGTTTGCCTAGGAACACGTGGCCGCAGTGGATTTGTCGGTGCAGTGGACTCGGTCCACGGAGCTGGTGCGGTTGGCCTCGTGATGCGTGCATGGCAGGGGACACAGGCGGCGGGCGCAGCGCGCACGTGGGCTGGCAGGCGGCGTTGACCGCGTTTCCCGCGCGTGGGCGCGCCACGCGTCAGCTCCTGCGCGGGCCACGCGGCGCATGGCGGGTTGCTGGATCGGCTGTCGCCTGGTCGGGGGCGACATGGCATGCTGTGGAGGATTCGGGCGCGTGATGGACGGTTGGATTTGGCGGCACTGTTTGCGCCCGGAGATTCTGGGCGCTCGGAAAATGCACCCAGAAGTGTATTTTGGTCCGGATTTCAGCCTATAAATAGGCATTAGGTGCCCTTTTGTGCGGGTTTTGGAGTTTTTCTGGGAGCTCCGCTTTGTGCAGAGGCCTTGTACACTGTTTTCTCTACACTCCGACGGATCTTGGCCATTTTTGGAGGCTGCGGCATCGACGTTTTCTGCGACGCGGCGTACATCGACGCACCTTGGATTTTTGGCTTTTACTGTCGCTCTTCATTCCGCGAGACACACCGGATCACCCAGATAAAGGTTTGAACCGATTTTTGTGGCAGCGCGTTCACGAGAGGTAAGGCTTCGATTTCTGTTTTGATCTCTTCTCCTCATTTCGAGTTTTTGGCATAGTTCCTGAGGTATTTTTGTGACCCTTTGTACTGCTGCGAGGTACGGGACAGCGGTGGAGTAATGTTGGGATTTCTCGGCCTACGGGCATCGGAATGAGGCGTATGAGGACTCGATCGACATCTACACTTCAAGAGGAACGCGCCTGTATTTTTGTTGGATTTTTCTGAGGACTCTTTGAAGGTGAGATTTATGCTTCTTTGGGGTTGTATCCCGCAGTTTTTGCAGTGTTGTGGATTGCCGGCGCACCGCATTGTTTAATTTGTATCTTGGCCTACAGGTGTCGGAACGGGGCGTTTAAATACTCGTTTTGGGGCTACTCGTCACGAGGATTTCAACCGTGATTTTTCTGAATTTTTCAGAGGGCTGCTTGCAGGTGAAAAACCCTCTTCCTTTTGCTATTTTGCAAAACAACGGGTGCGATTTGGGGTATGATTAATGTGTTGTTGTTGTGAGGTTGATCAGAGCTGAGGCTTGCGCGACTGAGTAACGAGGGTGCAGTTTCCGAGGGTTTTGGATAGCGTTTGACTACGCACTTCACCGACTTCAGCTTTTGTCATGCCCCCGGGGGTTTTTGAGTCTATCAAAGCGGAAAATTGCGTGTATTATTTTTTTTTTCTTAACAAAGTAACTTAAACCTCATCCCCAGTGCGTGCCAGACCGCCACATACACAAATTCTCTCTGCCCACGGACAGAGTCTCCTTTGTATATGCACGGCGTCTCATTTACAACATGCGTTTCCTTTACAACATCATACATCAACCATCAACCATACAATAGACATACCTCGTCAAACAGAGTACAGTAATTTAACTAATGTTTTAAAAGACCGGTGTCCACTCGACACCTTGTTATTTTTTTTTTCAAGCGAGTTATTAAAGCGGCATCAACGTTTAGAAGGGATAAAACCAGCGGTTGCAAAACCCGTGCCCACACGGCACTTTGTTTTGAGAAAACATTTTCGAAATCATTTGGTTTATCATGAAAACGTGCCGCGTATGAAAACATCACTAAAAGTATCAAAGTATAAAAGTACACCTCATCCACAGCGCTAACTAATACATGTCCACGACTAATATGATCCACAAGCAAATTAACTATTTAAAGTATAAGGAAAACGAGATAAAAACCCAAGTATCCTGACTACGGTCCTCGCTACGCTGTCTCACCGCCATCCCGGCTAACGCACCTAGTAATACCTGTCACGGAGTGGGTAAAGTCAGTGACAAACAAAGTAGATGTCTAAATATCAATAAGGAATAAGGAGCAAACCGACTACACCGGAACCTTTCGCTAAAACCCTGTACATAATTAAGCTGGGCACCAACCCCAGATTTATCAATTAAGTTGGGCACCAACCCCAGAGTACCTATCGGAGAGACTAAAGTCTCCCCTCATGCGCAAACACCTTTTTGATGCTTTTAACCTCTTCACGGTGCTGGTGTGCTATTTTCAGCAGGCGCGAAGAGGTCCTGTCACGACCCGGGACCGACAAATTGTACGGTTCGGGCACGCCGATAGACCCGCCAATCGGGCATGACCTCACGCTACCCGAAAGGAACGGTAACATTCATCTCGAATCAAAATAATGTGTATGATGAGATATAATATCAGAGTAAGATCATTACTAATTTAAACTTTCATTCAATAATAAACAGTTAAAGCCGATATGAAAGCATGATAAGAATGAACCATAACAAACTTTATTACATTTTACATCTCTCAACTTGCAAATAAGTTATCACAATTCTTTTACATCATTTCCTCACCATACAAGGTTCACTCAAGAAATATAAAAATGGGATACCTCTGCTAGACCCTCTAGGTCTCTATGCTGCTGGGCCCTTGCTCCTGACGTATACCTCGCCGTCTGCCTCTGAACCGACGCGATCGCTGCATCCAAACCTGAACCTGTTGGGGGGGGGGCACCCAAGGGGTGTGAGAACTCCTGACAGAGTTCCCAGTGGGTTCAACCACCGAGAAAAAGTGTCCTACACCACTTGGTCCAATGGAAGCAATAATAATAGTGCTAGGAAACTAAAATCCTCAATATCAAAATGCGGCTATGCAATATACATGATCACTACACTATCTGTGTGTACTCATCGACCCAGCACTACTCTGTCTAGCCACACTAGGCTGCTAAGCACGAACTCGGCCACTATGCCGCTGTACACAGGGTTAAACTAACCCGGCCGCCTTGGCCACTCTAATTTCTCTTTATTCTTTAAGTTCTGGTGCTTTAGTTCAAGTTAACCCTCAGAAACTCTTATCCAACGGGCCCGAGCCCGGTAGTCCTGCTACCATCAGATAAGATTTCTAAGGTTGCCGATAACACCCGTAAGTGTTACCCCGTCCTACGAAGTAAATGTGTTCTTCGGACCACCGCTATCGGAGGGAGGGGGCTTCCCTGCGTCCGATCCTGATGCGCCCGGGGAGAGGGCAAGCCCTTTACGTCCCACAGAGCCACATTTCAACCTTCGAAGGCACGCCCGTTTTATTATCTTTGTATTTCAGTTGCTTTGTCCTACGGCTGAAGCGTCCCGAACGGGTCTCTACCCGGGAGAGGAATTAACTGCCCGTACCTCCAACCTGGGCTGGCTCCACCGAGGATCTTTATGTTCTCTTTCTTTTCTTTTCTTTTCTTTTCACTTTAGTTCTTAGCCTCTTTGCCGTTGAACACTTGCTTTACTTTTCCTTCTTACTCGAGCCTTCAGCTCATATTGCCACTAGCAATTATTATCACTCTTTCCTTTGAGCATTTAGCACTTTGCTTTCACTTTAAGCCTTCCGAAAGTACCTCGTCCGACGGGTCACTGCCCAGGGAGTCCTACTCCACTTGACGAGTCTCAAATTCGAAGGCGCCATTTACATTCTCTTTATCTTAAGCAATTTATTTGTCTTGCTTATTAACCAATTTTAGCTCTATCATGAGCAATTTGCTTGTCTTGCTTATTGACCACTTTTTCATCCCTTACCCTAGGTCTTGCCACACGGGTAACCAGAGTCTCCTGAACTCGTTCACATTTTACTTTCTTTGTTTAACTTAAATTGAAGTTAAAGTTATTATCCCTTTGCCCGGACACCCTGTGACCTTTCAGGGTTATATTTGTTTTGTTCTTTAACCTTGGAATCTTATCCCACTTTCCTGATTCCTTACTGAATCCTAGAGTTCACTTGACTCTATTTTTGATTTCACTTTTAACTTAGAGTTACTCTGACTCTAATTCCTTGTCTGTGAGTTTAAACTCCTCTGGATCACTTTAGGTTCCCTTTACCTAAGTTCCATATTATACTCATGTCACGCCCCGGGGGTTCGAATCACGCGGAAGAGGAGCCACCGATGCCCATAATTCAGCAATATATTTTTTTTTGTAAACCAATGCTCCCCGGTGCGTGTCCAGACCCGCCGCATACACAAATTCACTCTGCAAACGGGCAGAGTCTCCTTTGTATATGCACGGCGTCTCAATTACAAAGTGTCTCACAACGTGTAGCACATACAATCTCTAACCACATCAGTTGGGGTCTCGTACACATACAACCAAACAACTCACATGACATTCTAGTATTCACTTAGAACATAGAGGCCGATGTTTTGAAAGGATAAATAATCACAAGGTTTTGAAAGCGGCATCCACACGATGCCATCGTTTTAGGAAAGACTGTTTGAAAGCCACATAAATCCACAGGGTTTGAAAACGGCACCCACTCGATGCCGAACTTTGTGAAAACAGTTCGCAAACACATAAATTTCACAAGGTTTCTAAAATTCGGTGCCCACACGACACCCACGTTTTAAAAGTAGTTTTCGCAAACGGTTTTCTTTGCTTTTCATTGTTTAAAATGGCCAAGTAAGAAAGAATGTAACAATCATTCGTTTATTCGAAAAAGGGAAGAGGCAACATCCACTTCGACCCCACGGGGGTGTCGCAATCCACAACTAGCTAGCATGAGTAATAAAAGAAAAGGGAAAGAAGAGTCACTGTATCTGAAGTCACTAAAAGTCAGAACAGCACCCTCGCGGCCTCACCGGTGCCCTAGCACTCGCCCCTGGACGAACCTGTCACGGAGTGGGAAGTCAGTGACTAGAAATATCATAATGAGCAAAAAAAAGCTAAAATAAAGCAAACCACTGTAACCAGAGCAACCGTCACCCCTCATACACTGTCAACAACGATCATATCCTGCACCAAACAAAAACCGGGCACCCTTCCCGAACACCGCACCGGGCCCCTGCCCCGGTGCCCCCCTCTGCCGATCACCTGTCTCGGCCACCGAGCACCAGCCTCGGCGTCACCGCTCACACCCTCCACCCATGAGGGCCCCCATTCCTAACGCCACCGTCGCGTGGGGTACACTGGTCAACGTACCACTTTTCCGGAAAAGCACACCCTCGCGGTGGCCAAACCGCCGGTGTGCGTGTAGTGACACTAGAGCCTTATAACCAGATATGTATAGATGATAAATCGAATGAAGTAAAAGCGGGGTCAGCATTGCTCATAAAGGATAACTTAGAAGGGAAAAACACCTTTGCTCATGAAGAATAACTTAAAGGAGAAAACACCTTTGCTCATGAAGAATAACTTAGAAGAAGAAAACACCTTTGCTCATGAAGAATAACTTAAAGGAGAAAACACCTTTGCTCATGCTAACACCTTACATATGTACGCCCATACCCAATTAACCTTGGCGAAAGTACCCACCTTGTGTGTGTCGTCCGGTGCTCGGCACGTCCGCGATCGTGCGCCTGTTCCCTGTAGCGTCTCGCACTCCTGAGGAACAAAGGCATGTCAAAACTAAGGGACTCGAAACCCCAGACGCTGACTCTAGGCCGAAAAGTCGACCGCCGCGAACTTCGGGCTTCGCGCGGCGGAGTTCCCCGCACAGCACAGACCCGTGCGGCGCGCGCTTGGCCTAGGGACAGCCTCTTCCCCGCGCGGCCCCGACCCGACACGGATCCTTGCGGCACGCTTGCCGTGCGGCATGCAGCCTGCAGGCGGCCCGCGCGGCCCCAGTCCGCGCGGCGGCCTCGTGCAGGCAGCGCCCGCACGGCGCGCATGCCGCGCGGAGCCCCGCCTGCAGGCGGCCCGCGCGGCACCTGTCCGCGCGGTGCCCGCCTGCGGGCGGTGCCCGCACGGCGCCCCTGCCGCGCGGTGCCCGCCTGCGCGCGGTGCCCGTGCGGCGCCCCTGCCGCGCGGTGCCCCGCCTGCAGGCGGCCCGCGCGGCACCTGCCCGCGCGGCGCGCCTGCCGCGCGGTGCCCCGCCAGCAGGCGGCCCGCGCGGCATCTGGCCGCGCGGTGCCCGCCTGCGGGCGGTGCACGCGCGGCGCCCCTGCCGCGCGGTGCCCCCCTGCAGGCGGCCCGTGCGGCACCTGTCCACGCAGTGCCCGCCTGCGGACGGTGCCCGCGCGGCACCCCGGCCGCACGGTGCCCCGTCTGCAGGCGGCCCGCGCGGCAGCTGTCCGCGCGGTGCCCGCCTGCGGGCGGTGCCCACGCAGCACCCTTACCGCGCGGTGCCCCGCTTGCAGGCGGCCCGCGCGGCACCTGTCCGCGCGGTGCACGCCTGCGGGCGGTGCCCGCGCGGCGCCCCGCCTGCAGGTGGCCCGCGCGGCACCTGTCCGCGCAGTGCCCGCATGCGGGCGGTGCCCAGGCGGCGTCCCTTCCGCGCGGTGCCCCGCCTGCAGGCGGCCCGCGCGGCATCTGCCCGCGCGGTGCTCGCCTGCGGGCGGTGCCCGCGCGGCGCGCCTGCCGCGCAGTGCCCCGTCTGCAGGCGGCCCACACGGCATGTCCCCGCGCGGTGCCCGCCTGCGGGTGGTGCCCGCGCGGCGCTCCTGCCGCGTGGCGCCCGGCCTGCGGCCGGCCCGGCGGCGGCGGCGGCGGCGGCAACCCTCTCCGCGAAAACTCCACCCCGAAATGCAAAACAAAAACCTAACGGAAAAACTCACCTTCGATCCGCCGGGAAAAGAGAAGAAGAGGATCGTCCTATCGTTGCCCGGTTGATCCCGCGAGCAAGAAACCTCCGTCCCTCTCCCGAATGCCCCGCCGTCGGTCGTAACGAGAGCGAAAAAGGGGTTGGGTCCCGTTTTTTTCTTTTTCCCTCTCGTAGCGACTCTTAAAAACCCTAGCCGCCGAACGAAGGAACCTAAGAGGGAAAACCTAAAACCCTCAGGTTCTCAAAAGGATTTTAAAGAAATATTAGGAACAGATCCGGCGGCTAGAGTTACCCCGAGAAACGTGCCGATCGTTCGCACGGATCCCGGGGCGCCTAAAAGGGGTCCGAACTTCAAAATTTTATTCTGGGAGAACCGGGAGTCGGAATCCGAAACCGATCGCGTCCCCGTTCTCCGTTTCGCGAGCCCTTCCGCCTAAAAATGTCCGCGAGCCCCGACGGACTTTCCGGAAAAACACCAAAAATTGTCCCACAGTCGGACAGTCATAAGAAAAGGGATAACGGGAAGGGTCAAGGAAAGGCCAGGTCTTACACCACTCACCAATAAAAACAAGTTTCGTCCCCGAAACTTAACTCCCGCCTGCGGCGAAGAGGTCCGGGTAGCACTCCCCCATCTTTGACTCTGGTTCCCATGTTGCCTCATGCTCTTCTTGATTGCTCCAAGGCACCTTTACGTAGGGAGTTGTCCGACTTCGTAGCTTTTCAGTCCTCTCGCGCTAGGATCCGCACCGGCACTTCCTCGCAGTTCAAGTTCTCTTTGAGCTCGATTGCAGAGACGTCAAGCACTCGCGACGGATTGGGGGGATACTTCCGAAGCATGGATGCGCGGACACGACAAGAACTCGGTCGAGATTCGGTGGTAGGGCGAGGCGATGGGCCACGGGGCCGACGCACTCCAGAATCTCGAAAGGTCCTACGTACCGTGGGCTCAACTTGCCTTTCAACCCGAACCGCTTCACCCCTGATCGTCCCAACAAATCGGGGATTTGTAGCGCCTGCCGTACGATGCTTCGTACGGCGCCACCCGGGCGCTCGCCTGGTAGCTGACGTTGTAGGCGAACTCGACGAGGGGTAGATAGCGTGACCATCCGCCTCCCAAATCCAGTATGCACGCTCGGAGCATGTCCTCGAGGATCTGGATCGCCCGCTCGGATTGCCCATCCATCTGGGGTGAAAGGCCGAGCTGAAGTGTAACTTGGCCCCCAGAGCTCGTCGTAGACTCTGCCAAAAGTCCGAACGAACCTTGTGTCTCGGCCCGAAGTAGTAGGTGTCGGCATCCCGTGTAGCCTCACAACTCACCGATGTATACTTGGGTCAGTCGGTCGCGTGTCCAGGTCGTAATCCTTCAGCAATTCTAACAACCGTCTTCGCCGTAGGTTCAGCTCGTTCTGGGTGGAAAGACGCTTAAGGCTTTGGTGGTCCGAGAATACGTTACAGTGGGCACCGAAGAGATAGCGCCTCCTCAGTCTCAGGATGAAGACGACTGCGGTAAGCTCCAGGTCGTGTGTCGGGTAGTTCTATTTGTAGTCCTTGAGTTGCCTTGACGCATAGGCTACGACTCTTCCTTGCTGCCTTAGTACTCCTTCCAGTCCTATTCGCGATGCATCGCAGTATACCTCGAAGTCTTCCCGGGTGTTGGTAAGGCAAGCGCGGGTGCTCTCGTTAACCGCTTCTCAAGCTCTTCAAAACTTTCCCGGCATTGGGCCGTCCAAAAGAGTTTGACCCCTTTCCGGGTCGAGCGGTTCAAGGGGGTACATGCTCTTTACAGGGCTTCGTCTAATTCCGGCCAGTCGACGCACAGCCGCAAGCTCCCATCCTGTTCCCGTACCAGTAGGTCGGCCGTGCACCTAGACGGTGCCTTCAGCTCTTTACTTTTCTTTACTAAGTGCATGGTCCCTAAGTAGGAAAGAAACAAAAGAACGCGCCCCTAAATAGATCAAGGCCTAATTCGGTTGGTTTCGGACGAAAGAAAAAGAAAGGAACTTAGAAAAAAAATATCTGAGGACTACGCCAACGGTGAATCCCCGCAACCCTTTCAATGGCGCTCGCCCCTCCCCAAATGACCCGGGGAAAAGAAAAAGGAAAACAACGAAGCTATTACTAACGACGAGACATAACCAAAGCACACAACCAAAAAGAAGGATGGTATAACCCAAAAGACCTGGGGGGTTAGACGTGGTCAGACAGGGATGGGTTACTCTGGTTCGACGGGTGCCCCTAACTAGAATAAAGTGGTTTAAGTATTACCTGTCGTCACTCAGTCCGGGACGTTGCATCATCTGCTGGGGCGGCTGGGGTAGTCCGCCCACAACCCCTGGGCCAGCTCGGCACTGCGTGGTAGGGCAGGGTCCTGGTATCGTACGAGTCCGCCAACCGCGAGCCGTCGGGTTGGTCCCTCTTTGGGTCGGGAGCCGCGGTATCCTCCCGTCCTTCCGGTTATGGCGTTGTGGCTGTAGCGGCCTGTTCTTGAGGACACGAAGCGCGGGTATGATCTAGTTTGCCGCAACCATTGCAGTGGGAGTACCTCCAAAGGCAGTTCGTCACTCGATGCGCCTTTCCGCAGATGACGCAGGGCCCTTGCAGCGATTCCGGGGTTCCTGTTGGCACCTGCCCGCCCTTCCTTGCTTTCTCCAGGCGTTGGTTCGCCCGGTTCTTTGGATTGGGGCTCCCTTGCAGGGCGGGGGTGGCAGCTTTCTCTGCTTCATCAGGTCGCGGTGCCGGGGGGCTAGTGACAGCTGGCTTCCGGGGGCACGTGTGACGCGTGTGACCCGGTTTACCACACCGGAAACAGTGATCATTCCGCCAGGGGCAGCCCATCATTCGATGTGCACCACCGCAAATGATGCACGACTTTAATGGGTCGGGCCCATCCTTCTTCGTTTGTCCAGACTTCGGTCCTATCTTCGGGCGTTTGCTCGCCCGGCTCGTCAGATAGGGGTCCACCGCCGGGTCAGGGTAGGGGCATCCCTGCCGGGCGTTCTCTTGCTCCGCACGCATTGCCAAGTTGACCGCATCATGATAGGTGGGAAAGCCCGCCGGTGGCATCCCGCGAGGGGTATCGTCCCATGTGCCGTGCTGGAAGTGGTCGACACTCTCAAGCTCCCGCGTCAGCATGCACAGACGCTCCGTGAGAGTCAGCAGCTGCCCTGCCACGTCACGCAGCTGGTTGCGCAGCAAGCGATTCGCTCCGGCTGCGGTGTCCATTTCCGTCGGTCGTTGCTCACTGAGCCGGACTGCTATCCTCGCATGTAAGGAAAGCATACCGATCGTCACAAAACAAAGAAACTTAATCTGACAAGGTAACCTGGCTTCCAATTGGGTTCTACTTAAATCTCCCCCCCCCCCCCCCCCCCCCCCCCCCCCCCCCCCACGCACACTCGTGTTCTATTTATTTATCCCGTGTTCACTTTATTAATCAGTAGCCAGAGTATTGCACCCCGTGGATGTTAGGCCCCGATTGTTGAGGTTAAAGTTTACCGCTCTGATACCATCTGAATCTGTCACGCCCCGGGGGTTCGAATCGCGCGGAAGAGGAGCCACCGATGCCCTTAATTCAGCCATATATATTTTTTTGTAAACCAATGCTCCCCGGTGCGTGTCCAGACCTGCTGCATACACAAATTCACTCTGCAAATGGGCAGAGTCTCCTTTGTATATGCACGGCGTCTCAATTACAAAGTGTCTCACAACGTGTAGCACATACAATCTCTAACCACATCAGTTGGGGTCTCGTACACATACAACCAAACAACTCACATGACATTCTAGTATTCACTTAGAACATAGAGGCCGATGTTTTGAAAGGATAAATAAACACAAGGTTTTGAAAGCGGCATCCACACGATGCCATCGTTTTAGGAAAGACCGTTTGAAAGCCACATAAATCCACAGGGTTTGAAAACGGCACCCACTCGATGCTGAACTTTGTGAAAACAGTTCGCAAACACATAAATTCCACAAGGTTTGTAAAATTCGGTGCCCACACGACACCCACGTTTTAAAAGTAGTTTTCGCAAACGGTTTTCTTTGCTTTTCATTGTTTAAAATGGCCAAGTAAGAAAGAATGTAACAATCATTCGTTTATTCGAAAAAGGGAAGAGGCAACATCCACTTCGACCCCACGGGGGTGTCGCAATCCACAACTAGCTAGCATGAGTAATAAAAGAAAAGGGAAAGAAGAGTCACTGTATCTGAAGTCACTAAAAGTCAGAACAACACCCTCGCGGCCTCACCGGTGCCCTAGCACTCGCCCCTGGACGAACCTGTCACGGAGTGGGAAGTCAGTGACTAGAAATATCATAATGAGCAAAAGAAAGCTAAAATAAAGCAAACTACTGTAACCAGAGCAACCGTCACCCCTCATACACCGTCAACAACGATCATATCCTGCACCAAACAAAAACTGGGCACCCTTCCCGAACACCGCACCGGGCCCCTGCCCCGGTGCCCCCCTCTGCCGAGCACCAGTCTCGGCCGCCGAGCACCAGCCTCGGCGTCACCGCTCACACCCTCCACCCATGAGGGCCCCCATTCCTAACACCACCGTCGCGTGGGGTACACGGGTCAACGTACCACTTTTCCGGAAAAGCACACCCTCACGGTGGCCAAACCGCCGGTGTGCGTGTAGTAACACCAGAGCCTTATAACCAGATATGTATAGTCGATAAATCGAATGAAGTAAAAGCGGGGTCAGCACTGCTCATAAAGGATAACTTAGAAGGGAAAAACACCTTTTCTCATGAAGAATAACTTAAAGGAGAAAACACCTTTGCTCATGAAGAATAACTTAGAAGAAGAAAACACCTTTGCTCATGAAGAATAACTTAAAGGAGAAAACACCTTTGCTCATGCTAACACCTTACATATGTACGCCCTTACCCAATTAACCTTGGCAAAAGTACCCACCTTGTGTGTGTCGTCCGGTGCTCGGCACGTCCGCGATCGTGCGCCTGTTCCCTGTAGCGTCTCGCACTCCTGAGGAACAAAGGCATGTCAAAACTAAGGGACTCGAAACCCCAGACGCTAACTCTAGGCCGAAAAGTCGACCACCGCGAACTTCGGGCTTCGCGCGGCGGAGTTCCCCGCACAGCACCGACCCGTGCGGCGCGCGCTTGGCCTACGGACAGCCTCTTCCCCGCGCGACCCCGACCCGACACGGATCCTTGCGGCACGCTTGCCGTGTGGCATGCAGCCTGCAGGCGGCCCGCGCGGCCCCAGCCCGCGCGGCGGCCTCGTGCAGGCAGCGCCCGCACGGCGCGCATGCCGCGCGGAGCCCCGCCTGCAGGCGGCCCGCGCGGCACCTGTCCGCGCGGTGCCCGCCTGCCGCGCGGTGCCCCGCCTGCAGGCGGCCCGCGCGGCACCTGCCCGCGCGGTGCCCGCCTGCGGGCGGTGCCCGCGCAGCGCGCCTGCCGCGCGGTGCCCCGCCTGCAGGCGGCCCGCGCGGCATCTGTCCGCGCGGTGCCCGCCTGCGGGCGGTGCCCGCGCGGCGTCCCTGCCGCGCGGTGCCCAGCCTGCAGGCGGCCCGCGCGGCACCTGTCCGCGCAGTGCCCGCCTGCGGGCGGTGCCTGCGCGGCGGCCCAGCCGCGTGGTGCCCCGTTTGCAGGCGGTCCGCGCGGCACCTGTCCGCGCGGCACCTGTCCGCGCGGTGCCCGCCTGCGGGCGGTGCCCGCGCAGCACCCCTGTCGCGCGGTGCCCCGCCTGCAGGCGGCCGGCGCGGCACCTGTCCGCGCGGTGCACGCCTGCGGGCGGTGCCCGCGCGGCGCCCCGGCCGCGCGGTGCCCCGCCTGCAGGTGGCCCGTGCGGCACCTGTCCGCACGGTGCCCGCCTGCGGGCGGTGCCCAGGCGGCGCCCCTGCCGCGCGGTGCCCCGCCTGCAGGCGGCCCGCGCGGCATCTGCCCGCGCGGTGCTCGCCTGCGGGCGGTGCCCGCGCGGCACACCTGCCGCGCGGTGCCCCGTCTGCAGGCGGCCCACGCGGCATGTGCCCGCGCGGTGCCCGCCTGCGGGTGGTGCCCGCGCGGCGCTCCTGCCGCGCGGCGCCCCGCCTGCGGCCGGCCCGGCGGCGGCGGCGGCGGCGGCAACCCTCTCCGCGAAAACTCCACCCCGAAACGCAAAACAAAAACCTAACGGAAAAACTCACATTTGATCCGCTGGGAAAAGAGAAGAAACCTCCGTCCCTCTTCCGAATGCCCCGCGGTCGGTCGTAACGAGAGCGAAAAAGGGGTTGGGTCCCGTTTTTCTCTTTTTCCCTCGCGTAGCGACTCTTAAAAACCCTAGCCGCCGAACGAAGGAAGCTAAGAGGGAAAACCTAAAACCCTCAGGTTCTCAAAGGGATTTTAAAGAAATATTAGGAACAGATCCGGCGGCTAGAGTTACCCCGAGAAACGTGCCGACCGTTCGCACGGATTCCGGGGCGCCTAAAAGGGGTCCGAACTTCAAAATTTTATTCTGGGAGAACCGGGAGTCGGAATCAGAAACCGATCACGTTCCCGTTCTCCGTTTCGCGAGCCCTTCCGCCTAAAAATGTCCGCGAGCCCCGACGGACTTTCCGGAAAAACACCAAAAATTGTCCCACAGTCGGACAGTCATATGAAAAGGGATAACGGGAACGGTCATGGAAAGGCCAGGTCTTACACCACTCACCAATAAAAACAAGTTTCGTCCCCGAAACTTAACTCCCGCCTGCGGCGAAGAGGTCCGGGTAGCACTCCCCCATCTTTGACTCTGGTTCCCATGTTGCCTCATGCTCTTCTTGATTGCTCCAAGGCACCTTTACGTAGGGAGTTGTCCGATTTCGTAGCTTATCGGTCCTCTCGCGCTAGGATCCGCACCGGCACTTCCTCGCAGTTCAGGTTCTCTTTGAGCTCGATTGCAGAGACGTCAAGCACTCGCGACGGATTGGGGGGATACTTCCGAAGCATGGATGCGCGGACACGACAAGAACTCGGTCGAGATTCGGTGGTAGGGCGAGGCGATGGGCCACGGGGCTGACGCACTCCAGAATCTCGAAAGGTCCTACGTACCGTGGGCTCAACTTGCCTCTCAACCCGAACCGCTTCACCCCTGATCGTCCCAACAAATCGGGGATTTGCAGCGCCTGCAGTACGATGCTTCGTACGGCGCCACCCGGGCGCTCGCCTGGTAGCTGACGTTGCGGGCGAACTCGACGAGGGGTAGATAGCGTGACCATCCGCCTCCCAAATCCAGTATGCATGCTCCGAGCATGTCCTCGAGGATCTGGATCGCCCGCTCGGATTGCCCATCCATCTGGGGTGAAAGGCCGAGCTGAAGTGTAACTTGGCCCCCAGAGCTTGTCGTAGACTCTGCCAAAAGTCCGAACGAACCTTGTGTCTCGGCCCGAAGTAGTAGGTGTCGGCATCCCGCGTAGCCTCACAACTCACCAATGTATACTTGGGTCAGTCGGTCGCGTGTCCAGGTCGTAATCCTTCAGCAATTCTAACAACCGTCTTCGCCGTAGGTTCAGCTCCTTCTGGGTGGAAAGACGCTTAAGGCTTTGGTGGTCCGAGAATACGTTACAGTGGGCACTGAAGAGATAGCGCCTCCTCAGTCCCAGGATGAAGACGACTGCGGTAAGCTCCAAGTCGTGTGTCGGGTAGTTCTATTTGTAGTCCTTGAGTTGCCTTGACTCATAGGCTACGACTCTTCCTTGCTGCCTTAGTACTCCTTCCAGTCCTATTCGCGATGCATCGCAGTATACCTCGAAGTCTTCCCGGGTGTTGGTAAGGCAAGCGCGGGTGCTCTCGTTAACCGCTTCTCAAGCTCTTCAAAACTTTCCCGGCATTGGGCCGTCCAAAAGAGCTTGACCCATTTCCGGGTCGAGCGGTTCAAGGGGGTACATGCTCTTTACAGGGCTTCGTCTAATTCCGGTCAGTCGACGCACAGCCGCAAGCTCCCGTCCTGTTCCCGTACCAGTAGGTCGGCCGTGCACCCAGACGGTGCCTTCAGCCCTTTACTTTTCGCTACTAAGTGCATGGTCCCTAAGTAGGAAAGAAACAAAAGAACGCGCGCCTAAATAGATCAAGGCCTAATTCGGTTGGTTTCGGACGAAAGAAAAAGAAAGGAACTTAGAAAAAAAATATCTGAGGACTACGCCAACGGTGAATCCCCGCAACCCTTTCAAAGGCGCTCGCCCCTCCCCAAATGACCCGAGGAAAAGAAAAAGGAAAACAACGAAGCTATTACTAACGACGAGACATAACCAAAGCACACAACCAAAAAGAAGGATGGTATAACCCAAAAGACCTGGGGGGTTAGACGGGGTCAGACAGGGATGGGTTACTCTGGTTCGACGGGTGCCCCCAACTAGAATAAAGTTGTTTAAGTATTACCTGTCGTCACTCAGTCCGGGACGTTGCGTCATCTGCTGGGGCGGCTAGGGTAGTCCGCCCACAACCCCTGGGCCAGCGCCGCACTGCGTGGTAGGGCAGGGTCCTGGTATCGTACGAGTCCGCCAACCGCGAGCCGTCGGGTTGGTCCCTCTGTGGGTCGGGAGCCGCGGTATCCTCCCGTCCTTCCGGTTATGGCGTTGCGGCTGTAGCGGCCTGTTCTTGAGGACACGAAGTGCGGGTATGATCTGGTTTGCCGCAACCATTGCAGTGGGAGTACCTCCAAAGGCAGTTCGTCACTCGATGCGCCTTTCCGTAGATGACGCAGGGCCCTTGCAGTGATTCCGGGGTTCCTGTTGGCACCTGCCCGCCCTTCCTTGCTTTCTCCAGGCGTTGGTTCGCCCGGTTCTTTGGATTGGGGCTCCCTTGCAGGGCGGGGGTGGCAGCTTTCTCTGCTTCGTCAGGTCGCAGCGCCGGGGGGCTAGTGACAGCTGGCTTTCGGGGGCACGTGTGACGCGTGTGACCCGGTTTACCACACCGGAAACAGTGATCATTCCGCCAGGGGCAGCCCATCATTCGATGTGCACCACCGCAAATGATGCACGACTTCAATGGGTCGGGCCCATCCTTCTTCGTTTGTCCAGACTTCGGTCCTATCTTCGGGCGTTTGGTCGCCCGGCTCGTCAGATAGGGGTCCTCCGCCGGGTCAGGGTAGGGGCATCCCTGCCGGGCGTACTCTTGCTCCGCACGCATGGCCAAGTTGACCGCATCATGATAGGTGGGAAAGCCCGCCGGTGGCATCCCGCGAGGGGTATCGTCCCATGTGCCGTGCTGGAAGTGGTCGACACTCTCAAGCTCCCGCGTCAGCATGCACAGACGCTCCGTGAGAGTCAGCAGCTGCCTTGCCACGTCGCGCAGCTGGTTGCGCAGCAAGCGGTTCGCTCCGGCTGCGGTGTCCATTTCCGTCGGTCGTTGCTCACTGAGCCGGACTGCTATCCTCGCACGTAAGGAAAGCATACCGATCGTCACAAAACAAAGAAACTTAATCTGACAGGGTAACCTGGCTCCCAATTGGGTTCTACTTAAATCTCCACCCCCTCCCCCCCCCCCCCCCCCCCCCCCCACACACACTCGTGTTCTATTTATTTATCCCGTGTTCACTTTATTAATCAGTAGCCAGAGTATTGCGCCCCGTGGATGTTAGGCCCCGACTGTTGTGGTTAAAGTTTACCGCTCTGATACCATCTTAATCTGTCATGCCCCGGGGGTTCGAATCGCGCGGAAGAGGAGCCACCGATGCCCTTAATTCAGCCATATATTTTTTTTTTTGTAAACCAATGCTCCCCGGTGCGTGTCCAAACCCGCCGCATACACAAATTCACTCTGCAAACGGGCAGAGCCTCCTTTGTATATGCACGACATCTCAATTACAAAGTGTCTCACAAGGTGTAGCACATACAATCTCTAACCACATCAGTTGGGGTCTCGTACACATACAACCAAACAACTCACATGACATTCTAGTATTCACTTAGAACATAGAGGCCGATGTTTTGAAAGGATAAATAATCACAAGGTTTTGAAAGCGGCATCCACACGATGCCATCGTTTTAGGAAAGACCGTTTGAAAGCCACATAAATCCACAGGGTTTGAAAACGGCACACACTCGATGCCGAACTTTGTGAAAACAGTTCGCAAACACATAAATTCCACAAGGTTTGTAAAATTCGGTGCCCACACGACACCCACATTTTAAAAGTAGTTTTCGCAAACGGTTTTCTTTGCTTTTCATTGTTTAAAATGGCCAAGTAAGAAAGAATGTAACAATCATTCGTTTATTCGAAAAAGGGAAGAGGCAACATCCACTTCGACCCCACGGGGGTGTCGCAATCCACAACTAGCTAGCATGAGTAATAAAAGAAAAGGAAAAGAAGAGTCACTGTATCTGAAGTCACTAAAAGTCAGAACAGCACCCTCGCGGCCTCACCGGTGCCCTAGCACTCGCCCCTGGACGAACCTGTCACGGAGTGGGAAGTCAGTGACTAGAAATATCATAATGAGCAAAAGAAAGCTAAAATAAAGCAAACCACTGTAACCAGAGCAACCGTCACCCCTCATAAACCGTCAACAACGATCATTTCCTGCACCAAACAAAAACCGGGCACCCTTCCCGAACACCGCACCGGGCCCCTGCCCCGGCGCCCCCCTCTGCCGAGCACCTGTCTCGGCCGCCGAGCACCAGCCTCGGTGTCACCGCTCACACCCTCCACCCATGAGGGCCCCCATTCCTAACGCCACCGTCGCGTGGGGTACACGGGTCAACGTACCACTTTTCCGGAAAAGCACACCCTCGCGGTGGCCAAACCGCCGGTGTGCGTGTAGTAACACCAGAGCCTTATAACCAATATGTATAGATGATAAATCGAATGAAGTAAAAGCGGGGTCAGCATTGCTCATAAAGGATAACTTAGAAGGGAAAAACACCTTTGCTCATGAAGAATAACTTAAAGGAGAAAACACCTTTGCTCATGAAGAATAACTTAGAAGAAGAAAACACCTTTGCTCATGAAGAATAACTTAAAGGAGAAAACACCTTTGCTCATGCTAACACCTTACATATGTACGCCCTTACCCAATTAACCTTGGCGAAAGTACCCACCTTGTGTGTGTCGTCCGGTGCTCGGCACGTCCGCGATCGTGCGCCTGTTCCCTGTAGCGTCTCGCACTCCTGAGGAACAAAGGCATGTCAAAACTAAGGGACTCGAAACCCCAGACGCTGACTCTAGGCCGAAAAGTCGACCGCCACGAACTTCGGGCTTCGCGCGACGGAGTTCCCCGCACAGCACCGACCCGTGCGGCGCGCGCTTGGCCTACGGACAGCCTCCTCCCCGCGCGGCCCCGACCCGACACGGATCCTTGCGGCGCGCTTGCCGTGCGGCGTGCAGCCTGCAGGCGGCCCGCGCGGCCCCAGCCCGCGCGGCGGCCTCGTGCAGGCAGCGCCCGCACGGCGCGCATGCCGCGCGGAGCCCCGCCTACAGGCGGCCCGCGCGGCACCTGTCCGCTCGGTGCCCGCCTGCGGGCGGTGCCCGCACGGCGCCCCTGCCGCGCGGTGCCCGCGCGGCGCCCCTGCCGCGCGGTGCCCCGCCTGCAGGCGGCCCGCGCGGCACCTGCCCGCGCGGTGCCCGCCTGCGGGCGGTGCCCACGCGGCGCGCCTGCCGCGCGGTGCCCCGCCTGCAGGCGGCCCGCGCGGCATCTGTCCGTGCGGTGCCCGCCGGCGTGCGGTGCCCGCGCGGCGCCCCTGCCGCGCGGTGCCCCGCCTGTAGGCGGCCCGCACGGCACCTGTCCGCGCAGTGCCCGCCTGCGGGCGGTGCCCGTGCGGCGCCCCGGCCGCGCGGTGCCCCGTCTGCAGGCGGCCCGCGCGGCACCTGTCCTCGCGGTGCCCGCCTGCGGGCGGTGCTCGCGCAGCACCCCTGCCGCTCGGTGCCCCGCTTGCAGGCGTCCCGCGTGGCACCTGTCCGCGCGGTCTACGCCTACGGGCGGTGCCCGCGCGGCGCCCCGGCCGCGCGGTGCCCCGCCTGCAGGTGGCCCGCGCGGCACCTGTCCGCCCGGTGCCCGCCTGCTGGCGGTGCCCAGGCGGCGCCCCTGCCGCGCGGTGCCCCGCCTGCAGGCGGCCCGCGCGGCATCTGCCCGCGCGGTGCTCGCCTGCGGGCGTTGCCCGCGCGGCGCGCCTGCCCCGCGGTGCCCCGTCTGCAGGCGGCCCACGCGGCATGTGCCCGCGCGGTGCCCGCCTGCGGGTGGTGCCCGCGCGGCGCTCCTGCCGCGCGGCGCCCCGCCTGCGGCCGGCCCGGCGGCGGCGGCGGCGGCGGCAACCCTCTCCGCGAAAACTCCACCCCGAAACGCAAAACAAAAACCTAACGGAAAAACTCACCTTCGATCCGCCTGGAAAAGAGAAGAAGAGGATCGTCCTATCGTTGCCCGGTTGATCCCGCGAGCAAGAAACCTCCGTCCCTCTCCCGAATGCCCCGCCGTCGGTCGTAACGAGAGCGAAAAAGGGGTTGGGTCCCGTTTTTCTCTTTTTCCCTCTCGTAGCGACTCTTAAAAACCCTAGCCGCCGAACGAAGGAACCTAAGAGGGCAAACCTAAAACCCTCAGGTTCTCAAAGGGATTTTAAAGAAATATTAGGAACAGATCCGGCGGCTAGAGTTACCCCGAGAAACGTGCCGATCGTTCGCACGGATCCCGGGGCGCCTAAAAGGGGTCCGAACTTCAAAATTTTATTCTGGGAGAACCGGGAGTCGGAATCCGAAACCGATCGCGTCCCCGTTCTCCGTTTCGCGAGCCCTTCTGCCTAAAAATGTCCGCGAGCCCCGACGGACTTTCCAGAAAAACACCAAAAATTGTCCCACAGTCGGACAGTCATAAGAAAAGGCATAACGGGAAGGGTCAAGGAAAGGCCAGGTCTTACAACTCATCCTAGAGTTCCTTGACTCTATGTTGATCACTCTATCCAGTGTCCTTAGGTTATCACCTAAGTCAATGCCACTCGTCCAACCCTAGGATAATCTCCTAAGTTTTGATGTCACTCAGTGAACCCTGAAACTAGGTTTTCTCCTAGTCTTGCTACCAACATGTTTCCTTTCCTTATGTCACATGATTCCTAGGGTCATACCCTAACAGGATCACAATCATAATAGCTAATCCTTTTTCATGCATGCAATTATTTTCATCTTATTCATAAAATAATAATTATCTCTACGCATGCATAATTATCACATATCTTTGGCAACCAACAGTTGCACTTTTGCTCTGTGTCCATTTGCACATGCACATCTATTCCTCTATCTTTGGCAACCAACAGTTGCACTTTTCATCTGTGTCCTTCTACACAGGCAATCATAATCATAATAATCTAATGCCTCTAACAGGCTACTATCATGCTTCGAATCGAAAAGCAGAAGAACAAGGGGAGAGGTCACCCAATTTCGGCAGAATCCCCCACCTTGTGGAGTTCGAAATCCCTTTCATGTCCGCACTTGGTCGCTATTCTGCCAATTGCTTGTAGACACTTGCAATTGGCCTCCACGCGGCTCCACTTGGTACCTCGAGCTTGCACGCGAAACAGAGCATGCTTCTCTGAAGGTTGCACGCAAAACGATGCGCGACCTCTCATGCCCTGCACGCAAAACGGTACACACTATTAGTGACGGCACGCTAAACAGTGCGCGACAACGCGACCTGCACGCGAAACGGAGCACATACCTCAAATTGGCACGCAAAACGGTACGCGCTCCACTGTAAGGTTGCACGCGGAACGGTACACCTTCATCCAGTCCTGTACGCAAAACGAGATGCATCGTTAGAACCGGCACGCAAAACGGTGCGCGATAACACGAACTGCACGCGAAACGGTGCACGTACCTCGAAACTGCACGCAAAACTGCGCACATCTGACTGTGGGGTTGCACGCAAAATGGTGCACCTTCATCCGGTCTTGAACGCAACACGAGATACATTGTTAGAGTCTGCACGCAAAACTGTGCGCGATAACACGACCTGCACGCGAAACGGTGCACGTACCTCGAAACTGCACGCAAAATGGTGCACATTTGACTATAGGATCGCACGCAAAACGGTGCATATTTTACCGACCCTGCACGCAAAACGGGGCGTATTGTTAGAGTCTACTCGAAAAACAGTGCCCGCTAGTCCAACCTGCGCGCAAAACGGAGCACATACCTTGTATCGGCACGCAAAACGAGACGCGCCAAGAACGCCCGCAAAACTCGGGCAGTAAGACGGCACAGTAAAACTTGGTCCCTAACACGCATGTAAGCATGGGAGTCAAATCCAAAATCCAAAAGGAAACCTTAAAACTGTGCGAAGAATACCACAAAAACGACACACGGGGCCTACCTCGACAATGCCGTGTCGTCCATCGCGTCTTTTAGTCTCTTTGGAGTACTTTGCACGCTCCACGGGGTCCACGGCGCGCTCGTGCGCCCTCGAAAACCCTGGCGAAAATCGCCCTCCTCCCCTCCCCGCGCGCTCGGGTGAAGCCAGAAAGGGAAAAAGGAGGAAAAGGAGTCGTTTCGGGCCTTTATAGGCCGTTTCCGAACTTTCGGGCGCACCCTTTCGGGCGCCCGAAAGTTTCCGGGCGGCTACAGTAATCGGCCCGCCGCGGTCTACGCGTCCACGCCTGCGCCAGCTCAGCGCCACGTCACCACGCTCGGCCAACCAGGGGCCGACACGTGGCCGTGGACCCGTGCACCGCGACCAACGAAATGTGGCGGCCAATCAGGGGCCGCCACGTGGACCGCACCCACGCTCCCTGCTGACACCGGCCGCAGCGTCGCGTCGCGTCAGCGCGTCACGTCGCGCTGACCGACGAATGGGAGGCCGACACGTGGCCTGTCCCCGCTGACACGCCACAGTGCCGCCACGCCTTCCCCGCGCACGCCTGCAGCCCTCGGTCAGAGCGACCAATGGCGGAGCGACACGTGGCGCTCTCCACCCACCACGCGCGCCACGGGCCGCGCGCCCCCGCGCCTCGCGCGGGAAATGCTTGCCTCGGGATTCATGCCACTGCCTCGGGATCCGTGCCCGATGCCTCGGGATCCGTGTCCGATGCCTCGGGATTCGTGCCACTGCCTCGGGATCCGTGCCACTACAGTGACTTTCGGGCGCGCACAGTAACCTTTCGGGCGCACTATTCCGGACCGGGCTGCTACAGTAACCGGTTTGCTACAGTGCCCTAACCCGGTTCACTGCAGCTCGAAAACCGGGTTTGCTACAGTATTTTCCGGGCGCCCGGTTCCTACTTTCGGGCGCCCGAAACTTGGGCCCAGGCCCAGTTTCGCACGTTTTCGTCCGTTCTCGCCCGTTTTCGCTCAAATTTGACAGGCAGCCATAGTTTAACGTAATTTACCTCATGGTACTTAAACTTTTCAGTTTGGACCACCTCTGGGTCACCAAAAGTCCCACAGTATTCGAATTCGCTGGCGGAGCCCGTTCTCACTATCCGGGTGTCCGATCAACGCGAAACTTTTACCGTGGCCTTAAAACATATTTACGGAGCTCCCATAATTTTCTAGGAATTTTCCGAGACTGTGAATTTTCTACTTATAATCTGGGCCCACTTTCTCACATAAGATTCTAGAAATCTTATTTTAATCCGATTTGGGCCCAATTCATTTCTAAGTCATTCTTCACCTCAATAAACAATAGTATTTCATACTATTTTTATTTCTATTTATTTATATTCCAAATTCCGGTTCACTACATTCTACCCCCCTTAAAATAAGTTTCGTCCTCGAAACTTGAATCACATCTCGACTTCTACTTAATCGAGAGGGAGGAATCTTGTCCCACTTCTGGGCTCACTGTATGTCGTTATTGGGCCTCAAATTGCCCGCTCGCCGAACCACATGAGCAACTCATCCATGAATCCCTATCTCAACTTAGGGACAAACTCAGACCTTGTGTCTGGCCACTTTCACCAAGTAGGTGTGAGACACATTTGAGCACTTGCTCTCTCAATTGCCACAAAGGGCGAAGTCTCATTTTGCGAAATCTTCACTTTAATTCCGCGATCATTTAATCTTTCACAAGGAGGTTGCATCCGCAACCAATTACAGTTACCGCAATTTCCGGTCACTCCGCTGCCTAATGTGGAGTGCAAAGGCCAATCCACAAGTCCTCAACTATCTCACACGCTACTAGCGCTCTAAGTCCACGGGTAATCAGTTACCCCGACATCTCGGACTACTAATAGGTTCACAGACCACGGTCCAATAGGGCCTATAGCCCGAAGCTAGTCCCACACTGTGCAATAGCTCTCGGTAGCACGCAGATCCAAACGTCATACGGGTAGATCCACACTTAGGATTACTACCCCAATACTCCCACTAGGAGCTACAGTACCTCAATCACCACTAGCCCTACGGCCTGGTCATACCACACTCTCAGTGTACTAATAGCCTCAAGGCTTACACGTGGCATTCCACGTTCCCGGGTCATCGCTCGGACTACCGTCCCGACCAAATCTCTATCATGCCCCGCCATCAGGCCTCGGGCCGCTGTCTCTCACAGCCGACTGTGCCTGCCACTGGGCTACAGGCCCACAGTCCACAAACATGGTCCAGGCACGGATCGTCCTCAAGAGAACCCGCTAATCGTTGCCACGCAACCACTATGCTCCACTGAGCGAAAACCAACTAACCAGTCGTCAATCCGTGACCCGTACTTTCTATCGACCCTGGCCACACTGGGCAAAGGCTAATATGCCACCTAATCCGCACCCACTGGCTAAACGATACTTGTGCTCCAGGAGCACCCAAACAGTTGGGCGTCCAGCGCCCCCAACGCTAACTCGCGAAAACCAAGTGCTAAGCGACTTGCTTAAACACACCACGGCTCTCGTGCAACTCTCCCAACTAGGTCGAGGCACCACGCTAACTGTTTCACCAACTCTGGTGATTGACTCGCAAACCCTGTGGTGGCAACCCTTGCCATTATGCCGATCCCTCAGACCGGCGCCATAAAACTCCCGCTCACTTGCGAGGTTTTCGAATCTCGAAACCTATCCTGGGTCTTACCAGCCCCACCATACGGCACTCAGCCATGAAGACATGCCACACAGTTACTACCGTCATCAGGGCGAACTTTCGCCACTGGGCCCGTAATTCTTTCTTGCCCTAACCTTTAGGACACCGCAACTTGGCTCTCTCAACAAAGCGATCACCAGCGTTTCATGAGTCGGTCTCTCACTGGACCTCATCAACTACACTTTGCCGGCAAACCAGCTGACGCAAGCTTACGGCATCTTTCACAGAAGGTGCAGGGTGCGCCGACAAAGGTTCAGCGGCCACCTATAACACTCTCTGCTGTTGCCTCTTAGCTTGATCTATTTCCTATTTTCTTGAGACAATGACACTCGCCCATCTAGGCGTCGTAATCCGCTTCCCTGCCGGCGGGAAACCTCCGCTTATCGGCAAGAAGCATCGGTCTGCTGCTGGACCACATCAACAAGAGCGGTCACCTGACCTCGCAGCTCGTATACCTTGTTTGACCCCGAGCCCTCCCGTGACTCGAGTCAAAACAGGTGCGTCTCCTTATGTGGTGTCATCGCTGATATGCACACCACAACGAAACAACTAGCCCAAACTTAGCCATTTGAGCAACGCGTAGTCCGTATACCGACAAAAAGGCTCGTCGACTCAATCATGCGAAAGTATGGGAGGGTACTCCTTTTCATCTCCAACATTACGTTGTCGGCCGCCCAACGTAATATCCGAAGAATGAAAGGTCGTCGCCCTCGATCTGTCCCAACATCATTTTGGGAACAACAATAACCAATCAACTACTTTCGCCCAGTAATTCACGGCACTCTCTCATGCTAATCCCTAGGGTCTCCCTAAGGTTGCTAACCACCTAGGACTGTTCCTAGGCTCTGATACCACTCTTATCTGTCACGACCCGGGACCGACAAATTGTACGGTTCGGGCACGCCGACAGACCCGCCAATCGGGCATGACCTCACGCTACCCGAAAGGAACGGTAACATCCATCTCGAATCAAAACAATGTGTATGATGAGATATAATATCTGAGTAAGATCATTACTAATTTAAACTTTCATTCAATAATAAACAGTTAAAGCCGATATGAAAGCATGATAAGAATGAACCATAATAAACTTTATTACATTTTACATCTCTCAACTTGCAAATAAGTTATTACAATTCTTTTACATCATTTCCTCACCATACAAGGTTCACTCAAGAAATATAAAAATGGGATACCTCTGCTAGACCCTCTAGGTCTCTATGCTGCTGGGCCCTTGCCCCTAACGTATACCTCGCCGTCTGCCTCTGAACCGACGCGATCCGCTGCATCCAAACCTGAACCTGTGGGGGGGGGCACCCAAGGGGTCTGAGAACTCCTGACAGAGTTCCCAGTGGGTTCAACCACCGAGAAAAAGTGTCCTACACCACTTGGTCGAATGGAAGCAATAATAATAGTGCTAGGATACTAAAATCCTCAATATCAAAATGCGGCTATGCAATATACATGATCACTACACTATCTGTGTGTACTCATCGACCCAGCACTACTCTGTCTAGCCACACTAGGCTGCTAAGCACCAACTCGGCGACTATGCCGCTGTACACAGGGTTAAACTAACCCGGCCACCTTGGCCACTCTAATTTCTCTTTATTCTTTAAGTTCTGGTGCTTTAGTTCAAGTTAACCCTCAGAAACTCTTATCCAACGGGCCCGAGCTCGGTAGTCCTGCTACCATCAGATAAGATTTCTAAGGTTGCCGATAACACCCGTAAGTGTTACCCCGTCCTACGAGTAAATGTGTTCTTCGGACCACCGCTATCGGAGGGAGGGGGCTTCCCTGCGTCCGATCCTGATGCGCCCGGGGAGAGGGCAAGCCCTTTACGTCCCACAGAGCCACATTTCAACCTTCGAAGGCACGCCCGTTTTATTATCTTTGTATTTCAGTTGCTTTGTCCTACGGCTGAAGCGTCCCGAACGGGTCCTCTACCCGGGAGAGGAATTAACTGCCCGTACCTCCAACCTGGGCTGGCTCCACCGAGGATCTTTATGTTCTCTTTCTTTTCTTTTCTTTTCTTTTCACTTTAGTTCTTAGCCTCTTTGCCGTTGAACACTTGCTTTACTTTTCCTTCTTACTCGAGCCTTCAGCTCACATTGCCACTAGCAATTATTATCACTCTTTCCTTTGAGCATTTAGCACTTTGCTTTTACTTTAAGCCTTCCGAAAGTACCTCATCCGACGGGTCACTGCCCAGGGAGTCCTGCTCCACTTGACGAGTATCAAATTCGAAGGCGCCATTTACATTCTCTTTATCTTAAGCAATTTGTTTGTCTTGCTTATTAACTAATTTAAGCTCTATCATGAGCAATTTGCTTGTCTTGCTTATTGACCACTTTTTCATCCCTTACCCTAGGTCTTGCCACACGGGTAACCAGAGTCTCCTAAACTCGTTCACATTTTACTTTCTTTGTTTAACTTAAATTGAAGTTAAAGTTATTGTCCCTTTGCCCGGACACCCTGTGACCTTTTAGGGTTATATTTGTTTTGTTCTTTAACCTTGGGATCTTATCCCACTTTCCTGATTCCTTACTGAATCATAGAGTTCACTTGACTCTATTTTTGATTTCACTTTTAACTTAGAGTTACTCTGACTCTAATTCCTTGTCTGTGAGTTTAAACTCCTCTGGATCACTTTAGGTTCCCTTTACCTAAGTTCCATATTATACTCATCCTAGAGTTCCTTGACTCTACGTTGATCACTCTATCCAGTGTCCTTAGGTTATCACCTAAGTCAATGCCACTCGTCCAACCCTAGGATAATCTCCTAAGTTTTGATGTCACTCAGTGAACCCTGAAACTAGGTTTTGCCTCCTAGTCTTGCTACCAACATGTTTCCTTTCCTTATGTCACATAATTCCTAGGGTCATACCCTAACAGGATCACAATCATAATAGCTAATCCTTTTTCATGCATGCAATTATTTTCATCTTATTCATAAAATAATAATTATCTCTACGCATGCATAATTATCATATATCTTTGGCAACCAACAGTTGCACTTTTGCTCTGTGTCCATTTGCACATGCACATCTATTCCTCTACCTCTGGCAACCAACAGTTGCACTTTTCATCTGTGTCCTTCTACACAGGCAATCATAATCATAATTACCTAACGCCTCTAACAGGCTACTATCATGCTTCGAATCGAAAAGCAGAAGAACAAGGGGAGAGGTCACCCAATTTCGGCAGAATCCCCCACCTTGTGGAGTTCGAAATCCCTTTCATGTCCGCACTTGGTCGCTATTCTGCCAATTGCTTGTAGACACTTGCAATTGGCCTCCACGCGGCTCCACTTGGTACCTCGAGCTTGCACGAGAAACGGAGCATGCTTCTCTGAAGGTTGCACGCAAAACGATGCGCGACCTCTCATGCACTGCACGCAAAACGGTACACACTATTAGTGACGGCACGCTAAACAGTGCGCGACAACGCGACCTGCACGCGAAACGGAGCACATGCCTCAAATTGGCACGCAAAACGGTGCGCGCTCCACTGTAAGGTTGCACGCGGAACGGTACACCTTCATCAAGTCCTGTATGCAAAATGAGATGCATCGTTAGAACCGGCATGCAAAACGGTGCGCGATAACACGAACTGCACGCGAAACGGTGCACGTACCTCGAAACTGCACGCAAAACTGCGCACATCTGACTGTGGGGTTGCACGCAAAATGGTGCACCTTCATCCGGTCCTGAACGCAACACGAGATACATTGTTAGAGTCTGCACGCAAAACTGTGCGCGATAACACGACCTGCACGCGAAACGGTGCACGTACCTCGAAACTGCACGCAAAACGGTGCACATTTGACTATAGGATCGCACGCAAAACGGTGCATATTTTACCGACCCTGCACGCAAAACGGGGCGTATTGTTAGAGTCTACTCGAAAAACAGTGCCCGCTAGTCCAACCTGCGCGCAAAACGGAGCACATACCTTGTATCGGCACGCAAAACGAGACGCGCCAAGAACGCCCGCAAAACTCGGGCAGTAAGACGGCACAGTAAAACTTGGTCCCTAACACGCATGTAAGCATGGGAGTCAAATCCAAAATCCAAAAGGAAACCCTAAAACTGTGCGAAGAATACCACAAAAACCGACACACGGGCCTACCTCGACAATGCCGTGTCGTCCATCGCGTCTTTTAGGTCTCTTTGGAGTACTTTGCACGCTCCCGGGGTCCACGCGCGCTCGTGCGCCCTCGAAAACCCCGGCGAAAATCGCCCTCCTCCCCTCCCCGCGCGCTCGGTTGAAGCCAGAAAGGGAAAAAGGAGGAAAAGGAGTCGTTTCGGGCCTTTATAGGCCGTTTCCGAACTTTTCGGGCGCACCCTTTCGGCGCCCGAAAGTTCCGGGCGGCTACAGTATCGGCCCGCCGCGGTCTACGCGTCCACCGCCTGCGCCAGCTCAGCGCCACGTCACCACGCTCGGCCAAACCAGGGGCCGACACGTGGCCGTGGACCCGTGCACCGCGACCAACGAAAATGTTGCGGCCAATCAGGGGCCGCCACGTGGACCGCACCCACGCTCCCTGCTGACACCGGCCGCAGCGTCGCGTCGCGTCAGCGCGTCACGTCGCGCTGACCGACGAATGGGAGGCCGACACGTGGCCTGTCCCCGCTGACACGCCACAGTGCCGCCACGCCTTCCCCGCGCACGCCTGCAGCCCTCGGTCAGAGCGACCAATGGCGCGCGACACGTGCGCTCTCCAAACACCACGCGCGCCAGGGCCGCTGCGCCCCCGAGCCTCGCGCGGGAAATGCTTGCCTCGGGATTCATGCCACTGTACGGGATCCGTGCCAGATGCCTAGGGATCCGTGCCACTGCCTCGGGATCGTGCCCGATGCCTCGGGATTCGTGCCACTGCCTCGGGATCCGTGCCACTATAGTGACCTTCCGGGCAGCGCACAGTAACCCTTTCGGGCGCACTATTCCGGACCGGGCTCTACAGTAACCGGTTGCTACAGTGCCCCGAACCCGGTCACTGCAGCCCGAAAAACCGGGTTTGCTACAGTATTTTCCGGGCGCCCGGGTTCCCACTTTCGGGCTCCCGAAACTTGGGCCCATGCCCAGTTTCGCCCGTTTCGTCCGTTCTCGCACGTTTTCGCTCAAATTTGACAGGCAGCCATGGTTTAACTTAATTTACCTCATGGTACTTAAACTTTTCAGTTTGGACCACCTCTGGGTCACAAAAGTCCCACTGTATTCGAATTTGCTGGCGGAGCCCGTTCTCACTATCCGGGTGTCCGATCAACGCGAAACTTTTACCGTGGACTTAAAACATATTTACGGAGCTCCCGTAATTTTTAGGAATTTTCCGAGACTGTGAATTTTCTACTTATAATCTGGGCCCACTTTCTCACATAGATTCTAGATATCTTATTTTAATCCCGATTTGGGCCCAATTCATTTCTAAGTCATTCTTCACCTCAATAAACAATAGTATTTCATACTATTTTTATTTCCAGTTATTTATATTCCAAATTCCGGTTCACTACAGGTCCTCACGGCTCCCACCCCTTTGTGAGGTACACGGGTCAAAAGACCACTTCTCCAGAAAAGTACACCCATGCGGAGGCCAATCCGCTTGTGTACGTGCAGCATCCGAAACAGATTTGCCGAGATCGGCGTGTAGTGAGCACCGCGACCGCAGCCGCTTCAATTGTTAGATAAAATACAATTATACGAAAGGTTAAAACTGTCCATCTACTTTGTTAGACAAATCAAGAGCATTTTAATGATGATAAGATGCACTTACTGCACTTGTTGCACTTATAGCAACGTACCCACCTATTTGAAGAGAATCGGAACACCTGAATCCTTCGCGCACCCCCCGCTGCGCACCTGGACCCTAAAGAAAGTCCGCAAGGATAACTATAGTCCAAAAACGTGTACTAACATCCTAAAACAAAGACCCAATTTACTCTTTTCGACGGAAAAGTCCAACACCGTCCGAGTTGACGAAAACCGGAATCCCGCGCCGCCGTCGCCGTCCGCCGGAGCCCCACGCGGTTCGGAACCGCGCGGCGTGTCTCCGCGGGCGGTGCCCACGCGGCGCGGCGCCTCGCGCGGGTGCTGCCCATGCGGCGGCCGCGCGGGGCCCGCGCGGGTGCGGGCCAGCACGGCGCCCGCGCGCGGGTTGCCCGCGCGGGTGCGGCCCCGCACGGCGCCCGCGCGCGGGGTTGCCCGCGCGACGCCCGCGTGGGTGCCCCGCGCGGCGCCCGCGCGGTTGCGGGTCCGCGTGGGTGCCGCCCGCGCGGTAGCCGCGCGGCCCGCGCGGGTGTAATATCCGCTGGTTTAAAATACTGTGGTTCCGTTCTTGGGTCAACTTTTGGGTTTTCTATAATTCGCGTTTCGTTTCAGGGGTCCGGAAGGGGGGACTAATAATTCTTTATTTCTGGACAGATCGTCGGGGCTCGCGAGTATTTTTAGTCAATAAAGCTCGCGAAACGGAGACCGCCGGCGAAATCGGTTTTGGATTCCGACTCCGTAATCTCCCGGAATAATTCTAGAAGGTGGCGGTTGGTTCTGGCGACCAACGCGGGGTACCAGGCAGACCAGAACCCGTTCGAACCCGACCTTTTGGTTTTGGTTTATTTTGACTTGAAACGGGTTCATTTTCCTTTCCCCTTTTCTGATCGCTCGGACTGTATATCTATCTCAACCCCCCTCACTCTAGGGTACGACACCCGAGCGCGGACGAGGAGCAGACCTTTCCCCCCCCCAACCGTACCCTCTTCCTCACCGATTGTGCGGAGGATCCAGCGGAGAGAACAAGGAAGGAGAGGGAGACGACCTCACATCCCTTGTAGCCGAACTCGCAGGATCGGATCCTTCCCTCCGGCAACCGAGGTGAGCACGTTAGGGTTTTATTTTTTGCTTTCTTGTTTCGTTTCTTGATTGGAGCGGACGAGGGGGGGGGGGAGGGGGGGAGGGGCGGCGGCGGCACCGCGCACGCACGGAGCCGCATGCGGGAAACGCCCGCATGCGGACGGCATGCCGCCCAGCCGCGCGGAGCTGGGGGCCACACCCCCCGCATGCGGGCAACTCCCGCATGTGGGCGGGCTGCCGCCCAGCCACGCGGGGCTGGGGGCTCGCAGCCCGCATGCGGGCACCTCCGCATGCGGGCGGGCTGCCGCCCAGCCGCGCGGGGCTAGCGGCGCGCAGCCCGCATGCGGGCACCTCCCGCATGCGGGCGGGCTGCCGCCCAGCCGCGCGGGGTGGGGCGCGCAGCCCCGCATGCGGGCAACCCCGCATGCGGCAACCCCGCATTTGGGTGGGCTGCCACCCAGCCGCGCGGGGCTGGGGGGCGCGCAGCCCGCATGCGGGCAACCCTGCATGCGGGTGGGCTGCCACCCAGCCGCGCGGGGCTGGGGGCGCGCACCCCCGCATGCGGCAACCTTCGCATGCGGGCAGGCCGCTGCCCAGCCGCGCGGGGGCCGGTGCGCGGCGCGCCCGCACTTGCAGGCAGCCCTTCATGCGGGCAGCAAGGAGGGGGAGGGGCGGTGGGTTCCACGGGAGCCGGAGCCGTCCGCGTTGTTGGCCTTGCCCGGGGACGCCGCCATCTTTGCCGAATCGGCGGGGCGTGCCCCGTGATCGACCGGGAGGGGTGGGTGTTCCGCGTCTCTTTTACTTTAGTGTACCTTTCGGGAAGTTGGAGTTACTAACTCCGGTGGACAGGTTCGTGTAGGTCCGGGCAGGCACACCGAGACGCGAAAGAACCTGAAGTCGACTAGCAGCGCGACAACGAAAGAGGTGGGTTCCTTTGAGACCAAGTATAGACTCGGTAATCTTGGATAGTTGTTTAACTGCATATTTGTATTACTAATGCTGACGGTCTCTATGTTTGCGATATTATCCTGTATCCGGGTTTTGTGCTCGTGGTTGCGACACGCGCACCCGCGGTCTGGCCACCGCAAAGGGTGCTCTTTTCCGGGAAAGCGGTCTTCGACCCGTGTTAACCCACAAGGTGACGTGGTGGGGGCCCCCGTAGGTGTGGGGTTTGAGGCATCAAAAGGTGGGGAAAAAGGAGCGACCTGTCGGGATAGGTGTCCGACGAGGTCAGGTGCCCCAAGGTGTGAGCGGTGCGATCCGTCGGGATAGGTGCCCGACGAGATCAAGGTGTATAGGTGTTACAGGCATGACAGATGTTGTAGGTGTTAAATGTGTTCGCGTGACACTCTTCCAGTGAGTCGAGTGGTTGCTCCGGATAGTTTTACTGTTGGGTTTGGCTTCTTTCCTGCTTATTATTATTATCGCATGTCGCTGACTACCCACTCCGTGACAGGTTCTTCCAAGGGTGAGCGGTAGACGGCGGTGAGGTCGAGACGGGAGTGGTCGGGCTGTGAGGAGCCCTAGTCTGTATCCCCTTTACTTATTCCTTGCATTTCATTTGGTACTGTAGACTACGGTGTGGTTCGCGATACCCTTGTGGGGTCGGTGTGGATGTTGATTCCCGGTGTTCCGGATTTGATATTATGTTTCTTTTATTCGCCCGTTTGGCCGTTTTTCCAAAGCAAAGCAACTAGAAAAGAAAAAGGAACTTCAAAACTGTCTTTCAAAAATATGGGGTCGTGTGGGCCCGCTTTTCCAAACCCTGTGGTTTTATGAGATTTCTAAACCGTTTTCAAAACTCGGGTCGTGTGGACCTGTTTCCAAACCCCTGTGGATTTATGGCATCTTTCCAAACCGTTTTCAAAACCTTGGGTCGTGTGGGCCTGTTTTCAAAACTGTGAGTTTATCCTTTCAACTTGATTGGCGGCGGGCACTCTGTTTAGTTTACATTGTTGATTGAATACACGAACTGTTGTGATTAACTGAATGCTTGAGTTGAGATGTTGTAATAGCCGCGACGCCGTGCATATACAGAGGAGACTCTGCCCGATTTTCGAGTAAATCTGTATATGCGGCGGGTCTGGCACGTGTCGGGGAAGACTGAATTTCAAAAAAAAAATTAAGGGACTCAATCAAACAACTCTTTCTTTTCCGCTGAGCGAGACCCCCGGGGCGTGACAGATTAAGATGGTATCAGAGAGGTTTTCTTTTAATCACAACAGCGAAGGTCCAACATCCACGGTAATACCACACGTAGCTTCGAGTAAATGAAATGTGTAGGACATAGGGGTGTAGGACGTGAGTGATCGGGGAAGGGGGGGAAAAGTGTAGTTTCTTCTCTCTCGATACAGGGACGTTGTTCTAGCACGGTCTAGGACTGATGTTTTTTTGGTTGTATGTGTGTACAGACAATGGTTCGAACCAGAGCGTCGGTCGGGGACGAAGGGGCGGATGTGACGGCATCGATGGCCGCTGAGAACCAACTCTTGCGGCAGCAACTGCAAGAGATGGCGGGAAATCTGGCGACGCTCACCGATCATGTGCGTCAGGGCGGCCGCAGCGGCTCCGCCGCGACGGCGACGGTCGCACCGGGCCCCCACAAGGGCCAGCCGCGCCAGCAACAGCGCGCAAGTGACGGGGACTGGGGCAGGAATGGCCCTCCTCCGATAGCAGCGGCCGGGACAGCGCCAGCCCAGGCGACGACACCTGTAGCAGCACCCCCAGCAGCGTCCACGGCACCAGCTCCGGGGGCCCTTGGCGGGGGTACCTCGGGGGAGACATTGGTGGCACCCATTCCTGTTGTGGCCGCCGCTGCCGCGGGGGAGGGGGCAACTTCACTAACAGAGCGGGAGCGGGTACGAGCCAACCTGGCGGATTTCAAGAAATATGATCCACCCGTGTTCGAGGGAGAAACGACCGACCCTTGGGTCGTCGAGGATTGGGTCGGATCGATGGAAAAGCTTTTGAAGACTTGCTCATGGAGGACTGTGAGCGGGTCCCCCTAGCGGTCCACTGCCTGGGGGAAATGCCCATTTATGGTGGAAGACGGTGCGCCCCGACCCAACCAAGGGCACCGTGCTGCCATCATGGACGACGTTAAGCAGGAGCTGTTTGGGGCTTTCTTTACCAACAGCGTCAAAAAGAAACTGGAGGACGACTTAAATCACATCCAGCAGGGGAGCAAGACGGTTATGGAATATCAGCGCGGCTTTGTGCGATTGGCGAACTGCGTCCCTTTCGTCATAAGGGACGAAGCCCACAAGGCGCAACGTTTCGTGGATGGATTACGGAGTGATATCTTCCAGGTGGTACAGGCGGCCGATTTGCACACGTTCCAACAAGTAGTCGACCGGGCCACGGTGGTCGAGCGCGGGTTCGCAGTTACACGCGCCAAGAGGGAGGCCCCGGTACGGCACGAGGAAAAGAAGCGGCAACAACCGTACGTTGGGGGGGTTCTTACAGTGGGAACCGACCCCCAAGCGGTGGAGACCACAGTCAGGAACCCGGAGCGCACCTGCAGGAGGACCGAGGCCGGGGGACAGGCCTTGCGTAATCTGCGGGGGGGCACATCAAGTGCTGGACTGCCCCTAGAGAGTCGATCATTGCTTCCGCTGCGGCAAGCAGGGGCACTTCCGCCGCAACTGCCCCTTAACCTTGGGACCAGCCTCCTCTACTGCATCCACGCCTTCTACACAGTTCTCAGGGCGGGGGAAAGCTCCTATGGGGTCGACCTCTAGGCCTCCGGCAGCGCGACGCGAGGAGACAAGGCAACCTCAACCGGGAGGGCGAGTATATTCAATGACCCACCAAGAGGCGGACCGGCCGGAGGACATGCTTGCAGGTATTACTTCTGTTTCAAATTCCCGAGCTAGAACCCTCTTTGATACCGGAGCAACACACTCGTTCATTTCTTGTGATTACGTGTTTATGCATGACCTTGGGGAGACACCTCTCCAAAACCGATTGACGGTCCAGACAGCGGGTGGGACACTGGAGGCGACCAGCTTAGTGGCCACCTGCCCAATTATGTTAGGGCGACTGCCTTGCCCTTGGGACTTGGTGGTAATTCCCCTGAAGGAGTACGACATTGTTTTGGGCATGGATTGGCTCTCAAGGTACCAGGCGCTCATTGACTGCGAGAAACGGATGGTGCAGCTTCAAGAACCCAGCTTCCCTAAGAACGCGTATTTGGCGTGCAAGAGCATCTCCTTCCCAGCGGTCATCTCAGCGGCACGAGCCAGGAGGTTGGTGGAAGGTGGGTGTGTGGCCTACTTGGCATCGGTAGACATGGCCGCCCGACCCTCGGGGGCGCCGTCAGACATCCCGGTAGTACGGGACTTTCCCGATGTTTTCCCGACGGAACTACCCGGGATGCCCCCCGAGCGAGAGGTGGTGTTCCCGATTGAACTGCTACCGGGCACGCAGCCGATTACGAAGGCGCCGTACCGAATGGCTTCGCGGAGTTGAAAGAGCTCAAGGCGCAGCTGGAGGATCTCTTGGACAAAGGGTTCATCAGACCGAGTGTGTCACCCTGGGGCGCACCGGTACTCTTTGTGCGGAAGAAGGACGAAAGCCTACGACTCTGCATCGACTACAGAGGGATAAACAAAGTTACAGTGAAGAACAAGTACCCCCTGCCCAGAATCGACGATCTCTTCGACCAACTGCGGGGAGCGACGGTCTTCTCAAAGATTGATCTGCAATCGGGCTACCATCAGCTTCGGGTTCGAAACGAGGACATTCCAAGGACCGCCTTCCGGACCCGGTATGGCCACTACGAATTTACAGTTATGCCCTTCGGGCTTACGAACGCCCCCGCCGTCTTCATGGATATGATGAACCGGATTTTCAAGCCCTTCCTAGACCGGTTCGTGGTGGTCTTCATCGACGACATACTGATCTATTCACCCACCGACGGGGAGCACGAGCAACATCTGCGGATGATCCTCCAGACCCTCAGGGACCACGAGTTGTTCGCTAAGCTCAAGAAGTGCGAGTTCTGGCTACGCGAGGTGGGCTTTTTAGGACATGTGATCTCGGCAAAAGGAATCGCCGTGGATCCCAAGAAGGTGGAATCCGTGACAGCCTGGCAGCCGCCAACTACGGTAACGGAGATCCGCAGTTTCTTGGGCCTCGCTGGGTACTACCGACGCTTTGTCGAGGGCTTCTCGAAGATAGCCGCCCCCCTGAACCGGTTGACTAGGAAAGGAGAAAAGTTTGTGTGGTCGACACAATGCCAGGAGAGCTTCGAAGAACTTAAAAGAAGGCTAACCAGGGCACCAATTCTCGTACTACCAACACCCGAAGAGGATTATGAAGTGTACTGCGATGCATCGAGGATCGGCCTTGGGGGTGTATTGATGCAACAGGGAAAAGTAATAGCCTATGCTTCCAGGCAGCTGAAAGATTACGAGAAGAATTATCCGATACACGATTTGGAACTGGCTGCAGTGGTCTTTGTTTTGAAGTTATGGAGACACTACCTCTTTGGTGTCCACTGTAACGTTTTCTCTGACCACCAAAGCCTTAAGTACCTGTTCACCCAGAAGGAACTAAACCTGCGGCAGAGGCGGTGGCTTGAACTATTGAAGGATACGATCTAACAATCCAGTACCACCCCGGGAAAGCAAACGTAGTGGCGGACGCTTTGAGCAGGAAGGGGCAACCAGAAGAGGCGACGGCACGCGCGATAACTGAGCAGAGCACCTTGATCGCGGAATTCTCGCGATTGAAGTTGGAGGTGGTACCAATGGGCACAGTCGCACAACTGTTGGCCTTGGTGGTAAAGCCGACGCTGTTCGAGAGAATTCGAGGGGGACAGCAGGCGGACGCTACTTGCAGCTCATACGAGACAAGATCTCGCCGGATCAAGGAGGTGACTTTTCCGTGGAAGAGGACGACACTTTACGGTTCCGCGGGCGGATCTGCGTGCCGGATACCCCGGAATTGAAGGAGGAAATCCTAGCTGAGGCACACCGCGCCCCTTATGCGGCACATCCGGGGGGTACAAAGATGTAGGGACCTCAAGCAGACTTTCTGGTGGCCCAAGCTGAAGGGGGATGTGACTCGTCACGTTGCGCATTGCCTGGTTTGTCAGCAGATAAAGGCAGAGCATCAGCGGCCGGCGGGAAAGCTACAACCATTACCCGTACCGGGTGGAAGTGGGATCAGATCACCATGGACTTCGTCACTGGATTCCCACGTTCACAGCAGGGCACGACACAATCTGGGTCATTGTTGACCGGCTAACCAAGTCAGCGCACTTCCTGCCCATTCACACAATCTGGACCAGAGAGCGATTAGCCCAAGTCTACCTCAGCGAGATTGTGAGACTGCATGGAGTGCCGGCATCGATCACATCGGATAGAGACACACGTTTGTTTCGAAGTTTTGGCAGAGCCTACAGCAGGCCTTGGGGACCAAAT
>CM055063.1:22336504-22367489 GCA_029204045.2 Tillandsia leiboldiana | reverse complement strand
AAACAACGGCGGAGAGTCATCAAGTGAGGGGGAGTCGGACGAAGAAGAACTCGTTGAGGCATATCAACAACTTCTTACGGAATCAAAGAAGATGGCCAAACATATTAAGAAGTTGTGGAAGCAACGACTTGAAGTTCAAGACGAGAATCAAGCTTTAAAGATAAAACTTCATGATCTCGAGGAGGAACCAAGGACGTTTATTTGGATAACAATAAAATCCTCCAAGAAAAGCTAAACCAATCGGAGACAAACGCTAAATCATATATGGACAAGATTGGTTTTCTAGGAAAAACAGTTTGAGGAGATTCATGTCACCAACCAAGCATTTGACCAAGCAAGTTCATGAACTCAATCCGACATACAAAGGCTTTCAACCGTTTCCAAGAAACTAGATTGTATGTGCGGATTAGGTCAAACAAGCAAGGTTGGTTTGGGTTCTAAAAAGGATCAAACTGTTCATGCTTCAAGTTCCACAATCAAATTGAAAGGAAGAACGTGTCTCCTTTGTGGACTTGAAGGACATTTGGTGAAGGATTGCCCGAAAAAGAGAAAGAAAAATCCTTCGGCAACTTCATCTATGGAACGAACTCAACGGACTCAAAAGATACATCAAGTCAAAGGAGTTCACTCAACCCACCAAAGGTCCGAGCCACAACATCAATCATACAAGTGGATCATTGCGAGGCAAAGACTTAAGGTGGATCAACAGTCAAAGCGGACAACCCCTGGCCACAACGAATCAAGACAACCCAAAATCCAGCGATTTTGGATTCGGAAAGGTGATATCTTTCCTTGTCTTAAGTTCTAAATAGCTTATGACTGTATGTAATACTTTGATTGGTTTTCCTTTCATTTTTTTCTGAATCTCTGCATTACATGTTTTCAATGCTCTTTGTTTTTATGTTTTGTTTTTTTTTAACAAAAGGTTTTTAATGAACAAGTGCATTGAATAAAAAAAGGGCTTCACGGTTATTCACTCCAAATTAATTTTATATGGATTATCAACTTTACTCCATAATCATAATCTTGAAGATACTTCATTATAGGAGTTTTTGATATTATAAGCATCAAATTTTAGAAATCATGTGTGATCTTTAGATGCTTAATCTATCTCGGTTGTGTGAATTCATTGTGATAAACGTGAGACAACCGATAGACTAAAATTTGGAATTTGATTCTTTCACGTAAGAGATTGCATTCTTACAAGGGTAAATAAATGAATTGCAAAAGATGTGGAAAGAGTTACATCCGAAAGGAGTGTGAAAACGACCACCACATGTTGGAAAGAGCTGCCACCCCAGTCGTCCGGTTGTGTGTGAAGCTACCACATGTTATGGATGCTTGAAAAATATTTATGAAATTTTGTTTAGTTGAAGCTTTCAGAGATTTAAATTCAAAGTTCGTATTTTGAACAATCTCCTGGTTGGTATAAGGTGGGATAGTTAAAAGATGCTCAAAGAGCCACCCTTAGGTATTTTAGTGTTTATCTCAATTTGAAAGGGTAGAATTCAAGATTGATGTCACTTGGAAATCTCCGTAAGTCATCTTTGTAAATCCGTTACATCTGATAGAGTTTGGATCTCAAGATTATTTTTGATGACTTGTGTTTGATGAATATAACATGAAAAACGGTTTATAATGTTTTACCTTTATTTTTCATGATTTTGGAGTAAATCTTTTTAATTTTTATAATTAATTGGATTGAATGACATCTATGTGATCTCATATTATTTTCAAGCACTTAAATTGTTTTCTTGATGGAATACAAATCGGTAATTCAATTATTTCAAAATCTGGATTTGTTTCAAGAAATTATTTGATTTTTGCTTTCGGCTACCGGTACGCAATCTGTGTTTTTGTTATATACCGGAACTGAGCTTTTATCTCTCTTTCTCTATGAACTAATGCTGTTAGTGATTTCCTTTTGTCTAGTATGTTCACTGTTTGACAATTTGTGACAAAAAAGGGGAGAAGAGAAATAGGGGAGATGAGATCATCGAGATAGGGGGAGACGGAGATGAGATCATCGAGATAGGGGGAGATGATGAAAAAGCAGCCGAAAAACAAAAAGAACCAAAAGGACGAATCAAATGTAGGATTTACATTTAATTTCTAATGACTAACGTTTGATTTTGTTTGGAGTTTTGTTTTGCAGGAATTACATCACTTTAAGACTCCAAGTCCTAAGTCATAGAGTTTCTTCTAAGACTGGTTCAATTGTAATTTTTGTTTATTGGATCTTTCACGCAAAGAAAGTCAATGTTTTGGTGATGACATTGAGTTTCGATTTTTTGGTTTAAGATGAGTGTCTTGAGCGTTTTATGTATTGTTGGGTTTTGTCACGAAATTGCCAAAGGGGGAGATTGTTACGGCTTTTGTGTTGGCATATTTCGTGAGTTGAGTAGTTGAGTTGTTGAGTTGAGTCGGAGTCTTGAAGTGATCAAATTGTCAATCAGCAATCAAAGACTTAGAGAAGATTCAACAAGATCTCAAGTTGACACTTAGTGTTTTGAGTCTTGAAGATTGAAGTAGAAGAATTGTGGATCAATTACATCAATCTTAAGGAAAATGGATTCGGATTGATCAGGTACGTTTAACTAAATAATTTGGTGATCCGAATACATTTGAGTGGTTTAGAAACACTTGGATAAGTTTTCATTGCTTAAAAATCAAAAACTGGACAAATTGGATGTTTCAGAATTTCTGATTCTGAACCGATCCGGATCAGAAATTCCGATCCGGATCAGAATTCCGATCCGGATCCCGAACCTTGTTTTTTCAGGAATTGTTGAAAAAAGACGACGATCAGGATCGCCGTAAATCCGATCCGGATCGTCGTGCGGGAAAATTTCTGTTAAGCCAGTTTTTGATGCTTATCTCTTTCCAAAGGTTTCTAAACTATAAATAGACATTTAGGGTTTCTCAAAAACTACCGATCAATTTATTAAACACTTGAGAGCAACCCTAGAGGCTAGGTTTTCATCGTTCTTCTTAATAGCCTCTTTTAGGTCAATTCGACGGTTCTGTCAAGAACATATCTTTTGTCGAATTGATCTAATCTTTGCTTAGAGATTTCTTCTACGGTTCCTCAATGAGAATCTAAGCAAAGGATCACCATCGAAGCCAATATTCTTACCGGCTGAGTTTGCGTCGTGGATTCGACGTGGCATCGTGGATTCGGTGTGCTAAAGGCGTTTCGTGGATTCGAAACATGTGCTCGTGGATTCGAGTGGCGTTCGTGGATTCGAACGTGTGCAGTGGACGTGCAATCGGTGAGCGCAAGGTCCGAAGAAGTTGAAGGAGGGGTTTGAGTCCGTGGAGTCGGTAATCACCTTGTTATTCTTCTTTTCTTAGTGGATTGTTATTGCGTGTTGGTCCCGTGGTTTTTCTCCTGGATTGGAGTTTCCACGTAAATCTCGGTGTGCTATTTTTATTTTCCGCATTGGTTTTTATTTTGCACTGAGATTGGTTTTATAAGTATTGCACCTATTCACCCCCCCTCTAGTTGTTTGATAGTACCTATTTAGATCCGTGTGGATCCTTAAAAACCAACAATTGGTATCGGAGCGGGTTTTAGGTTTATCTATCATGTCGGGTGAAAGTGGCAATATTTTTAGACCTCCTCTTTTGATGGGACTAATTATGCTTATTGGAAAGTGCGGATGAGGGCTTTTCTCATCGCAATTGATGAGCGGGTATGGCAATCCGTGGAATACGGTTGGGTGCATCCTGTTGAGGAAGTAGGAAATTCTACTACCCCAAAACCTCGCTCTAGATGGTCCAAAGAGGAACTCAAAAGATCTTCTTACAATGGGAAAGGTATGAACGCTCTTTTTAACTCTCTTTCCTCGACTGAGTTCACAAGAATTTCCGCGTGTGAAACCGCGAAGGAAATTTGGGATATTCTCAAAATTACACATGAGGGTACTAATCTTGTAAAAATTCAAAAGCTCCAGATGCTTGCAAGTCAATTTGACTCTATTCATATGGAAGAGCATGAATTGTTTACAGATTATTACACTAGACTTCAAGATGTGATCAATACTTGTGCTAATTTAGGAGAAAAGATCCCGGAGTCGAGAATTGTAAGAAAGATACTTCGGACTCTTCCGGAACGGTTTAGGGCAAAAGTTACCGCCATTGAAACCGTTAGTCATCCGGATGAGATGAGTGTAGAGGAATTCGTAGGTGCTTTGCAAACTTATGAAATGACTTTTCCTACTAATCAAGTTTCTTCCAAGTCTTCTTCTAAGCTTACAGGTATTGCATTCAAATCAACAAAGGAAGAAGATGGCGAATCAAGTTCCGATGATGAAATCTCTTTTGGTGATTTTGAAGAACAATTGGCGCGGATCACAAAGAAATTTCGTCAGAAATTTTGGAAGAATCGAACCGATGGGTCTCCATCCACGAAACCATCTAAAGGATCATCGGGTTCTAAATCCTCTAACCTCAAAAGCCTTGCAAAACCTTCTAAGGAAAAAGATGAATTCGAAGGGGAAATCTGATGTTATAGATGCAAAGGCTACGGCCATATTTCAACGGATTGTCCTTCTCCGAAATCATATAAAAAGAAGGCTTTGCAAGCGAAAACTTGGGACGATTCTACTTCTAATGAATCGACCTCAAGTAAAGAGGAAAAAGTCGTTGCTTTTCATGCCTCTCAAATTCCCTCTTCAAATTTGTGTTTATCATCTTTAGTCACTGACTCTACTCCTTTGATTTTGTATGAAACATCAACAACCGGCGGAGAGTCATCAAGTGAGGGGGAGTCGGACGAAGAAGAACTCGTTGAGGCATATCAACAACTTCTTACGGAATCAAAGAAGATGGCCAAACATATTAAGAAGTTGTGGAAGCAACGACTTGAAGTTCAGGACGAGAATCAAGCTTTAAAGATAAAACTTCATGATCTCGAGGAGGAACAAGGACGTTTATTGGATAACAATAAAATCCTCCAAGAAAAGCTAAACCAATCGGAGACAAACGCTAAATCATATATGGACAAGATTGGTTTTCTAGAAAAACAGTTTGAGGAGATTCATGTCACCAACCAAGCATTGACCAAGCAAGTTCATGAACTCAAATCCGACATACAAAGGCTTTCAACCGTTTCCAAGAAACTAGATTGTATGTGCGGATTAGGTCAAACAAGCAAGGTTGGTTTGGGTTCTAAAAAGGATCAAACTGTTCATGCTTCAAGTTCCACAATCAAATTGAAAGGAAGAACGTGTCTCCTTTGTGGACTTGAAGGACATTTGGTGAAGGATTGCCCGAAAAAGAGAAAGAAAAATCCTTCGGCAACTTCATCTATGGAACGAACTCAACGGACTCAAAAGATACATCAAGTCAAAGGAGTTCACTCAACCCACCAAAGGTCCGAGCCACAACATCAATCATACAAGTGGATCATTGCGAGGCAAAGACTTAAGGTGGATCAACAGTCAAAGCGGACAACCCCTTGCCACAACGAATCAAGACAACCCAAAATCCAGCGATTTTGGATTCGGAAAGGTGATATCTTTCCTTGTCTTAAGTTCTAAATAGCTTATGACTGTATGTAATACTTTGATTGGTTTTCCTTTCATTTTTTTCTGAATCTCTGCATTACATGTTTTCAATGCTCTTTGTTTTTATGTTTTGTTTTTTTTTAACAAAAGGTTTTTAATGAACAAGTGCATTGAATAAAAAAAGGGCTTCACGGTTATTCACTCCAAATTAATTTTATATGGATTATCAACTTTACTCCATAATCATAATCTTGAAGATACTTCATTATAGGAGTTTTTGATATTATAAGCATCAAATTTTAGAAATCATGTGTGATCTTTAGATGCTTAATCTATCTCGGTTGTGTGAATTCATTGTGATAAACGTGAGACAACCGATAGACTAAAATTTGGAATTTGATTCTTTCACGTAAGAGATTGCATTCTTACAAGGGTAAATAAATGAATTGCAAAAGATGTGGAAAGAGTTACATCCGAAAGGAGTGTGAAAACGACCACCACATGTTGGAAAGAGCTGCCACCCCAGTCGTCCGGTTTGTGTGTGAAGCTACCACATGTTATGGATGCTTGAAAAATATTTATGAAATTTTGTTTAGTTGAAGCTTTCAGAGATTTAAATTCAAAGTTCGTATTTTGAACAATCTCCTGGTTGGTATAAGGTGGGATAGTTAAAAGATGCTCAAAGAGCCACCCTTAGGTATTTTAGTGTTTATCTCAATTTGAAAGGGTAGAATTCAAGATTGATGTCACTTGGAAATCTCCGTAAGTCATCTTTGTAAATCCGTTACATCTTGATAGAGTTTGGATCTCAAGATTATTTTTGATGACTTGTGTTTGATGAATATAACATGAAAAACGGTTTATAATGTTTTACCTTTATTTTTCATGATTTTGGAGTAAATCTTTTTAATTTTTATAATTAATTGGATTGAATGACATCTATGTGATCTCATATTATTTTCAAGCACTTAAATTGTTTTCTTGATGGAATACAAATCGGTAATTCAATTATTTCAAAATCTGGATTTGTTTCAAGAAATTATTTGATTTTTGCTTTCGGCTACCGGTACGCAATCTGTGTTTTTGTTATATACCGGAACTGAGCTTTTATCTCTCTTTCTCTATGAACTAATGCTGTTAGTGATTTCCTTTTGTCTAGTATGTTCACTGTTTGACAATTTGTGACAAAAAGGGGGAGAAGAGAAATGGGGGAGATGAGATCATCGAGATAGGGGGAGACGGAGATGAGATCATCGAGATAGGGGGAGATGATGAAAAAGGAGCCGAAAAACAAAAAGAACCAAAAGGACGAATCAAATGTAGGATTTACATTTAATTTCTAATGACTAACGTTTGATTTTGTTTGGAGTTTTGTTTTGCAGGAATTACATCACTTTAAGACTCCAAGTCCTAAGTCATAGAGTTTCTTCTAAGACTGGTTCAATTGTAATTTTTGTTTATTGGATCTTTCACGCAAAGAAAGTCAATGTTTTGGTGATGACATTGAGTTTCGATTTTTTGGTTTAAGATGAGTGTCTTGAGCGTTTTATGTATTGTTGGGTTTTGTCACGAAATTGCCAAAGGGGGAGATTGTTACGGCTTTTTGTGTTGGCATATTTCGTGAGTTGAGTAGTTGAGTTGTTGAGTTGAGTCGGAGTCTTGAAGTGATCAAATTGTCAATCAGCAATCAAAGACTTACAGAAGATTCAACAAGATCTCAAGTTGACACTTAGTGTTTTGAGTCTTGAAGATTGAAGTAGAAGAATTGTGGATCAATTACATCAATCTTAAGGAAAATGGATTCGGATTGATCAGGTACGTTTAACTAAATAATTTTGGTGATCCGAATACATTTGAGTGGTTTAGAAACACTTGGATAAGTTTTCATTGCTTAAAAATCAAAAACTGGACAAATTGGATGTTTCAGAATTTCTGATCCTGAACCGATCCGGATCAGAAATTCCGATCCGGATCAGAATTCCGATCCGGATCCCGAACCTTGTTTTTTCAGGAATTGTTGAAAAAAGACGACGATCAGGATCGCCGTAAATCCGATCCGGATCGTCGTGCGGGAAAATTTCTGTTAAGCCAGTTTTTGATGCTTATCTCTTTCCAAAGGTTTCTAAACTATAAATAGACATTTAGGGTTTCTCAAAAACTACCGATCAATTTATTAAACACTTGAGAGCAACCCTAGAGGCTAGGTTTTCATCATTCTTCTTAATAGCCTCTTTTAGGTCAATTCGACGGTTCTTTCAAGAACATATCTTTTGTCGAATTGATCTAATCTTTGCTTAGAGATTTCTTCTACGGTTCCTCAATGAGAATCTAAGCAAAGGATCACCATCGAAGCCAATATTCTTACCGGCTGAGTTTGCGTCGTGGATTCGACGTGGCATCGTGGATTCGGTGTGCTAAAGGCGTTTCGTGGATTCGAAACATGTGCTCGTGGATTCGAGTGGCGTTCGTGGATTCGAACGTGTGCAGTGGACGTGCAATCGGTGAGCGCATGGTCCGAAGAAGTTGAAGGAGGGGTTTGAGTCCGTGGAGTCGGTAATCACCTTGTTATTCTTCTTTTCTTAGTGGATTGTTATTGCGTGTTGGTCCCGTGGTTTTTCTCCTGGATTGGAGTTTCCACGTAAATCTCGGTGTGCTATTTTTATTTTCCGCATTGGTTTTTATTTTGCACTGTGATTGGTTTTATAAGTATTGCACCTATTCACCCCCCCTCTAGTTGTTTGATAGTACCTATTTAGATCCGTGTGGATCCTTAAAAACCAACAATTGGTATCGGAGCGGGTTTTAGGTTTATCTATCATGTCGGGTGAAAGTGGCAATATTTTTAGACCTCCTCTTTTTGATGGGACTAATTATGCTTATTGGAAAGTGCGGATGAGGGCTTTTCTCATCGCAATTGATGAGCGGGTATGGCAATCCGTGGAATACGGTTGGGTGCATCCTGTTGAGGAAGTAGGAAATTCTACTACCCCAAAACCTCGCTCTAGATGGTCCAAAGAGGAACTCAAAAGATCTTCTTACAATGGGAAAGGTATGAACGCTCTTTTTAACTCTCTTTCCTCGACTGAGTTCACAAGAATTTCCGCGTGTTAAACCGCGAAGGAAATTTGGGATATTCTCAAAATTACACATGAGGGTACTAATCTTGTAAAAATTCAAAAGCTCCAGATGCTTACAAGTCAATTTGACTCTATTCATATGGAAGAGCATGAATTGTTTACAGATTATTACACTAGACTTCAAGATGTGATCAATACTTGTGCTAATTTAGGAGAAAAGATCCCGGAGTCGAGAATTGTAAGAAAGATACTTCGGACTCTTCCGGAACGGTTTAGGGCAAAAGTTACCGCCATTGAAACCGTTAGTCATCCGGATGAGATGAGTGTAGAGGAATTAGTAGGTGCTTTGCAAACTTATGAAATAACTTTTCCTACTAATCAAGTTTTTTCCAAGTCTTCTTCTAAGCTTACAGGTATTGCATTCAAATCAACAAAGGAAGAAGATGGCGAGTCAAGTTCCGATGATGAAATCTCTTTTGGTGATTTTGAAGAACAATTGGCGCGGATCACAAAGAAATTTCGTCGGAAATTTTGGAAGAATCGAACCGATGGGTCTCCATCCACGAAACCATCTAAAGGATCATCGGGTTCTAAATCCTCTAACCTCAAAAGCCTTGCAAAACCTTCTAAGGAAAAAGATGAATTCGAAGGGGAAATCTGATGTTATAGATGCAAAAGCTACGGCCATATTTCAACGGATTGTCCTTCTCCGAAATCATATAAAAAGAAGGCTTTGCAAGTGAAAACTTGGGACGATTCTACTTCTAATGAATCAACCTCAAGTAAAGAGGAAAAAGTCGTTGCTTTTCATGCCTCTCAAATTCCCTCTTCTAATTTGTGTTTATCATCTTTAGTCACTGACTCTACTCCTTTGATTTTGTATGAAACATCAACAACCGGCGGAGAGTCATCAAGTGAGGGGGAGTCGGAAGAAAAAGAACTCGTTGAGGCATATCAACAACTTCTTACGGAATCAAAGAAGATGGCCAAACATATTAAGAAGTTGAGGAAGCAACGACTTGAAGTTCAAGACGAGAATCAAGCTTTAAAGATAAAACTTCATGATCTCGAGGAGGAACAAGGACGTTTATTGGATAACAATAAAATCCTGCAAGAAAAGCTAAACCAATCGGAGACAAACGCTAAATCATATATGGACAAGATTGGTTTTCTAGAAAAACAGTTTGAGGAGATTCATGTCACCAACCAAGCATTGACCAAGCAAGTTCATGAACTCAAATCCGACATACAAAGGCTTTCAACCGTTTCCAAGAAACTAGATTGTATGTGCGGATTAGGTCAAACAAGCAAGGTTGGTTTGGGTTCTAAAAAGGATCAAACTGTGCATGCTTCAAGTTCCACAATCAAATTGAAAGGAAGAATGTGTCACCTTTGTGGACTTGAAGGACATTTGGTGAAGGATTGCCCGAAAAAGAGAACGAAAAATCCTTCGGCAACTTCATCTATGGAACGAACTCAACGGACTCAAAAGATACATCAAGTCAAAGGAGTTCACTCAACCCACCAAAGGTCCGAGCCACAACATCAATCATACAAGTGGATCATTGCGAGGCAAAGACTTAAGGTGGATCAACAGTCAAAGGGGACAACCCCTGGCCACAACGAATCAAGACAACCCAAAATCCAGCGATTTTGGATTCGGAAAGGTGATATCTTTCCTTGTCTTAAGTTCTAAATAGCTTATGACTGTATGTAATACTTTGATTGGTTTTCCTTTCATTTTTTTCTGAATCTCTGCATTACATGTTTTCAATGCTCTTTGTTTTTATGTTTTGTTTTTTTTTAACAAAAGGTTTTTAATGAACAAGTGCATTGAATAAAAAAAGGGCTTCACGGTTATTCACTCCAAATTAATTTTATATGGATTATCAACTTTACTCCATAATCATAATCTTGAAGATACTTCATTATAGGAGTTTTTGATTTATAAGCATCAAATTTTAGAAATCATGTGTGATCTTTAGATGCTTAATCTATCTCGGTTGTGTGAATTCATTGTGATAAACGTGAGACAACCGATAGACTAAAATTTGGAATTTGATTCTTTCACGTAAGAGATTGCATTCTTACAAGGGTAAATAAATGAATTGCAAAAGATGTGGAAAGAGTTACATCCGAAAGGAGTGTGAAAACGACCACCACATGTTGGAAAGAGCTGCCACCCCAGTCGTCCGGTTTGTGTGTGAAGCTACCACATGTTATGGATGCTTGAAAAATATTTATGAAATTTTGTTTAGTTGAAGCTTTCAGAGATTTAAATTCAAAGTTCGTATTTTGAACAATCTCCTGGTTGGTATAAGGTGGGATAGTTAAAAGATGCTCAAAAAGCCACCCTTAGGTATTTTAGTGTTTATCTCAATTTGAAAGGGTAGAATTCAAGATTGATGTCACTTGGAAATCTCCGTAAGTCATCTTTGTAAATCCGTTACATCTTGATAGAGTTTGGATCTCAAGATTATTTTTGATGACTTGTGTTTGATGAATATAACATGAAAAACGGTTTATAATGTTTTACCTTTATTTTTCATGATTTTGGAGTAAATCTTTTTAATTTTTATAATTAATTGGATTGAATGACATCTATGTGATCTCATATTATTTTCAAGCACTTAAATTGTTTTCTTGATGGAATACAAATCGGTAATTCAATTATTTCAAAATCTGGATTTGTTTCAAGAAATTATTTGATTTTTGCTTTCGGCTACCGGTACGCAATCTGTGTTTTTGTTATATACCGGAACTGAGCTTTTATCTCTCTTTCTCTATGAACTAATGCTGTTAGTGATTTCCTTTTGTCTAGTATGTTCACTGTTTGACAATTTGTGACAAAAAGGGGGAGAAGAGAAATGGGGGAGATAAGATCATCGAGATAGGGGGAGACGGAGATGAGATCATCGAGATAGGGGGAGATGATGAAAAAGGAGCCGAAAAACAAAAAGAACCAAAAGGACGAATCAAATGTAGGATTTACATTTAATTTCTAATGACTAACGTTTGATTTTGTTTGGAGTTTTGTTTTGCAGGAATTACATCACTTTAAGACTCCAAGTCCTAAGTCATAGAGTTTCTTCTAAGACTGGTTCAATTGTAATTTTTGTTTATTGGATCTTTCACGCAAAGAAAGTCAATGTTTTGGTGATGACATTGAGTTTCGATTTTTTGGTTTAAGATGAGTGTCTTGAGCGTTTTATGTATTGTTGGGTTTTGTCACGAAATTGCCAAAGGGGGAGATTGTTACGGCTTTTTGTGTTGGCATATTTCGTGAGTTGAGTAGTTGAGTTGTTGAGTTGAGTCGGAGTCTTGAAGTGATCAAATTGTCAATCAGCAATCAAAGACTTAGAGAAGATTCAACAAGATCTCAAGTTGACACTTAGTGTTTTGAGTCTTGAAGATTGAAGTAGAAGAATTGTGGATCAATTACATCAATCTTAAGGAAAATGGATTCGGATTGATCAGGTACGTTTAACTAAATAATTTTGGTGATCCGAATACATTTGAGTGGTTTAGAAACACTTGGATAAGTTTTCATTGCTTAAAAATCAAAAACTGGACAAACTGGATGTTTCAGAATTTCTGATCCTGAACCGATCCGGATCAGAAATTCCGATCCGGATCAGAATTCCGATCCAGATCCCGAACCTTGTTTTTTCAGGAATTGTTGAAAAAAGACGACGATCAGGATCGCCGTAAATCCGATCCGGATCGTCGTGCGGGAAAATTTCTGTTAAGCCAGTTTTTGATGCTTATCTCTTTCCAAAGGTTTCTAAACTATAAATAGACATTTAGGGTTTCTCAAAAACTACCGATCAATTTATTAAACACTTGAGAGCAACCCTAGAGGCTAGGTTTTCATCGTTCTTCTTAATAGCCTCTTTTAGGTCAATTCGACGGTTCTTTCAAGAACATATCTTTTGTCGAATTGATCTAATCTTTGCTTAGAGATTTCTTCTACGGTTCCTCAATGAGAATCTAAGCAAAGGATCACCATCGAAGCCAATATTCTTACCGGCTGAGTTTGCGTCGTGGATTCGACGTGGCATCGTGGATTCGGTGTGCTAAAGGCGTTTCGTGGATTCGAAACGTGTGCTCGTGGATTCGAGTGGCGTTCGTGGATTCGAACGTGTGCAGTGGACGTGCAATCGGTGAGCGCAAGGTCCGAAGAAGTTGAAGGAGGGGTTTGAGTCCGTGGAGTCGGTAATCACCTTGTTATTCTTCTTTTCTTAGTGGATTGTTATTGCGTGTTGGTCCCTTGGTTTTTCTACTGGATTGGAGTTTCCACGTAAATCTCGGTGTGCTATTTTTATTTTCCGCATTGGTTTTTATTTTGCACTGAGATTGGTTTTATAAGTATTACACCTATTCACCCCCCCTCTAGTTGTTTGATACTACCTATTTAGATCCGTGTGGATCCTTAAAAACCAACATACTGCCCATGTAAATCTCTACTATGAACCTGCTATGCATACTCCCTCACAACTAAATGCCACAAGTATCATGCTCAAAGGAATACCCATCTAAGAGCCAGCTATGCAACACTTGCACCCAAGGTGCTCTCAAAACCCAAATCTCAATGACTGTCCAAAGCTGGCACAGTCAAGCCCGCGCCTGTCGTCTAGGAACGCACCTGCCCACTCCACGTGGGGCGTCCTACTGACCACAATGGACGAACCTGCCCACTCCCCGTGGGGCGTCCTACGCACCTATCCACTGCGTGTGGGGCGTACTATGCACCTGCCCACTCTCTGTGGGGCGTACTACGCACCTACCCACTCCGCATGGGGCGTACTGATGACTACTATGGACGCACCTACCCACTGCGTGTGGGGCGTACTACGCACCTACCCACTCTCTGTGGGGCGTACTACGCACCTACCCACTCCGCGTGGGGCGTCCTTGAGGGGAGCGACCCCTCAGAGCTCTAGTATCTAGTCAGTCTCAACTGTCTCATAAATGGCACATGCAGGCTATGATCCTCAATCAAACAGATCGGATACCCAATACCAGATAACACATCACAGTCGGAAAACCCTCCACGACTGGATCAGGGAATGCCAAACCCTCTCACAGCTATGTCGGAGAACCCTCAACGACCCAATCTGATAATGCACATCCCATGGCTAAGTCGGGAAACCTCCACGACACAATCTGCCAGAGCCAAACATCTCAAAACCAAATCGGAGAACCATCTCCACTACTAAATCAGAATATATATATCCCCATGATCTAGAATAATCCCACCAGGGATCTCAACTCACCTGACACTAGAAGCTCGTCACAAAGAGCTCTAAAAAATCCACTCGGCCCCCTAGCACGAGGATACAAGCATCCTGAACCTACTCAAATCCTCTGGAAGCTCACAAATATTCCAAACTATTTTTAGAGTCTCAATTTCATTAAAATCGGTCCGCCGATTTTTAATACGGTTCAGATGCCAATCTAATGTCAACTAAACATGCAGTCTAGTGTCATGTCATCCCTTGATCATGCTAAAAATATCTGGGGCCTATAATTATCTTTCTATAGTTTTCTAGGCAACTATCAGATTTACCAGCTATATAAGTAGTAAGCTAAACATGGTCAACATGCATACAATAGCTTTAAAGGGCATTCCATAAATTTTGGAGAAATTCCAACCCACCTGGATCGCTTTCCGCAGGCAACGCTGAAGTCGGTGAAGTGTCGAAACCTCGAACTGACGAAACTCTGAAAAAACGCGCCGCGCGCGCGCACACTGCCGCGTACCTAGAAAAAAAATCTCCGGAAGCGCATTTAATTTTCCTCGAGTCTTCACAAAATCCTGCGCGCAACCGGCACACTCCACGGTCAAAACACAGTGCAACCAGGGCTCAAGTAAACCACAAATCCACCAACGGTTCATCTAAATTTCATAATCCACACACACCCACTCTACGGCTTCAATTGCACCAAGCAAATTCCATAAAGCCAATATTCTTATTTTTAGCTCCCAGCTTAATACAAGTCCTTCATAACATCAACATACTTAATTATAAGCTCACAACACTCAAATTACATAATCCAAGTCCACCCACACACTCAATCTACACCTCCCCTGTACACACTACTCATTCACAATATAACACATCACATACAACACCTCCCCAGCACAAACTGCTTCCCAAGAGTCACCCACAGTACAAAAACAAAACCCCATTTGAACACATAAGTAAGCTCAAACAAACACAACACCTTCCGCACCAACACACCACAACACCCGCATTAGGCTCACAGTACACGCACTGCCCCGACTGCTCCGGTGAAATCCACGTGGCGTGCGCTCGACACGGCTCCTTACAGCACACCGGCAAGGAAACTGCCGCAGCCGACGCTGTCCTGGAAGGGAACAAAAATTAGAAAAAACTCGCGTCAAAAATCTGTCCGCAAAAAGTTCCCGCGACACTCGGGCAGCCACGAGCCACGGCGTGCGCTCGCATGACCCGCCGGCACCGCGCCAACCGCGCGTAGTGCTGCTGCCGCCCGCGCTTGGGGCCAGCCGCGCGCGCCCGCGCGCTGCCAGGGCCCGCCGTGCGGCGCCCTGGCCCGCAGCGCGCGCCCGCCGCGCGCTGCGCGCCTCTGATCCGTTGCGACTCCCGACCCACCAGGACAGCAAGTCCAAGAACTCGATCCTCTAACAACAGCAAACTCAAAACCATCAAGAAAAAACCCACAAAAACAATCCAAGCTTCCTCTCCCTCTCTCTAACAAAAAACTGCACATACCTTAAACAGGACCTTCGCGCGCGCCTCCGCTCGGCTCCACGCGGCTGCAAGTAGTAAAACGCGCCACCACTTCGCTCACTCCCTCATTTACATCTTCTCCTTCCTCCTCTTCTTCCACTTCTTCCTTCTTTTCTTCATTCTTCACTTTTCCCTCATACTCTCACTTCCTCTGTTTCTCACAAAAATCCTCTGCTTTAAATGGTGGAAGAGGAGGTGACGTGGCAAGCAGCAAATTAAGATGGCTTAATTAGTGGGCATTGTGCAGGGCAGCTGGCAAGGGCTAACAACATACTTAATTAACCAAAACCCACACTTAACTCTTCTAATTATTCCTTCCTTCATAAACCATACCTCACAGACCATTAGCCAACTAATAATTAAATTAAATAAATTAATTAAATAATCCATTAAATGCCCGCTCCGACTCACTTTTTGCCTTCGGGGTCTCCGCACCAGTCTGAAACCTCCCAAACTCCACTGTAATCTGAAAATACACATGTCCACAGCTTTTTCTCCTCAAAAAGCTCAACCGTTGAGTCGGGATGCTCAATCCAGAAACCGGATCCAAAATTGTCAGTTCCGACCCACTTTTCGCCCTCGGGGTCTCCGCACCAATCCGAAACCTCCCGAACTCCGCTGTAATATGAAAATATACCTGTTCCAAGTGTTCCCAATATTTCTGCACTCCACCGAGAAGTCGAGGCTTTCCCGAAACCAGTACTCTATCGGCGCACAATGCCCGAAAAACTCCGAATCAAACCGGGGCTTCCGCGTTGATCCGAATCGACCCGAACTCATCTGTAAACAAATATGGAACACGCCCAAGGCGATTTCTCCACATCATGCCATCTTGCGAGGTCGGTGCGCTATACGAAATCCCGATATTCTACAACCATGCCTCTATCTAAATGCTCAAAACGGGAAAACTCTGATAAAGATATGCAATACTCGCACACGGGGTGCTCAATCGACCCAATCGAGCAGACTGTCACACCGGGTCCAGTCAAGCCTGCGCCTACCTACAACCACCTCCCACTGCCGGGCAAAAATTACGTAGGGTGTCCATAAGGACTAACTTGCTATCGAATAGTGGCACATGCAGGCTATAATCAAAATCCACGCTCTCTCTCTCTGAACGGATAGACTAAAAATCCACAACATCTCACACAACGGTCGAAGTACTCTCAACGACACGGGATTACCGTCTACCCAAACGGCTCCCAACAACACTAGCACTGGTCTAATCACAGCTACTAGACTCCACTCGGCCCCCGGGCACGAGTGCAACAATAAAAGTATCTGCCTGAATAAACCCAATCTCATCACCAGTAAACACTGGTACTGCCTGCTCTGCCTGCCGCATCGGGTATGCCAGCCCACGCATAACACCGATGCAAAGAATGAGTCTCGAGGACTCAAAGTCTGTCTGTCGCACACTCCGGAGTGGCACTCGAGGGGAGCGACCCACACGAGTAAAGTAAGTAACCATAAGTAATCTGATATAGCAGGACTGGATCGTGACTCAGATCAAGTGGGAAAACTCAACCACTAAAGAAAACCCCGGTCCTCAAACAGATGCAATAGTAAACGATAAGTGGAAACTCCATCCACTAGAGGAAAATCTGATACCCAATCTGATACATAAATAAATATCCGGTCAACCGCCCAATATCCGCGGTTGCCGCAATACCCTGCCGTCCATAACCAAGTACTATAATCGGCCTCCGGTCAACCGCCCAAAGTCCGCGGTCACTGCCAAAACCCCGCCAGCCGCAATCCAGCACAACCCGTCCCTGACACCAATGTCCCTGCTACACTACCCCAGACCCCTGCTCGCACCCGAGCGACACAGACCGCGTGACTGACAAGAAGGAGAAAAGGAATAACATGGTTTCTCCTAAGTCATGTTCCAATATGTAGTGCAGCAGTAAAAGATGGCCTAACTACGTGTCCATACAAGCATGCTTTTGTCCTCAAGGAAGAATAAAGAAAATGAACCTCATGCCAAAATTATCAATGACTATACCTGTCCATAATCCTCAATCCATAATCGCTCCTCAGAGTAGAACCTGCACATAACTACATAATCCTATCCCATTGCATAAACCAGTCTCATAAAAGGTTATGTGCTAACATGGCATGATAATTAATCATATAGGGTAACCTTGCCTTAGGTAAGCTTCCACTAATCATCAACATGAATATTCGATTAATACAATTGTCATAATATGAATAATTAACTTGCAATTCCCATAAAATCAACATTGTTAAGCTTACCAATCAATCCCCGGTATTGTACCCTACACCTGCATGCAATTCTAACATATAGAATTAGAGAACCGTCCACCGGTTCTCGGAACAAAGCACACACCTGAAACGCATTCCGCAGGCAAAGCCGAAGTCGGTGAAGTATGCAACCACACGAAATCCAAAATCTGTCGGTACCGAACACTCAGTAAACAATCGCACAAACCACTGTTCCAACAAACAACATCGAAGTCGAGAATCAATTACATCACAACCAAAACTCTCAAAACCAGCATACGCAGTTTTTACCAACCAGCAGAGAGAAGAATCCTTTTCACCTATATATAGACCTCCAAAAATTCCAAAAAAAATCACGGTTGCGATCCTCGTCATGAGTAGCCCCAAATCGACTATTTAAATGCCCCGTTCTGATACCTGTAGGCCAAGAAACAATTCGGACAACGTTGGAAGCCATTCCCTAAAGAACACAGTTCTGCTGAAAAAATAGTCCCAGAAAAGCTTAAATATCACCTTCGAATCATCTCAGAAAAATCCAATAAAAATACGGTGTGTTCCTCTCGAAGCGTAGATATCAATCGACTCCTTAAACACCTCATTCCGATGCCCGTAGGCTGAGAAATAAATCCAACAAGCTCATGCTGTCCAAAAATCACCACAGAAAAATAGGGGTCAAAAGGTTCCTCGGGAACTGTGCCAAAAAACCAAAACTAGGCGAATAGATCAACGCAGAAAACAAAGCCGTACCTCACGTGAACGCGCTGCCGCAAAAATCGTCGAAAACGATGGTTTGATTAAGCCAAGGGAGCCTGCGCACCAAAACGCGACGAAGGGGATCACCGGTGAAGGAAAGTCGCACTACGCCGAAATGCCGCATACCTCGAAGTGTGTGCCACCAAAAATTCCCAAACTTCTCCACGAGATGCTCCACAGGAAGATGAACCACTTTGCTTAAGGTTGCATAGAGAGGGAAGCTCAGGAAAAGCCTCAAACCGCAGGCCAAAGGGAGGTATTTATAGGCAAAACTGAACAAATCAATAATACCAAATGGGTCCCAACTTTCGGGCGCCCGAATTGATTCGGGCGCGCACAGTGCGCCCGAATCCGGCCGTCCATCAGCGCCCGAATTAACCAGATGCTGCCACGTCACCCCAAAACAGCAAACAGCAACCTCCGCCATCCGCGCTGCGCCACGTCGCCCGCGCTCGAACAGCAAACAGCGGCGCCGGCCACCCCGGCCGCGCCGCGTGGCACCACCACGCCTGCCCCGCGCACGTCGCCCGGCTGACCCGCGCGTACGGCCACCTGCCCCGGCACCTGCTCCGCTCCTCGCGTGGACCGCGAGCGCTACACCGCTCCAACCACAAGCTGCCACGTGTCCCGCTCCGGTCCACCGTACACCCGCGCTTCTCCCGTGGACCGCGCCTGCTGCCCCGGCCAACCGCGAGGCGCCACCTGTCCCGCGCCCGGGTGCACGCCCCCGCGGTGGACCGAGCGGCTGCGCCTCCGCCCGCCGCCGCCGGCGATGCCCGGCCGGCCGGAACAGTACCCAACTACCTCGAAAATCGTGCCAAGTCATCCGGGCTTTGAAAAATACAAGTAAATAGCCTATTTTCACCGTTTTCGCGCGCTGAATCCAAATCTGCTGTCTGTTTTGCCAAATTCCAATTCCAAAAATTGCCGAAGGCATCCAGACAAGTGTTCTTAACCCAAATTTCGCGCTGAGTCCAATTCTGATGCCCGATTCGCGCGAAACTACTTCTAAACAATCGACGGGGTCCTTCGATTACCCACGTGATCCATTTAACACCCGAAGTCATCACTTGTGTCCAAATTGGTGCAGAAACACCGCCGACACGCCACATAGGCCTCCAAAAGCTGCTGGTCACCCTGTAGAAGCCCTGCAGAGATCCGGGTCACCACAGCAGGTTTGACTGGACCAGATATGGCAGTCAGCTTGATTGGGTCGATTGTGCACTTCATGTGCTAGTGGTTGCATACCATTCTTGCGTTCTCCCCTTTTGAGCATTTAGATAGAGGCATGGTAGCTGTTGAGAGTCTCCAGCTTCCTTATTTCAGTCTTTACGGCTTTGGTTAGTTTATGTCTCTTGAGGACTTAGTGGGCAGACCGTCGAGTCTGGAGGTGGTACCCACTGAGAACTCCCTTTTGGTGTAGTTCTCACGCCCATTGGGGGTTTTCCCCCTCCTTTTTCCTCCCTCTTCTTTGTTTTGCAGAGTCTTAGCGGGTGTTGCTGATTCTGCGGTTGTTGATCGAGGCGAGGGAGTCGCGAGCTAGATCCCTACCCATCGTTGGAGAGTAGCGATACCCTTCAGACGAGATCTTCAGTAGCTTAGTCATTTTACTTCCTCTTTTGAGAGACTGATGTAGTGAGGATATGATATGTATTGAGAGCCTGTACACTGATGTATTTATTGGAGATACCTCCCTGTTGAGTTATGAGTTTTGTATCTGAGGATATTGTACGATTATCATTTTGGGAGTTAGACATTCTTGTATTATTTTTCAGTTGTACAGTGTTTGATTTTAGTTTTACAACAGATTTTTATTTATAGCTCTGATATCTGTTTAGCTGTAGTACTTTTCTTGCAGGTATGACGCTTCGCCTATGCGGGTTGGCATAGGTGGCGGATCTGTTGGCGAGCCCGGGTCGCAGTTTCGACCCCGGGGCGTGACAACGTAAGTCCGGTCCTCCGTGGATGTAATGGCAGTAGGTAGGCGCAGGTTTGACTGGACCCGATGTGGCAGTCAGTATAGATTGGGTGATCTGAGTTGAGAGTTAGTAGATGCACCATGTTTCTTTCTGTTCCACTACTTGAGCATCTAGATAGAGGCATAGTAGCTGTAAAGTTTATTTTTCCCAGCTTTTCCTTCCAGCACTGCATTTATTACTTATGCCTCTGGTAGACTTAGTGGGCAGACCGTCGGGCTTGTTGGCGGTACCCACTGAGAACTACTGTGGGATGTAGTTCTCACACCCGCCGTAGTGTATTTTTCTCCAGGGACTTCTACTCCTGTTCCTGCTGCTCCAGTTGCTGCTTCTTCAGACCGAGGTAGGGGAGTCGCGAGATAGATCCCTACCAGTCGTCTTCCTGAGCGAGAGTAGTGGTACCCCCTTTACTTAGAGTTTGAGAGTTACTTTTTGTGTGACCTTGTAGTGAGGATCAGAGTTGTACTTTTCTTTTATAGCTGAGAGACTTATGTATTTTGGTGAGGACTTGGGTTGTATATTTTGGAGTTGTATTTTTTTTATTTCAGCTTTTACTTTTCAGCTCTGATATATGTTTAGTGTAGATGATCTTTTGCACGTTAGTCGCTACGTCTATACGGGGCTTCCCGTATGGGCGGCGGATCTGTTGGCGAGCACGGGTCGCAGTTCGACCCCGGGGCGTGACACCCATTGTGGATTCTTGCTCATGAGGTGAGGGGATTGCGCAATCGGGCCATATATGTGAAGATTTTGTGGAGCAATCACGGTAAGCGACAGGCTACTTGGGAGCTAGGGTCAGTGATGATGGATCCCTACCCTACTTGTTCGAGGCGCCTGGTTGAGATATGTTTTGTTTCGAGGATAAAACTTTCTTTAGTGGGGGAGGATGTGGTGACACGGATCCTTGTGTTGTTTTACCCGTGATCCGAGGCTTCTTGACGCCTTCGTCGAGAGTTGGAGGCGTGTCCGCGCAAAACGGACACCGAAATTGGATTCAGCATGAAAAACCGATCAAAATCGCCTATTTAGACGTTTTTTTTTTTTTGGATTCAGACGCCCTAAAATGGGTATAGGGCACTTTTACTGTAGCTCGGGCAGCGGGGCAGCGCAGGGAGGTGCGCGGCCAGGCGCAGGCGCGCGAGCAGGGCAGGCTTGGGCGCGCGGGCAGGCGCGCGCCACGCGGCGAAGCGCGATTGGGCGCGCTATAGATAGGGGTGGACACGTGGCCTTGTGAGATTGGGCGCCGCGGGATTTTTGTCGGCCATTGGGGCGGCGATGCGTGGCACAGCGGGGAGCGTCAATCGAGGGTTGCGGGGCGCACGGATGCGCGCCATGCGTCCAGGCGCTCCCCCCTTGCCAGTTATGGGCACCCGAATGTGTACCTAGAAGCCAAGTTTAGATTTTTTTTTTTGGTTATTTAATGCTCTTTTCTCCTCCATTTTTAATCTTTTGGAGCTAGCTTCTTCTGGGGAATTTTATAGAGAAGATTGTCACCTTCTTCACCATCTACTGTGTCACGCCCCGGGGTCGAAACTGCGACCCGGCTCGCCAACAGATCCGCCATCTGTACGGAAACCCCCGCACAGACGAAGCGTCTACCCTGCAAGTCAGATTTATAGCTAAACATGTATCAGAGCGAAAATAAAACTAGTAGCTACAGAAATCATAACTGAACATCTGGATATAAATAAATCCTCAATACAAAGTCTCTCACCCAATGTAAAATAAATACAATACAAATCTCTCAGACTGTCCAGTAGAAAAGTGGAAACTCAAAAATACAGGGTACATCTACCTCTGACTCTCAAATGCTGGTAAGGAACTACTCGGTCACACCCTTACCTCGATCAGCTGTATCCGCACGAACACAAGCCGGAACGCAACCTGTGAAGACCCGAAATTCCCGCTTATGGAGCACTGTTGCATCTTTAGCTTCTGGAGGCCTATGTGGCGCGTCGGCGGGGTTTGTGCACAATTTGGACACAAGTGGGGGACTTCGGCCTTAAATGGATCACGTGGGTGATCAGATGACCCCGTCGAATGCTTAGAAGTGGTTTTGCGAGCAATGGATATTAAAATTAGGCTCAGCGCGAAGTTTGGACAAAAGAACATCTTTCCGGATGCCTTCGGCAATTTCTATAGTTGGAATTTGGCAAAATGGACTTCGGATTTGGATTCAGCGCGCGAAAACGATGAAAATGGACTATTCACTTGCATTTTTCGGAGCCCGGATGACCCGGCACGGATTTCGAGGCAGCATGTACGGTTCCGGCGGCCGGCAGGCAGCGGCGGAGCACGACGGGCAGCGGCGGAGCAGGCGGCCCGGCGGTGCAGGCAGCGCGGGCAGCGCGAAGGCGCGCGGGTAGGCGCGCGGGCAGGTGCGCGGTCCATGGGGCCGGCGTGCACCGAGGGCAGGCCACGTGGCAGCTTGTGACTCGTTGGTGTTGTGGGCGCGGTCCACGGAAAATTGAGCGGGTGTACGGTGGACCGGGGGAGGACACGTGGCGATCTTTAGTTGGCTGGTCTTCATGCGCGCGGTCCACGGAGCAGGTGCAGGACGCCTCGGGGCGCGTGCGTGCAGGGGTGGCAGGTGGCGGCGCAGGCGCGCGTTGATCCCGTTTCCCGCGCGAGTGCGCTCCAAGCGTCGGCGTCCGCGGTGGCCACGTGTCGTTCGGCGCGAGGCCGGTTTCGCTGTCGCCTGTTTGGCGGACGACGTGGAGGCCCAGGGGAGATTCGGGCCGCTACAGTGTTGGGTCGGCCCAACACTGTGCGCGCCCGAATGTCCCTTGCGCCCGGAAACCGGGACACGTTCGGTATTTTCCGAATTGTTTCGGGCAGCCTATTTAAAGGATCCGAGCCTCCTTCTTCACCACTTTTGCCGCATTTCCGAGCTTCCCCTCACCCCGAGCCCTTATGCAATGTTACTCCCCTTCGTGTTCTACATCTTCTAGAGGATTCCTAGGATTTTTTGTGGCACGCACTTCGAGGTCCCCATTTTCTTCGGCGCGTCGCGACGCTCGTCCATTTGTGATCTCCTTCGTCGCGTTTCGGTACGCGAGCTCTCCCGGCCTACTCCGACCACCTTTTCAGGCGATTCTTGCACCATTGGATCGGCGACAGACAGAGCTACGATCTTAGTATTTCCTGCTTCCCCTCATTTCACGCTTTTTGAGGTGTTTTTCTGAGTGTACTGTGACACGGTTTTTGTGGTGGAGTTTTGGACAGCGGTTCGGCCTTTCGGCGTTATCTCCGCAACCGGACATCGGATTGAGACGCTCCTATACACTTTTTTCATCTACTCGGCGCGAGGATTATCACAGTATTTTTCCTGGATTTTTCTGAGGCTTTCCCGAAGGTCTATGTTTTCCCCCTTATCTGTGCATGGGAATACAGTTATGTTGCTGTGTGGTTTTGCGCACCCCGTGTTGTGGAATTTGTAACTCGGCCTACGGGGCTCGGAATTTGACGTGCAGGTACTCGTTTCGAAGGTATCGACGCGACGATCGCGACTGTATTTTTCTGGGATTTTTCAGAATCAGTTCTGCAGGTGAAAACTGCACATCTTCTGGGCTGTTTTCTGATGTTGTATATACTTGGATATTTTGGGGAATAAAGTGTAACCTTGGACCTTTTGTTGTCCCCAGGAGGGTTCGCGAGTGTTTCTGAACCGGTTGGAACTGGAGGAAATGAAGATAGTGGATTCCGGGTGTTTTCAGCTGTTTGAAGCCGAGACTTTCGCGTCATGTACCGAGGGTGCTGTTTTGGCGGATTTTGGACTATGAGCGTCTACACACTTCACCGACTTCGGCTTTGCCTGCGGAAAGCGCTTCAGGTGGGTGCTTTATTTCCAGAACCGGTGGACGGCTCTCTAATTCTGTATGTTAGAATGGATGCATGTTTAGGGTACATGGTTTATGTTTGTAAGGTAGGTAAGCTTGATAATGATAATTGTATAAATGATTGCAAGAATAGTATTTATGAGATATACTGAGGACTTGCATGATTTGGACATCTATGTTGATGATTAGTGTAAGCTTACCTAGGATAATGTTACCCTATGAGATTATATAACATGCCATGTTAGCACATAGCCTTTCATGTGGTTGGTTTATGCTTTGGGACAGGATTTTGTAGCTATGTGCGGATTTTCACTCTGCGGAGTTATTATAATCGAGGATTATGATCAGGTGTAGGCATGTGGTTTACTTCTATATCATTCTTGAGGACAAATGCATGCTTGTATGGACATATAGTTAGGCCACCCTTTATTGCTACACTACTTACTGGAACTTGACTTAGTAGAAACCATGCTTTTCCTTTATCCTTCTTGTTAGTCAGGTGGTCAGTGTTGCTCGGATTCGAGCAGGGGTCTGGGTAGTGTAGTCGGGGCTTTGTGTCTGGGACGGGTTGGATTAGTTGTGGGGCTTTGCGGCAACCGCGGATATTGGGCGGTTGACCGGATGCTTATCTATGCACCAGATTGGGTATCAGTTATCTCTAGTGGATGGAGTTTTCCACTTATCGTTTAGTTGCATCCGATTGAGGTCGGGTCTTTCTTTAGTAGTTGGGTTTTCCCACTTTGATCAGATTTGTGATCAAAGTCCTGCTATACAGAGATACTTGTTACAGAGATACTATACTCGTGTGGGTCGCTCCCCTCGAGTGCCACTCCGGAGTTGGCTTTAGACCATGACGGGTACCGGTCGATTGATGATTTTGGGATGCGAGCCATGTGGGCCGATCCCGCGGTTTCGAGCCATGTGTGCAGATTCCGCTGAGCAGGCAATGCCAGTTTTACTGGTGGCACAAGATTGGGTTATTACCGACATTTACCTCCTTGTTGCACTCGTGTCAGGGGGACCGAGTGGAGTCTAGTAGCTGTGTTTAGACCAGTGCTAGTGTTGTTGGGAACCATTTGGGGACTGTGGTCCCGAGGTCTTTGTGAGTTGTGGACCGTTGTGCGAGAGGCTTGGTGATCTTGAGTTATCCGTTCTGAGAGAGAGCGTGGATTTTGACTATAGCCTGCATGAGCCACTACTCGATAGCGAGTTAGTCCGTTTGGTCGCCCTACGTAATTCCTGCCCGTCAGCGGGAGGTGGTTGTAGGTGGGCGCAGGTTTGACTGGACCAGATGTGGCAGTCAGCTCGATTGGGTCGATTGTGCACTTCATGTGCTAGTGGTTGCATACCATTATTTGGTTCTCCCCTTTTGAGCATTTAGATAGAGGCATGGTAGCTGTTGAGAGTCTCCAGCTTTCCTATTTCTGTATTTACTGCTTTGGTTATCTTATGCCTCTAGTGGACTTAGTGGGCAGATCGTCGGGCCTCGTGGCGGTACCCACTGAGGACTCCCTTTTTAGGTGTAGTTCTCACACCCGTTGGGGGTTTTCCCCCTCCCCTTCTTTTCTCTTCTTTGTTTTGCTGAGTCTTAGCGGGTGTTGCGGATTCTGCGGTTGTTGTTCGAGGCGAGGGAGTCACGTGCTAGATCCCCACCCGTCGTTGGAGAGTAGCGGTACCCCTTCAGAGGAGATCTTCAGTAGATTAGTTGTTTCTTCTTCCTCTTTTGAGGGACTGATGTATTGAGGATATATTATGTATCGAGAGACTGTACACTGGTGTATTTATTGGAGATACCTCCGGGTTGGGTTCAGAGCTTGTATATGAGGATATTGTATTATTATCATTTTTGGGAGACGGACATTGTTGTATTATTTCCAGTTGTACAGTGATTGATTTTAGTTGTACAGCAGATTTTTATTTATAGCTCTGATATCTGTTAGCTGTAGTACTTTTCATGCAGGTAGGACGCTTCGCCTATGCGGAGTTTGGCATAGGTGGCGAATCTGTTGGCGAGCCCGGGTCGCAGTTTCGACCCCAGGGCGTGACAGATTTGAGTGGTATCAGAGCCTAGGTTGTAGGTCATGGTGGACTTAGAAATCCTAGGCTTATGGTTTGACCCTTGGTTGACTTCGTGAGAGTCGTGACTTTTAGCGAGAGTCCTGATTGAGTTTTATACCTCTCCCAAGGGACGGGAGGAGTGATTAGCATGTTTTTTCTTCTAAGTGATTATGTTGGCTGCAGACAACATAATGCTGTGGAGCGGGTGACATGCTTTAGGACTTTCGCTGGATGGGGTCGAGTGGTTTTTGCTTGCTATTTTGTGGTTTCGTCGTGGCGAGCTGTGTCTCCCCGACGCTGGGTTTTGACCCGTGTGCATCCTGTCATAGCAGTTGAGGTTGAGCAGTTGGTTTTGGGGGCCGGATACCCAGATTGAGGTCAGAGAACTCCGGACCCAGATGACAGGATTGTCAGAGGCTTATCCGCGGCAGAGTGAGCAGCTGGTCTTGGTGACACAGTTGTCGGGGCACTGAGTAACCCCCTTTGTGCCAATGTTTAGTGTCGAGGCACCGAGGCAGGGTGGATAGTTGACGGCTGAGGAGCTGTGGGACATGATCAAACTATTGAGCCAGATTTGGCTGATGGTCCACCCCGACTCGTAAGATTGAGTTTGGAGCCTTTGGAGGCAGAGTCGTGGTAGGTGGTGATGGAGTGATCAATTGAGAGCCTCCCTGTGCTAGAGAGTTTATGCAGTTGTTGAACTGCGCGCTCAAGATTCGAGGGACGAGGTGCATAGGATATATGAGACTGGGAGTGGATTACGCCAGGACACCTTTCAGTTTATTCAGTCCCTCCGTTATAGGTTTTGACGCCTCGTTGGAGTAGGCGTTGTGTTTGGAGCGTGGCGTTGCAGTTCCTTTGGATAGGGATCTGCCGCCAGAGGCGAGTTCTGGATTTTGGCGCTTGGCACCGGGTGATGGAGGACAGATCTGCCGGCAGAGGCATTTCTGATTTCTTTCTCCAAGATAACGAGTTTCCGAGATGCCGGAGATCGGGTGGACCCCGAAGGGCAGCATCAGTATCTATATCAGAGTGGCGCAGCGGTAGCGTGGATTTGTTATCTGCGGAAGACCTTATTCGTCGCCTCAATGTGATCAGAGACAGAGGTCGTGCTCTCTTGTGGATAGTCCTGATTTTCAGGCAGATTGAGCGACAACCACTTGCTTTGAGGCGGATGAATCTGTGCCGCCCGGTTGGAGGGCGCCACGGTAGTGGATCGAGTGTCGCGGGTGGGGATTTCACCCACAGTAGTCGGAGTTAGAGCATGTTCCATTCTTGCATGGGCTAGAGGTAGATTTGTTACCACGTGCACTAGAGGTACAGGTTCCTGTTGTTGTTGTGCATGTGGAGGAGGCTTTTGGATCATGTCCAGTGCGGCCGAGACCGCGAGTAACCGGCAGAATTATTGGAAATTGTAGCAATTCGGTGTTTTCGACCCTGTGCTTGAGATTGTTTGGCACAATGCCACAGAATGTTTGACTGCGGCGAGAGAGGACTTTGATCTTCGGCAAGGCGGACAAGAGGAGGCTTACTTGATGAGATTGTTAGAGCACACAGGTTTTAGCGACAGTGTGAGAGGTGCTTACGGCGGCACCGGACTCAGGGATATCTATGTTGCCCATGAGATCCCGGGGTGTGATTTCACCTTAGTTGTTGGTAATGCCGCCGGTTAGGGAGATAGAGATTGCGTTTGACGTGGTTCGGGGAACCGCGCCACCCTCGACAAGCACCTCATTGGATATCGCCTGTAGAGCTGAGAGAGCTGATGGCGCAGTTGCAGGATCTGATGGATCGAGGGGTCTGTTTGACCTAGTGCCACGCCGTTGGTATACGGTGGTGAGGCAACGTCGTTGATACACGACCGTGAGGGTCCTTTTATGGTTCGAATGTAGACAGGTTCGGGTGGTATCTAGGGCCTTTTGATGGAGCTATACTCCGGTAGTTATTGTATGATGCGTGTACCCACTTGGAATCAGACAGCCGAGGACCTTGCCTAGAGGGCATTCAGGACACAGTAGGGGCATTATGACTTATAGTGAGGCCCAATGGAATAACGAATACCCTGTCGACTTCAAGACCTGAGAAATTGTATGTCCCAGTTGTACTTGGACGGATTGGGAGTGGTGTTCCCCAAGGATAATTGATTTACTCCCAGAGCGACTTGGAGCACGAGGAGCACTTTGTGGATGTGCTACCATGCCTGTGTGGATGAAGCTGTATGCCAAGTTATTGAGGTACGAGTTTTAGCTCCAAGTGCATGCCTACTTGGGTCAACCTTATTCTAGCCATTGGAGTGGCGTTGGAACCCGACCAAATGGATGTTAGTCAAGATTGGCTGAGACCAACATTTATTCTTGAGGTGAGGAGCTTCTTGGACTTGGCAGTGCCGGGAGAGCATGGCCAATGGATAATGAGACTGACACCAGCGCCAAGTGCTAGTATTTCTAGTGTTGGGAGATGGATTTGCGTGTTTAGTGATGCCTCCCACAGTGGTTGTGGAGTACCGTGGGTTTATCTTCGTCTGCGCTTAATCAGTCCAACCCTATCAGTATTGTAGCATGACGAACCGCTGTTTTGTAGGCAGCTTGGATCCCACAGTTGAGCCTTTCAGTAACGCCTATTATTTCCAGCTTTGATTGATATACCTGGGCGTAGGCCAGGCCTGCTTGGCTATCAGTTCTGATTACTCAGCGTTTCATGTTCTATACTATACGATAGATTAAGATTCAGCTTCAGTTTACAGTTTCTGCTATGCGGCACCAGTGGAGACTACAGCTTTCAGCATCTTGAGTGGGATTTACGCGAATTGTCGTTGTGGTTCGGACTTTTGACCGCGAGTTTGGGCATCAGCATTATGATCGCCTTTCGAGCTAGTTTTCAGTTCCGTTCACCGACGGTTTGGTCCCCGTCAGGGTGTCCTTTTTTTTTAGTTGAGATCGACTTCGGCCCGTGGGTCCGTTGGGGTTTTGTTGGCAACGTTGAGTGACCAACTGTGGCACGAGATTGTGTCTCTTGAGGATCCCTTTTGAGGTGCCTGCGGTTGAGTAGTCCACTCGGGTGGTTTGGATCGGGAAGTGACCGAGTGAAGACCCCAGCTTATTTGATGAATGTGTGGGTACGCTTCGGGTCGCTTGTTGAGATTGGCACCCAGATGTGGTTTGGTGCGTGTTGCACTGGTGGTTATTTTGTCTCCCCCAGCTTTTGATGGAGCCCCTGTATTGTTTCACGTCTCGCTCAGGAGTGTTTTGCTTTTGGATCCCTCGCCCGTGATTGACTCGCACCATTTGAGCGCTAAGAGTGTTTGGAGTACAGGGACGCCCGTTGCGAATTCTGGCTCGAGAGATGAGGGAATTGCACAATTGGGCCATGCCGTACTGGTATTGTTTTTTTGGGAAGTGATCACGGGGAGTGAGTGGTGTTTGGGGAGCTCAAGGCGGTTATGATGGATACCTACCCGTGGTATTTGTGACTCCTGGTGATGTGAGCTAGTTTCGAGGACGAAACTTTCTTTTAGTGGGGGAGGATGTGAAGACCCGAAATTCCCGCTTATGGAGCACTGTTGCCTACAGCTTCTGGAGGCTATGTGGCGCGGCGTCGTCGGCGGGTTTTGTGCACAAGTGGACACAAGTGGGGGACTTCGGCTTAAATGGATCACGTGGGTGATCAGATGACCCCGTCGAATGCTTAGAAGTGGTTTTGGGCGCGCATGGATATAAAAATTGGGCTCAGCGCGAAGTTTGGACAAAAGAACATCTTTCCGGATGCTTCGGAAATTTTTAGAGTTGGAATTTGGCAAAATGGACTTCGGATTTGGATTCAGCGCGCAAAAACGATGAAATGGACTATTCACTTGCATCTTTTTCGGAGCTCGGATGACCCGACACGGGATTTCGAGGCATCATATACTGTTCCGGCGGCCTGCGGCAGCGGCGGAGCACGCGGCAGCGGCGGCGCGGGCAGCGCGGAGCGCGTGTAGGCGCGCGGTAGTGCGCGGTCCATGGGGCCGGCGTGCACGGAGGGCAGGCCACGTGGCAGCTTGTGACCGTTGGTGTGTGTGGGTGCAGTCCCAAAAATGGAGCGGGTGTACGGTGGATCGGGGGGACACGTGGCGATCTTTGGTTTGCTGGTCTTCATGCGTGCGGTTCCACGGAGCGGGTGCAGGCCGCCTCGGGGTGCGTGCTGGCTGGAGGCAACCGCGGCGCAGCGCACTTGACCCCGTTCCCGCGCGAGTGCGCTCCACGCGTCGGCGCCCGCGTGGCCACGTGTCGTTCGGCGGGAGGCCGTTTTCCTGTCGCCTGTTTGGCAGGCGACGTGGAGGCCTAGGGGGAATTCGGGCAGCTACAGTGTTGGGCTGGCCCAACACTGTGTGCGCCCGAAGTTCCCTTGCGCCTGGAAACCGGGACACATTCGGTATTTTCCGATTATTTCGTGGCAGCCTATTTAAAGGATCCAGCCTCCTTCTTCACCCCTTTTGGCCGTATTTCCGAGCTTCCCCTCACCCCGAGCCCTTATGCAATGTTACTCCCCTTGTGTTCTGCATCTTCTGGGGATTCCTAGGATTTTTGGTGCACACACTTCGAGGTTCCCATTTTCTTCGGCGCTGCGCGACGCTCGTCATTTGTGATCTCCTTCGTCGCGTTTTCGGTGCGCGAGCTCTCCTCGGCCTAATCCTACTGACCTTTTCAGGCGATTCTTGCGTCCATTGGATCGACGACAGACCGAGCTACGATCTGGTATTTCCTGCTTCCC